>CM068745.1:43243003-44443003 GCA_035084275.1 Hydrolagus colliei | reverse complement strand
CAGAGATGGAAGGAGGGTGACTGAAGGCATAGCCAAAGAAGAGGGTCTTGAGGAATGCCTTGAAGAAGGCAAGGAAGGAAGGCGAAGGGAATGTGGGATGGAGTTCCAGAGGGTGAGGGCAGAGAGGCTGAAGACCCAACCGCCGATGTTGGGTTGGGCCGGGCGTGAAGACGTGGACAGGTTGATATTGGGTTAGCAGGTTGGAGAGGTAGGAGGGGGTAAAGTTAAGAAGGGCCTTCAACGTGAGGATGCAAATTTTGAACTTGATTCTCTGAAAGATCAATAGCCAGTGGAGCCAGGCAAGGATGGGGTTTCAGAGGCCGATGCGGGAGAGAACAAGAGCTGCAGTTCTGAATGATCTGCAGTTTGTGGAGGGAAGAGTTAGGAAGACTGACAAACAGGGTTTGGCATAGTGAAGCCTGGATGTAATGAAGATTTTGACTAATATAGGATGCTTTCGACATCTGAAGGGTGAGGCAATGGTGGAGTTCGAGTTGGGAGTTGAGCGGGTCATGGCACGGATGTGGGGAAGAAAGGGCAGTTAAGGGTTGAACAAGATACCTGGCTTCCTGACTGACTTGATAAGGTGGAGTGTGCATCCATGGATGCTGATGCTGCCAGTGCCTGAGGTATTTTTGTCCTGGTGCAAGCTAACCAAGAGAGCCTCGGTCTTACTGACGTTTAACTGTAGAAAGTTGGCTCTCATCCAGGACTTGATGTGACAGACATTCCGTCGTCACATCAGTGATATTGGAGTCAAGGGTGGAGGCAGAGAGATAGAGGATGAAGGTAGGTGTTATCCATGTACATGTGGAAGTTGATCCCATGTCACCAGATGATGACACCAAGAGGGATGTACAGGTTGAAAAGTACATAGCCCTGAGGAACACCCACGACACCGTATGGGGGCTGGAGGAGAAGTTGTTTATGGAGACAAGAATGTTAGATGATAGTATTCAAAATGCTTGTCCGCACCTTTAAGGCCCTCCATGGCCATGCCCATTCCTACCTCAGCGACCTAATCAACCTGTCTGTCCTCTCTGCTCAGCAGGCTCTGGCCTACTCCGCATTTCCTGCCCATGTGCCCGCCCCACCATTGGCTATGGTCTATCCTCCGCTATGGTCCAAATCCCTCTGTCCAGTGCCTTGGGATGTCCTCCCAATGTGAAAGGCACTATACAAATGTAATTTTGTATTGTATTGTTAATTTTTTTACCCTGTCACTTTTTTGTTTTTATTTTCTCCACTCCTCATTTGTTTCTGTTTTCTCCCTTCCTTCTGTCCTTTTTGACTTCCTTTTCCTTTTACCAAAGAACAGTGGCAGGACTCACTAGCATCTCCCTAAATGGTAATGTATTTATTGATACATGTGTCTTGACTATTAGTGTTAATAAGATATTCTGTGGCAGAATATTCATATTGTCTAGCCTGGTACCCAAATGTATTTTTGAAAGTGTCATCCTTCAGTTAAAATATAGAACCAAGTTCCTGTTTGGCCATTTATTCTAAAAGATACGGGTGATTCTCATTGTGACCTGGCCAACAACCCTAATTACAATTGCTCAATCACTCCATGGCTGTTATTGTGATGTTGCTGTATGTAAATTGCCTGTCGCATTTGCCTATAAAATACACTCTATAGTGTATATTTCTTGAAATGTCTTCCTGATGCTCTCGCTAATTGAAGACTAAGGTCAAATGTACTGCCCCACTAGTTGAGATGCAGTGAGATAATCAACTCGGATTCAACTCAGAAACATCCAGCTTTCTGTATGGCTTAGTACTGTTCTCAATTTGTGATATGTTTAATCATTACGAAAATGGAGAATGCTTTGAATATACAGTACTTTTTCATATCTTAGAATATCAAATTCCAATGCTTGTTACCACAATTCACAATATTCACAATTTTCATTTGACAGTTGACTGATATCTCCAAGGTTTGAAACGTTCACAAGGATGTTGAACAGACAAAGCGATGGCTTGTTCATCATGGTAAGGTGGAAATTGTATACAGTGAAAAAATATCCACAAATTAGTATTTCCAATACTGTAGAGGATATACTCAAGGGTAACGATTGAGTATTTTGTAAACAGACCATTGGCGCACAATTTTAAATAAATTCAACTGAACACTTACACTCTATAAATTTCACCTGGGTCTAGATTTACTCTTTTTGAAAAATTCAGAAACTTGTTGAATGTAGTCTTAACTTTGAAACAGCTTTTACTTAAATTGAATTTACAGAATATCAATTTCCAAAGTAAAGCTGTCCAGATGCTCTGAATTGTTACATAAATTGTTGCATAAATTGTAATTGTTATGTAAACCCAGGTGTTTCTTCTAAATTATTTATGAATTGTTTCATACTGCAAAGAGAGGAATATATAATATTTTTCAATTTGTTTATAATAATAATCCTTGCATTTGATATGGCGTTTTTCACATCTTATCGACGTCTCAAAGCGCTTCACAGAATATACTGTAAAGTGAATTGACTGCATATTTGGGGTAAGACCTCAACTTCTGTTTCAAGAAAATTAGACTTGTTCTTTCTAAGCAGAACACAGTAAGCCATCATTTGGTTTCATCCTGTTTTTAAGTTTGAATGGGAATTAGTTTCATTTTTTAAATTTTTTATTGAAAGTGAATAAGTTTCTGCCCTAGCCAAATAGTTCAATAGGTATTGTTTTTAGAGTCTACATCAATAATTTCTAAAAATTCTTGAGCTCAAACTCTATGTAGCCTTCATGACTGAAAATGAACATCTGTTGTTCAATGTTTTCCACATCGGGAAAGCAGCAAAATATATTTTATAGGAAACCCCACTTGTCTGGCTTGCAATCAATCGAAAGCCAATTTTCCAGTAAAGATCTGGATTTGTTTTAAAAAAACTTTTTTTTTATAAACATGTCACTAACTGACCAATGTGAAAGGCACTCGATAAATGTAATTTAGTTGTTTTGTTGTTGTTGATGTTCTTCTAATAACAATTAAGCAGCTTGAAGGGAATGGTTCAGCCCTCAAATTAGAGGCAAAACAACAAACTAAAAGCAATTTGGCAAATAATAAATCAATAATAATAATCCTTGCATATGATGTAGTCTTTTCATGTCTTCTAGATGTCTTAAATCGCTTCACAGAATATACTGAGGGTGAAATGCAGCAGCCAATTGCGCACAGCAGTATCTCACAAACTGGATTGAAGTGACCAATTTATTAATGTTTTATTTCTTGAGGCATTATGTTCAGGGTGTGGAGTATGGAAACTTGCCCAAGGTTTCCCCCTGTCTGGAATCAAACTGAGATCTCCCGTTTACAAGGCAAGTGCTCTAACCACTGAGCTACCCAACTCCAAATAAGTGAGGATGTGGCAGTTTCTGATTAAATAAAACTTCTTCCAGGCTCTCATTGCAGGCTGTAGAAATCAACTCATTATCATTCAGAGTGTGTACTTGGACTGTCACCATGCTGTGCACAATTGTTCATTTAATATAGTTTGCTTATTGGTGATGCTGAAAATCCTTGTTGAGATAATGTGGTTGTGGAATGTTCTTTCATATGACAACAAAGTTGTATGGGTATGAATACTGTTTGTGTCTTTTGAAGATGGAGATTCCAAAAGATCGTTTGGTGTGGAGTCCTGTAGCTCAGTGGGTAGAGCACGCGCCTTAGAAGCGAGAGGCCTGGGTTCAATTCCTGGCAGGGCGAAACCTTGGGCAACTTTCCTTGCTCCACATGCCTAATAACACTCACTCAAAAAAATTGGTGATTTCAATCCACGACTGTTTGTGAGACACTGCTATACACAATTGGCTGTTGCATTTCACCTACGTATATACAGTCAATTCACTTTACTGTATGTTCTGTGAAGCACTTTGAGACATCTAGAAGACGTGAAAAGCATTGTATCAAATGCGAGGAATATTATTATTATATTATTATCAACATTTTTGCTTTTGCTCCCAGAAAGTGATCTGTCAATCGACTAATGACCAGATTCCTAATTACTCCTCGGTAAACAGATTGTATGGGATAAGCAAACTTGCCTACGGTTTCACTCCACCAGGAATCGAACACAAGTCATCTCCCTTGTGTGACAAGGGCTCATTGCACATTGAATAAATGGAAACTGAGCGTAATTCAAAATGATGAATTAGCGTAGAAGGGGGGTTGATTGATGGCACAGTCGAAGAAGAAGTCCTGTGGAGGGACTTGAGGAGGCTTGGGAAGGTGTGAGGTGGAGGGATTGCAAGATGGAATTCCAAAGGTTGGGGACAGAGTGGTTGAAGACTCGCCCGCCGATGGTGGGGCGGGTGAGTTGGGGGACATGGAGCAGGCCAGAGCCCACTGAGCAGAGGAAATGGACAAAATGGTAGTGGGTTAGGAGGTCACAGAGGTTGTGGGGGCAAGACCATGGAGGGCTTTGAAAGTCAGGACCAGGATCTTGAATTGGATCCTTTGAGTGATGGAAAACCAGCGGAATTGGGCGAGAATGGGGGTGATAGATTTGTGGAGCCTGGTGCGGGAGTGTGGATTTGGTCCAAGTGCGTTCATTGGTTTGCACTTGTGCCTTGCGAGATTGGAGATGGATGATGTACCAGGGGGTTTTACTGGAGTATGAAGCGGTTCAGGAAATGAGGGGGCAAGGGAGCCAAGGATGGAGGAGAGGAAGTTGTAGAGAAAAGAGAGCTAAGAAAGTAGATGAGTCAGTGAGGGCTAGAGGGGCAGGAGTTCAGATGACTTCAGAGCAGCTGAGAGGGATGATATTTTATTCCAGGAGCGCTAGGCGATGGTAGAGGGTTGAGTAGAGGAAAGGGGTACAGAGGTGTTAAGGGAGATACAGAGATTGTCCAAATTGGCTTTATCGGTGAAAGGTGAGCTTTCTCTTAGTATGTGAGATTAATTGATGACAACGTTTTCACCAATCTACTGTAAAAACAAATCAGAATCATAACTTTTAAACAATTAAATGGAAGTAATTGAATGAAATGTTTACTCTGAACATTTGATCTGTAAATGTAAAGAAAGCACCACCAGTTTAGTGCATTTGGCGTCTGGCTACAATAATACATGATGTTTTTGACAATTTTGGCAATCCATCCCGTGGGGAAAGGGACTGCAATTACTTTCTTTTCGATGGGAACACTGTATCTATTACATGTGAGGCTTGTTTCAATCCATGCAGTAAGAACAAACAGTGGTCATAAACACTTAAGAGTTAGTTTAGCCCTGACATAACTCAAAGGCTGTTTTAGCTATACAATTGCATTTTGGCTTATTGGCAGGGCAAGCAGATGGTTTTCACCAGGGATTGAATTATTTGGCTCTGTATGCCTCTTTAATAGGGGCTACCATATTGCACTTGAGAAATTATCATGCCAGGTAACATTACAATACCATCTCACTAAAGGTTTCCTCCCCAGCCAACTGTGATATGTCCCACTTATATGCAGTGCAGTACTTACGTCTCCTGAGATCAGCAAAATAACAAAGCTTAAATCTGCGCTTGTGTGTTCCTCCTCCCAACCAAATCCACAAGTTTGGAAAGCCAGCTCATGAATCATCAGTAAATTGCATTTGTATAGTGCCTTTCATGTCGAGAGGACATCCCAAGTTGCTGGAAAGTCAGGATTTGGACTGTAACATGAACCTTGAACTTGATCACATTCATTTTTATTCAACTCTCATTTTAAGAATCATAGAGCAAAAACAATTATTATACAGTATTTAAAAACTAACGGCAGCCAGAGTAAGGTGTGCATATAGTTTTACCTGATTCTTATAACAACATAACTTCTGACTAGGGTCCATTGATATGGAAATATTCCGCTTTAGATATATCGATGGGCTCATATCGAGATATACCGAAATATCGATATTTTCAGTTTTTTTGTACTGCGCATGCGCGCGTCGCGAGGTGCGCGCGCATTTGGGGTGCGCGCGCATTCGGGGCCTATCTCCTCAGGAGGTAAATATCTTTCTCTCTCTGTGTCTCTCACACTCACTCTCTCCATCTCTGTGTTTTTCTGTCTGTGTCTCTGTGTCTCTCTCCTCTCTCACATCCCCCCCATCTCTATCTATCTGTATATTATCACATCTACCCCGTCTCTCTCCTCCCCCACCCCGCCGCCATCCCTCTCTCCTCCCCCACCCTCCGCCGTCCCTCTCTCCTCACCCCCCCCGCCGCCGTCCCTCTCTCCCAGCCCACCCCCACCCCCCCCACCCCCCGCCGTCTCTCTCCCCCCCAACCCTTGCATACCTGTATATTGTATTCGAGTACTATGAATCCAATATGGCGGCTTTGCACCTCGGTCTGTGCATTGTGTATAGAGATGATCATTCTAGGTCTTGTAGTTCAGTATGCGCGCATTCCGATTTTTTACCTCGATATATAGAGTTTTCGATATATCGATATTTTTGAAATGCATATCGATATGAAAATTATATCGGGTTTTAGCGATATATCGATATATCGCCGGACCCTACTTCTGACTATGCATTTTAAGCGATCTTTGGCCAAGTAAAACATCATCTGTTATCTAACGTTCATTTTTAAGTGAGTCAAGTTCCATGCAGATATTTGGCCATAGTTCATGTAAGTACATTAAAACTAATTGAAAAGACAGGAAATATTTGGTAAGGATTGAGTTTATATCTAGCGCCTTCAATTTTCATGTTGAAACCCAATTCTTGATATATCTGATTACATTTGTACTCAGGCATTTGCAAATATAAGGACACAATGTTCTTGTACCATATATTCAGTGTGGGTACACCTATTTATATATTTTTTAAAAATATTTCTTGTTTATAAAGGGATTAAGGGGTATGGAGATAAGGCAGCTGGAGTTAGAGTAGAATATCAGCCATGATTGAATGGCGGGGTAGACTCGATGGGCCGAATAACCTACTCCTCTTCCTATTTCTTATGCTCTTATGTAAGATGGGTAGCCAAGATGAAAATAATGCATTTTGTTTCAGGGTATTCTTATTAATGTCATCCTTGAATTATATAACTGAAACAGGAGAACATCTTCATGGAGAAGCATTAAACAAACTATTGTTTGTTGGAGGAAAATTGAGCCAGTAGAGCATTGTGTTTTAATAATCCTTGCCATAAAAAACTGACAAAAGACTGGATTTTATTAGATTTTCATTGTATTGTTCTTTCAACAACAATAAATTGTGCATATATCACACCTTTCAAGTGGTATCAGGTCATGAAATGCTCGTAGGTATGAGTGACAGACCTAGAAGACTGGGGTTGAGGGGAAATGTGGAAGAATAGAAAAGAATGGTGTGGGGGATGGGGTGGTGGGAGGTAAGGTGAGCAGATACATTCGGGACGGAGTATGCAATAGATAAAGAGAGAAAAATGATGATTCGTGCTCAGGTCAGAAGTGGAAGTGAGAAAGCATATTTAGAGGATTAGTAGTGTAAAAATTAATGCACAATATCAACAGTATTAATTCCTGCAATTGGTACAATAACCAATATCTATAATTTAACCTCAGCCACTTGAATTTTTTTAATGAGTTTTGGTACAGAATAACAACATCATCTTTCTAAGTAAGAACATAATGCTCCTCATTATCCTGGAAAATGTGTTTGCTAATCGTACTTTACATATGGAGAGGAGGTAGAAGAGCCATGCATCATTTTCATTCCGGCAACATCGTTGTTGTGGCATTCCACTGTAATCAATAGTAGTGAGGCATAATAACCCCCTCATCCTTCCATTTGAAACAGT
The DNA here is from genome assembly GCA_035084275.1 of Hydrolagus colliei. Lineage (NCBI taxonomy): Eukaryota > Metazoa > Chordata > Chondrichthyes > Chimaeriformes > Chimaeridae > Hydrolagus > Hydrolagus colliei. The sequence continues at coordinate 44,435,249 of CM068745.1, read as the reverse complement.
ATCTTTGACGTCTGGTGATTGGCTCAAAACATTTCACAGGATTTACTAGTTGAAACAGCATGGTTGAAAAAATAGTCTGAATTCAGGCTACAATGTTGTGGGAGAGATATGGGATGTGGGAGATTTGACTGGGATGGATTGTCAAAAAGCAGAGCAGAATGACTGAAATCTTAGCAGAATGACGCATCCCCTAATGGATCGATCAGTTGGGGGCATGCAACAAGCCAGTGTACCTTGAGTGGAACAAGTTCAACATAAACCACACCTATGCTGCTAATCTTCTGGGAAAAGTGCTAACGTTAAGATATTCGTTTATAGGTTTTGAATGTTTGTTTATATATTTGAATCAAGGTTTTATTTTGGAAAAAAAATCTGTTTATGGACATAAGAACATAGGAACAAGAGTAGGCCATTCAGTCCTTCAAGCCGGTTACACCATTAAATTAGATCATGGCTGATCTGTAGCACAACTAATCCTTTCAATTCCAATTTCCCACTTTCTCCACACATCCCTTAATACCCTGACCTACCAAAAATCTATCAACCTCACTCTTAAAGGTATGGATGGATCCAGCATTCACAGCCTTTAGGAGGAAGAGAATTCCAGATTTTAGTGAAAAAACACTTCCTGATTTCACTCTTAAATGGTCTGGTTCTAATTTCAAGACCCCTTGTTTTGGTTCCCTCACCAGAGGAAATAGCTTCTCCCTATCTAGCCTATCAAAACCCTTTATTAGCTTAAATACCTCAATCAAATCACCCATCAACTATCTAAACTCCAGGGAATACAATGAGCATTTCCTCATAACTTAACCCTTTTAGGCCTGGTAACATTCTGGTGAACCCGCGCTGCATCTCTTTCAGGTCCAATGTAACTTTCCTGAGGCCTGGTGCCCAAAACTGAATGCAGTACTCCAGATGGAGTCTGACAAACACTCCATAGAGTTGAAGAATAATTTCTTCCCGTGTATACCAGGCTCCTCGAGATAAAGGCCAACATTCCCTTCACCTTTATGATTACGTTTTGTACCTGGGAACTAGTTTTTAGTGATTTGTAGATATGGAAATACAAATCTCTTTGCTCCTCCACAATTCTTAATTTCTCTCCATTAGGAAAATATTCTGCTTTGTCTTTTTTGGTCCATAATGGATGACCTTGTACTTCACTACATTGAACTCCATCTGCCACAGCTTTGCCCACTCACTTGATTCATCTATGTCCCTTTGTAACCTCCTACTCCCATCTACTCAAGTTACTGAGATTCCTAGCTTTGTGTTGTCTACAATGGTTGTATAACCATTGTAGACAACAACTTTCTATTCCTTCATCCAAAGAATATACATATGGAAAATAGCTGAGTCCCATTAGAGATTCCTGGGGGACACCACTTGTTACATCCCACCAATCAGAGAATGTTCCCTTTATCCCTACTCTCTGTTTCCTGCCTACCAACCAATTACCAAGCCATGTCACAATGCTTCCATTTTTGCTAATAATGTGAAACTTATGTAGAATCATAGAATCTTACGGCACAAAAGGAGGCCATTCGGCCCATCGAGTCTGTGCCTGCTCTTTGAAAAGAGCAACTCAATCCCATTCCCCAGCTGTAAATTGTCAGCCTTCCTAGCTCCTCCCTTCATAGGCTGCAGATCATTCAGAACTCTGCAACTCGTGTACTCTCCCGCACCATATCATTCCCACCCTCGCCCATCTCCACTGTCTCCGCATCCCCAGAGGATCAAAATCAAGATCCTAGTCCTCACCTTCAAGGCCATTTACGGCCTTTCTCCCTCCTATATCTCCGACCTGCTGTCTCCCAATCAGCCCGCTGTCCCCTCTGCTCAACAGGCTCTGGCCTGCTCCGCATCCATCGCCCTAACCACCCCACCATCGGTGGCCGGGCTTTCAGCTTCTCTGCTCCCACACTGTGGAGCTCCATCCTGCAATCCCTTCACCTCACTTCCTCTCTTTCCTCCTTCAAAGTCTGTCTCAAAACCTTCCTCTTCGACAGTGCCTTCTGCTCCCCTCCTAACTCTTCCACCTTTCCTACTCTCTCTCCTTCCCCTATCCTGACCCTGCCCCACCTGCTCGGGTCACGACCTGATCGTTCAGCGCTTTGGGACATCCTCCCGAGGTGAAAGGCACTCTATAAATGTAATTTTGTTATTATTATTGTTATGCGGAACCTTATCAAATATCTTCTGAAAGTCCAAATAAACAACATCCATGGACACTCTCTTATCCATCATTTTAGTGACATCCTCAAAAAGTTCAACTAGATTCGTCAGACACGACCTACCCTTACAAACCCACGCTGACTCTTTTTACCAGCTCTTACCTGTCCAAGTGTTCAGTCACTCTGTCCCTCATGATGGATTCCGGTGTTTTCCCTTCAACTGAAGTTAAGCTAACAGGTCTGTAGTTTCCTGACTTCCACCACCCTAGCTTCTTAAATAAAGGGGTGACATTTGCCATTTTCCAATCTAAAGGTATAATTCCCGAATCCAATGAGGTTTGGAAAATTATGACGAATGTATCTACAATTTCCTCTCCTATTTCCTTTAACACCCTGGACATTTGTCTATCTTGAGTCTCATTATTTTCTCAATTACCATCTTAAAAAAAATTACATAAGATTTATTAAGCATTTCTCTTTATGGCTTATTTTTAGTTCCTCCATACAGCTACTACTTTTTCCTCATCCTCTACTGTAAAAACTGTAGCAAAGTATTTATTTAACAAATCAGCCATTTCCTTATTTTCCATTATAGTCTCTGCCACATCTGTCCTTAACAGACCGATGTTCCCCTTGACCATTCTCTTTCTTTTAATATATTTAAAAGCTTTCAGTACTGGTTTTAATATCACTTGAAGTTTTTTTCAACACTCCCTTTTTGCTCCTCTTATTATTTTCTTTGTAACTCTTTGTTGCCTTTTGAAGTTCTCCCAGCATTTTGCATTCCGACTTTTTCTTGCTTTTGAGTAAGCCTTTTATTTTAGCTTTATACGTTCTCCAACCTCTTTTGTCCACCATGGTTACTTAACTACACTAATATTTAACTCTTCTCTTGGACAAGTTTATTCATTCAAGTATGATTGGTTTATGAGGCCACCAACATAATTCCTCTCTCAGGAACAGTATTTCCTGTTTTGATGCAGTGTTACAGGGTTGCCAAGTCAATATTCAGACTTTGGCCTTTGCCTGAAAAACAATTTATGACGCCAGCTCTTTGTCAATCTAAATCCAATGCTATCAGAGTTGCTCCCACTTCCACAATGAACAATGGAACGTAGGAGGAAAAACTAAGTGCCAAGGAAAGTTTTTTAAAGATAACTTTTTAAAGAGGAAACATATACAGAATCAGTAGAGTAGACGGGATTAGATAGAAAAAATTAAATAAATAATAAAAAGACGAAGGGACAGAGAAAATGTGGAGGAATATAAATGCGATAAAGAAACAGATTTTTTTTTTAATTGTATTTGATCATTTAGGTTTAATAATTCAGTAATACACTGAATTTGATGAGATGTTAAACCAAGGTCTCATCTCAGTTCAGGAGGATGTTAACAACTACTATATTTATATAGAACCTTTCACCTCAGCCTCAGCAAACCTCCCAAATTGCTGGGCAGTTGAGGATATGAACCTGATTCAGGGATTGGATTCAGAAGAGGTGGGGGTGGGAAGATGACTGGAAGTGCAGTCAAAGAGGGAGACCTTGAAGGAGGTAGGGAAAAGGCAAGGCAAAGGGTCTATGGGATGGAATTAAAAATAAAAATTATAATAATCCTGAAATTTGATATAGCGCTTTTCACGTCTTCTAGATGTCTCAAAGCGCTTCACAGAATAAACTGTAAAGTGAATTGACACTATATTTGTGGGCTGCCAATTGCACACAGCAGTGTTCCACAAACAGTCGTGGATTGAAATGACCAATTTTATTGTTGTGATTTTATTTGAGGGATTATTATTAGGCATGTGGAGTAAAGAAACTTGCCCTAGGTTTCGCCCTGACCTGCCAGGATTCGAATACAGGTCTCATGCTTGTAAGGTGAGTGCTCTAAACACTGAGATACAGAACTCCAAATTCCAGAGAGTGGAGCAGAAAGGCTGAAGGCCCGACTATCAGCTGGTGGAGGGCAGACCAGTGCTCACCGAATGGAGGAACTGAGTGGGAAGGTAGGGTTTTAGACGGTCACAGAAAGTAGGGTGGAACCTGCATGGTGGAGGAATTTAAAATTGCAGACAACGGTCTTGAACTTCATCCCCTGGGCGACGGGAGGTGGGATGGACAAAAACCCCATTGAAAAATCCCACTTTTCAAAAGGATTTGAGAGATCATTGTTAGGTTTAGTCGAATCATTAAGTATATTTTATGTTTAATAAGTAAATCAATGTGTATAATAAGTAGTATCACATTAGAAATTTTGTTTTAAACTAAGAAGGCTGCAGAATTGCAGAAACAAGCCCTGTCTGTAAAACAGAACTGAATATATCCAGGTTGGCACCAGTTGTAGTAGATATAAGTGTGAAGGACGGAGAACAGGAAACATGTTCAATGATAGACATCAATATAGCTACTCTTTGTCTTTCCAGAGAAATCACAGGGTAAGTGAGGAGGCAGACAAAATAGGCCTGGGTAGATGGGGAGGTGTTTTACAATAAAATATTTCGAGAAAACAGGAATGTTTGAGAACTGCTCTGCTAATCAAGATAAGCGAGGCTGGTGGAGAAGTATAAAGATAGAAGGGAAAGACAGTTGGGGAATATCTCAAAGTGGAAACCTAGATCTCCAGCCTACCACTGTTGTCCAGACCTACTGGAATGGGTAATATGGTTCCAGTTGTTCTGTTTTACAGGCAGGGAAGGGCCAGTTACACAAGCAAACACTTGGTTGTACGCTCAATGAATTGGCTAAGTAGAGGACGAGAGATGATGTACTGAAGCTGTTGTAAATGACTGCCACCAAACCTGTATTATAATTTTGTTAGTTGTTGTAGTAGTATTAGCATTTACTAGTGTTGTATGTGTTATTTTGATTAATCCGTCAAAAAAAACCACATTGGTCATTTTCAATCCACGACTGTTTGTGGGACACTGTTGTGCGCAATTGGCTGCCGCGTTTGCCCACAAATATACAGTCAATTCACTTTACAGTATATTCTGTGAAGCGTTTTGAGACATTGATAAGATGTGAAAAGCACTATATCAAATGCAAGGATTATTATTATAATAGATGCCTATTACACCTTAGTTGGATTGTCAGATCATTTTTCGAACCTCACGATCAATAATTTTTTAACTAGTTAATGCTTCTGCCTCTAGATCAAACGGTTGTGAATGTAAACAAAGTTGCTAAACCTCACTTTAAAAACACTTGACAAATATTTTAATCTTTGAAGGACAATAATCTAGGAATTCATACACAAAACAGTTACTCTTATAGAAAACTAGTAGTGATAGCAGAAGCACGTTGAAGGAACGCTGTACTGTTCTGAATGAGATAGAAATAAAGATGGATCAGTGTGCAGCAAGTGACATGCAGCTTATACTGAATGTAAAGCATGCCTAAGGCATTGTTTGGACATCAATAACAAATCCAAAGAGAATGTAAATGTACTGTATGGCCAAAGAGATGGTCTTTTTCTTTCTTGCGTTTTCATTAAGACATAGGAGCAATCAGCTAATAATCTAAGTCAGTGGTGGCTAAACTTTATGGTCAGCCCACAAATAGATTTTTATGCCATAAATCAAGAAATTTACAATCAAGCAAAAAATGGAAACTCACTATTGATTGAACACGGATTTATCGAGATTACTGTGAATGTTTGGCAACCACTTCTTAATGGCTCCATGGCCATGGGTTGGTCACCACTGGTCCATATGTTTACTATGTCTGAATTATAAGACTGTCATTCCTAATTAATTGTTAATAATAATAATGATAATCCTTGTACTGTATTTGATATAGCGCTTTTCACTTCTTCTAGATGTGCTTCACAGAATATATTGTAAATATTTGTGGAAAACTGCAGCAGCCAATTGTGCACAGCAGAGTACCACAAATAGTCATGGATTGAAATTACCTTTTTTTTAGGGATTATTATCAAATGTGTGGGGTAAGGAAACTTGCCCAAGATTTTGCCCTGTGTGGAATCAAATCCAGGTCTCTTGCTTGTAAGGCAAGTGCTCTAACCACTGAGGTACAAGACCGCACATTGAACTCAGATAGCATTTGTGATGCAAAGCTCAAAAGGTGATGAAAATGGATGACCATAACAGATATGCCCATCTATACATATATATATATTTCCGCGCACACACATGCACATACACAGCATATTGCTACCATTCTTTCATTTAGTGGAGTCCTGTAGCTCAGTGGTTTGAGCACTCACTCTAACCACCAAAGCGAAAAACCTGGGTTTGATTCCAGGCAGGGCGAAACCTTGGGCAAGTTTCTTTACTTCACATGCCTAATAATAATCCCTCAAAAAAATAACTGTTTGTGGGACACTGCTATGCTCAACTGGCTGCCGCATTCATATCTGCGTTCAGAAATATACAGTCAATTCACTTTACAGTATATTCTGTGATGTGTCTAGAAGACGTGAGACGTCTTGAAGACGTGAAACGCGCTATATCAAATGCAAGGGTTATTATTATTGTTATTATTATGTGCATGACAGCATTGCTAATCAGCACTAACTAATCAAGATTCAATATTGTTGTCAAAAGACAACCTTTCAGCAAATTCCTTAGCAGTTTAGACCATTTCCAATGTTATAAAGAAATGCCTTCAATGTTTTAGAAAATGACAGAATCATCTATGGAACCTTGGTATTGTAACATTTTGTGCCAAATTTTTAGAATCAATAGTATTTTCTTACTTATTAAAATTCATTGCCATGGTACTATATTCATGAATTGGGCATTGCCTTTCCCGTCAGGAGGACGTCCTAAGGCCTTGGACAGTTACTGCTTCAGACCCGAGCTGAGGACAGGGGAGGGGGAGAGGAGGGAAGAGTGGGATAAGAAGAGTCTTGAGGCGAGACTTGAAGGAGGCCAGGGAGGGGCGAGGCAAAGGGACTTCGGGATGGAGTTCCAGAAGTTGGGGGAAGAGTGGCTGAAGCACAATCACCAAGCATGGATTGTAGTCCTGAGGGAAGAGAATCTTCATTTGTGTGCTGAAGTAGAATTAGGGTTAACATGGTGCAAATTACATGCTAAAATATACGTTTTGAGGGGACTTGTTAAAAAGACATTGAAGTTGCTGACTCAAGGGATTAACTTTTAAAAGCATGCATTAAATAGTCAGTAGGGTCCTGGTTAAGTATTACCTTTAAAGATTTGTTGATTCCTGTAGCTTAGTGATTATAGCACTCGCCTCACAAATGAGAGAACCTGGGTTTGATTCCTGGCAGGGTGAATCATTGGGCAAGTTTCCTTACTCTACATGCCTCAGGCGCGATATCAAATGCAAGGATTATTATTGTACTTTTTAGCAGAGTAAGACAATTTGGTGGGTGTAGTTACTTTACCAGTAGAAGATTGGATATCCTTGCATGTAATGTCATCTGACTTATGCAGTTCAGTATCATATGTTTGAAAACCAGAGGGTTGTTTTCATGCCTTGAGATCCATTATCATGATAAGCTGCAAAGCCTTCTTCTGTGGTTTAAATTTCTTTTAAAAAAAATTCCATCAGTGATCATCTTGACATCAGAGATAGATGGCTCATTATCTCCACAAGCAAAATTGTCGTGGGAGGCAAATAAGTACTATCCAAGTGTCGTTGGATCGTAACTTATGTTTCACTGGTGTAGTAAGATCAACAACAACAACAACAAAATTGCACTTGTATAGGTGCCTTTCACGTCAGGAGATGTCCCAAGGCACTGAATCACCGCACAAGATCACAGCATCCGCTAGTGTAAAAAAATCCCACAGGTGGATAATTAAAGACAGTGGCTACTCGTATTAGTCTTTGCAAACACTGCTTTGATAATTATCTCAGAAATTGAGAAATATGTGGTTCTAGTACTTTGTGTGCTATGTGTCTCCATAGCATTGTGAATAGTATCTGCACAATGATTATTTGTTTATAATAAAATAATCCTTGCATATAATATAGTACCTTATAATTTCATTAAAACGTCTCAAAGGATTTGATTGTAAAGTATAGTAATTCTGTATTTCTAGGTCAACATGACAATTTATACACAGTAATGTACTATAAAGAGCCATGAAGTAATGAATTTATCAGGGGGATTGTTGGACAAGACAATAAATGGCCTCTTGTTTTCATGTCAACTGAAGGATGGCACCATTGACAATGCAGCACTCCTTGAATGCGTGATAATAATAATAATCCTTGCATTTGATATAGTACCTTATCATGATTCCTACTGTACCAAATGCAAAGAATCTTTTTTTCTGGAAAAATTGTGACCGTAGCAATTTTTATGGAACTGTTCTGGTAAAATGAAATGGCTTCAGTTGTATACAAGACAAATCATCCATTAGCATCTTTTCTCAGGTCTTACCTGGAGGCATATCTGGAAAATCAGGAATCAGGATAACTTGTAGGATTGTTTAGGAAAAGCAGTAAAACTGTAGATCTTTGAAAATAATAAGGTCCCAAACATGTTAACATTGGAACTTCCAATAAGTGAATCCCTTATTCACTTATTAGAAGTGAATAAGGGATTTGTTATATCCCTTTTAAGCTTGTAAATGACACAGTGGTTAGCATTAACACGATTCGGCCAATGATGTAAATGAGAATGAAACGGGTCATTTTCACTGTGGCTTAAAGTACTCAATATTCTCCCTGTAGTTTATTATATATCTTTTCCTGTTTTTCCCAGTAACAATCAATAAAGTGATGGTTGGGTATTTCCTGGGTATTGATGGGCTAGTATATTAGTATTGCTATTTCTCCATCAGCTATTTTGAGATACAGTAAAAATCTGCTTATCCAGCACCCTCAGGACCTGGCCAATGCTGGTTAAAGGGCGTTCCGGATATTCGGCCAAAACCCCCATCAAAAAAATATAAAAAATAATAATAATCCAATGTTATGCCGGATAAATTCCGGTTAATCGAATGCGGACCGCTTTTTGAGGTGCCGGTTATACGGAAGTTACGGTTGATCGGCTCACGGATAAATTGACTTTTACTGTACCTTCCTGTAGCTCACTGTGAAGTCTTGTATCCTCGTCCTCACCTTCAAGCTATTCACGGCCTTGACCCCACCTATCTCTTCGATCTGTTGTCTCCTTATCAGCCCACCCATCTCCTCCGCTCAGCATGCTCTGGCCTGCTCCGCGTCCACCGCCCTAACCGCCCCACCATCGGTGGCTGGGCTTTCAGCCTCTCTGCTCCCACACTGTGGAACTCCATCCCGCAATCCCTTCACCTCACTTCTTCTCTTTCCTCCTTCAAGGCCGGTCTCAAGACCTTCCTCTTTGACCGTGCTTTCTGCTCCCCTCCTAATTCTTTCACCACTCCTACTCTCCTTCCCCTTCCCCGTACCCCGACCCTTCCCTCCATGCTCGGGTCCCGACCTGACTGTGCAGCGCTTTGGCACATCCTCCCGACATGAAAGGCGCTCTATAAATGTAATTTTGTTGTTGTAGCTCAGTGGTTAAAGCACTCACCTTACAAACAAGAGACCTTGGTTCAATTCTAGGCATGGCGAAATCTTGGGCAAGTTTCCTTACTCCACATGCCTAATGATAATCCCTCAAAAATAACTTTAATTGGTCATTTTCAACACATGACTGCTTGTGGGACACTGCTGTGCGCAATTGGCTGCTGCACTTCACCCACAAATATACAGTCAATTCACATTGCAGTATATTTTGTGAAATGCTTTGAGATGTCTAGAAGATGTGAAATGCGCTATATTGCCTAAAGTTTCAGCTCATCTGAGAATTGAACCCAGGTCCTCTCACTTGCAAGGCAAGTACTCTGACCAATAGACTACAGGATGCCACAATCGAGTGTCAACCTAGTGTATAATGTGGGGTTTGAACCCACAACCCTCTGACTCAGAGGTGAGAATGCTGAGCTAGCCTGGCGCCTGAATTTACCATTATGTTGTACAGTATAAAGACACTATAAGGCTGAAGAATTTTTTTTATCCATAGCATATTCTATTTTTAAAAAGGTAGTGCAAGTAAAGGCACAATTGTTCAAATGTCTTCCTGTTCATTTTGGCTATGGAGGGATGTTGACATATTGAGGAATACCGTTGAAAGCTAAGGTTACCCTAAAAGAACAAATCTGAGGACTTTAATGATGCAATAAGTTACCCTGAGATATTATACTTTGCATTTGAAACAGTAAGTGGAATTAGTAAAAAACAGATTTTCACTTAATACTTTAGAATTCATCATCAGGTTGTACCATTTCTTGATAATCTCCTTAAGCGACCTTCCAGTTTTACAAGAAATATTTAACATGCTGTAACTTTAACTCAGACCTTTATATTTGATTTGTTTCTTAGGATCTTTCCAGCTCCTTCACTTTTTTTTTGACAACACACCTGTACCAATGCCTACTGTTTTTCTAATAGGTAATATCCTTGATGGCTCTGGAGCAACTACAAAGAATCAGTTAGATAGCGCTGCTTCATTATCACTGTATTACTAAATGTTTGGCACAAAAACGTTTTTTTTAAAAAAGGAATGATTAAGACTAGTAAATTAAATATGGGTTGTTGAATAAACATAAATATTGACTAGAGCATAAATACACAGAAACATTGACACATTTTCCAGTAGCTACGTAATGGCTATGCCTCAATAAATAAACATCCAGATCCATTTGCTGAATAAATAAGTCTGAACTTACAGTTAAATAAGTACAATACAAAAGACTTGTTGATTATGTCAAATTCTTGAAATGATTTAAGGACATAATATGTGATTTGATCAATCAAGGTTGTTGGTTATTGGTTACCACTGCTACGTGCAGTTTAATTGAATACGTTTTTGGCCCTATACAGAAGCATTTATTATCAACATGGGTTGTGTACGCGGATGACACCCAACTCTATCTCTCCATTTCACTTTGTGACCCCCAGTCCCCCGATGTTCTGTCAGCCTGCCTTTCAGACATCAGGGGCTGGATGAGCACAAATTTCTTGCAGCTGAATGTTGACAAGACGGAGGCCATACTCCTTGGCTCTCGTCAATGTCTCCATTCGCACGGTTCTCACCTCCTCCACCTTCCCGGCCTGCCCCTAAAACTCACCGAACCTGTGCGCAACCTTGGCATCAGGTTCGACCCCCAACTGTCCTTCCTCCCCCACATCCGGTCCGTCACCAGCACTGCCTTCTAACACCTCCGACGGATCGCCCATCTCTGGCAATACCTCACCTTAAAAGCCGCCGAAACCTTGGTCCACACCTTTGTCACCTCTAGGCTGGACTATTGCAACGCCCTCCTCGCCGGTCTCCCCTCCACCACAATCCACAAAATCCATCTTATCCAGAACTCTGCCGCCCACATACTCACCCACTCTAAGCTTCGCTCCCCCATTACCCCAGTCCTTGCCAGACTTCACTGGCTCCCTATCCCAGAGAGGATCGACTTCAAGATCCTCATCCTTGTTTTCAAATATCTCCACTCCATTGCACCCCCTTATCTCTCTGATCTCCTCTCCCCCCAACCCAGCACCCACTGCTTTCGCTCCTCTGGGTCTGGCCTCCTCCCTGAATCCTCTGCTGCACCCTCAGCGGCCGTGCCTTTAGCCACTATGCCCCGAGGCTCTGGAACTCCTTTCTTCACTCCCTTCGCCTCGCCCCCTCTCTTCCCAGTTTCAGGTCACAGTTGAAGACCTTTCTCTTCGACCGAGCTTTTGGTCACCTTTCTGACCCTGCCCCTGGCTCGGTCCCGGCATCCGCTTCTGTAAAGCGCTCTGAGAAGCCGCCCGGCGTGGAGGGCGCTATATAAATCGAAGTTGTTGTTGTTGTTGTGCACAATTGATTGCAGTATTTCGCCCACAAAATATAGTCAATTCACTTTCCGGTATATTCTGTTAAGTGGTTTGAGACATCTAGAAGACGTGATAATGCACTAAATCAGATGCAAGGATTATCATCATACAGTGGCTGTTTTCTCTCTTTTTGTATGTTCCGTATGTGATCTGTCTTAATCCTCATTTGCTACTCTGCTAAACTGCAAGATAAGCTGTTTTGGGATGCCTCCTAAAAATTGCAATTATTTTGTTACCATTTCTGGATAAATCAAAATAAGGGATTATGTACACATCCTGCTGGTGAATAACTTACCTCAGAACAAATGTGTCAGTGGCTATGTCTGAATCTCGACCACAGTAATGCAGAGAGCTTCTAAACATCAGAAAAAATGTAATCATAAACTCAAGATTTTTTGCTCATCGCTATCCTACAAATACAGTCATAGAACCATAGAAATTTACAACACCGAAGAAGACAATTAGGCTCATCTTGTCTATGCTTTTAAGAGCAATTCTGTCAGTACTATTTACCGACCCTTTCACATACTCGAGTCGTTTACTGTCTCAGATACTTTGCTAGTTCCCCTTGGAAAGGTAAGATGGATACTTCCTGAACCACCACTCATTCCATATTGTAACTACACGGTGTGAAGAAAATCTCCTAACATCCCAAGTCACTGCAATTGGCAGTAATTACCTGTGAAACGAAATGCTTTGATATGGTTGAATTTATAGGTATAATGCAGTTATTCTTGTTATTATTATCCAATGCAAGTTGTTTTTACTCTCATGTTGGCTGAGCAGCTGGAAACCTATGGTATAATACTATCATAACACCATAAGTCATATACTGTACAAGACCTATCAAGGTTATAAGCTTACAAGTACAGTCTGTACCTTCCATTCAAACAATGGAATTAGAGAATCAGAGGATTAGAAAAATAAACTGAAAGGAACTGGCATTAAAATAATCGCAAATAAACAACCATTACACATTATGGTGACATAACAATAACATCACAATTACATTTGCATACCGGTTTTCATGTTGGGAAGACGTCCGGAGGCGCTGGAGAGATACAAATAAGATGCAATGTGTAAAGGAATGTTCTTCTTGTAGACTTAATTTTGATAGTCATTCATTTTAGAATGCAGTAATTTATTCAGAATAGTATAATTAGAAGCATTTAAATGCAGGCAGCTTTTCAACATAGCCAAATCCATCATTCGGTTGAGCTTCAAGTCTTGGGGCCAGAATATTTGGCATTAGAAACCCAGTAGATCCACTCTGCCTTTTGAGGTTAATATAGCATAAGCCTTTGTAGGGGAATCTTTCTGGGGCTAAAACAATCTGTCTGGCTCATCAACGTAGACAAAGCCATTCATTCATATATTGTATTGATAAATTAGTGTGCCTTTATTGCTTGTTCACACCAGCGATGCACACCTTGACATTAAATGTGACCTGAAATGCAAAATGAAATGGTCATGGAAGAGAAACAGGGGTGAACCAACTAAAAAATAGAATAATCTGTGTTTCGTTGGTAAGAACATATTATCTGAACCTAACTATGTGTAATTTAAAGTATTTTTTGTCAATGCTATCTATTTCTGACTACCATTCCAATGTTCTGTGATTAAATTCCTTATAAATTCATTGTCAGAAAAAAGTACAAGCAGTTTGCCATTGTTAGTGCTCTGTATCATGCTGAACAAATAGATGTAACAAAAGGAACCAGTCAATGAGAGTGACCCTGAAAGTAATGGAGCCACAGAAGAACAACTCCAGTGTTATTGTCATTTTAAACATGATTCCATGCAGAAGGAAATACGTTTTCCAGCAGGGTGAATCATTGGGCAAATTTCCTTACTCCACGTGCCTCTTGTTTACCTAGCAGTCAGTTGGAACACGCTTGTTGTTAATTGATTGGTTTTTCTATAGGTAATAATTCCTTCAAGATGAATTTTTAAAATTTGGTCACGCAATCCACAATAGTTTGTGGGACAATCCTATGCAGAATTAGTTGCCATGTTTCGCCCACAAAATATCCAGTCAATTCATTATACAGTATATTCTGTGAAGTGCTTTTAGATATCTTGAAAACGTCATAAAGCTCTATATCAAATGCAAGGATTATTAGTATTGATGTATCTGATGTAGCCATCAGCTACAATGCCCTTATCTTCAGGAAATCCCTCACTTTACTCCTTTGTCTCAACTCCTCTTGATCTGTCTTTAATCTCACCTTGAAATTTACCAACCTAGATTATGTGAAGCTCTTTAAGATGTCTTCTTGTTACCATATAAATGTAAACTTTTAAGGCACTATATACTGTACATATAAACCTATTGTCTGCAGCTATGGTCACCTCCCACTCCCACCTCTCTCTTGCTCTCTCTGGCATCTGACTCGGTCATTGTAAAGTGGGTCCCAAGATGTTATCCTGCAAAGCAAATTGTTGTAGTTGTGTACACTTTCCATGCCATATATTTGAGGCATGCTGGTCACCTTGTTTCAAGATTCTAAATGCCCGATGTTAAAAATTACATTTGTATTGCGCCTTTCACATCAGGACGACTTCCCAAACACACAATGGTGGGGCTAAGGGAGATACAGTACTGTACTGCAAGATGAGAGTCCATGAGAAGCAGGAAGAAGAAAGAAAGCATTTATTTTATTTGCAGCAACTACTGCGTTTTGAAAAGATTTTTTAAATTGTGAGCAAATGGTGAGTGAGGAATACTGATAGAAACAAATATTGATTGATTCCTGTAGTATTTGAGAGCCATAAACAAATATTTAGTATTTCATAATTAAACACATTGTTTTCAAAAACATATCAATCACATTAAACTTACATTGAAAACATCATTCAAAGTTTGTTAGTTTCAGAAATGCGGGAAGGGTGAAGAAAAGAATATGTTTGATTTTATTATAATCATCTAACTTGGCTGACTATATTTAATGTGGTATTTCATAATATAAACTAATTGAATTAATGACACTATTTGCTGAACAAGTTAACAGTGTTTTTGTTAGCAAACAGAACACAATTCAATGTTTTGATACTTCTCATTTTGTTTAACTATAAATCAGAAAATAAATGCATCAAAATGTTTAAAGCTGCTCTGGCACTTTTACTTTATTATGAGCAACCATGAGCTGGTAGCTCACTCTAAGATAAACAATTCATCCAAGCGCATGTTAATGCTTGCCCAAATAGAGCGACAGATGTGTGTGCCTTTGAGCCTGTCTGTCTGTCTGTCTGTCCCTGTGACACGCCCTGTACTGCTCTTGAAATGGGGTCAACCTGCAGGACAGGAATGCGGTTGCAAAGCACAGCTGCAGCTCACTGTGTCAATTCAAATTGAGATGGTGGGCTTGGCAGAAGCTTTGTAGAAGCTTTGCAATTTTACAGTTTATGGGGGTGGCGTGTCTGTAAAGTTATTAGGTTAACAGTAGAATTTCATAATTTATAAGGGACAGAAATAATTACGGTACTGTGTGTTCTACTTGTCACATATTGTAGGCACAACAGTTTGTTGTTTTCAAAAATGTGATAAACAGCTGTCAGATTTACAAATTCTCAGCATTAGATGGTTAACCAAAACAACAACAAAAACAACAAATTGCATTTATATAACACCCTCCACTCCAGGTAGAGTCTCAGAGCACTTAGCAGTGGCAGAGGCGGTGCCAATGAAGCGGAGGCGCCAGGTAATGGTTTGGGGAGTGAGGTCGGAAAGGTAAGAAGGTGCCAGGGAGTGAGTGGATTTGAATATGAGTCTGAGGATCTTGAAGTCGATCCTTTCGGTCATGGGGAGTCAGATGTAGGTACAGAGTTTGGTCTGGGTCAGTATGCGGGCAGCAGAGTTCTGAATCAGCCTTTTGGATGGTGGATCTGGGGGACTGTTGGAGTAATCTAAGCGGGAGGTGACAAATGCATGCACAAGGGTTTCGGTTACATTTGGGAAAAGGTAAAGTCGGAGGTAGACAATGTGGTGGAGGTGGAAGACGGCAGTCCTGGTCAGGTACAGAATGTGGGGGAGGAAGCACAGGTGGGGGTTGAACCGGATGCCTCGTTTGGTGAGTCCGAGGGAGAGCCCAGGGAGCTTGAGGAGTTTAGAAGTACAGGAGTGAAAATGTTGACAGGAGCCAAGGCTTGTCCATGTTCAGCTGCAGGAAGTTTATATTCATCCAGGCCATGATATCTGCCAGACAAGCTGATAGAACATCAGCAGACTTGTTGTTGATACTGGAGGAGGCAGATTTGTGTGTCATCCCTATACATGTGGAAGTTTACCCAATGTCTGCAGATGACATTGCCCAGAGGGCGCATGTAGGAAAAGAGGGAGAAGGATGGAGGCCTGGGCAACCCTGCAGGTGACCGGGCGAAGGCGGGAGGAGAAACCATTTGCTGAGATGAAATGGAGGCGGTTGGTTAAGTAGGACCACACAAATTTGGAAAAAAGGAGACTAATAACTGCAAGAATAATCCTTGCATTTGATATTGTGCTGTTCACATCACATGTTGTATTGTTAAATGTATTCTGTAAACAAAGCCCCAAATACTTTTTTTTTTTAAAAAGGCAGAGACATAGAAAACCAGAGGAAAATAAATCAAATTTTGTTTCACTACATTGCCCCCACCAAAGTGTGAGTGGATTTGAATTTAATGACATTTTTTTTTCCCTGTAACAAACACTATGACACACTTCTTTTAAATGAATCTCTCCGAGAATTGTTATAATGATATATTTGCTGTAGTAAATACAGCATAATATATTATATAATATATGTTGCTTTCACGTTCAGAGGGCATCTCAAAGCATTTCACAGGATATACTTCACTGTATAATTTATGCAGCCAGAGAGTGAGTGACCACGACAATGGCATCAACAACTTGATTCTTCTTTTAAACCGCGACCTTCAGGCGGAGCAGTGTCTCAGAGCGCTTAATGATGGCAGAGTAACGCCCTGGGAAGTCAGTGGGGACTATTGTGCCAGGACCCAGGGAATGGGGGTGGTGGGTACATAACTGCAATTTGTTGTGCGTAATTGTAAAGGTCAACTTCAGGACAGATATGAGAAAATGTTTCTTTACAGAGAGTAATGAATGCCTGGAACAAGTTGCCAGGAAGTGATAGTTGGCTTGGATTATTGGAATCAACACTAACTTGCATTTATAATAATAATAATAATAATAATCCTTGCATTTGATATAGTGCCATATCACGTCTTCAAGAGTTCTCAAAGCGCTTCGCAGAAATATACTGTGAAGTGAATTGACTGTATATCTTGTGGGTGACACGCGGCAGTGAAGTGCGCACAGCAGCGCCCCACAAACAGTCGTGGTTGGAGATGAACAATTTATTATTATTATTATTTTGAAGGGATGTGGATAGAGCCCTTCACATGGGGTCGTGTGTGGGGGCGCGTTGAACAGATCAAACGCGTTGAAGAGCCATCTTGATGTAGACCAACCTTACGAGGTTGTGAGAGGCTACCCTGCCCTTGGTATCCATAGCAACCCCCCTCCCACTGGACTGTGCCATCTCCTCCACAATAGGAACCCTCGCCGAGCATCAAACCAACCATGGCTTCTCTCACCAATTAAACTCAAGGCCCTAATTGGGTTTTGTATCGAATTAAATCGGCGGGAAGTTAGTGGGGCTATTAACCAAGGGTCATTAATTACTTGGGAGGGTCAATAAATAATTATTTATATCTGTGTAAACCTGTGGTTGTTTCTTAGACTCTCCCTCCCCCCCCCCCCCGAGTGAGTTGATATGGTCCAGCCCGGCCTGTGAGTGTAACCCGGTGACGCCATGGAACTCTGTCCAATGGGAGAGCAGCTATTCGAGCCGCCCCTCCTCCCCTCCCCCCAGCTCAGTTTAGGTCAGTCACCGCCAGCCCCAAACAGCCCCCAGCCTGGCCAGCTCCCCAACTAGCCCGCGCCAGTACCCCCAGCTAGCCTACCAGCTAGCCCCCAGCCAGCGCCCCCAGCCCAGCCAGTCCCCCCAGCCCAGCCTGCCCCCCCAGCCCAGCCTGCCCCCCCAGCCCAGCCTGCCCCCCAGCCCAGCCTGCCCCCCAGCCCAGCCTGCCCCCCAGCCCAGCCTGCCCCCCAGCCCCCCAGCCTGCCCCCAAACTTACCCCAACCCTCTTGTCCAGCCCGCAAGGCTCCAAACTCAATCCAGTTTAGCCCACCCCCCCTACCCTGGCCCGGCTACACGCTCAGGCCAGCTCTGACCTCCCGCCCGCTTTTTGCTCCAGATTTTCTGCTCATTCACGCCTGTTTGTTGTTTAAACCTGCGGCCGGGATCAGTTGGAGCCGAAGAAGCTTAGATTTGTTCGATTGGGAGGGAAATGCGCGGGTAAGTGAGTGAATGTGTTAGTGATTGTGAGTAAAACTTAGTGAGTGACAGAGTGAGTGAATGACAGTGAGTGAGTGACAGGGCGATTGACGGAGTGAGTGAGGGGAGTGACAGTGTGAGGGAGGGACGGCGTGTGAGAGTTGAAGTGTGGTAGTTAGTGACAGCCTGAGAGTGAGGGTTTTGGTGAAAGACTTTATAACAAATGTCATTTGTTATTGTTTACAACCTTAAGAGTTAGTAAGTGCCCTCTGGCTACCCGATAGTTGAACACATTTCCCCTCTCCTCAAATCACCAATAGACGCCAGGCTTGTTTTCCTCCTGGCCTAGGGTTGGCTGCGTTTCTCAGGTTCCCAGTTGTGGTGACTGTGCAAGAGCAGATCGTCCTATCCTTCAAAAGTTCTGTCGATGAGAACAGAGGGTCAGAAATCTGCAAGCCAGTGACAACAGGAAAACAAAATTGGTGATCTGGAATTTTCCTTTTTAAAAAAAAAACCCTTTGCCAAATACTGACGTCACAGTGAAATTACCGATAATAATGTACAATTCAACACCCAATTTCTTCTTTTAAACATTTGTATTGAGAAAAAATCTGGGATCGAATCTGATTAAACAGACTCGCATTGTTACAGGGCCATTCATTGTGCTGTCTGTCCAATGTCAAAAATGTTTAGTGTTTTTTCTGTTACTCGAGCATATCATTGAATATCTACTGAAAAAAGTAAGAATACTGGACTGTACAGGCCATTCACCCATCTGAGAACCCCTGTATCATTGTGGGAATTAACGCAATTGTGAATGGCTACTTAGCAATTAAATGTTTTTATAGTACAGTACTGTACAGTACCTCTCAAAGGAAACTGCAATAGTGCAACATTGTAAATTGACTTGTAAACTGAAACTTGAACACATGGGAAACATTGTATTCAGACCATAGAAAAATGTTTCCAAAATTCAACATGTGGCTACTTTCGCCCACAAATATACAGTCAATTCACTTTACAGTATATTCTGTGAAGAGGTTTGAGACTCTTAGAAGATGTGAAAAGCGCTATATCAAATGTAAATATTATTATTTATTATATTTATTATAATGTTAACAGTATTAAGTTGTAGAAGACAAAGCTGCTTTGTCGCATGATCCAGAATGGGTTCTATTTTTAAATAATAAATTTTAAACATAGAATTAGAATAATTTAGCTGGTAAGTAAATGTTAACCTTTTTTAAATACCTCACCCTGGCAGATGCACTACCCAAACATAATTTTGTTGTTGTTGTTGTTATTTATGTTGTTTACCTTGGCTCTACATCTCCAGGTGAAGAGCAAAGGAGAGTGTTGTGGGAAAATAAATTTAGTAATTTCTTACACAAAATCATAAATATCGTACAAATATACATTGTGAAAAATAAAGTTTTTTTTCTGAGGTATATTTCCTTTATTAGAGAAGTATAATTATGAAGTACATTTATAGCAAAGTTCAGGTCTGTTGGACTTTCTGTTGTAAATACTTTGTCACTAATTCCAGTAGATTTGCAAGATTCTGGTCCAAAATCATGAGAGCAATCTGGTTATAGATACATAAAATCAGCTTTTGACTTCTCCCTGATTAAAATAATTCAAAAAGGTTATTTGAGATTTTTCCACTGGAAATCATGCCTTTTAGGGAAAGCAGTTTTAATGCTTGAGATCTACAGTAGTACTAAAATAATTAGTTTGAATATTTCAGCTAATTGAGAAAATATGACTGCATACATTTAATAGAATTTTTGTGGTAATCACAGAATGTTAGTTTGGTATGTTTTCTATAAACTCTGGTGTAAATGATGCAAAGGAAGCAGATTACTCAAGGATAATCCTTATAAAATTAAAAGAATATGTGCAGCTAAATTAAGCCTATACAACAATAAAGATTTAAAATAAATTTGATTTGTATGTGAACCTATATATGGATGTCTATAAAGTCTATTATAAACCATTTTAACTGGTTTATAAGTCTGAATTGTTGATTTGGAACTAACACTACGTAAATTTGTATTGGCATACAGTATTAGCTTTTAAACATATTTATTGGCAACAGATCATAAAGATCGCTAAACTGTCATGGATCAACTTGTATCAGCACCTTGGGACGTCTTCACAACGTGAAAGGTGTTATTGTTTTATCGGCTGTCAGTGATGACAAAGTGGAGAAAGTGTGGAATGCTGTGCATGTGTCACAGTTGGGTGGGGATGAGTTGGACAATTCACTTGTGCAGTACAACAATTAGCCCAGAACAAACCAAAATTATATATACCTAATGCGTATTATTGTGTGTTTATTAACCATCAATGTATGTATTATCCTTACATTCCCCTATTCATTTGTGAAAAGATGTTATTGTAGCATTAATGATTAATAATGTAAAATAATGGGGATAGGATATTTGAGCGTGAGTATTGCAAATATTGTCTAGTTCCAGAGTTATGCAATTATTATGATTTTTAAGAGTGCAGATTTCAAATATCTTGCTTTCAGAAACTTTATGTGTCATGCAATTATATGTACTTATTTTAGATTCAAGGCAAGGTGTTTCTGCAATGGGTGGTTCAGTGGTAGTAGCTTGCTTGACTAGATAACTTGTTTAGTTTACTGACTACAGGTAAATAACGACCTATCTTGTTTAACCTTTTGCTTCTATGATTATGTTTATGAATTATGCAGTTACTGCTGAAAAGCTATGATCAATATGCACTTCGCTATCCAGCTTTTAAGGTGATGTAACATTTTTTACATCTTTATTGGGGGTGGAAAAGGAGCCTGAAAATAGTGACGCAGCACAATTGGTATATGATCTGGTTAAGGCAATTTGCAGGCCCATTGCTTTCTTTTCTCTGTCGTATTAAAACAAAACATGGTTCATGTTAAAGGAGAGTGGAACATTAGGTAAGCTGATTTGATAAAGCTCATTAAAGATTATTATGATACTGACCTTAATATTGCTTGTAATTCTAGTAGGTGGCTTATGCTGTCAAAATGTATACTGCTGCTGTTGCACAATAGCATCTCTAAAGGAGACTTGTCATTTCTCTGCCCAATGACAGTTCCATTCAATGAACTGAGGCAACCTTGTCATCTTACAAAAAGTAGTACATTGTCAGACTATGCTATCAGAATATTGATGGTAAAAGGACCCACGTATTATGCAACTTCAGTTTTACACAGTGATTACTGAAGGGCCACTCCCAGGTAAAACTGGATGATTGAATGAATATACCTGTACAATAACTGTGAAATTCTTGCTGTGTCATTTTTACTGGGTGAGTTTTTGAAAATGCTTGGTGATTGGTTGAATTTTCAAGTTTGGTAACATCTGAGCCAAATATATGTATATGCTCCCTCCAATGTTTGTACTGTGTGATTGGCTGACAACCCTCCTCAAAAATGTAAGACTTTAATTACATCATTAGTAATCTTGTCTCAGTTCAGATGGGGTTTGTATTTGTAGGGAAGCTATTTAATAAACCATAATCAGGTTTTATTAAACAAAGCATTCATAAATTCTTTTAAAATATTTAACCATTGCACTTGTTGGACAGTTTGTCACAAAACTCAATTTATCATTCCGTATAAATGCTGGTTTTGAATGCTAAAGTAAAACCCAAACTAATTTAATTGGGAGGATTTTTATAAAGGATGTTTCTTTACATTTTCGGTAATAAAATCTGTAAAGAATTGGGTGATCATTTTGTGAGTTGTCTTCTTTTTCTAATCAATTTATTGCTATTCCTCATTAGCTGCAGACACTAGTTGGACTGAATGGCATGTTCCCATGGTGTAATAATGTATGTAATTCATTCATGAAACGTTGAACTGGATTTGCATTTTTAAATATTTATTTCTCAGTACAGTACATGACTTCATAAAGCATGCCCTGTCATAGAATCATAGAATCTTACGGCACAAAAGGAGGGCATTTGACCCATCGAGTCTGTGTCGGCTCTCTAAGAGCAATTTAGTCCCACTCCCCATCTCTCTCCCCAAAAGCTCGCAAACCTGTCCTCCTCAAATAAATGTCTACCTCTTTTTTAAAAGTTGTTATCGAATCGGCCTCCACCACCATTTCAGGCAATGCATTTCAGATTCGAACAACTCACTGGGTGAAAAAAATTCTCCTCATCTCCTCTCTGCTTCTTTTTGAAACTATATTAAATCTGTGATCACAAGTCACTGATACGCCCACCAGTGGAAACAGTTTTTCCCTATCTACTCTGTCGATTCCCCTCATGATCTTAAAAACCTCTATCAGGTCTCCTCACAACCTTCTTTGTTCCAATGAGAGTAAATCTAGCCTTTCCTCATATTTGAAGTCCCTCATTCCTGGTACCATCCTAGTAAACCTCATCTGCACCCTTTCCAATGCCTTAACATCCTTCCTAAAGTGTGGTGACCATAATTTTACACAGTACTCCAGCTGAGGCCTAACCAAAGTTTTATAGAGTTTAGTCAGAACTTCCTGACTTTTGTACTCTACGCCCCTATTTATAAAGCCTAGTATTCCGTATGCTTTTTTGATAGCATACTTGTCCTGCCACCTTCCTGCCACCTTCAAAGATTATTTACTCACACAAACCCCCAGGTCTCTCTGTTCCTTCACACCCCTTAAAATTACACTATCTAGCCTATATTGCCTCCCCTCATTTCTCCTCCCAAAATGCATCACCTCACATTTCTCTACATTAAACTTCATCTGTCATGTATCTGCCCGTTTTACCCTTCGGTCTATATCTTCTTGCAGATGACTACTATCCTCCTCATTGTTTACTATTTTTCCTAACTTTGTGTCATCTGCAAACTTTGAAATAGTACTCCTTGTACCCAAGTCCCAAGCCCTCTGAAAGTTCATGTAAACTACATCAACTGTACTAACCTCATCCACCCATTCTGTTACCTCATCAAAAAATTTGATCAGATTTGTCAGGCAAGATTTGCTTTAGCAAATCTGTGCTGGCTGTCCTCTATTAACCTATATCTTTCTAATTGAAGATCTATCTTGTCCCTGATTAGTCTCTAGAAGTTTCCCCACTACTGATGTTAGACTGACTGGCCTGTAGTTCCTTCTGCCCCTTTTTGTACAGGGGAGTAACGTTAGCAATCTTCCAGTCATCTGGCACCAACCCTGTGTCCAAGGAAGATTGAAAGATTGTGGCCAGAGCCTCTGCTATTTGCTCCTGTATTTCCCTTAGTAACCAAGGATGCATCCCATCCAGACCGGGCGACTTATCTACCTTGAACGCCGTCAACCTTCCGTACTTCCTCTCTGTTTATACTTATCCTATCCATTTCTTCTACCCTCTCCTCCAGTACTGGGGCATTGGCTACATCTTCTTCTTTTGTGAAGACAGATGCAAAGTACTCATTCAGTATATCAGCCATGCCCTCTGCCTCCACAATAAGATTTCCTTCTTGGTCCCTAATTGGCCCCACCCTACCTTTCACTAACCGTTTATTCTTGATATGCTTATAAAATACCTTAGGGTCATATTCTTGACAAGAAGTAATAGAAGCGTCATATCAAAGATTTTAATTGTTTTCTTTCAAGTTCTGTTTATGTAACCATGATAAATTCTGGAAGGAATGTTTTATTTTGATTGGAAAACTGCTAAAGATTTTGTTGTGTTTGTAGTGCAAAATGGTCCAGATATAATATTACAATTGGGAATGACACAGTATTTACCCATATTGTCAAAGATACTGAGTTTAAGCCCCAGAAGTTGATGGTTAGTTATTAGTTCCTCCATGGCAACATCCATCCAAATCTATGGACATCCATAACCTAGAGACATTTGCAGCCATAATATATCACTCTTCTTTCCAGTATAAAGAGGGAATATAAAATATGAAATGAAGTTAATTGGAAACATTTGGTATAACTTTGTAATTTTAGAATTATTAAAGCAGTTTTTACATTTGTATAAAAACTTTACTTACAGAGACAACAATCTGAATTAATTAATAGAAAATATGTGATTTAATTTCCTTGACGATATTAAATAACTGAAGCACAGATACTTTTAAAGTTCGATTGAGCAGTTCTTGATAAAATCACAATCATGAATTCATGTGCCAGGACAAGGTGGGAACACATTAAACATTCAAATAAATTATTCAAATAAAGATTGGAATAAAAATATGTATGTATTGTCAGTTGGAGTAATAACTTTAATTAACATAGCACCTTTCATTAGATAAATATCTCAAAGTACGTTAAAAAATAAAATTGATTCAGAAAAAGATTATAACTTCTAAAATCATCTGATTGTTTATATAGATTTTAGTTGTGAAAACAAAGAGGGCAACATTCTTTAATAAAACTCCTATAATTTTTTTAAAATCCGACATTAACGCTTGTTTGTTTATTTTTTGTGGTTCCAAATGTGAATAGTTTGTTTCCCTCCTCAAGAAAAGTAATTCAGGCTGGGAGAGATGAAGCCATACATCATTTTTGAGACTAGGATAAGTTGTATGGATTCTCTCTCTGTGCTAATAGAATATGTTCATTTTTAGGAAGGCAGAGGTGTTAAAAGTTGTTTTGAAAACAATTTGTATTGTGTGTAACCTTAAGCAGACCCAACACCAGGCTGTCTCAAATGATTAGTTAGCTTCCACAAAGCTTTACAAAGTGATTTACATGTTGGCTGAAATTGTTCAAATAGTACAGTAAAAGCCCATTTATCCATGACTTGATCAACCGGAACTTCCGTATAACCGGTACGTCAAAAAAAAAGTCTCCATCCGATTAACCGGATGTTATCATTTAATGAATGGTGCATTTAATGAATCGATTGTCACACGCGAGTACTGTACAGGTATTTTGCCTTGCCGCGAGTAGAGTCTTAAAGTCGCGCTGCTGTTTTTTTCCCTTGCGTGGCATCCGCCATTGCAGAAGTTATCGGTAGATTGTACATCTCTACCTCAGCTTCATGGCTTCAAACCAGGCATCTACCAGCAAAGGTGATTTTTAGGTGAATAACAAAGGTCTGTTATTGTTTAGTCTATTATTGATGTGGTATGTGTTAAAATAAGTGAATTTGTTTTGTGTTGGGTTTTCGGCATTGGATCCGACTGCATATCTGGCATGCCATTTAACTGGAATTGGCCAGGTCCCACGGGTGCCGGATAAATGGGCTTTTACTGTATGTGGCAATTTTTTGATTCTTCAGGATTCATTGATAGTGAACAGCTGATGGAATCCCTCAATCCCTCCATCATCCCCCTCTCAGCCCCCTTTTCAAGTCCCAAGGATCTTGAATTCAATCCTCTGGGGGATTTCAATCCTCTGGGGGATAGAGAGCCAATGGAGCCGGACGAGGATGGGAGTGATGGGGTCCCAGAGCCTAGCACAGGAGAGGACACGAACTGCAGAGTTCTGGATGATCTGCAGCTTGTGAAGAACCAGTTATAGTATAGAAGGAAGCCGATTGGTCTATTGTATCACTGCTAGCTCTTTTAAGAGCAATCCTGATTTAAGAAGGTTGGCGTGGTCCTGCCTGGATGAGTGGTGTGAAGTTTGTAAGACAGTGCTCAATAACAGCAAGATATGGAATTATAGCTAGTTAAACACCAGCAGCACCTCCAATGCACACTTTGGGGCCTTGAAGCCTTAGTTCTTGCCAACCTGCACCAAACAGTCTCAGAATTGAATAAGCAGGATGCTTTTCCTATATTTGGTGATGGGTTTCCATGTGTAAGGCACCTGGCAGACCAAAATCGAGTGATCCTGAATTCAGGAACGTGCATGTAATCAAGGCCCTGGCCGCTATAACACAATAAATTGACCTGAAAGTGCATTGACAAACAATCATGCAAAAGTAATTAGTGCTAGCTAATTAGAATGTCAACCTGATAATCAATGCTGAAATCTTCTATATCTTTTTGGGTGCTTGAATGTAGTTCTGCAGTCGGCAGATTTTACATTGCCTGGTAGGTCAGCTTGTAATATGATATGGTACTAAATCCTATGATTTTACTTTTATGTTTGAACGAGGAATATCAGTCGAAAAGAGAACATTTTTTGGAAAGGACATTAAGGTAATGGCCCTGATATAGTCATTTTAATCGCCAGCAAGGTCCTCACAAACAGCTTTGGTGAATAATCAATTGAATTGGGAGGTTTGTTGGAGGATGAAGTACTGTACAGGTAGCCCGCCCCGACCGCGGTTTTTTCTACTGCGAATTTCACTTATCCACGGTTGGCTCGCTGCGACAACCCTTGCCAACCACGGCAAAGGGTTTTGCGTATCCACGGGTTTTAACACTAACACAAGCGTTTGGCGCTAGGACCCAGTTGCATGAACCAGCCACGATGTCGCTTCGCACTAGCGTTTGGTGCTAGGACCCAGTTGCGATGTCGCAATCAATTAGCCGCAATGTCGCTTCTCCGCTTCCACCCCCGTCGGTGTCACCCACCACACCACCTTCTCCACATCCAACCCCTTGGTGTCACCCAACACACCACCCTCTCCACATCCACCCCCATTGGTGTTACCCACAACACCACCTTCTCCACATCCACCCCGCTCGCACTCGTCTGTGATTTATGATCTGGAGGAGGAGGCAGAGAAAGAGAGTGCACAGGGCCCCTCTTCCATGTAACAGCACGTAACAACCACCCCATCATTATCATCATTAGGATTTAGGTCAATAACATGAATTTGTTTGTGTTTAATTCAAGGACAAGCAAACTTACTCCCTCTATCCCTATGTTTCCCATAGAGCCCTGTATTTTCCAACCGCGGTTTTAGTAACCGCGGAGGTTTTCAGGAACGTATCCCCCATGGTTGGGGAGGGATACCTGCAGTTGGTGAAATTTTTTTTGAAACTGTGTAAGCCACAGCAGGTGAAGATGCTTCTAAAAATAGCCTTGGGGCATCCTCCTGACGTGAAATGCACTATACAGGCTTAATTTTGTTGTTGTTAAAAGTAGATTATACCCTTGAAGAAAAGAATTGCCATTATTTGACATTTGCAAGAAAGATGTTAATATTTTTGATGATCCATTCTTGTGCTTAATAAAGGATATGAAGACGATTTAAATGCACAAGAGTGAGAACAAAGAGTGAAAGGCAGAAGAAGCACATGATTTATTTGGTGCCTTCTCTGGTGGTCACAATTGTTTTGCTATGGATCAAGACAGTCTTTCAGAAAAACAGGGATAATAACTTTGTCTGTCCAAGCTAACTAGGCACATTGAGCACCTAAATATAGTGTTTATGGGGAATAAACATTCTTGCAAAATAGTTTAGCAAGAGACCTGGGTTCGATTCCACACCAAGCAAAACCTTGGGCAAGTTTCCTTACTCCACATGCCCGATAATAATAATCTCTCAAAGAAATTTGATAATTTCAATCCATGACTGCTTGTGGGCCACTGCTGTGCACAATTGGCTGCCACGTTTCACCCACAAAATATACAGTCAGTTCATTTTACAGTTTATTCTGTGAAGTGCTTTGAAACATCTACCAAAACTTCATTTTATAAACTGTTTATGTTCTCTTTCTGCAAGTATCTTTCAGGGAATTCTGAAGTAGTATTTTTACTTCAAGCTGAGGATTTGAACATTTCTTTCAGTTTATATACACACAAACATATTTTCAGCACCATTTGGGACAATACCAAAGCGTCCTTTGGTGCACATTACACATTTTATACATGTACAAACCCATAAATAAAATTAGTTTTGGTCTGAGTGACCAAATTATCATTACTTACTTTTCAAAGAATTATTATTATTATCCCCGGAATAGCAGTCCGCACATCAATAACAAATTACAACAACAAAATAATATTTATTTAGTGCCTTTCATATCGGGAGGATGTCCCAAGGTGCTGAAATATACTAACAGACTGGGTTTCTACTTAGATAAACAGGGCAATCATTAAGTTGAGGAATTCTGATTTTATCATAAAACCGTGAGGATGGTTTCATTAGATATAGGCGGAGTATTATGGAAAATCAGTTGAGACTGTTCCAGCGTAACTGTTGACAGTAGACAGTTGCTGACTACAACAACAACAACTTAAACTTATAAAGCGCCTTTCACGTCGGGAAGACGTCCCAAGACGCTGCACAGGAGGCGTGTGTCCCGAGCTGGGAGGGGAGTGTTCGGATTGGGGGATGGAATTCCACAGGGTGGGAGCGGAGAAACTGAAGGCCCGGCCTCCGATGGTGGGGCGGTTCGGGCAGGGGGCTTGGAGCAGGCCAATTCCTGCTGAACGGAGGGTCAGGGTGGGCTTATAGGAGGAGAGTAGATCGGTTAAATAGGGCGGGGCAAGGCCTTGAAGGTAAGGACGAGGATCTTGAACTTGATCCTCTGGAGGATGGGGAGCCAGTGGAGACGGCCGAGGGTGGGGGTTATGTGGTCGCGGAGGCGGGTGCGGGATAGTACACGGGCTGCAGAGGTTTGGATGACCTGCAGCCTGTGAATGGAGGAACTGAGGAGGCCGACAAGGAGAGAGTTTCCGTAGTCCAGCCGTGAGGTGATGTATGCATGCATGAGTGTTTCAGCAACGTGGGGGGGTGAGATAGTTGCGCAGCCTGGCAACGTTGCGTAGGTGGAAATAAGCGGTGCCGGTCAAGGCACGGATGTGGGGGAGGAAGGAGAGTTTGGGGTCGAACGTGATGCCGAGGTTCCAGACTGGCTTTGTGAGGTGGAGAGTACAGCCTTGGATGTTGAGGCTGGCAGCACCCGATGTGCAGAGGCGCTGGCTTGAGCCAATCAGGAGGGCCTCGGTCTTGCTCACGTTCAATTGGAGGAAGTTGTCCCTCGTCCAGGACTCAATATCGGACAGACATGTTGTCAGAACATCGATGGTCTGGGGGTTGAGGGATGAGGCAGAAAGGTACAGCTGGGTGTCGTCCGCATACATGTGGAAATTTATCCCATGTTTGCGGATGACATCGCCCAGAGGGAATGTGTAAATGGTGAAAAGGAGGGGGCCGAGGACAGAGCCCTGGGGGATGCCGTGAGAAACTGCGCGGGGGTTTGAGGAGAATCCGTTGGAAGATACAAAATGTAGGCGGTGGGTCAGGTAGGAATGGAACCAGTCAAGGACTGTGCCTTGAAGGTTGAGGTGGGAGGAAAGACGTTGGAGGAGGATGGTGTGATCGACTGTGTCGAACGCAGCAGACAGGTCAAGGAGGACGAGGAGGCAGAGGGAGCCCTGGTCGCAGGCGGTTAGGATGTCATTAGTGACCTTGACCAGGGCAGTTTCCGTGCTGTGAGCAGGGCGGAAGCCTGATTGGAGGTGTTCAAGGAGTGAGTGAATTGAGAGGAAAGAGCGGAGCTGGGAGGCAACCACTCTTTCAAGGACCTTAGATAAAAACGGGAGGTTGGAGATGGCTGCAACGCATCAAGTAAGGTTTTTTCAGGATAGGGGTGATGGTGGCTGTTTTAAGGGAGGTAGGGACGGTGTCTGAGGAGAGGGAAAGGTTGATGGTGTCAGAAATGAGCGGGGCCAAAAGGTGGAGCTGGGTGCGGAGGAGGGCGGTGGGGATGGGGTCCAATGAACACGTAGTTGGTTTCATGGAGGTGATTATTTTTGTGACTGAAGACGGGGAGGTGGGGTTGAAAGTATGAAAGGGGGTGGGTGGGTGGGGGTTGAAATAACGGATGGAGGGGCAGAGGTGGGGGGAGGAAACCGCAGAGCGGATTTTCTCTATTTTGGACTCGAGGACGTCCAACAACTCCTTGCAACGTTCGTTTGAGGAGAGGATCTGCGAAGCGAGACTAGAGGTGACTTTAAGATATTTGACTATAGTTAAGAACTAATTGAAATTGAAGATATGTTTTGTTACATTAGTTGATTTATCGGATAAATGGACAATTTCAGAATTTTTTTAGATTTATTGTGCAAACATGTAGATTATGTTTTGAAAACAAGATAGTTCAGTGCTCAGTTGTTTAATTCAGTTCTCATTAGTACAATAATAGTGCCCTTCATGAGGATCACGTCTTGGAGACCTGTACAATGGCTAAATTGAGGGGAGTTGAAGTAGGCAAAGTCAAAGCGGTAAATCTTAAGGAGAGATTTAAAGATGGTTAAAAGGGGAAAACTGGAGGGGTAGAGGCAAGCAGTTCCAAAGATAAGAGTGTTGTGATTGAAGGTACAGCCATTGACGGTGATGTCCTCTCGACGTGAAAGGTGGTATATAAATGTAAGTTTTGTTTGATTGATTGATTGACCCTGATTGGGGATATGCAGCAGCCCTATGTTCTGCTGAGTGAAAGGGGCGGGGAGTAGAGTGGGGAATAAGCAAGTCAGAGAGGTAGGAAGATACTGGGGTGTGAACAAATTTGCCGGTAGGAATCTTGAAATAGATCCTTTCTGAGACTGGTAAACCAATGGAACCAGTGGTATAGTGCACTCCTCACTTGGTTATGTTTGCTTTTTGCAATAAACACAAATTTACATTTTTGGACTAATACTGAGGTTGTTTGTTGTATATGCAATATTTGTTTGGATCGACTGTGTCAAAGGCGGCAGAGAGGTCTAGGAGGACAAGGAGGCAGAGGGAGCCCTGGTCACAGATAGAGGGTATCATTTGTGACTTTCACAAGTGCAGTCTTTGTACTGTGGGCAGGGCGAAAACTGGACTGGAAGGGTTTGAAAAGGGAGTGGAAGGAGAGGTGTGCGTGGAGTTGGTTGGTTGGTACATAAACACATTATCAATTTATGTACAGCAGTGTCCCATGTTTTGTCAGTTAATTTCTGACTGGACTGTGAAACATTCCAAGAACAACAACTTGGATTTATATAGAGCCTTCCTCTCCGCCCTCCATTGTCTCTGGCACAATTGTTTGGGTTTGGCGCCAGTGCATAGTACCCATTGGCCTCACAAATGAGTTTAGTAGATTAACCCAATATCGGGCAGACAATAAATAAGGTGTTTTGTAGGATATCAATGCGTTGAATGGCTTTCTTAATTAGTAACTCTATATTGATCATGCAAATCAGGCTTTATTTTACTGCCAATGTAGAGGAATAGCTCTACATTGCTATCAATATTTAATTTTTTTAAAGGATATTTGATTTGAAATCATATTGGTTTCAGTCTTGTAAAGGGATCATTTGCAATTTGTCTGATATGCATTGTTCAGCAGGAACTGGGGATTTCTTCTAAAAATAACTACTGTAGAAGCTACGCTGCATTTTATAGTAAACCCAAAGACTGCAGATGCTGGAAATCTGAAACAAAAACAGAAATCGCTGGGAACACTCAGCAGGTCAGGCAGCATCTATGAAGAAAGGAAAAGTGAGTCAAGGTTTCGGCACATAACCCTTCCTCACATCTATCTTCCTCTGAACATAGATGCTGCCTGACCTGCTGAGTGTTCCCAGCGACTTCTGCTTTTGATCCAAAGACTACACTCTGCACAGATACAAGCATTGTATCTTGTACAATGTAGCTTGTAATACAAGCATTACAAGCATTCTCCTTCTGAAGGTTCTCATTCATAAGAGCATAAGAAAAAGGAGCAGAAGTAGGCCATTTTGCCCCTCAAGTCTGTCCCACCATTCAGTAAGATCATAGCTGATCTTCTAATCTAACTCCATATGGCCACTTTATCCCCATATCCCTTAATTCCTCTATCTATAAGAAATTCAGTCTTAGGTACATTAAGTGGGGGGCACTCGATAGTCCGAAGGTTCGATAGTCCAAAGGTTCATTAGTCCGAAGGTTCGATAGTCCAAACACACAAATTTCTTATACCCAGGGCGGTTACCGTGGTTATCGCTGGATAGTCCGAACTGACAATGAAATAAGGTTTGTTAATCCGAACATTTGGTGCGATGGTCCGAAGGTTCATTAGTCCAAACGTTAGGGTTAGGGTTACGGTTATGGTTGGGGTTAGAGGAAGTTTCGGACTAATGAACCTTTGGACTAACGAACCTTTGGACTATCGAGTGGTAACCCATTAAGGGATATGGGAAGAAGCGGGAAATTAAATTGGAACAGGCTTGAAGGGCTGAATGGCCTATTCCTGTTCCTATGTTCTCATTTATAGTGGCACAGGCACTGATCGTCCTCTAGTACTCATTCAAGTGCATAAGAATCAGGAGCAGGAGTAGGCCATTCGGACCCTTGAGCTTGCCCTGCCATTCAATAAGATCATAGCTGATCTATTCTAACTCCACCTACCTGCCTTATCCCC
The DNA here is from genome assembly GCA_035084275.1 of Hydrolagus colliei. Classification (NCBI taxonomy): domain Eukaryota; kingdom Metazoa; phylum Chordata; class Chondrichthyes; order Chimaeriformes; family Chimaeridae; genus Hydrolagus; species Hydrolagus colliei. The sequence goes on along the minus strand of CM068745.1, from coordinate 44,402,686 downwards.
ATATCCCTTAATCACTTTATCCACAAGAAATCTATCAATCTCAGTCTTGCATATGTTCCAAGAAATGCAATCTACAGCCATTTGGAGTAGAGAATTACATAAATTCAGTACCCTCTGAGTGAAGAAGTTTTTTCTCAACTCAGTGTGAAAGGGCTGACCCCTAATTTTAAGACTGTGACCCTTGGTTATAGTTTCTCCAACCAGAGGAAAAAGTCTCCCAGTATCTATTCTGTCATGCCCCTTAATAATCTTATAGGTTTCTATAAGATCACCTCTGATTCTTCTATATTCTAGAGAATATAGGCGTAGGTTGCTCAACCTATCCACATAACTCAACCCCTTCATCCCAGATACCAACCTGGTGAATCTACATTGTACCCCTTACAAGACAAGTACATCCTTTCTTAAATAAGGAGACCAAAACTGCACACAATATTCTAGGTGTAATCTCACCAGGGCCCTACACAGTTGCAGCAAGACTTCCCTATTCTTACTCTAAAAAGAATCTGCTCTACTGTTTTTACCACCAAGTAGACAGTTTAGCAAGAGCTGGACAGTGGTTTTGGTCATTGAATTAGATATGGGTACATTAAGGGATATCAATCTCATCTTTACCTGATGTCACCAACTGGAAGAACGTTGGATGATGTTTCTCTTCCCCACTCCAGCTCAAGGGTGCTGAATTCAGTTTTAAAAAAAAGTAATTATCTTTGTTTTAGATGTTATGTTGACAAAACAAATTAAAACGCTTCACAGAATTTTACTGTAAAATGTAGCGATTATTTGTAGGTGAATATGTTGAGCAGTTTACACATAGCAATGTACCAACAACAACAACAGTATAGTGAATGGACAAATTCTATCTAGGAAACTGTTGGCCAAGACAATGGGAGAAACTTCCATTTTTGAACAGTGCCACCTGAACAAACATATGGACCCTTGGTTTAATGTCTAATTTTTTTGTAGTCAGCTAAGTATCTGATACATGCTTAAGAGTGTCCAACCAGAATGAAAATTCTTGGTATGCCACTTACATCTCTCCTGGAGGAGCACAGTCTGTTTACCTAATTTCAGAGAATTGAGGACAGGTTGGCAATGGCAACTTGCATTTATATCACATCCTTCAGGTAGGGTAGCGTTTAAGGTTCAGATTGTGTGTTGCGATGAATTGAACCAACTAAGACAGTACTAGCTTGCCATTGAAAGCACTGTATGGCAAGGTTCTTCCTGTTTGTCCTCCAGGTCTTTGGAGGCTTGGCTTGCTTGTTAACAGAAGCCTGCCAAGCCCTAATGATGAGTCAGACTGGCTGAACTATGATCATCAGTGCTCTGGAATACCTCAGACCGCCGCGGCTCAGGATTGGGTGATAAGGCAATACTCCCTCAGCACCTCATTTAAGTAATTTTGTAGTTGAATTCTTCACAGAACCAGGTATTAAAAAAGGAAAATTCATGGTCTATTTTGCTCAGATTCATTTAAAAAAAATGATTTGAAATAGAAATTGTTGTAATGACACTTAAGTTTTGCGTTTGATTTCCAACAATAGTCCCATTTAAGAGGAATAACTAAAAAAACAGGTAGGGTCCTTCAGCTTTGAAAGAAAATGTTTAGAGGAGCTATTATAGAGTTACAAGATAACAATATGCTAGGATAGAGAAATTACATCCAGAACTATTTTAGTTTTGAGATACCACAAGTCAGTAGTCATGAACACAAAAGTGCAGTGTCCTGAAGGCCAAATTTAGACCAGACACGAAAAAGTATTTATTTGTGCAGAGTAATTAACAAATAAGGCTGGTTACCAGAAAGGACGGTTGGGGACACCGGCCTTGTTCAACAAACAACTTAATGCTGTTGTAGGAAGATGATAGGTTTAGTATTCCAAAACTATTGAATCAAATGGACCAAGGTGTCTTATTATAGTATTATAATCAGGACATATTGGCATTGGAGGGGTATAGCAAAAGAATCATATAACATGAGCTATAGTTGGAATTATAACATGAGCAGAGATTACAGAAGACAGGAAGAATGTTCACGCTAAAAAGGCTCAGTGGAGATTTACAGTTTATTCACAAATAAATTCTAAAAAGAAAGCCCACAAACAATTATAAAGCGAAGTACAGGTATCTTAAGTGAAAAGGTACATTTCACAATGTTTAAATACAGAACTAATAATCTTTTACATTAGTGTCAACTATTAATTTTATTTTGTGAATAAGTAGGATCCGATCCAATTTAAGGAGTGATCACTGTGATTTAATACAAATAGGTAATCACTGAGGTAAGTCAAACAAAAGCCTCTCTCCTTCCATCACACAAACAAGTCAGCTATACACTGGTCATGTCATCATGCAAAGCATATTGATGAGGTTGAGGGATGAAAAGGGTCTTAATTTCTTTCTTTCTTCAAATCTTCTATAATATATGTAAGTCAATGATATATTTATACTTTGCAATATAACCTTTTAATAAAATAACTAATGTTTCTTTCCTTCAGCATTTTCAAATTTTTCCTTTACAAATGCATGTGTTTAATGTTCAGATTTACTATTTACTTGGTAGTTGTTGACTACCAATGTATTGGAGTCCTGTAGCTCAATGGTTAGAGCACTCACCTTTCAAGTTTGAGACCTGTGTTTGATTCCAGGCAGGGTGATACCTTGGGCAAGTTTCCTTACTTCACACTCCTAATAATAATCCCTAAATAAAAAAACACAACAATAAATTGGTCATTTCAATCCAGGACACTGCAGTTTGTGGGACACTGCAGTGTGCAGTTGGCTGTTGCATTTCGCCCACAAATATACATTTGTGAAGTTAATTCACTTTACAATATATTCTGTGAAGCTCTTTGAGACGTCTAGAAGACATGAAAAGTGCTATATCAAATGCAAGGATTATTATTATTACAAACCGAGTAGCTAATTTTCCGTTCTCTTGAGTTTTTAAACATCTCGGATGCTCTTCTCTTATTAGCTGCCAAGAAGTAGCCCAGTATTTCATGAGCTTTGAAGGATCCTCCCCCTGTTCCAGTTAATTCAGGATAATTAACATAATCTAAAATAACTCTTTTTCCCGATGCACCTTTTATTCTGATAATTTGATACCAACTTATTTTGCCCCAGTGGTTTACAGTAATGCTCAACTGTTCATTTATTTCCCTGTGCATACTTTTCTAACTTGATTGACCGTGTCTTTCACTTCTCCAAGGTTAAATTAAAAATAATAAGCAGACTCTTTTGCACTTGCAATACTGTGCCATCAATCTAATTTTATTATTTTTACAACCTCTTAACTTTTTCAAACCAAACTAAGAAACTATTTACCCTCATCTATGTTTAATTATATCTACAATTTGCACCTACACTAAGATTGATTTATTGGTGACAGTTTATTAGTAGTACTTCTTGAATTTAGAGGGTTTATGGTTCAAACCCCATATCAGGATTTTAAGTTTATAATAAGTGCTGACAGTTCAGTATTAAGGGAGTGCTGCATTGTTGGAGGTGACATTCTTCAGATGAGGTGATTAACCAGTATACTGTTAAGATGTACTGTTAAGATGGACAACATGTCCTATGACACGTTATGGGAAATGTTTATTGATATCAAGTTAACTATGTGACTGTGTACAAGTCACTAGGTTTGATAGGAATTTCCTATGGAATTATTACATTGCAGGCTTCGTATCAAAATGCAAGGATAATTTTTAGAGACTTATTCACAATCTTCAAAAATCAATGCCTTTTTTTATAACTGATAATACTGTGTTTAGAATTATGATTACTGGTACAAAATGTTCATTTTTTGCTTCCTTGTTTACCTCCCTAATCAAGAATACATTGTTTAAGTCTTGATTTCTCTTTCTTCTATACATACTACCTTTCTTGATATTCTTTCCCCGTTCCATTTTAATTATTTCTTTAAATTTTCATGTCCTTTGTCTATTTGGATTTAGTTCATAACTTTCAAATTTGAATACGTACCCTCGTCTTATCTTAATTTTCAATTAAACCTGTTCTATTCTCCTTACAACGACTCTAATCAACCACTGAATTTTATAATCCATCTCAGTGTTCTACTGTCTCATGTCAGCAATGAAATTACTTTGGTGATAACAAAAAAGATGAGCAAACAAGCAATATTAGGAAAGCCAAGAATGAATGAATTCTCCAAGTCAATTGAACTTGCTATTAATTTTATAAGCTAACAATTTTACGAATATTTCATATATAAATACTGTAGTACCAACCAAAGCAGTCCTAAAAACTCAGCTTTCTTATGATTTGCATGATATCTCTTGATAGTAGTGTCTGGCGATATATCGATATATCGCTAAAACCCGATATAATTTTCATATCGATATGCCGATATAGGCATTTCAAAATATCGATATATTGAAAAGTCGATGTATCGAGGTGAAAAATCGGAATGCGCGCACACTGAACTACAAGACCCAGAATGCTCATCTCTATACACAATGCACAGACCGAGGTGCAAAGCCGCCATATTGTATTCAAAGTCCTCGAATACAATATACAGGTATGCAAGGGATGGGGGGGTGGGAGGCGGAGAGAGATGGCTGAGGGGAGGGGGAGAGAGACGGCTGTGGGGGGGAGTGGGAGAGAGACGGCTGGTGGGGGGAGGGAGAGAGAGACGGCGGGGGGGGAGGGGGAGAGAGACGGCTGGGGGGGGAGAGAGACGGCAGTGGGGGGGGTTGGAGAGAGGGACGGCGGTGGGGGGGGGGGGGGGGGGGGGGTTAGATGGGGTGGATGTGATAATATACAGATAGATAGAGATGGGGGGGATGTGAGAGAGGAGAGAGATACAGAGACACAGACAGAAAATAACAGAGATGGAGAGAGTGAGTGTGAGAGACACAGAGAGAGAAAGATATTTACCTCCTGATGAGATAGGCCCCGAATGCGCGCGCACCCCCCCGAATGCGTGTGCACCCCCCCGAATGCGCGCGCACCCCCCCGAATGCGCGTGCACCACCCTGAATGCCCGCGCACCCCGAATGTGCGCGCTGCGCAGTACGAAAAACCCGAAAATATCAATATTTCAGTATATCTCGATATGAGCTCGTCGATATATCTAAATCGGAAATTTTCCATATCGACGGACCGTACTTGATAGATTAAGTAGGTGTTTGGATAGTGTACTAACAGGGTTGATATGCATTGGGCAGTATTGCAAAGGTACTGTATTAGCATTGTTATGCAAGTAAAGTATTTTTTGCTTTTTGGACATGAGTAATTGTCATTTTTGCGTTCTCAACTCTGTATAATATTTTCCAAAAAGGTTATTCAATCAATTACTGTTTGTGGAACACTGCTGTGTGCAATTGGTTGTCACATTTGCCCACAAAATATGCAGTCAATTCATTTAACAGTATATTCCGTGAAGAGCTTTGAAACGCCTTAAAGGCGCGTTAAAGTGCTAAATCAAATGCGAGCATTATTATGTAACTAAAAAGTATGGCACAATGAGTTTTGTTGAACATTGAGTCTATGCTGTTCGAGGGGAAGGGGTACACTGAAAAAAAGTTGTTTGGTGAATTAAAGAATGACTATAAAAATGATCAAGATATTTTGATGCAGGAAGTATCCAATTTTAATCATCAACATTGATGGATGGAAGAGAGAACATGCCACCTACCATTGAAATGTTGCATGAGTTGTTCATCAACTTCAAGGACTGAAAATATTTAAGCACATTTGTGGCCTAGGCATATGCAACTACATCTACAGTAACCTGTACTTGGAGAAATACAGGTATCCCTCCCCAACCGCGAGGGATACGTTCCTGTAAATCTTTGCGGTTGGTAATATCGCGGTTGGAAAATGCAGAGCCCTATGACAAACACGGGGATAGGGAGAGTATGTGAGCTTTTTCGCGATTGGGAAATGCAGGGCCCTATGGGAAACATGGGGATAAGTTCACGTTTAGTGAAACTAAACACAAAAAAAACACATATAGTTGTAACATACCTGTACATGGGGATAGGGGGCGTAAGTTTGGGCGCATTGGCTGCCAGGATCTGCAGCAATCAGATAGTCAGGCTGTCTGACTGTGTGTGAGAGAGAGAGAGAGAGAGACACGGAGGGTGTGTGGATGGGGGGGAGGTGACATGGAGGGCTGGAGGGGGGGGCTGTCTGACAGACTTACACAGAGATACAGACACAGAGGGTGGTGGAGGGGATGCTACGGAGGACTGCGGGGGGTGACACGGAGGTCTGGGGGAGTGGCGCAGAGGGCTGGGGGAGGGTGGTGTGACACGGAGGGCTGGTGGTGGGGGTATGACATGGAGGGCTGGGGGGGATGACATGGAGGGCTGGATACGGGGGGGTGACACGGAGGGCTGAGAGGGTGACACGGAGGGCTGAGGGGGTGACACGGAGGGCTGGGGCAGGTGACACAGAGGGCTGGGGGGGATGATACGGACGGCTGGGGGGGGTGGCACGGAGGGCTGGTGGTGGGGGGGGTGACACGGACGGCTGGGGGGGCTGGAGAAGATGAGAGAGAAGGAGGGATGGGGAGCGGTGGGCGCGGGGGGAAGAGAAGGTGAGTCAGAGAGAGAGAGAGAGAGAAAGTGGGGTGGGAGGGGGGTGTGGGGGGAAGGCAATGCTCCCAAACTTACTAGCTAGGCTGCGGAGAAGCGACAATAAATGCATGTTACTGTATTTACCTTGATCCTAAGAGAGAAGTGTTGTCGCTGGTTGATTGCAACATCGCAACTGGGTCTTAGGGCTGGGTCTAGCTGTTCTAAAATTTAAACCCGCTGATTTAAATTGTGGATGCGCAAAACGTTGTTTGCAAGGGTTGTCACATTTAGCAAACCGTGGATACATGAGTTTCGTGGTTGGCGAGGCCGCTGTTGGGGCGGGATACCTGTACAAGAAGATTTAAAATGTGAAGTATGGCATGGTTACATATTCACCATTGTATCTGTGCGACAAGATTAATCACCAAGAAGAATAACATGCACCCACTGATTTGGAATTAACCCATGAAAGATTGATTATTTCCACATCAAGATTGTTTATTTTCACAAATAATATGCTCAGAATACCTGCATTGGTTATAAATATTTTCTCATATAATGTACTTGTGTGCAAATGATCCGTTAAAGTAACATACACTTTTAATACTTTTTTATTGCACATCTTCTTTACCTACTCTTGCATTTTCTTTGTCAAGGTCTATTGGTCCTTTTTGCAATGATCCCAAATGGCATATTTTGAAATCTTTTGAAATTCACGGTAGATTTTAAAGTTATGCAAGTACAAAGACTGAAAATAAGGTGAAATTACTATTTTCATAGACATTTGCCTTATCTGGATATCCAATTTTATTTTCATTAGTGGAAGTGATGTTATTAAAATAGCTGGGTGTGATCCTAAATTTTGTCAGTGACAGTTCAGAATTGATAAAAATCAAAAATTATTTTTTAGATAAAAATATATAGAAAATGATAATCATGCAAAGATAGCCTTGAAAAGCATGTAGACTGGATTATATTTTCTTTTAAATTGCATTTGCATTTCTCTTGAGCATGTGTTAAATATTTTTAAAAACTGTTCTTCCAAAGCTGCACGCTGCCAGACTTGGTATTTTCTCTTCCTATTAATAATTTTTATATTTATTTGAAGTTTGAAACTTATTTTGCTGTATTATTTCAATTTCACCGGGCCGTTATGCTATTACAACTATTTAAAATGGTACTGATAGCATACAAGCTAAATACAACTTATTTTGTGGCATTGTAATCCTCACAGTGAGTTCTTGATGACAGCCTTACTTTTCAGTAGAAAGGATAGTTGCTCTTGTATTCTTTCCAGTATTTCCTAGTATGCTGCTTAATTATTCTAATGCCTTCCTCGCAAGTCTCCCCAGTTTCACCATATACAAGATTCAATGAACCCCAAACTGCCTAAATATTCACCCACACAAAACTCCTATCACATCCGTGCTTGCCAGGCTCGTTTTCAAATCCCTTCATGTCTGGCACTTCCCTACCCGTCCAATTTCCTAACCCCTACTCCACCATCCGCTGCCTCTGCTCAGCTGGCTCTGGTCTCCTGTTTGTCCCTGCCCCTCTGCTCTACCATCAGTGGCTGTGCCTTCAGCCACTACGCTCTGGAACTCTCTCCCTCATTTCCTCCACCTTTAAATCCTGCCTAAAGACCTTCCGATTTGATCGTGCTTACGGCAGGCCCGTACGCAGGGGGGGTGCGACGGGTGCGTACGCACCCCCCCAAATTATAAAAGGTCCACATTTTCCGTGGTAGAGAATTGTATTTTTTATGAAATTTAAATACCAAGTAAAGTAAATTTATTGAGCATTTGTGTGACAATCAGTTCTTCAAAACTATGTATAAATTATAAACACACATCTTTGAATGATTTAGTATTAATATAAAATTAACGAGTCGCACACCAGAGTCGGCGTCTACCCAAAACATACCGCGTCGATAGACGAGTCAATGACGCGGCGAGTCTGTGACTCACTGCGTAAACATAGGCGCGCGCCAAGACTCAAATCCATCCTCGTTTGGAAATCATCCCGTAAACAGCCACAAGGGACAGCACCACTACTGGAAGTTAAATCATCTTTTCATCTGATCACCGTAAGTAAAAATTGCTCAAGTTTTGAGAGGTGTGACTGTAATGCTAGCAAACAATGACAACATATTTACAAGCTTCTGAGAAATTAAAGCTTTTGAGAACCCAACAAAAAAGTTATATGTGTCTGGACGGGAATGCCTATCTTTTAAAAAAGATACTCATGGACGTAGGCCTATGCTTTAGCGCCTATTCTACGTGGTGTGTCAATCGGTAATCATCCCGTATACAGTCACTACATAAAAAGGTAGCACTACTTTGTGGAAGCTGAAATCGTATTTTAATCTGACAAATGTAAGTAAAAATGACTTAAGTTTTGATATAAACAGTGCTACTTTATTTCACATTCAGTTTTGTACCCAGAGTGAAAAAACATCAATGTCGCACGAATTTGGCATAAAAATAGTTTCACCATCATCTGATCGAGCGAACTCGGGCATTGACAACCACATTTCTCCACTGATCCCTTCTCTCCATGCAGCCTGAAAACTCCCGCCTGCCAATACCCGAATCGCGCTCCAGAGTATCGATGTAGGTTAGGGTCGGTCTACCTCGTGTTCTGTGACCGTGCAATGGTTCCCATAGGATAGTAGCACTGTGGACAGTTTCCTCCCGGCTTCTCCAGCTATGTCCGCTAAACCTAAGACACCTCTGCAGTAATGTCTGTGATACCAGTGTGGTAGTGTACCATATAGCTCACTATTTGTCAGATGCTGTCACCAGTAAACATTCAGGGCGTCTCTTAGAAGCCTGGTATATACCTCATGAGTCACCTAATCTCCTGATTTTCTGAATCGATTAAATAAGACCTCAAACTGTGTAAAACGTCGGAGCCTCGAGGGGGCTTCGGGGGCAGCCCGCAAGCCGCCGGCCATTGTTGGTCCCATCACTAGCAATTCGCACCCCCCCAAAAAAAATCCTGCTTACGGCCCTGTTACGGTCACCTCCCTCTCCCTCTGGTTCAGGTCAGACTCTGTCACTGTTGAGCTCTGCGCAATACTACTCCACCTGAAGTGCTCTATATAAATACAAGTTGTTGCTGTTAGCTGACCTGTTTGATCAGGAATTGATTTCAGTAAAGAGGAATAATTGAATATAGCAATAGCTTTCAGTTTTTCTGTTTTGTTTCACAATCTGCTCTTTCTTCTTCACTGCAGTTCTCATACTTTAAAAAAAACATATTTTGACCATCACCGTCTTACCTTCAGAATTTCTGAAAAAGCATGCTTTCTCAGTTATGTGCTTTATTGACCAGTAAGCTAATTTTCTTCCCTTCAAATAGGTCTTTGTGTTGCTAATTCATCACATCCAAGCTTTTCTTTCATGTTGTGTCTCTCGTTACACATATTTTAGATGTTTAAAGATAGATGTTTATGATTTTTAAAGTTTAGATTTAACAGAGGGAAATCCAAGGGAAATGGAGTACTATATTTTATATTAGTGTTATAGTAAGTAGAGAATATGTTAATTATAAATAAAAGATCCTCTTTGGAAAGGAGTTGACTCACATGTTTCAAAGAAAAAAGACTGGAGGTATGTTTATCACTTTGCACAGGAATGCACCTGGCTCCATTCGCAGTTGCAACTCTGAATAGCTTGTTTGCCATTGGTATTATGAAATATTCAAAGGGTGTGTTTGCTGACCTTTGAGGACATAATCCAGGTTGAAACTGTGTGCACCTGGAATACTACTAACTTTGTGGTGCGGAAACCCGATGGGAGTTTAGAAGAAATACATAAAGGTCCATCAATTCCAAGCTCTGTTCCTTGCTTTTTTGTGTATGATCACATTGTTATATGAAAGACTGGATATTTAAAATGTCATATTAGTCATTATTTCTTCTTAAATTGGGATCTTATTGCACAAGATGTATACAGTATTTATTCTGTCTTACTGGAGGGGAGAAGTGAGGCCCTCAAATCTTTGTGTCAGTACTGTAATTTTGTTGTTGTTGTACATGACTCTTCCTTGTCAATTATTTTATTCTAAGTACAGTATAAGAAAATTCATGTTATTTGTTAAAGTGGAAATTTTTAAACGTTTAGTTAGGCTGGGAAAAATAGCATCATGCAACAATGGGCTTATAGTTTTAGTGGAATGAATATGTTGATTGTTTATTTCATTGATTTTGCTACTACCCATATACTGTAATAATCTGTGGAGTGTAATAACTTAGAATGACTATCACAAAATGAGTTGTACTGTATATATTTAGCAACTTAGGCCAGACCTCAATAAACTATTTCAGAAGTTTATTTAAATTAGCATCATATCCATTGTGTTCTGTGGTTACAGTTTGAATTCTCAGCATTATATATTGCTATTGAAATAAGTTATTACTGTATATGGATTTTGTCTGCTTCATTTTTTAAAATTATAACAAAGTGAAATTGCTTTTTATTGTGATTTATTGTGATCAGCAGAAAATGTAGTCACAATAAGATTGATCAAAAATGCCACGAGCAGGAAATTAAGCTTCAGAAATTGCTAGATTCTCAGACTCCAAACTTTGGATTGACTCAAAACTTGTTTTCATCTTTGACTTCAAGTGCCTCCCAATACCATTGACATGACCAGACAAAAGAACAAATACACTCTTGACAATGTTTTTAAACAGACATAGTTTTGGTATCTGTTCTCATGGTCATTCTGTTTGGAGAACATACAGTAGAAAAGTTTACATATTTAATATGCAACTCTGAACATTATGATTCGTATGAAAGGAGTTTTTAAAGTTTCAGCTGTGATTTTTGAAAACATTAATTCTAGGACACAGTGTGAATTGTTTCCCATTGGAATTTTACGCGACGTGCATTCAATTTTTTATTTAATTCTAAACAAGTTTTCTAGTTTTTTCAAATAATAATAATAAGCTTAGTTTAAGCTTATTCAAATGTCAAAACATTTGAAAGCACTTCAGAGTTTTTCTGTAAAGTGCAGTGATATATATTTATAGGTGGATCCTGCAGGAAATTTGCGTACCAAATTTTCAATATTGAGAGCTAAAGCCAGGTTTCTGGGAGGAATTTGTTTCTATTTCAAATAATGCTAAGGTTAGTACTCACCTAAAGGACAGCACATCTGACAACGTAGCACTCTCCTAGCTCTCCCAATAATAATCCTGCTTGCATTTAGGCAAAAATAGCAGACCTTGTGCACAGCATGTCCCACATACAGATATGAAATGTCAAAATAATATTATTTGTTGTTGGCCAGGATACTAAGAGAAACTCCCTTCACTTTTCAAATAGTGCATTGGCATATTTAACCTGAACGAGCAGATGGGACCTCAGTTTAACATCTATATAATAAATACAAATAATTTTTGCCTTCGATATGGCTCTTGTCTTCCAAATGTCTGTGTTTCACAGAATATACTGTAAAGTGAATTGACTGTATTTTTGTGGGCGAAACACGGCAGCCAATTGCTCACAGCAGTGTCCCACAAAACAGTCGTGGATTGAAGTGACCAATTTATTATTGTTTTTTTTCTTGAGGAATTATTATCAGGTGTTTGGGATAAGGAAACGTGCCCAAGGTTTTGTCCTGCCAGGAATCAAACCCAGGTCTCTCACTTGCCAGGACTCATGTGAAGAATGGCACCTCAGGCAATGCAACACACCCAGAACAACACTATTTGTGCGCGTAGTTTAGATTATATGAGTTCGAAGACCTGATATGGGGCTTGAACCCACAAGTTCCAATTCAGAGACAAGTCTGCTACCCACTAAGCCAAGCAGACATATTGAAATGCTGGCCTAGACTATTAAAGCTCTATTGTGGCGGTTTGACTCTGTAGAAAGAAAATATAATATCACTACTGTATATGAAAAATAATGAGCATGCTGAACAAGTTGTATGAAACCAGAAGTTTTCATCTTTTATAAAATTAAAACCAGAAAATTCACTTTTCTTTTCCACAAACCCTTCCTCATGCTGGTCCTGAGCTTCAAATACATAGAAAATGTGACTTGCACTTCTAGAAACTGCAAGTGGAAACAAAATTATTAATTTTAGATTTTAAAATTTGCACAATGCACATGCTTTAAATAAAATTGCCATGGCAACAATGTCCATGATCTTTCCTTTTTTTCGAGCATATATCATAGTTAAATCTGCATGCATTCTGGCAAATGATTTGTCATCATTCGTGTTTCCTGATAAACTTATTGGAGATTTGAGCTCCTGGAATCCTTATCATTCAAATTTCTCTTCTAGACTTTGGAATTGGTTTAATCAGTTCTTGTCCAGACTCTACGGGTAGAGCACTTTCTGCGGGTGGCAAACATTTTACTGGGGAGGGGGTGGAAGAAAAAAGTGAGTAGTTTAACCAGTAAGCTAATGTATGATTGCTAATATTTGTGCTACCCATAGCAGTTACTGAATTTCAGACATCTGGTTCTTTATTGAATCTCCCTTCAGAGCTATAGGAGCATATAGAACCCACTGAATTTCTTTACTCCTGTTTCTCTCAGCGTTGATGTGTTTATATACAGATAGACCCTGCTTAATGAAGCGGTTAGGGCCTTTAACACCCTTCGTAAAGCAAAAATTTTGTAAAGCGAGTGGTAGCCCGCTACTGTATTTCTGTATGGGAAAAATCTGTTTAGTTCCTAGCGCTAACATTTTCGTTGTACACGTTGAACGTCCAAGATCTGGAGTTCCGGAATCTGGACTCTGAGACGATTGGTGGCAGGGTCATCCGGAATCCATAAAATTTTCCGGAATCCGGACATCCTGTCCAACTGTTTCCGCCTCCAGCCGGGCCCGGGCATTGCAAAAACAAGAGAGGGAGGCAAACCATGCATTTCGAAAAAGCGAGGACTACAAGGCCTGCGAGGAGAAGAACTACAAGGTGACGTCCAAAAACCGGAAATATCGCAACCTGGGCGATATTCCCGAGTCCCATTTCTGGACTCGGGACCCGCTTCTGGCGTTCCGAAGTCCGGAAATACCCGAACCTGGGCTCAGGCGTTTCCGGACTTTGGAACGTATTTCTGATGTCTGAAGTCTGGAAAAACATGAAAACCACCGCCGGGAGAGACGAGAAGCGCATAAGATTTCAACATTCGTTATAGAGAACGCAGCCTTCGCTAAGCGAATAGGTGGTACAAATATAAACCTTCGTTATAGTGAACCTTCAATGAGCGAGCGTTTGTTAAGCGGGGTCTACCTGTACTGTATATTAATACAAACTACCTGCAATACTAGTACAGTTGGTATGTTGGCAAAAACTAATTCAGAATCAATATGTAGTGATACCTCAACTTTCAATAACATCCGTTATCATTAGAATTGCGATGGGTTGGGAAAAGATGGTTTGTAGACAATTTGACAAAGATTTGAATAAAACCATGTGCTCATTTCCGGTTACTATCAAAACTAGACAAGGAATGTGAATTATATTGCTATAATTAATATGTAATGAAACATTCTATGTTTCTGGTGTACGGTGTATTTCAGCCAGAAGTGGTTTCTATCAACAAGTGCAAAGTGCTACGTTTGTCTATCATTGTTTCTTCTCACCTTTCTCTTGTATACTGTGTGATTTACTTTGTGACTGCAATATACAGTATTCTTTGATAAATGTTTACATAATATGATCTTGCGTCTTTGTGGCTTATTTTAGGAATTATTTACAAAGATATTAGTAAAAGGCTGTCATTTTTAAATTGTATATTCTATTTTTTTAAATTATTCTTCTCTGACCATGCTGATTTGTACTAGGGCATAGTTTACATGTATTAATTGCCCTCTGTTACCTTGTCCTGGCAGGTTTGATCCTTCTCTATAACAGGGTATTGGTACCAATTATGTCCCTATTGTTGCACATTGCTTTAAGGGCCTAAGTGTCAATTGAATATGGATGGTGCAAGAATAAAATAATTCTGGGAAAGTGACTTGAGCAGATTTGAAAGAGGTTGATTTGTAAAGTTAGAATTAAAGGACTGAATGAATTTACATTGTGTTTTGGATTAAATAACATTACATGGTGTCAGAAGTGAAAACAGAACCTGGAGTGAAACTGTCTATGAAAGGGAAGTTCTGACGAAGGGTTATGAACCCGAAACATTGACTCGCTTTCCTTTATCCATGGATGCTGCCTGACCTGCTGAGTTTCCCCAGTAACTTCTGTTTTTATTTCAGATTCCCAGCGTCTGTAGTATTTGTATTTTGTTTATGAAAGGGAATACTGATTGAAAAGCAAGATCACTGAAATTGGTTGGATGTTTAAGGCACAATTGGCAACGTTTTGAAAGAGAATAAAATTTGGGGGGACAAGCAGCAAATATAATGAAACTGCCAAAGCAGTCTGCAATATTTTGAATGTAGCAGGCAAAGAAGCAGGGGAAGATTTTGCAACCCCAGAAAGAGAGGTGGACATACCATTGAAGGAGATGATGAATTTTATGATGGAAAGACATTGTGGAAAAAAGAATGTGATAATTGATTGATTTAAATTTTAAACAAGAAGAAAGCAGGGACCCACAGAATAATTCAATCAGTACTGTGCAGTACTGAGATTCTTAAGTAAAAATTGCAACTACGGAACATTAAGAGACAAAATGATATGTGACCAAATTGTAGTTGGCATAAAATATACTATATTAAGAGGACAGCTTTTATGTTAGAATTGGCAATGGAGATAATAAGGATGCAAGAGGTGAGCAAAATAAATTTGAGAAATGGAGAGATTAATGGAAATAGATGAACTAGCCAAAGTTGGACTGATAGAGATGAAGAGTATGGAGTGCAGAGAGTATACAGGCCAAGAGAGAGAGCAAACAGAATAGACAAATGTGGCCAAGGCGGATTAGAACATCAAATGAGAAGATATTCTGCAGAGGAAAAGATTGCTATCAATGGAAAAGATATGGGCATAATGCAAAGTTATGCAGGAATAGATAAGAAAATGTAGGGAGATATAGCAGATGTAAAGCACAGGAGCAAAGTCAAACAGAAAGAAGAGGGTATAAAACAGAAGAAATAGTAGGACAATATAAACAGATGTTCGGAAAGAAAGGATTAATGAAAAGAGAGTATACAATACGATTAGAAGAGACAGTACCACCAGTAATTCAGACATTAATGAGAGTCCTAGAGGCAATGAAAAGAAGACTGAAAGAAAAATTGTGACCATAGATACAAAGACCGACATATTGGAAGAAACAAGGACAAGTGCCACAGAAAGAAAAAATCTTTAAAACAAGGAGAAGCTATATGGTTCGGGAGGAAAAACTTTAAAACATAAGGCTGGATCAAAGGAAAAATTGGGGAGAAAGATAAGAACCCCGGATCGTATTAGATAAAAGATGAAAAGGAAGGATATATAGACAAACATCATGGGAGATCAAACCAGGACCAATACAGAAAATACAGGAGAAAAAGGAAAAACAAATGTATTGCAATTTATTTTTAACATTTATTTAAATAAGAATAAATGCAGAGTTTCCATCAGTTCAAACCAATTCGGTTTGCAAACTCGCCTAATTGAAGTTTAGTTGCTCTCTTCGGATAGAGAAGTGGTACAAGAGCAGATTTTCGTCTCTCATGGTTTCAGGTTGCACAATTTGTGCTGTAGCTGAACTGGTACAAAGCCAACTTTCTAACCTTCACATTTCAAATTTTAAAAAGTATGGAGCTGAGTCTTTAGGGGACCTGGTGACTGTTTGTAATAAATAAATAACTTGGATGCACCCTATGCGCACCTTTCATTTAAAATACATATTTTTTAAATGGGTTCATCTCACCCAAATATTTAATTTTCTCCTGCTCCTTGGACCTTTTTTTGGCTAGCTGTGTCTGACATGTGCGGAAACCCATCTCATGCTTAAGCGTATCCAAACTAAACAGAAATTTCCATACATCCCATTAACATTTGGAATTCCCAAAGATAGATTGTTCAAATGGAATGCACACTCTCTCCCTGGAGGGATGCATCTTGCTCACCTAATTCTGGAAAGTACAGTAAAACATTGATAATCCAGTATGGTTGGGCCCACGAACCTTCCGGATTTTGGAGTTTGCCAGTAATTAGAAACCTATCTAGAAATTGCTGGGAAGCGGTGCCGTAAACACCACATATGCTGCAAATACAGCACTGAAGTCAAAAAATGCCTGAGCTCCAACCACAGCATACGGATGACATGTCAGCAACTGCAAGCAGCTGTTCCGAACTTCGGGAGATTTGCCAGACATCAGAAAAAAATCTACTACTATATGTATTTTGAAATTTTGCTGGTGTTCGGGAGTTGCCGGCTTTCAGAATGTTGGATTATCGAGGTTTTACTGTATTAGGCGCAGGTTGGCAAGAGCCAAGGCTTTGAGACCCCCGAATGTGTGTTGGGATACTGCTGGAGTCTAACCAGCTAAATCCACATAGCTTGCCACTGATATTGCTGTCTCGCAAGCTTTCCTGCTGCTTGTTCAGCTAGGACCACCCTACCCATTAGGCCTTTGGCTTACAGGGTTAACAGGACCTGAGTGGATGATTCCCTGCCCCCAGTATGCTCTTCTGGTACTGCCAATGAGCCAGGCTACCTGTGCTGCAATCAGCAGGTCCTGGAATACTGCAGATCCACCTGCATCAGGAACAGGATGACTGAGACCTCCACAGATGGCTGGTTCAATTCTGGCATTCTATTGTCAGGCATGTTACCTTGGAGCATGTTCAGTTCCAAGGATACAAGGATACCCCACATACCTCCCCGCCACACCCTCCCTCCACTAAAAAAAGAGGATAGTTGCTATAGTATACAGTGTTGAATCCCTGGCTGGCTAGAGCTTTGGGACGTCCTCCCGATGTGAAAGACACTATACACGTGTAATTTTGTTGTTGCTGAGTAGCGTTGCATCAATAATTTACTCATCTTCCTTTTCACCACTGCTGGATTCCATATCCAAGCTGTCCATTTCATTGCACCTGGATCTCACTTGCACTATCCTCGTTCTCTGCAATCCACTTGTTCTTTTGTATTCTCTTCACCCTTGCATCCTTCTCTCATTCAAATTCTCTTCGAATTTTGTTAAGCAAATCTACAATGTACAAATGCAAATCTACAAAGGAGATTGCCAATCTAGTGCTCATGATCATTATCCAGAGGCAAGGTACACTTAGGTGGATTCCATGGAGGACAAGATCAGGCTTGACAATGATGCACTTTGTGGTCAAGTGATTTGTTTTCAAGGCTCACATCAGTAATGATCATGGGTTTTGGTATGAGTGTCCAGCATGCCCATGGAACTGGTAAAAGTCAAAATACCTTCAGGGGAAGGGATAAGACAACAAAGAAACGAAAGGTGATATAATGGATTTTATTGGCTAATAGAAGCATTATGTATTGCATATCACCAGTGTCGATCCAAATATTTCTGCACAGAAAGTAAATGGCAGCCATGAAATGTTGCATGTTGTGACACTCAATCCGTTCTGGATATTGGGTCACTTCTTCTGTTAGAATATGCCATTTTTCTGCTTACCGGTATTCCATCAACAAATCCATACTTGAATATTTGTGTTTAATGCATTGCAAATCGTTATTACTTGACTATTGTTCTAACAATCATTAAATGGTAAGCTTGCATCACCTTTTATTGATTTGCAGTATAATTTTGTGCAGTCTGATAGAGTCAGACATTAAGCAGATTCGACTGTATAATCATTATACAGTAACTTTGGAAGGAGGGCAAACTATCAAGAAAAGTTGTTGCCAAGGAGAGACATTTGGTGAAAGCCATACAGTGGAAGCCAGTTAAGCAGGATACATTGGGGACAGCTGTTTTTTCCATCTTAAGGGGTGTTCAAGGTTTACCAAAAACCATTCCTGTCAAACAGAGGAGCGGTGGTAGTACTTGCTCTCACCCATTGCCATTTGTATTGGATGAAAATGGATGCCTTCCATAATGTAAATTTCTATGCTACTAAAGAAAGAAAAAGGTGCAGTGGTTGTAGCAATCAATTCAACCGTGTGATTCTTCCATTTATTAAACCCATTGCCGTTCCATTGAAGGGGAATGGCCGTCTTCTATAACATAAATTTATATGGTTCCAATAGGCGAAAGATGCCAATTAATAGCATTGAGACAATTGACATCCTGCATCAATTTGTTGGTGGATGGGTTTCTCATTGTCAGACTTCCTGTCCCTCTTGCCTTCCACACACCACAATCGTGAAGCTGCCAGCAGCTGCTCCATGATCGCCTCTCCTCCACTTTCAATTCCCTCGTCCCCCTGAAATCCAGTACTGTCTCCAAACCCACCCACTCCCCCTGGTACAACAGCTATCTCCACTGCCTAAAATCTCAAACCTGGCTGCTCGAGCACAGGTGGCAGAAAACCAGCCTGATGGTTCATCACCAGTTGTGGCTCGAGCATCTTCACAGCTACCACTGTTCCCTGTCACAAGTGAAAATGGCGTACTACTCTTAACATCATTCTGGATGCCAAAAATAACTTCAAGATCCTATTCAACACCACCTATCACCTCCTCCATGTGCCCCCTTATGCACCCTCAATCATCACATCCAGCTCTAGTCCGAAGAGCTCATGGACTTCCTTACCTCCCAAATTGATGACATCTGCCTGACTGCCTCATTCTTCCACCACACCACCCCCATTCCGTTCCCTCACTTCACCTCACCCTCAGCTCCTACCACGGCCTCTAACTCTCAACAACAAACAAACAACAAAGATTACATTTGTATAGTGCCTTTCACATCAGGAGGACATCCCAAGGTGCTAACGTCTCCTTCCTTCCTCTCATCCACCATTACCACGATGAAACCAACTACCCCGACACCCCTCCCCACCTAATTGCTGATCACCCAGCTTCCCTTCCTCTACCCACTGCAGGCAGACACCATTAACCAGTCTCTCTCCTCAGGATCAGTCCTACTCTCCCTCAAAACCAACGTCATTACCTCCTCCTTAAAAAAACCTACCCTTGATCCTCCCAAACTACCGTGCTATCTCATAACTGCCCTTCCTTGTAAAAGCTGTGGAATGTGTTGTTACTAACCAACTTTGTACACACCTCTCCCTCCACACCCTATTGAAACACCGCGGCCCACAGTACAGAGATTGTGTTTGTGAAAGTTACAAACGATGTCCTGTGACCAGGGCTCCCTCTGCCTCTTCACCCTCCTGGACCTCTCAGTTGCATTCAACACAATTGATCATTCTCCTCCACCACCTGTCCTCCATCATCCACTTAACTGGGACTGCATTTGGTTCAAGTCCTGCCTTACAAACCGCCAGCACTACATCTTTGGAAATGGTTTTTCTTCTCACTTCCGCCTAGTCACCTGTGGGATTTACCAAGTATCCATCCTTGGCCCCCCTTCTCTTCCTCATCTACATGTTCCCTCTTGGTGATGTCATCCACAGACACAGGGTTAAGTTCCACATGTATGTGGATGACACCCAAGTCTATTATTCCACCTCCAGTTGCGAGCCCCCAGCCTTCTGATGTTCCATCAGCTTGTCTAATGGACGTCAAGAGCTGTAAATTCCCTGCAGTTAAACGTCAACATGACGGAAGTCATATACTCTGACTCCCGTCGACGTGTTCTGTACCACGGCTCCGACCTTTTCAACCTACTCGACCTGCGCTTAACACTCTTTGAACCTGTGTGCAATTTAGGCATCAGGTTCAATCCCCAGTTATCCTTCCTCCCCGCATCCAGTTCCTTACCAGCACCGCTTTCTTCCATCTCTGCTACATTGCCCATCTCCACCAATACCTCACCCCAACACCTGCAGAAACCCAGTTCCACGCCTTTGTCACCTCTCGGCCGTACTACACCCGACACATTCCTCGCCAGTCTCCCCTCCTTCATCATTCACAAAATTCAGCTCACACAAAACTCTGCTGCCTTTTTCTTCGAGTGCACTTACAGTCACCTTCCTATTCCCCCGGCTCGGCTTCGGACTCTGCCTTTGTGAAGTGCTCTGAGATGCTGCCCGGTTTGGAGAACGCTATATAAATGCAAGTTGTTGTTGTTGTTGTTCCACCCAATCATAAGCGGCTCAGCTGTCCATCAATCGTGATATTCCTTGTTCGTCCCTGTTCCTCCACCCCTTTACTGATTGACAGCCCAACTCTAGCTACTTGTGAATGACTTGAGTTTGCTGTCAATCACATCATTCCTCATGGCTGAATACAGCTGTTGGACATACCGTAAATACCCGCGTATAAGGCGCACTTTTTTTCACGTCGGAACATCTCGAAAGTTGGGGGTGCGCACTATACGCAGGTACAAGAAATTTTGAGCATCGGAAATACAGTAAACAGGAGGTGCGGCAGGTGCGCTGTCAGCCGGGGTTTAGTCACTGTGACTGGCGGGGGTTGGGGGGAGCGGGTGACAGGGCTTCGGCCTCGGCCGCCCGTGTAGTAGCAGCGGACTTCAGTGCTGTGCCTGCTGCCTGCCTTCTGCCTAACCCAGTTTGCCTCCCTCCCTCCCTCACTCTCCTCCCTCCCTCCCTCCCTCCCTCCCTCCCTCCCTCCCTCCCTCCCTCCCTGCCTGCCTCTCTCTCTCTCTCTCTCCCTCCCTCCCTCCCTCCCTGCCTCCCTCCCTCTCTCTCCATCCCTCCCTGCCTGCCTCCCTCTCTCCCTCCCTGCCTACCTCCCTCTCTCCCTCACTGCCTGCCTCCCTCCCTCACTCTCCTGCCTCCCTCCCTCCCTCCCTCCCTCCCTCCCTCCCTGCCTGCCTCTCTCTCTCTCTCTCTCCCTCCCTCCCTGCCTCCCTCCCTCTCTCTCCATCCCTCCCTGCCTCCCTCCCTCTCTCTCCATCCCTCCCTGCCTGCCTCCCTCTCTCCCTCCCTGCCTGCCTCCCTCTCTCCCTCACTGCCTGCCTCCCTCCCTCCCTGCCTGTCTGCCTCCCTCTCTGCCTGCCTTACTCTTTCCCTCCCTCCCTGCCTGCCTGCCTCCCTCCCTCTCTCCTTGCCTCCCTCCCTGCCTGCCTGCCTGCCTCTCTCTCTCCCTCCCTGCCTGCCTCCCTCTCTCCCTCCTTCCCTCCCTCCCTGACTGCCTGCCTGCCTCCCTCTCTCCCTCCCTCCCTGCCTGCCTCCCTCTCTCCCTCCCTCCCTCCCTGCCTGGCTCCCTCCCTCTCCCACCCTGCCTGCCTGCCTCCCTCTCTCCCTCCCTACCTGTCTCTCCTGCCTCCCTCCCTTCTGCCGGCAATATCATCGAAAACGCTTCCGTTTTTTTTCCACTAAGAAAAGGTCAAAAGTGGGGGGTGCGCCTTATATGCGGGTATTTACGGTACTAATAATCAATGCTTCTGTTAGCTGATAAAACCCACCATATCTTTGAGTGAGTACATTTAGCAACTACCATTTTGCCCGGAGTAATCGGAGTTTCGTCTGAATCATCTTATTTTAAACGGGTAAGAATGCAAATGAATCGGGGCCGAATATGTTATTCAATTTACCCAACACCTGGGGTTAACCTGTATCCAGCAAAAGCGTATTCCACTAATTTTAAACTTTAAAAAAAGTATGGGTGTCCCAGGAGCCACAAGATTTGAGTAACCAGTTACAATTGCCATTGCTTTTGCTCTGTTTGCCAGTTCTGGCTGGGGTGTCTAGACACTTCCTGGCAGTTTGACCAGGAAAGCAGCATTGATGACGTGCATGGACAATAATTTTTTTTGTTCAAGCTGGTTTCAAAATTTGCACAGGAGTGAAAACAAATCTGGATGGGTAGGGTAACTTATAACAATGCTTCAAAATTAGATATTGCTATTCTTAATATTAGTAGTATAGTATGTTACTGCTTTTGATCTTAAAAGGTGTAGCAAAAAAGACTGAATAAAGTCTGGCAGACTATAAGGCTTTGCTCATGTGGTCTTGGATCATTAATGCAAAAATAGATTTTTCCATTGCTGGCTATGGATAAGTCAACCCTGGAGTACTGTTGTTGTTTTTTAAAAAAAGGCTCCAAATGAAAGTTTTGGCTGTATTCCAAATGCTATATTGTGACTGTGGGATAATTCACTGTGGATATCCTCCATTAATTTGCTGCCAAATCAATGATTTAAAAAAAAATCATATATGTCAAATGCTTTAGAACTGGGCATGACTGAAAAGCTGTTTCTGTGTAGGTGGAGACATAAATAAAACGTTTATGTGCTTACAAGGATATTTGCATTTTTAAACATGCCAAGGTCAGTGCCATACAAAACTAATTTTGTTAATATTTGACCAGTGGGTGATGTGGAAACATTAAAATATAGCCATTTATTTAAATCATCTTGCCACTTATTTGAATCATCCTGCATGTCATAACACTGTACAATGTTTTCATTGTCGGCTGTAATGCTCACTGACTTCTTAACCATGCAACACTGAGTTTGTGTTGCCATGAGCTCCCTTACAGTAATTTAAAACTTAAAGGGAAAGGGTTTCTTTATTGGCAGGTCCTTCATTTTTATAAATTGTGCAAATTACTGAGTGACAAAAATTTTTTTTTTGAAGGAATTGGGGAAAAGTGTGTAATTTTGGTCAGCTTGAAGAATGCTTACCTTACCTCTATTAACATAACACTTGTACTGTAGTCTTTTTATACTGTACGATACCGCTTTTTTCAGCAGCGACAATTTGTATTTATTTATCTGGCATCATTCACATAAAATGAAATCCCCAAACTAAAGAATGGTAATGCTGGACTCTGAATATGAAGTGTGAGGAATTTAGTCTAAGGCAGTGTTGTAGAGATGGCACTAGGATACACTACACAGTGCGGATTTTGAAAGCAGGGAAAGGCAACAAGGCAAGGTTGCTTTAGATAGGAATTCCAGAGTTCCTAGATGTGATAACTGAGGGCTTAGCTTCCAGGGGTGGAGCAGTGAGTGAGAGTGTCGAGCTCTTGATAATTCAGCAAAAGATCTTTCATAGTCCTTTTCAATTTGAATCCTACAACAAAATTGTAATACTGTACTATATATTTTTAATCAATTAACTATAACTTGTATATCATAGAATCTTACGGCACAAAAGGAGGCCATTCGGCCCATCAAGTTTGTGCTGGCTCTTTGAAAAGAGCAATTTAATCCCACTCTCCAGTTCTCTTCCCATAACTGTGCTAACCTGTCCTCCCAAATAAACGTCTACCTCTCTTTTAAAAGTTGTTATCAAATCAGCCTCCACCACCTTTTCAGGCAATGCATTTCAGATTCGAACAACTTACTGAGTGAAACAGTTTCTCCTCACCTCCCCTCTACGTTAAATCTGTGGCTACGAGTCACTGACACACCCACCAATGGAAACAGTTTTTCCCGGTTTACCCTATTGAATCACCTCAATATCTTGAAAACATCTATTAGGTCTCCTTGTAAACTTCTCTGCTCCAATGAGAATAAACCTAGCCTCTCTAGCCTTTCCTCATAACTGAAGTCCCTCATTCCTGGTACCATCCTCGTAAATCTCCTCTGCAGCCTTTCCAATGCCTTAACATCCTTCCAAAAGTGTGGTAACCAGAATTGAACACAGTACTCTAGCTAAGGCCTAACCAAAGTTTTATAGAAGTTAGTCAGAACTTCCTGACTCTATGCCCTTATTTATACAGCCTAGTATCCCATATGCTTTACTAACAGCCTTATCTACCTGTCCTGCCGCCTTCAAAGATTCACTTACACAAACCCCCAGGTCTCTCTGTTCCTTCACACCCCTTAAAATTGTACTATCTAGCCTATATTGCCTCTCCTCTTTCCTCCTCCCAAACAGTATATCTTTAGCATTGAATCAAATAGTTATTCCCACAATTTGTCATGCAAAATCTTAGAATGGCTAAAGGTGAGGAAATTTAGGCCTCTTTAGCATTTTCTTTCGCAGTGAAGGTTTACTAAAAATTTAGAAATACATGTAACATTAATTTTCTTTAGAAGATGCATTTATTTTAGGCTCACTATTTTAATTGATACACACAGTATTTTGTAGAGGAGTAGTGCACTGTGTAATATAACCGTTTTCAAAATGGCAGTGCATCACAATTTAGCTTCTATGCTTTTGACTTTCGTCTTATTTACACTTCTATACTGACTGAAATTAAGGTGCTTCTTATAAAAGCTGCATTGTTAATCTTGCTTTATGTAACTTCCTCCAGATGTTATTACACTGGATCTCAGAGAAAGTTGTACTTGCAATCCCATTGTCCTGCCCTATTCACACATTCCTTCAAGCCTCTAACTTTCAATCCCAATCCTGTTTTTCAATCCTGTCTGTTTTTAATCCCTTTTGAATCTCTCCACTCCTCTGCACCCCACTACCTCTCTGACCTCCTCTCTCCTCAAAACAGCAGCCGTTGCCTTTGCTTATCCGGTTCTGGTCTCCTCCTTGTCCCCCGAATCCTCTACTCCACCATCGGCGGCCGCGCTTCACCCACTACGCCTTGAACTCTGGAACTCACTCCCTTTGCCTCTCCCCCTCTCTTCCTAGTTTCAGCTCTCAGCTAAAGTCCTTGCTTTTCGACCAAGTCTTTGGTCACCTTTTTCCCCCTGCCCCTGGCTCGAGTCCGGGATCCATTATTGTGAAGTGCTCTGAGACGCTATATAAATCGAAGGTGTTGTTGTTCAAACTCATCATGGACTCTGCCTGTAACACATTGATTAGAAGGGATTCCACATCCCAACAACTCTTGTGTGAAAAAGATATTCTCTGAAGCTCTCCCTTTGCTCCTCTCATGACTTTCTCTCCTCTTGTCACCAACTCCTTTACCAGTGGAAATAATAAATTATTTATCTGAAGTCAATGTTTCCAACTGTTTTCCTGTGCCATTCCTAACCTGAAAGGCCAGGCATGCAGGCAGCCTCTTTGAATCTCATTAGGATACACCCACAACTGTTCTGGATAAATTATCTTCGTTTTTCTTTAACTTTTCTTTCCTTTGGAAGCAACCTACTTTTATTCAGTTTCTTAACCCTTTCCCCACAAACTTATGGAAACTCTGATATCAAGAATCTATTTTGGCAATCATATAGGCCAAGTTTCCTATCTTCTACAGCTTTTTGATGGATTTGAAGACAAGACTCGCAAAACAAAATGGATTCCATCTTTAGAAAGCATACTATAAGTGCATATCTAGATATTCATTACAGTTTTAATCAAATTTGTATTGATCAGCAAATGTCCTTTGCTCTTCCCATCCCTCATATTGGGTCATTTGGTTTGTCTCCCTTGGTTAGATTGCAAGAATTTTAGTAAAAACAATATGATAATAATAGTAACAAAAGTTTGATTTGCCTTAGACGCTATACAAATGTAATTTTTTTGTTGTATACCTTTCACATTGTGAAGATGTCCCAAGGCGCTGGACAGTCAGTGTTTCAGACGAGCTGGTGTCGGGATTGGGGATGGTCTTGAGACAGGACTTGATGGAGGCTAGGGAGGGGTTGAGATGGAGAGATTGTGGGATGGAATTCCAAAGATTGGGGCAGAGTGGCTGTAGGCTCGCCCGCCAATGGTGGGGCGGGGGATGTGGAGCAGGCCAGAGCATGCTGAGTGGATGAAGCGGATAAGTTGGTAGGGGGTTAGGAGGTCGCAGAGTTGGGGTGGGGCAAGACCATGGAGGGCTTTAAAGGTGAGGACCAGGATCTGGAATTCAATTCTCTGAATGATGGGAAACAAATGGAGTTGGATGAGAATGGGGGTGATAAAGTTGGCATGGGAGAGGACATGAGCTGCAGAGTTCTGGATGATCGACAGCCTATGGTGTGAAGAATTCGCGAGACTGATGAACAGAGCATTGGCATAGCCAAGCTTGGACATGATAAAGGCAGTGTCATGAGGGTTGATGTAGCAGCCGAGTTGGGCAATGTTGTGGAGGTGAGGGAAGGCAAGATGGGTAAGGGAAAGGATATGGGGAAAAAAGACTGTTGAGGATTGAACAAGACATCTAGGTTCCTGACTGGCTTGGTGAGGTGGAGTGTGTATCCATGGAAGTTGATGCTGCCAGTGCCTGAGGAATGGAGGCACTGGAGCAAGCCAATCACGAGGGCCTCGGTCTTGTTGACGTTCAACTTTAGAAAGTTAGCTCTTATCCAGGACTTGATGTCTGAAAGTCAGTGGTCCAGGAATTGAGGATGGAGACAGAAAGATAGCATATGCAGGTGTCAACCGTATACATATAATAAATAATAATAATCCTTACATTTATATAGCGCTTTCCACATTTTATCCATGTCTCAAAGCGCTTCACAGAATACAACAATGTCCCAAGGTTGGGAGGGAGAACACAAGAGGGAAAAGAGGTAGGAATCAGAGCAGGGGGGAGTGGTCGTGGTTTGGGGAAGGAAAGTAGGAAAATTGACTGTATATTTGTGGGAGAAACGCGGCAGCCAAAATTGCGCACAACAGTGTCCCACAAACAGTCGCGGAAGTGGGGCCAGGGGAGAAAGGGAGAAAAAAGGATAAGGGAACATATAGACATTGACTCCATGTCTGTGGATGATGTCACCAAGGGGGAACATGTAGATGTTGAAAAGGAGAGGGCCAGGGCCAGAGTACTGGGGGAAGCCACACATGACTGCAGGGACTGGAGGAAAAGCCGTTAGTGGTTACAAAGTGGAGACGGTGATATAGGTAAAATCCGTATAGTCTTTCACTCTGGAGGATATCTCAAAGTGCTTCACAGGATATACTGTTTTGTGGACTAACCTGACAGCCAATTTTGCAACTGGTAAATAGATATTGGACTGAATTTTAGTCACATACAATCAAGAGTATGATATTTGGGCCTTTCATATATTATGCTCGCGAATTGGATTGTTGATTTGATTACCTTCAGCAATTCTATACTTCAGTAGCATTTGGAATTCTGTTGGTTCAATGTGAGTTTATTTTAAATGGTCACTTTTTTGGTATTTTACCAGTTTATTTTTGTATGTGTGCAATTCTCAACATGTCACATATCCAGTCAGTCATAATTTTATGATAGAATTGTAATTGAATGCAAAATGTATTCTTTTAAAAATTAAAACCAGTAAAATTTGTATAAACAGTGAACATCAGTAAACTAAAATAATGTGAACTTGTCAAAATTAACATTTGGGTGTGCCTGTTAATATTTAGCATTTATAGGGTTAAATTAAGAAGGAAGTAGAACATAGCTGCTGCTGTTTGACAGAATCTGCCTTGTTTACTTTCCCCACCCCCATTCCGTCATAACCTTCTGTGGTTCCCTTTCACTGCTCAACCTCTGTAGATGTAAGTGCTCGCAGATGTTAGTGAAACATTGACTGAATTACTGTATGTCCAATTCATTCCAGATAAAGGAGCTGAAGGTTATGACTGCCTAAAAAATATATGAATATGGGAGAATGTGAATGGTAGAAGTACAAATTGAAGAGTGCTGCAAATCTGTAGAGATGAGTTACTAATCAATTTGAAACCGGGCATACAGTATGTCTAGATTGCATTAGGACTGGTCACATTAGGTTGAGGCATTTTCGGTGTAGCGAGCATAATGTCATCTGGCACATTCAGCCATTTATGAGATGCATCAAGCTATTGGACTGTTGCCCAGAATATTACTGCAATACTTGTTGCGATTGGTTATTTTCCTACCATGCATAGTTTCACGAGGAAAGCCAACTCCTTTTTTTAATCTGCAATGGCATGGCTGACTGCAGTATGTTGCCTTGTTAGCACAGCTTCGATTCTAAGTACGTTGAAAATGATCCATGGCTTTGTTACGGTGCAGTAGTGTTATTTTAAGTAGAGTGAAAGTTGCTGTAAGCAAGGCATGATGTATATATATTTTATCTCAACAGGTCGGTGATGAAAAGTGCCTTTTCTGAAGTGTGTGTTACTTGGAGCTGCTTGTAAATCAGTCTGCGCTTGTGAGGCTTGTTTGCTGCCAGTTACAGAATGCCTAGTCTAATAATCAACTGAAAACCCTCTGCTCCATCTGCGTGTCTGCTGCCTCGTCTTAAATTGTGAGTAGTGTCAAAACAGGAAGAAGAAACTACTGTAAGAAGAACAAAGCCAACGTAGGAAGAGCTGGGTGTGCTATTTGCAATAAAACAAATGACGGAAAGCGACTAGAACATGATTCATATTCCATCAGCGGGAACGATTGCATCCAAGTAACTTTATTCAAAGCGACAAAGTGTTTTGTCAGCAAGCGTAGATTGCTTCAAACCTTTTAAACAACTGAGGTGCCAATCTGAAGGTTCTCCTCCCATTCACAAATGAGATGAATTGCTGACTAATCACTTGCTGATTAGGTATCTGTTTTAATGCTGACCAATACGCTGCAAAACAACCCTGTTAGCATTTTGTCAAGTAATTTTCTTCTGTTCTGAACATCACTGCATTTAAAAAGGCTACATTTTTGGTTCAAGTTCTGTTGGCTGCTGGAACTTTTTTTGTCCCAAGAATCCTGAAATTAAGCTGCTCTTCTTATCCACGTTTTACTTCATCCATTTATTATGGCTTTAAACGTTGCTCCAGTGCGTGATACAAAATGGCTGACATTGGAAGTGTGCAGACAATTTCAGAGAGGGACTTGCTCACGTTCAGACCAGGAATGCAAGTTTGCACATCCTCCAAAAAGTTGTCAAGTTGAAAATGGGCGAGTTATTGCTTGCTTTGATTCCCTAAAGGTAAGGAATTTTAATTGAAGAATTTTCATAATTGAGTGTTGGAAGATGTGGTATAAAATTAATTGATCTGCATTAGATATTTTGTAAACAGTAAATATATTCTTTGTGATGTCTGTCTATTATAATTTTACCTAAAGATTTACTGAACATTTATTTTCAATGACATTGTCTATTACAAAATGCAATATTTATGTAACAGCAAATTTAGGATTCTGCCTTTCTTTTGTTTTTAAAAAAGGTAGATTGTTCATATTTGAGATCAGTTTTTTTGCCTGGGAACTAAACCTAGGATGTTCATTGTTTTTAACTAGTAATTCAAAATTGGTTATGCTATTGGAACTACAGAGCTTCCTATAGGAATCATTAACAGTAGTTGGTAGTACTTTTAAACTAATAATCACACCATAGCAGTCCATTATTTTTGTATCTGTTTGCTTTCATCTTTGAAAGGAGATGTACATTTTATGGTTTATAACCAGGTTCATGATAAGTATCAGATTTAGGTTAATTTGTATCTCATTTCCATTGGTCATAAAGAGCTGTGTGTTCATAACTTGCTCCTATAAACACATTCACTGAAAATTTGATAATATATATAACAGTAAATCATTGGAGTCTTCAAACTGCTTGGGTGGGGGGGAATTCTAGAGTTTTGATCATAACCAACTTCTTTCCTTGTGTAAATTTACAGTTAACTATTTTCTGAATAATACAATGTATTGGATGACAACAGACCATCTATTTTGGTGGGGGGGAGGGGGGAGGGTGGGAGGGAGAGAAATGGAAGGGGAAGTTGGATGAATCAGGCTTGCAGCTCCATTTGGCTTCTGTTTCTGCTAACTAATCCGGAGTGAATTTGATGGCAGCCATGTTGGTGTCTGTGGCCCAGACAACAATACTGGAGATTTAAACTTTTAAGGCTCTCATTCAAATGAGATCTGCAGACCATATGTCACCTGCTTCCCCCCCCACCTCACCCTCCAACTTCCTGTCGACTTTCTGTCATTCCATAAACACGTTTTGTCTTAAGGCACCTCCAAACTGGTCACATTGTACCTTCTCATTTTAATTGTTGACCTCTCTTATAACAATATTCTTAAAACTTGATAAAACTTTCCTTGGTTGTAAAACATGTTTTCTCTTTTAATAGTTTGAAACGGGTTATTTTTGCATTTGTGAGTCGCTATTTATACAGAGCGTTTATAGCTAGGTATTTTTCCCTATTCATTTAAAATTTTAAATGTTGTTTAGCAAAGGTTTACGCTCCTAGGCGGTTCCCTTTCAGACACTTAAAGGCAACTGCATCTACTGTATCTAATGACAATACAGTGATGGGCTGAGCCTAACAGCAGAGCAGACACCAATAGCAAACTGTTACACCGGAGGAACTGGATCAAACCACTTCACCACCCAAGCTAGGGTTCTTCAGGTCATGCCGAAAGACCTTTCTCTTCGACCGCGGTAATGGTCACCTTCCCCCTTCCCCTGACTCGGCCTCAGCCTCCGCCATTGTGAATGACTCTGTGATGCTGCCCAGAATGGAGGGAGCTATATCAATGCAAGTTGTTATTGTTGCCTTTAGAGGGGACCTTTTCCTTTAAATTGAATTTAGAAATTAGATACATAATAATACTTTTTGGATGTACCCAGGGAGTAGAACAAGAGTACCTGTACATAGATTTATAGTAACAAAGAGCAATTATTTGACAGATATCTAGAAGTTTTTCTTTAACAGCAAACAAATTGATGCTGTGCTGGCAGTACAGTAAGATGGGAGATGAGAAAGTGGAAGGTCTTAAGATCTTGTGACCTGTGGCACTGGCCATACCAGCAGAGAACATAAAGTCGGCCTCAACAGCTCCATTCAGTGGTTATTAGGAAAGATACAATCGCTAGGAAAATTACAGCTTTAACTTTGGCACAAATTGGCAACCACCCTATGCATTCCATTGCAGATTCCGATGATTAATGCTGTATCCCAGGAGGGACTATAGTTAGAATCTGTGTGGCGGCTTTCAATTTGGTGAATAGTCAGTCATTTTGTGTGCATAACATGCTACTTACACAAGAAAGTTGTGTAGGCATAGTGAATCAATTTCCCTGATCAAGGGCAAATCGATCATACCTCATCCGAAAACAGTCCGGTGGATGGATAAACACATACCACCATAGATCTTTGGGGTCAAAGGGCTGAATGACTTGCCTAAAGTACATTCAGACATTTCTTGCAATCATGGGAAAGGTGGTGCTTCAGATGTTGACAATATCAACTCATTCTGCAGTGAGTTTTCCATCTTTACAAGATGCCAAAGGAGAACAGCAACAACAGCATTATACTGGCATAGCGCCTTTCACGTCAGGAGGATGTCCAAGGTGTTGGGATGTGAAGCACAATAAGCATGACAGGGTGGCCTTTCCTAGATCTTGGAGTCAGTTTATGCTCCATAACTTGTACAGAAATCTTTTTATTAGCTCACTTTCAATTGTTAGGACACACCAGACAAATGTTTTAAAAAGCACAGCACCAGACAAATATTAATAATAATCCTTGCATTTGATATAGTACCTTATTACATTTTGCGACATCTCATAGAGCACACGTTCAAGAAACCAATAGAGATGTGGTCTCCTGTCTGACTCTTTTATATGTCATTCAGGAGGCAACCCTCTTTGCTTCACTTTTGATCTTAATGCAACCCTCAATAATAATAATCTTTACATTTGATATAGTGCTTTTCACATCTTCTCAAAGCGCTTCACAGAATATACTGCAGAGTGCATTGATTGTATATTTTGTGGGCGAAACACTGCAACCATTTGCGCACAGCGGAGTCCCACAAATAATCATGGTTTGAAATGGCCAATTTTTTTGAGAGATTATAATCAGGCATAAGGAAACCTGACCTGTTTTCTCCTCGCCTGGATTCGAACCCAGGTCTCTCGCTTGTAAGTCGAGTACTCTAACCAATGAGCTACAGGACACCACACAATTACAGCCCTTTGCTATTCTAGATAACAGCATGCCTGTTCTGCCCCTGCTCCATGACTGATGGGTCAGATTGTGGGTTCAAGGACCCATGTTAGGACCTGAGCTTTTATTCTAGGGCGATGAATCAGATTGTGGGTTGAAGGCCTACATAAAACCTGAGCTCATATTCTGGTATAACACTCCTTAGCAATACTTGAGTAGCTCTGCATCATTTGAGGTGCCATCCTTGGGAATCAAATGTTTAGTTGAGTCCTGTGTTTTAGTTCAGAAAAATGTTAAAGCTTGACATTATTTGAAAAAAGAGGAGCTTCCCCCAGTATTCTGTAATTCTACAAATAAATCAGTGAGTCACTTAACTGTTTCTGGGATTTTGCTGTTTATTAAATAGCTGCAATATTTGCAAACAAATACAGTCATTGCACATCCTATAATGCATGTTGAGACATTTTCTTTTTACAAGTGAATAAGCAAAGTCTATGATGATCATTTTTATTATTACTACCAAATATTGTTATGCTTTTTGCATGTATAGCAACAAAGCAAGTAAAGCTTTTTTATGTCAAAAAATGACCCTGTGTATGTATGGGTGCAACATGCATTTATATAGTGCCCTTTACATGTGTTAGCATCTCAGAGTGCTTTACCATGGCATAGCTTGACACCGGAGATGTGGGGAGGTAAGTGATTGTACTTGCGGTCAAAAAAGAAGGTATTCAGGTGTCATCTGAAGATGGGGGCGGATGTGGCAAGATGGAGGGATTGTGGCAGAGAGTTCCATAATTTCGGGGCATAGTGGCTGAAAGCACGGCCCCATTGTTGGAGTGAAAGGGAAGAGGAATAAGCAAGAGGCTGAAGGCAGCTGATCAAAGGCAGCAGAGTAGTGACGTGGGGTGTAAACAGGCCGGAGAGGTATGTAGGTGCCAGGCTAAAGTGTACACAAATGTAAGGATCTTCAAAACGATCTGTTCTGTAATTGGGAGCAAGTGGAGCCTGGTAAAGGCTGGGTGATGGGGGAGTTTGATGCACATGTGGATACAGGCAATGCAGTGTTGAATTAATTGGATGTTATGAACAATGGAGCTGAGCAGATTGACGAAGAAGGCATTGGAATATTCAAGGTGGGAGGTGATGAATATGTGAACAAGGGTTTCGGCTGTGTTGAGTGAGAG
Source organism: Hydrolagus colliei (assembly GCA_035084275.1). NCBI lineage: Eukaryota > Metazoa > Chordata > Chondrichthyes > Chimaeriformes > Chimaeridae > Hydrolagus > Hydrolagus colliei. The sequence goes on along the minus strand of CM068745.1, from coordinate 44,369,294 downwards.
GTACGGTTAGATTTAGCAATCTGTCGGAAGTGGAGGAAAGCAGTCTGGATCAGAAATTGGATACAGGTAGGAAGGACAGATGGGGATTGAACCCGATTCCTAGGTTATTCACAGTTTCAGTGAGTCTAAGAGATGGGCTGGGAAGGCTAAGGAGCTAATTTTTGTTGCAACAATTATTACTATAGATGAGTGTACTAGGAACCTATGTAGATACCATTTTGATGTTGATTGCTGTTACTTATACAAATAATCTACCAAGCAAGTTACATTGAAGCACATGGAAATTTGGTTTTAGTTTAACTACTGTACTGTACTGTACCTGATTATTAATGTAACTTTCAAGGTAACAGTCTTACTAACTACATTGCTTCCTGATCATTGTCTTCAGCACTCAGATGGTTAAAATATCGTAATACATGAATATAAAACTCTTAAATCGAGCTTTCTGAATGATTGAACCTTAGTAGATTATTCAACAGTACGGTTAGTCATGAGTTAGAGACTTGTATTTATTATTCACTTTGAGATAATAGTATAGCTATTTTGACACCAGTTTGACTGCAGTCACAAAGTAAGCGTTGATAATTCAGGATGGAAAAAGCATCACAAAAATGTAATATTGTGCAGACGTAAAATACAACAACAACAACAACAATTTACATTTATAGAGCGCCTTTCACGTCGGGAGAACGTCATCTAATGGCATGGAATTTGTATTTTTCAGTCACTTAGAAACAATCTGATGTGTAGGCCAGCAAAGGGTTTTTATGTTCCAATTTTATGATTGCATTAAAAGGAATGCATATACTCTTGCAAAATTATTAAATCCCACAATATTTTTGTTAAAAGATGTTCTAAACCAGTTTTGAAGCCTATGGTCTTCCCGAGGATTGTCTGTATCTATCTTGCCATAATACCATGTGTTAGGACACTAAGTGCCTTTTTGTCAGTAAATTAGAGGCAGTAAGACGAGAAGGCAGGGGAGCAAGATCAGCAAAGTACAAGATCAGCAAACCTAGGCAGTGCCCAACTTTAATTTATTCTCAAGCAGCAGCATCTAATCATGTTTTATGTGTGTGACTAACAACTTGAAGGATGTTAATGTTTAACAGAAAAATGTACAAAATTCTTTGTACTGCAGACAGACATTTAAAAGAATGTCAGGAATGATTGCCCACAGCAAGTGTTTTGTAGCTGAACTGGTGGATTTCATTGTGTTTGAATCCTGCCTTGTGGAATAGATTTTAATGGTTCGCTTTTCATTAATATCAGTAGGAACTCCCCTATATTGAGGTCTGTTCCTTTTTTTAAAAAAAGACTATCAAATGTGTTTGATGAGTATGTTGTGCAGTATTTTAATTCACATCAGTCTATTAGATTACTTTATTCAGGAAGTTTTCCAAAATTGTAAAATGTCAATGCAATTCAAATCTATTATGAAAATGGCTGAAAAAAGGATTGTCATGGATTTGTGCAATTCATTAGGGAATATTCACTGATATTAATGAAAGGCGAACCAGTTTGTGTGAAATGAATGTAAATGAATATGCCTTTGGTAATTAAATTTGAATGCACTTTTTCAGGTGAAATTTGCCTCTTTCATATCAGATTAGCAATAGATTTACTATTTTTTCTCTTCATGGTTTTTATTTTAACATAATTCTGGAAGTATTGTATGTACAGTAAAAACTGTTTTACAAACCAAAACAAGAATGCATAGATTCAACCGATGAGTACCAATATAAAATGTAAGGTATATTAGTTACCCCTGCACAATTGGTTTGGTCAATATTGAATATTGGTGATGGCAAATACATGCATATGTATTTGGGGAATTGCAGTGGGATTCCTTTGTACCTCTGGTGATGGGGTGGTGAAGGGGAAAAAAAGCAGTGTTCACTGAGAAATTGGGGCAACTAGGTCAATAGGGTTGACTGAGGTCGAAGAAGTAGGAGAGATTTGAAGATGAGGATATTGTACTTCGTGTGTGGGGTGGGGAGTCAGTGGAGCTAAGCAAAGATGGGGTGGTTGTCTTAAAACCTGTTGCAGGAGAGAGATCCAGAGTTCTAGATAGTCTGTAGCCTATTTGGGAAAGAGCTGGGAGTCCAGTGAGCAATGGTATAGTTGAGCTCAATCTTCTTGTGGAATTAGGACAATATGAAGAGCATGAAAAGAATAATAACAATTATAAGTTGAATTGCCCCCGTTGTTATTTCAGCTACTTAGTTAGTTCAATTTGGCATTTCGATAGAAGAGAGCTGTTCGCTGGAAATTCCAACCTTTTATCATATAACTATTAGGCAAATACAGTTTGACATAGAAGTCTACTCCACTGAGTGATGAAATTGCACCCTAACACGGATCCTAAAATGAACCGATGTATGTTTGCCTTAATCTTGTACTTGGTAATAGATTCAGTGACCCCAAGACAATGAGGAGACAGAAGCATAATACTCAGTGCATACTGCATGCCTCAATGGGAAATAATTTACTTCTCAAACTGTGCAAGATGGTCATTGTGTTCTTAGTAACCTTTTCATACTAGTTTGAACACATTAGCAGAAAAATCAACAATTTACAATGAAAATCCAACATTGGTATGTATATATGCTATTTTGTATCAAGTCACAGCACAATATTAACCACTGTTAATCAGCAGAAAGGTTACTTTGTAGAACTTAGATGTGAGTACAGAGGGTACACAAGTTGCTTGATATTTCAGTTCAGATAATCTTAAACAAATGGTTAATCATCTTCTTCCTACTTTGCAATATTGATTTATTACTTAACATCTGTGTTACTTACAACATCTATTAATACTAATAGCAAAAGAAGACCAGAAATCTTGTATTTAATCACTGGGATATTTAAATTTATATAAAAGTAAAATTACATCTATGTGTATCATACAAACACCAAATACTAAAGAGGATGTTAAACTCAGAGCATCTGGTTGAATCTATGGTTTATAATTCAATCTTAGTCATTTGATTACATTTGCTCTCTGTTCGAATCCTTCACTGAACAGATAATTATCCTGTAGTTCATGAGGGATAGTTGCAGTAACAATACACTAATATCTCGATAATCCGACATTCTGAAAACTGGCAACTCCCTAAAACCACCAGATTTCAAAATACATAATTTATTTTTTCTTGATGTCCAGCAAATCCCCCCAAATTCGTAACAGCTGCTTGCAGTTCACGGCGTGGCCGCTCTGTCCTCCAGCTCTGTGGTTGCCACTTGGGCATTTCTTTGGCTTCAGAACTGTGTTTACAGCACACATGGTGTGTAGGGCAGGGCTTCCCCAAGCCATTTCTAGGTGGATTCTAAATACTGGCAAACTCCAAAATCCTTGAGGTGGGTGACCCCAACTGTGTCAGATTATCGAGATTTTCCTGTACAAATTGTATTTAGAAGCCAGCAAAATTAAATTGAAGGCTGGGCAAATTCTACAATAGAGACATAACAAAAACAAAATTATATTTAATCAGTGTTAAAGGGACAGTGGCAGCATGGATCCACAACTGGCTGTGAGACAGAAAGCAGAGAGTTGTGGTAAGCGGCTGTTTTTCAGACTGGAGTGAAGTGTGCAGTGGCGTCCCCCTGTGATCGGTTTGGGGACCACTGCTCTTTTTAATATACAGGTATCCCGCCCCAACCGCAGCCTCGCCAACCACGGAACGCATGCATCCAAGGTGTGCTAAATGCGACAAACCTCGCAAACCGCGTTTTGCGTTTTGCGCATCCACAATTTTAATCCGCAGGTTTAAATTTTCAAGTTTAGCATTGCATATGGCATTAGGACCCAGATGCTATGTCGCAATCAACCAGCGAGATGTCGCTTCTATTTTAGGATTAAGGTAAATCTCCGTTGATTTCTATTCCCCACCCTCCGTGTCACCCACCCCCCCTACCTTCCATGTCACCCACCCACCCACCCCAACCCTCCGTGTCACCCACCCCCCTCACCCTCCATGTCACCCACCACCCCCACCCTCCATGTTACCCAACCCCACACCCTCCGTGTCACCCACAAATCTCCCACGCTCCGTGTCACCCACACCCCCCACCACCCTCTGTGTCACCTAGCCCCCACCCTCCCTGTCACTTAACCACCCCACCCTCCGTGTCACCCACACCCCACACCCTCCGTGTCACTCACCCCCCCGCCCTCTGTGTCACCCGCACCCCCACCTTCTGTGTCACCCTCCCCCTCCATCCTCCGTGTCACTCACCCCCCCCACCCTCCATCACCCACCTCCCCACCCCCCATGTCACCCCCCCACCTCCCGTGTCACCCACCCCCCCAACTCTCCGTGTCACCCTCCCCCCCAATCCTCCGTGTCACCCTCCCCCCCCACCCTCTGTGTCACCCACCACTGTGTCACCCCCCCACCACCCTCCATGTCACTCACCATGATTTCTCTCTCTCTCTCTGTGTAGACCAATCAGTCAGACAGCCTTGCAGATGCGCCCAAACTTACTCCCCCTATCTCCATGTTTGCCGTAGGGCCCTGCATTTTCCAACCGTGATATTACCAACCACAGAGGTTTAGAGGAACATATCCCCGTGGTTGGGAAGGGATTATATTATATTAATGATCTGGACTTGGGTGTAGGGAGCAAACCCACCCCAAGTTTGCAGATGATACTAACTTAGGGAGAATAGTAAATAGTGAGGAGGATAGTAGCCATCTGCAAGAGAATATAGATAAATGGTAAAGTGGGCAGACACATTGCAGATGAAGTTTAATGCAGAGAAGTCTGAGGTGATACATTTTGGGAGAAGAAAGGAGGGGAGGCAATATAGGCTAGATAGTACAATTTTAAGGGGTGTGAGGGAACAGAGAGGCCTGGGGATTTGTGTTAGTGACTCTTTGAAGGTGGCAGGACAAGTAGACAAAGTCATTAAGAAGGCATATGGGATACTAGGTTTATAAATAGGGGTATAGAGTACAACAGTCAGGAAGTGACTCTATAAAACCTCTACAAAACTTTGGTTAGGCCTCAGCTGGAGTACTGTGTCCAATTCTGGTCACCACACTATAGAAAAGATGTTAAGGAATTGGAACAACAACAAAATTGCACTTAAAAAGCGCCTTTCACGTCGGGAGGACATCCCAATGCGCTGAACTGTGAGGTCGTGACCGGAGCGGGGGGAGGAGGGTCAGGGTAGGGGGAAGGACAGTGGGAGAGGGGGAAAAGTAGTGGGGTAGCCGAAGGCGCGGTCGAAGAGGAAGGTCTTGAGACCGGCCTTGAAGGAAGAAAGGGAGGAAGCAAGGCGGAGGGGCTGCGGGATGGAGTTCCACAGTGTGGGAGCAGAGAGGCTGAAAGCCCGGCCGCCGATGGTTGGGCGGTTAGGGCGGTGGACGCGGAGCAGGCCTGAGTCTGCTGAACAGAGTGGACGGGCGGGCTGATAGGGAGACAGCAGGTCAGAGAGATAGGCGAAGGCAAGGCCGTGAATGGCCTTGAAAGTGAGAACAAGGAAAGGGTGCAAAGAAGGTTTACTAGAATGGTACCAGGATTGAGGGACTTCAGTTATGAGGAAAGGTTAGATAGGCTAGGTTTATTCTCTTTAGAACAAAGAAGGTTGAGAGGAGACCTAATAGAGGTTTATAAAATCATGAGGGGATTCGACAGGGTGAATAAGGAAAAACTGTTTCCACTGGTGGGTAAATCTGTGACTCGTGGTCACAGATTTAAAAGTTTCAAAACGAAGCAGAGGGGAGCTGAGGATAAATTTTTTCACTCAATGAGTTGTTCGAATCAGGAATGCATTGCCTGAAAAGGTGGTGGAGGCCAATTCGATAACAGCTTTTAAAAGAGAATTAGTTCTTTATTTAGGGAGAACAGGTCTGTTAGGCTATTGGGAGAGCTGCGCAGTGGGATTGAGTTGCTTTTTTCAAAGAGCCGGCACAGACTAGATGAGCCAAATGGTCTCCTTTGTGCCGCAAAATTCTATGATGAAAGCGCCTTTCACGTTGGAAGGAAATCCCAAGGCGCTAAACAGTCAGGGATCAAGACCTAAGCATGAGGGAAGTACTGGGGGGGTGGGTGGGAGCAAGAAAGGATTGAGGGAGGGTAGAGAGGTAGGACAGCAGCTGAAGGTACGGTCAAAAGGAGGGTCTTTAATGACCAACAATCACACTTTCAAGGATCTTTCAAAGAAAAGGGAGGTTGGAGATGCGCTGATAGTTAGAAGGCAGAGTTGGGTCCAGGGAAGGGTATTTTTTAGGATGAGGATGGTTGGTTGTAGCTGTAGCTGTTTTTAGGGGGGTGAGAACAGTGCCAGATGAAAGGGAGAGATTGATGGTGTTGGAGAGTGGAGGTGCAAGGAGGTGGAGCTGGGAGGTAATGAGAGGTGGGAATAGGGTCAAGGAAGCAAATGGTGTGTTTCATACAGGTGATGAGAAAGGAGGGTTCGAAGATGTGGAGGGAGGGATAGGTGAAGGTAAATTCACTTTATAGTATATTCTGTGAAGTACTTTGAGACTCTAGATTCATAGATTCATAGAATTTTACGGCACAAAAGGAGGCCATTCGGCCCATCTAGTCTGTGCCGGCTCTTTGTAAAGAGCGATTCAATCCCACTGCCCTGCCCGCTCCCCATAGCCTAATAGACCTGTTCTCCCTAAATAAAGATCTAATTCCCTTTTAAAAGTTGTTATCGAATCAGCCTCCACCACCTTTTCAGGCAATGCATTTCAGATTCGAACAACTCGCTGAGTGAAAAAATTTCTCCTCAGCTCCCCTCTACTTCGCTTTGAAACTATTTTAAATCTGTGACCATGAGTCACAGATTCGCCCACGAGTGGAAATAGTTTTTCTCTATTTGCCCTGTCGAAACCCCTCATGATCTTATAAACCTCTATTAGGTCTCCCCTCAATCTTCTCTGTTCCAGAGAGAATAACCCTAGCCTATCTAGCATCTCCTCATAGCTGAAGTCCCTCAAACCTGGCACCATCCTAGTAAATCTTCTTTGTACCCTTTCCAATGTCTTCACATCCTTTCTATAGTTAGTGTGGTGACCAGAATTGTACACAGTACTCCAGCTGAGGCCTCACCAAAGTTTTATAGAGGTTAGTCAGCACTTCCTGACTTTTGTACTCTATACCCCTATTTATAAAGCCTAGTATCCCATATGCCTTCTTAACAGCCTTGTCTACCTGTCCTGCCACCTTCAACGAGTCACTAACACAAATCCCCAGGTCTCTCTGTTCCTTCACACCATTTAAAATTGTACTACCTAGCCTATATTGCCTCCCTTCATTTCTTCTCCCAAAATGCATCACCTCACACTTCTCTGCATTAAACTTCATCTGCCATGTGTCTGCCCACTTTACCAATTTGTCTATATCTTCTTGCAGATGGTTACTATCCTCCTCACTATTTACTATTCTCCCTAACTTAGTGTCATCTGCAAACTTGGAAACTGTATACTCCCTACACCCAAGTCCAGATCATTGATGTAGATTACAAAGAGCAATGGTCCCCAAACCGATCCCTGTGGCACACCACTGCTCACTTCCCTCAAGTCTGAAAAACAGCCGCTCACTACAACTCTCTGCTTTCTGTCTCGCAGCCAGTTGTGGATCCACTCTGCCACTGTCCCTTTTACGCCGTGGGCCTTTAATTTCCTAATAAGTCTCTCATGTGGCACTTTGTCAAATGCCTTTTGAAAGTCCATGTAAACTACATCAACTGCGCTACCATTATCCACCCATTCCGTTACCTCATCAAAAAATTCTATCAGATTTGTAAGGCAAGATTTGCCTTTAACAAATCCATGTTGACTGTCCTTTATTAGCCTATATCTTTCTAAGTGAAGATCTACCTTGTCCCTGATTATGGACTCTTGAAGTTTGCCCACTACTGACGTTAGACTGACTGGTCTGTAGTTACCAGGCTTGTCCTTCTGCCCCTTTTTATACAAGGGAGTAACATTTGCTATCCTCCAGTCCTCTGGCACGACCCCTGTGTCCAAGGAAGATTGAAAGATCGTGGCCAGAGTCCCTGCTATTTGCTCCCGTGCCTCCCTTAGTAACCTAGGGTGCATCCCATCCGGACCGGGTGACTTATCCACCTTGAGCGACGTCAACCTTTTTAGAACTTCCTCTCTGGTTATAATTATTCTATCCATTTCTCCTACCCTCTCCTCCAATACTATGGCATTGGCTGTATCCTTTTCTTTTGTGAAGACAGAGGCGAAGTACTCATTCAGTACATCAGCCATGCCCTCTGCCTCCACAATGAGATTTATGGAGGCAGAGGGCATGGCTGATGAGATTTCTAGAAGGTGTAAAAAGCGCTATATCAAATGCATGGATTATTATTATTCCTTTCCTCCTTCCTGCCTCCCTCTCCATGCTGAAAAGCTTGTTAATTTGATTCAGGTGCTATATGGGAACTTGATATCATATTTGTCTAGACTGACACTCCAGTGGAGTATTGGGGAAGTACGGTATTGCTGGAAATGGTGTTGGGCCAGAGCATTACAAAATATCTTATCTGCCCATTCAGGTGAATGTTAATAAGCCAAATAACAACAAAATTACATTTGTGTCGCTATCTTTCACGTCAAGAGGACATCCCAGGAAGCCCAGGACACTGTTCTGAAAGAGAAGAGAGTTTCTTATTTCCGGGCCTCCCTATTGTTCATGAACTTCATGGCTGTTTGGGTAACTGGGTTGTGTGAGATGGCTAGTATTTATCTGCACAAACCTCCAAAAATACTTAACATTTACTGTAATATTTACTTGTAACATTTCAAGCGCTCTGGGACATTCTGGGACACTACCTTGGGTGAGGGGCGCTATATATATTCAAATTGTTATTGTTGTAAAGCATTTTGAGACATTTTGGTGTGAAAGTGTGTTATGCAAGTGCAAATTATTTATTTTGCTGTATTAGTCAGTCAGTCAGTCAGTCAAAACTTACATTTGTATAGCGCCTTTCGTGTCAAGAGGACATCCCAAGGCACTGTACAGTTAGGTAGGGACAAGAGCAGGGGGAGAGGGGTCAGGTCAGGATGAAGAAGAGTAGGAAAGTTGACTATATTTATGGGCAAAACGTGGCAGCCAAATTGCGCACAGCAGTGTCCTACAAACATTCATGGAAGTGGGATTAGGGGAAAAGGGGGGAAAGATGGCAAGGGGAGTGGTTGGGGTAGGGGGAAGGAGAGCAGGAAAGCCAACTGTATATTTGTGGGCGAAATGCGGCAGCCAAATTGCGCACAACAGGGTCCCACAAACAGTCGTGGAAATGGGGCCAGAGGAGAAAAGGGGAGAGGGAGGGAAAGGTAGAGTGGGGTAAAGTCAGAGAGGAAAAGGGGGGAGATAGTGGGGCAAGGGAGTGAGGGGAGAAGAAGAAGGAGGCCTTGTTTTGGGAGCAGCTGATTTGATTGCAGTGAACTGGACTGAGTCCAATAATTCTAAATTAAGAATTACAATTTTAAATCAATTTGACATCAAGGCATGTCAAGGCATAATTAGTAGAGTACTATTTTGTATTGATTGCATCCTGAACTCTGACTGTTCAGCACCTTGGGACGTCCTGCTAACGTGAAAGGCGCTCTACAAATGTAATTTTTTTTGTTGTAGTCTACTGAAGATTAATATATATTTTAAAAACAACACGTGAACTGCACAATATTCCTTTCATGAGTTTTATAGGCATGCCTGGAAGATAGAGTGTGGATAAGCATTTAAAATTTTAAGAGCTACTCATACCCATTTTGTGTTCAATCAGTGGTGAAAATCAGCCTCAACGTGCTATGACGATTGTAATCACCTGGTACAGTAGTTTCTAATGTTTCATGTGACTTAGGCACATTGTTCTTCCACTCCTTTGCTAGGTAGCTTGTCGTTATGCCTTTTGGTGTATTTTCCCACTTTATTTTGTTTCAGTAGCACTTCCCACTTAACTTTTGGTTGACAGACTGGTCCATAACAGTATTAAGTGTTGACAGATTAAACCGGTTATGGCCATATCAACTCAGCTGCAAGGAAAGTCGATAATGTTTCTTTGGATGGACATTACTCATCAAATTCAAGGAGTCTCAACTGCGCTTATGGAAACCTAACCCACACAAAGCTAATTATCAGGAAGGAAATGGTTGTGTGATTTTTTTTTAGTAATTCGATACAGGACAGATTAGCTGCCATATTTGCCTACCATAAGATTTTATGTTATGTATCATTTATTATTTTCAGATCATCGTCATAATTTATATTACTGTACTAATTTAGGTTCTGTCAAGCTTGTAGTTCAGCCTTGTAGTGTATGAAAAGAGGACTGCCCTCATAACTATTGCAAAGAAACATGCATTTTTTTCCTGGTCATCCTTTTTTTCTGGTGTTTGTTTCTTTGTATGTTTGCTTGTTTGTGGTTTATAATGCCAATCGGTTACCTGCATGATAACTTTCATTTCTAATCCTTTATATTTTGTTGAGCACTTTGATACGTTAATTTTTTACAAAAGGTGTAATATTATACCAGTAATGATTTTCTGGATATTTCCATCCTACGTATAGTAAATAAATGCTGACAATTCCTGTGGCTCATTGGTTAGAGCACTTGTCTTGCAAGCTGGGGAGACCAAGCTGGGGAGACCTGTGTTCAAATCCAGGCAGGTCAGGGCGAAACCTTGGGCAAGTTTCCTTACTCCACACACCTAATAATAATCCCTCCCCAAAAAAAACACAAAAATAAAATTGGTCATTTCAATCCACGACTGTTTGTGGGACACTGCTGTGCGCAATTGGCTGCCGCGATTCGCCCACAAATATACAGTAAATTCACTTTACAGTATATTCTGTGAAGCGCTTTGGAACGTCGATAAGATGTGAAAAGCGCTTTTTCGAATGCAAGGATTATTATTATTATTAATTCTAATTGCATGTGATTACAGTTACCATCATAGATTGCAGTTTTGTCCTGACAATTTTACTTATTTTAATTGCAAGAATAATAAGATGACACATGACACTTAAGGCATATCCATTTACAAAAAGAAACTTTGATGGATTAGAGCTCTACAAAAAGAGGGTCAGTGATTTCAATACCAAAAAATGCCATGTAATTAACCATATAACTTTTATAAATAGATTATATACTTTATAGTGTAATAATAATCCTTAAATTTGATACAGTTCTTATATCAAGGAGTTTTCTGTAAAGAATACTAACTGAATATGTAGGCAGGCAAAAGTGGCAGCCAATTTGTGCAGAGCAATGTTCCACAGACAATCAATGAATGATCAATTTAAATGGAGGATTGTTGACCAGGGCACAGAAAGATCTTTTTTCAGATAGTGTTATGGATTTTTAAATGTTCACCAGAACATGCTTAGTGGATTCACAGGGCTTGTTGTGACAAGATTTGGGCAAGGGAAGAATAGTTTGTTAAAATATAAAATATTGAAATATTTCAATCAGCAAACTGATCCTTGTGTGCTTTTTTTAAAGAATGCTCTTTGAATTTAATGCAGCCGATGAGGCCATCTCATTTATTATTGTTACTGCTCTGTTCGGTAAGGTACAGGAGATAGCTTTTGAGTAAATTACATCCAATTTAAACACTATAAATGCATACATTGAAAGTAGCATGTATACATGTTCTTACCAACCATAAAAATGTCAAACTGGTTACAATTTTTATTTGATTAAAAAAATTGGGGCATGAGTATCATTACTTTTGGTGCTCCTGTGGCTCAGTGGTTAGAGCACTTGTCTTGCAAGCTGGGGAGACCTGTGTTCGAATCCAGGCAGGTCAGGGCGAAATCTTGGGCAAGTTTCCTTACTCCACACGCCTAATAACAATCCCTCCAAAAAAACAACAATAAAATTGGTCATTTCAATCCACGACTGTTTGTGAGACACTGCTGTGCGCAATTGGCTGCCGCGATTCGCCCACAAATATATGCAGTCAATTCACTTTACAGTATATTCTGTGAAGCGCTTTGGGACGTTGATAAGGTGTGGAAAGCGCTATATCAAATGCAAGGATTATTATTACCGTATATCTCCACGTATAAGGCGCACCCGCGTATAAGGCGCACCCCCCGTTTTTGACCTTTTCTTGGTGGAAAAAAACGGAAGCATTTTCAATGATATTGCCGGCAGAAGGGAGGAGAGACAGGTAGGTAGGGAGAGAGAGAGGCAGGCAGCCAGGGAGGGAGAGAGGGAGAGAGGGAGGCGGGGAGAGAGAGAGGGAGCAGGCCGGCAGCCAGGGAGGGAGAGAGGGAGAGAGGCAGGCCGGCACGCAGGGAGGGAGGGAGGGAGAGCGGCAGGCCGGCAGCCCGGGAGAGAGAGAGGGAGAGCGGCAGGCCGGCAGCCCGGGAGAGAGGGAGAGAGGCAGACCGGCAGCCAGGGAGAGAGAGAGGGAGAGAGGCAGGCCGGCAGCCAGGGAGAGAGAGAGACAGGCAGGCACGCAGGCGCGCAGGCAGGGAGGGAGGGAGGGAGAGCGGCAGGCCGACAGCCCAGGAGGGAGAGAGGGAGAGAGGCAGGCCGGCAGCCCGGGAGAGAGAGAGGGAGAGAGGCAGGCTGGCAGCCCGGGAGCCCGGGAGAGAGAGAGGGAGAGAGGCAGGCCGGCTCGCAGGCAGGGAGGGAGAGAGAGAGAGGCAGGCAGGGAGGGAGGGAGGGAGAGTGGCAGGGAGTGAGGCAGGCAGACTGGGTTCGGCAGAAGGTAAGCACAGCACTGAAGTCCGCTGCTGCTGCCGCTGCCCGGGCGGCCGAGGCCGAAGCCCTGTCACCCACTCCACCCAACCCCCGCCGGACACACTGACCAAATCCCGGCTGACAGCGCGCCGGCCGCCCCTCCTGTTTACTGTATTTCCGAGGCTCAAAATCTCTTGTACCTGTGTATAGGGCGCACCCCCGACTTTCGAGATCTTCCGACCTGAAAAAAAGTGCACCTTATACGCGGAGATATACAGTATTTTACTTTTAGATGTTCATATGATGCGGTTATGCAGTGTAATCTGAGTGAAACATTGGTATATTATCCTAAGTTTATAATGCACTTCAACTGATCATAAATTATGTTCTATAATTGATTAACTGAAATGTAAATTCTTATTAAAGATAAATTATTGCAGAAACAGTGACAATTTTTTTTTAAAAGGTTGTACTTGCATTATTTAACGTGACATATTAGCACACTTAACACCTAGTAATAATAAAACTTATGTCTAGTGTTCATGTAACATTATCAGAGGAAACATCTTGGCCAAAAATCCCCCATATCAAATGTGTCACTCACTCACTTCATTACTGTAAATAAATTGGCTGCTGTGTTCAGCCACACGTGTTCAAATGCAGTCACTACACTACATTTTGATGATATGATTAGGCTTGGTATCAAATGAAAGGATTATTATATATGTAATAATAATAATAATCCTTGCATTTGATACTGCATAGCGCTTTTCACGTCTTCTAGATGTCTCAAAGCACTTCACATAATATAATGTAAAATTAATTGATTATTTATGTGGGCAAAACACGGCAGCTAATTGCGCACTGCAGTATCCCACAATCAGTCATGGATTGCAATGATCAACAATTTTTTTGAGGCATTATTATTAGGCGTGTGGAGTAAGGAAACTTGTACAAGGTTTCACCCTGCCTGGAATTGAACCCAGGTCTCTCCCATATAAGGCAAGTGCTCTAATTATTGAGCTACAGGACTCTATATGCATTTAATAATACTTGGCCTTGTTTTCTGGGTGAGTTGAAATACTTACAATTGTAATAAATAAATATTTCTTAACTAAGACGTATGAGAACAATGTACTGTTCATCTCAAAGGGAAAAATATTGTCACAGATTATTCACTAATTTGTTTCCAGTTTTATGACAATCTTAAATCAAGGCAAATTTAAATTTGCAGTTTTTAAGTTTTAGAAAAATCTATATTTGCTTCAAATAAGTCCTGAGTTAATTCAGCGAAAATATAAAGCATCCTTTCATCACATTGAAAGATTCTTTTGAACCCCAGTCAAATCCCTATGTTTCTAACGTACAGCACTGAGTCTTGCTGAACTATACTTGTCTTATTGAAGGTTCAAACAACCACTTGGTTACCAATGAGTTTTCCAAGCATGGAAAATGCTTCTTCATTCAGAATGTCTACAGAGTGCAACACTGAAACATGCTGAGTTTAATTCTGTGTCCGCCAAACAAAATCGAGTAACTTGACTGACTCATTCACCCTATTTGTAACAATTAGAGTTTCACTTGTATTTGTTGGTCAACATCATGGAAATGTCCATTCCAGAAGCGTGGTTGGCAGTAACATGCTTTTGGTTCAGCAGGATTCTGTCCTGGAGCTCTTGTTTGTACATACCTGAATGATATTAATCCTTGCATTTAGGGCCAACTATATACCCAGCAAATCCACTTTACAATTTATTCTATAAAGCATTTTGCGACATCTCAATGACATAAGGCGCTATGGCAAATGCAAAGATTATTATAATCAAATGTCTCGTATTGTTCCTCTATAAAAATTCTGTTTCAATAAAGTACAGTGACTGTGTATCTGTGGGCGATACATATACCATTTGCGACACACTGCACTTGCGGGTCCACAGCTGCTCTGCCTACAGTGACGTTGAATAAGCAGCCTGCAGCAGCACGAGAGGCCTTGGCAACAGAAACTTCACTTTTCCATTGGCCCAGGTTATGTAACACGCTTTAAATTGTTAGCAATTCTGCTACTGAAATCAACCTGCCAGTAAATTCAATGTGCTAATATCAAGAGACGACCGATTTCATAAAAACGCAGTGTGATGCATGTATATATGGATATAAACAGATTTTTTCAGAAGATCAATAGCATACACTGTCATATGAAAGAACACGTTAATGTAAAGCCACTGTCCCACAAGTGGATGGGATTCAACTAGCAACGCAAAGAAATGTAGAGTTTATGAATGAGTCTGTGTACCAAAGGATGTAAGGTTGCATTATCTATTCATTGGACTGAAAGCCAATGTAGCAAATTTAATCAATGCAGCACTTGGTACAATAAATCAAGCAAACTATGGTATTGTCAGAAAGGTCTGTGGTGCTTGTTACAAGTACGATCAGCTGCCATTATTATGATGTGTTTATTGCTGCATTCAACAAATTAGCCTCTGAATAGATGAAAAAGTTAATTAAAGTTAACTTAATAATTTTAAGAAATGCCATTAATCAGCCTCTTCTCTTTCCCGTGCTGGTCTCATCTTGCTTTTAACCAAAGAAATGGTAGCACACTAGTTATTTTTACAGTGAATTTATAATAGTTTGTCAGCATCACGCTGGGATGCTAATCCACATGAACAACATAAGTTCTTGTTGCTGTCTATTTGCAAACTAATGCTGAGGAAATTGGATTAGTAAATTAATATTTGACCTTAAGTATTCTACTTAGTATTCTAACAATACCTGTGCCCTTTCTGTCTGGCAAACTGTCTCCTTAGGGCAGAGAATCAGGGCAACATTCCATGGTATTCAAAGTGAGTATCCAGGCCTCAACATACAAAAGGTTGCACCATCCTGCTCATGAGGAATAATCTTTGCTAGAGTTTATATTCTGATGAAGCAGTCCTGTTTTGAAACTTGTTTGGTTTGCCATTCGTTGCCAGTGTGCCAATACATGTTTTCAGTGCCTTGGGACGCCCTTCTGACATGAAAGGCCTGATACAAGTGTAATTTTGTTGTTGTTGTTCTGCACAGTACAGTATATAGAAAGAATGGGCTACCAGAGCTTTAATATGCGTAATGTCGTACAGAAACCTCACCAGCATGTCACTTGTGAGTACGGTACTTATGTACTGTAAATGTTGTGTATTAGCCAAATAAAATACAACTACTGTATATATAATACAAAAATTATATATGATGTGACTTGTGCAAGATTGACATAAATAATTTTGTGTTATAAATGTATGATCCCAACGTTTACGACTTGTGCGAGGTTTACTATACTATACTATGAATGCATGCAAAAAAAATTTTTATCACCAAACCTGGTCCGTAACTTAATTGACTGTTCCATTTATCAAGTCATTGTGCTTCACTCAGTATGTACGCAAATAAGATTTGATACCTTGCAACATAAGAGTTCCACTGCTTTTTAAAGAAATGTAGTTGCCAAATCTCCAATTCACAAGTGCCAAACTTCACTAGGCTTTAATTAGGTCTTGTGAATTGGAACAGTAAATTTGAACTTCTCATGAATTCTATATAATTTTGGTGGAGAAAATATAAGCTCTAGACTTGGATTTAAGATTGGGTTTAGAATTTTTTTTATGATTTAATGTAAAAACTTTTACTACTAATTGATAGAAATTTTATTGTTTTATTGTTTTACAATCGATTCAGATAAATCTACATTTAAACAATGTTAAATAGAAATTATTTCAAATCCTGAAATGTACATTGCCAATGCTATTTCTCAGTAATTAACTGTTCATTATCATTTGATTAAATTTACACTTCAGTCTGCAATGAGTTCATCAAGTATTGCTAACATACAAAACACGCTTGCCAACAGTGTATGACATCCAGTGTGGAAAAAGGAGACAAATTGTCTTCAAGGTAACTGAATCTCATAAAATGTATTATGAAAATACGCTTTGAGTTCATTTAAAACTACAGGAATCATTATTTGTTTCAGTTGGTAGCACTTTTTCTTCTGGGTCAGTTGGTTGTGAGTTCAAGCACTAACTTGGTCAATGTTGACAATTCACTGCAGTTCTGGGAAAATGGGACATTGTTAGTGGTGTGGTCTTTTGAATGAGAAATTTAGATTAATTTCCCTCTTCTTCAGGTGGACTTTAAAGATCCCATGACAAGAGATTCATTATTTAACAATAATTACATCTGAAGCATGTGATTGTTTGATATGAAATGCAGGTAAAAATTAAAAAGAATCTTCTCGATCTCTATTTTCCATAGTGCACCAACATGTGCATCATGTGACCTTATTATTCTGTGAAATAATTTTGTTTTCAATCTGTGCAATCTGGCACAAATTTTTAATTGCCATTAGCAGTTGTAAAGAATCTAAACACATTTTAAATTGTTCAATGGCATTGGTGTAGTTTATCATTGAGTATTCTTGCCTTGCACTCTTCAATAAAATTAAATTAGAGCTTGTGCAGTACAAAAACATTTAGCTGCTTTCATGCCAGAACAAATATCCTGGGCTCAGAGTATTTAACCTGGACAAATATTCCCATGATTGTTGTTCATATTCCTTTTACCGGATTCCAATTTCCAGTCAGTTCCCAGAACAGACATTGTGCAGACTTACAATAATTTGCAGTTGCATTCTCTCTTCCCATACCTATCCACCTAATCTAACTGCTCTGACATCCATGGTTTTGTGATTGATATTGAAACATGTGCAGACATCTTTAATTAATTTGAAGGCTTTTGAGTCAGCTGGCATTACTGATAATGCATATCACTGTAAAAACCTATATCTGGCTTTTGTGAGGCTTTATTCAACATAATTAATTTCACTTTGATTTCCTCCATAAGTATTAGAGAATTAAAATGGTAACATTTGTGGCACCATTTTAATACTAGTATGAACATTTTACATGGTACCAACTCATCTTGTACCTGTACAGTAACAATAAAATGACATTTATAGAGCGCCTTTACATCGAGACGATGTCCCAAGGCACTGAAATCCATGAGGATTTATTTACAATTGCTTGAAGAAAAATCTTGTTGTGCTACACCTCATACTTTCAGACAATCTATCAAATTTCATGTTCAATTGGCAATTTATCAATTATATGCCCTACGGTCAAAATTGTTTATTTAGTGTTTTCATGTGCTTTGAAACATACAATTAAAATGTGCTTTATTGCAAAGAAACCATTGAATTCCATTCGCTATCTCGATGTTGTTTTAACTTGTGAGCCACTCTCACAAGTTAGATATAAAGTTAGATAGTTAGAT
This sequence comes from Hydrolagus colliei, assembly GCA_035084275.1. Taxonomy (NCBI): domain Eukaryota; kingdom Metazoa; phylum Chordata; class Chondrichthyes; order Chimaeriformes; family Chimaeridae; genus Hydrolagus; species Hydrolagus colliei. The sequence continues at coordinate 44,351,326 of CM068745.1, read as the reverse complement.
ATAAAGTCACACTACTCCACTTCCAAGACTGTTTGTGGGACACTACTGTGCGCAATTTGGCTGCCACGTTTTGCCCACAAATATAAGTCAATTCCCCTACTCTCCTTCTCCCTACCCCGACCCCTCCCACCCTGCTCGGGTCCCTACCCGACTATTCAGCGCCTTGGGACGTCCTCCCAACATGAAAGGCGCTTTTTAAATGTAATTTTGTTGTTATTGTTGCATTTGGGTCATCCATGGTGTCAAGATAGTTAGCTTTACCTCAGCTGTGAGCTCTCAGCAGTAAGTAGCTCCCCAGGTTTACAAATTACTTCTCCCTTTTCAGCGCTGGATCCCAATCAAGAGACATCTGAAACTGGAACATTCAGTGCTCAGGTTTTACTGAATGTTCCAGCGTTGGATGTCTTGATTAAAACTGAGGGTTGATTAAGCTCAAGATTAGGATCAAGCTGCTGAATGCATGGACACCTTTGGAGATGCTTGTTGCCAGGAGCCCAAAGCTCGGGTATGGTTTTCCAGAAGTATTTCTGCAGGTTGTTCCAGGATACTAAAAAAGGCACAGTAGAGGTGAAAAAATCTTTTATTGTGCCATGAACAAATTACATTCAAAATACATTGGGTTGACTAGCTGCTGTATTGGATACGAGTTTCTTATTTTTGTGTGAGATCACGTTTTGGTGGATTATATAATAATAATCTTTGTACTTGATGTAGTGCTTTTCATATATTTTAGATGTCTCAAAGGGCTTCATAGAATATATTGTTAAGTGAATTGACTATATATGTGGGCGAAACTTTGCATCCAATTGCGCACGGCAGTGTCTCACAAACAGTTGTGGGTTGAAATAACCAATTTATTATTGGTTTTTTTGAGGGATTATTATTAGGAGTGTGGAGTAAGGAAACTTGCCCAAGGTTTCACCCTCCTAGAATTGAACCCAGGTCTCTCATTTGTAAGGCAAATGCTCTAAAAAGTGAACTACAGTGTGAGTGCTCGAACCAGTGAGCTACCAGTGAGCTCCATTTTGAATTATGAATGCAGTAGTCCAACAGAAGCACAAGCATATTGAGTGTTGTCAGGGAGGTGACAGAAATGTGGCAATGGATCTGAGGGTCTCCTGGTGTCACACACATTCCAGGGTTTGTATGATGAATATTTACAAGTGTTTCTGCACTTTAGGTCCCTTGTGGCCATATTATGGTGCACGATCTACAAATGTAACTAGATTGTAGCTTCAGATACATTTCTTCCATTCATAAACCACATACAAGATCAGAGATACCTGGGTGTTCATATTGATAGGTCTTTGAAGGTGGCAAGATAGGTTGACAGAGCAGTTAAAAAACAGATCTTTAGCTAATTAGAGGCAGAGAGTGCAAAAGCAAGAAAGTTCTATTAAATCTTTATAAGTCACTGGTTGGGCCTGGTTGGAATATTGTATCCAATTCTGGGGCACCACACAAAAGGAAGCATATGAAGGTCTTGGAGAGGGTGCAGATGAGATTTACCAGAATTGTATCAGAGATGGGTGACTTTAGTTATGTGAAGATATTAGTGATGTTCAAAATTATGAGGGATTTTGACAGAGTAGCTAGAGAAACTGTTTCCACTGGCAGATAGGTCAGAAACCAGGGGACAAAGATTCAAGATAATTGGAAAATAACCAATGGGGAAACTAGGAGAATTGTTTTAGACAGAGTTCTCACAGTCTGCAATGCACTGCCTAAAAGGATGGTAGAAACAGATTCAATAAAACACCTTTCAAAATGGAAATTGGATAAATACTTGAAAAGGAAAAAATTGTAAGAATATGGGGAAAGAGTGGGGGAATGAATACGACTGATTGGGTAGCTCTTTCTCGGAGCAAGCATGATGGACCAAAAGGTTTCCTTCTCTACTGAAATATTTAATGATTCTATAATATGTTTGTAGTAGAATAGGTTATAGGACATGGCATTGAATTTCAATGAAGGCACAGCGTGAGAAAGCAAGCTGTGGCATGTGCAGTGATTGTAATCAACACCCCAATTGAGTAGAAAATAAACCAGTACTATAACAAAGTGCATTTTAACAGACCTGCATTGTAACATAGGTAATTAGACCATGGAAACTATGTTGCATTGTTAGTAAAATGTACTCATTTAGACATTGTTATATCAAATGCAAAGATTTAAAAAAAACGCAAAATACTGCAGATGCTGGAAATCTGAAACAAAAACAAAAGTCTCTGGGAACACATAGCAGATCAGGCAGCACCTATGGAGAAAGGAAAAGTGAGTCAATGTTTTTCTCTATAGATGCTGCCTGACCTGCTGCATGTTCCCAGCAACTTCTGCTTTTTTAATTATTATTGTTGTTCTGAATCTTATTTCACTGAATTTTCATCCGTTCATGTTTTAAGATGAAAAGCAATACATCATACATGGAAGAAGGGGAACAGCTTAGTGTGTCTCATATGCAATATAATTTACAGCATTGCCAGAGTTGCTAGATGCACAAATTAGTTGCACGAGAAAATAAGGGTAGATAGAGAGCAAAAAAATGTAGACCAAGCTTTAATGGGTTGTTGTAATTTATTTGTTGCTGAAAGTCTTTATAAATGTTGTGATACGAAAATATATTATTAGTGGCAGAGTTATTATTTGTGGCACATTGATATTTGTGATAGATTATTATTATGATGTACATTGTGAGATTTTTAGTTGCATTATAACAATTATAATTAAAATATCCAGCAGTCTAGTTTTTAAATATTGGAAAAGTGAAGTGTTTCCTTCAAGAAAAATGCTGAAATTGGTTATATTACCTTTTCATTTATAGAACTTCTGCTTAATTTTATATTATTGATCAATATCAATGCCCACATGTAGGCAATGCAACGATAATACTTTGAATCATAGAACTTCTTACAGCATGGAAGGAGGCCATTTGACCCATCATGCCTGCAACTCTTTGAAAGAGCTATGCAACTAGTCCCACTGCCCTGGTCTTATCCCTTTGATTGAGTTTATTGAAAGGCTGCAGTGATAGTTACCTTTCTTTGCAACAAATTGTTTGTTGATGATTCCTGAAAGTACATTGTAGACCAGTTATACAAGATAAGTGTGTATGGAACATTAACTCTCCATCTGTGAACATTATAATAATTATCGCTGGATGCTTGAAGTTCTTGTACATTTAATACTAAACAATACTTTTGAGAATACAGTACTCAGTCTCTTGCTCTAACCATAATAAAATGAAAATGAATGTTATATGTATAATGTTAAAAAGTGCATTTGCTATAAGAGGTCCTCATGATTTATAGTATTGTTTAAATTCTTAGGTTAATTGATTGATCTTCAAAATAAGGCAGATGACACTTTGGGGAAAATAAATGAGAGACATTGTGTAATATTTATTTGACTGCAGGTTTATGGCTATTATTTATCTTATATTAAGTAATATATATAGTGTATATATTTAAAATTTTCTTTAAAATGTCTTGCGTTTTCCAGGGGCGTTGCACAAGGGAAAACTGCAAATATCTTCATCCTCCAATGCATTTAAAAACACAGCTAGAAATTAATGGACGCAACAATCTCATACAACAGAAAACAACTGCAGCTATGCTGGCACAACAGATGCAGTTTATGCTGCCAGGCACACCACTTCAGCAACTTGTAAGTACAACAAAAAATATATATTTTTGGAAGGGTAGGCTCTGGATATTCAGCATATTAGAATATCCAACATGTGACTGACTCAGGTTTGCTATTCCACACTGTGCTTAATTTCTAATCTCAGCTCTATTGAGAAGGAGGTGAATATGTCTGGAGGGTCCCTTACGTTTCAATCACATCAGATCTCTGCAGAATTAATATTATGAATAGGTTTGAATAGGTTCCCAACAGTGACAATCAAGGATGTAATGAAAATCTGTATTCTACTCTTCAGAGTAGCTTTGACTATTTGTTTTTCAAAATGAACTCTTGATTACATTTTTCTTTCTTCCATAGTTTTATAACCCAACTCTACCTTTTTGCCTCCACCCTCGATTCCAGGACCACTGCTGTCCTGACAGACTGCCTGTCGAACATCAAGTCCTGGATGAGAGCTAACTTTCTACAGTTGAATATCAACATGACTGAGGCCCTCCTGATTGGCTTGTGTCAATACCTCCACACCTGAGGCACTGATACCATCAACCTCCATGGGTTGCACACTCCATCTCACCAAGCCAGTCAGGAACCTGGTGGCTTGTTCGATACTCAATTGTAATCTATGCTATGACCCTCTTTGCCTTCGCTCACCAACGCAACATTAACCGACTCCACCACTACCTCAACCCTCAGACCATTGAAAATCTAATTCATGCCTTCATCACATCCAGGCTCGAGTATGCTACTGCTCTGCTTGTTGGCCTTTTCAATTTCACCCTCCATAGACTGCAGATCATCCAGAACTGTGCAGCCCGTGACCTTTCCCGCACCAAACTCCACGAACCTATCACCCACATCCTCACCCGACTCCACTAGCTTCCCATCACACAGAGGATTCAAAACAAGATATTGGTCCTCACCTTCAAAACCCTCCATGGCCTTGCCCCACCCTACCACTGCGACCTCCTAATCCCCTATCAACTCGCCCATTCCCTCCACTAAGCAGTCCCCGGATTGCTCCATGTCCCCCAACCCATCTGCCCCACCATCGGCTGGGGATCCTTCAACCACTCTCCCTCCACTCTCCCCAATTCCGACCCTGTTCTGGTCCGAAAGACTGACTGGCCAGAGTCTTGAGATAGCCTCCCGACGTGAAAAACGATATACAAATGGAATTTTGTTGTTGTTGTGTAAGAAGGAAGCTGTTACATTAAAGTTTTTTGTTCTGTGTAACACTTATACCTTTTAAAATGTTTGTATGCTTGTCCGCAGCCCACATTTCCTGTGAATCCCACTATGGGAACGAATCATCATGCTTTCAGCTTTGCTCCCTATCTGACACCGATGACTCATGGTGTTGGTTTAGTTCCAACTGAAATTCTCTCAACTACCCCTCTTCTAGTCCCTGGAAGTCCACCCATTTCGGTTACAGGACCAGGAAATGCACAGAAACACACCAGGACAGACCGATTGGAGGTAAAAAAATATAGAGAAAATGTGTTGAAATCTGGTTCTCTGAATTTTACATGTACCTGTACATTGAAATTTCTGTATATTACAATCAGTAGTGTTGTAACAATTAAAAACTAATAATGAACTTAAATGCGCTAGGCATGATGAGACAAATCAGTAAACCTTCTGGAAAGTACATGTAGGTGGATGTTGAGAAGAAGATTTGGCTTGACTGTTATCCCTTCTGTAGTTGAATGGATTTCTGACATATGCTCCAAGCTCACACATAGTTATTGGTGGATGGGCTAGTGCCACCTGTGTAACTCCATTCCTACCAAAACCTACATCTTCAGTGGAGGAAGATAAAATGAAATTAAACCTCACTTGCACTAATGAAATTATGTAAATTAAACTATTTTTATTATTAACTAACTGGGGTAAATTTTGCAGCGTTTCATAATCAGTTTGACATGATAATTATCACCATCACAAATAAAAATCACATTATTATCACAAAGACTACGTAAGTGTCAAGTTTGTATTTTAAATTGTCGTAAATGCTACCTTTTCTAAGATGGATGCATTTATGGTACTTTTGAAAAGTCCTTAGTAGTAGCTGTAATAGCAATCTTTTTCTGTCAGGTCTGCAGAGAGTTTCAAAGAGGGAACTGCACTCGGGGTGAAACTGATTGCCGCTTTGCTCACCCAGCGGACGGTGCAATGGTGGATACGAATGACAATACTGTAACAGTCTGCATGGATTATATCAAAGGTCGATGCTCAAGAGAGAAATGCAAATATTTTCACCCTCCTGCACATTTACAGGCCAAAATAAAAGCGACACAGCACCAGGCCAACCAGGCTGCAGTCGCAGCTCAGGCAGCAACAGCAATGGTAAGTCATTCAATCTGATTACATGATGAAGGGAAAATGTAGGCCTTTAGGGGATGTTGATAGAAACCCTATTTTGGATTATATTAAGTCACATTACTGACGAATCATTCTTAATCGTAGTTATAACAAGTAATACAGTATTTCACATGTACAGAAACGTGATTAGGTGAGTAAAAAAATGAATAGCCAATTATTGTATCCTAATGATGTCTCGCTTTGAAGAATGAAGATATGTCATTATTGATGGGAAAAGAAACCAAGGTTTGGAAAGGGTTGAAAGTTTAGCATTTCGGATTTTCTGTCTAGTGCTTCGTATGTTCAGTTAGATAGTAAATCTGTTCGAATAGCATTTATACTTTTGTGCTATTATACAGTGAACAGGTCTGCCCTTGTTTACTTTAGCTTCAGTTAAATCTTAGGTCTTTGTTCCATAATCTGCAGAAATTAAGCAGCAGTCATTCCAATAATCAGTTAACAGTTCCAAAATCAATATTTTGATAGTATTTTTAAATATGTTAAAATTAATATCTCTATTATATCATTTGGATTTTTGCTGATATCAATGTGAGTTAGATGTAATTTGTTAGACAACTGCTAAAGTATATATTTCCTGTCACAAACTGGTTGCATTTATTTGTGTCTTCCATTCTGTATATTCCCATCCTTGATATCCCATCCTAGATACCCGTTCAGGACAAAGCCTTAAGTGAATCGGACAAGTAAGAGGAAGCTTAGGAAACAGAATAGGAACAGATCGTTCAGCTAATTAATTTATTCCACTAGTTTATTTCTTGCCCTTTTGCGAAACGCCCAAATATCTTTTGCCAATTTTCACACTGGAAAGCTGTATGATCTTAGCTGCTTAAACTTCAGCAGGACCCAACATGGACTCTGGTGTCCCTAAGACTTTGATTTGGTGACAACCTGTGCCTAAACTCTCCATGCTGTAAATGAATAGGGTCCCACCCCTCCCCCTGGGGAAAAATACTGACTCCGTACTAAACAAATGGAAACTATACTATTATTTCAATATTTGGTTTGGTTATTCTTATATATAATGATGGGTTTCTGCATGTGTCAGGTAAGTATCTGACCAAAAAACCCCAACTAGTTCTGATAAAACATTAATCTTTTTCTCTCTTTCAGATGCTGCTCTCTACTGTATGCTATCATTTTTTTGATTCAATAAATATTATTTTCTCTTTCTCTCCCTAAAGTGCTAGCTTATGCCTGAGTTCAGTTCCATGGCCTCCCCTGAGGTACCTCATCAAAGTGGCCATTCTTCATATATCATCTTAGACAGTAAAGGTTAGCTGATCATACAGCACCAAAACGAAATCTGATTTTGTCAACAAATTTTGATTACATTGCACTTTCCACCAAGGAAGTGTGCTGGGTAGTGATCTGGGGCAAGTTACAACAAATTACATTTAGATAGTGCCTTTCACATTGGGAGGATGCTGGGCAGTTAGGGATTTGGACCAGAGCTGAGGTTTGGGAGGGATAGATAGCAGGCAGAGTAGAGGGTAGGAGGGTGACCAAAGGCGTGGTCGAAATGGAGGGTCTTGAGATGTACCTTGAAGGAGGCAAGGGAGGGAACAAGGTGCAGGGATGCTGGGATGGAGTTCCAAAGGGTTGGTCAGAGAAGCTGAAAGCCTGACCAATGATGGCGGGGCGGGCAGGGGATGTGGAGCTGTCCGGACCTTGCTGAGTGGACTGTTGCCACCTGGGATGAACACCTAATTTAACACAGACCGTAACACAGCCATGTGGGAGTAAGGATAGTAAATATAAGATTTTTAGAGCATATCGTTAATTGAAATATGCCAAGCCTAGGATCTACAGTAATATCTTCTAGTGATACTATATTTAATGAAAAATGTCTGTTAAAAACACCTAAAGGTCTTTTTTCTGCTTTATTTCAGGTTTGATGTTGCACTTTCTGCTAAAATATTATCTTTTTTGCAATATGCACAAAGTTTTCAGCTGTTACAGGATAATGTATCTTTTATATTCGTAACAAACATAAAGAGCTACAGTAGACAGATATACAGTGACAATTGGAACAAATAATATTATTTAATAGTTTACAAGATTCAGCTTTATGACAAAACAAGTCATGTACTGTATTGTTAAATTATTCTCTCACCCATAAATTCCATATCATGTACCGGTAAATAATAGTTATTTCCAGTTGACCTCATTTGTCAGTGAAAATGAAGTCTGTCTTGTAAATTGTCTGGATTATAAATACATGAGTTCTTGAGCATGTGCCTGTTACTAATAGTTCCAACTCCTGCAAGCATACTTGTTCCAGTGAACCACATATGATATTGTGTAGAATAGAGAGAGTGCACTTGAATTGATGAAAAGACACAGCTGTATGTGGGAACCTGCTGTGCGTGATTGGTTGTCGCGTTTTGCCCACAAATATACTGTCGATTCACTTTACAGTATATTCTTTGAAGCGTTTTCAGATGTCTAGAAGACGTGAAAAGCGCTACATCAAATACTTATAGCGCTATCACTATCTACGGTAAATGTTGAGGGATGAATTAGCTGGAGTGACATTTCCCATTCATGGTTGATTCTTTTTAAATTAACCATTTGTAACATAATGCCCCCAAAGTGCTATGAAGTTTTAATCTGCAATATCTAATTTATTGATTTAATTGTCTATGAGACACTGTCTTTTCTCAAGAAAAAGTAATTATCAGAAAGTAGCCATTAAAACACATCTACCTCATCTACATTTGTTTTTGAAAAGTCCACATATGGCCAGTTTCATGTGTTAAAGCCATCTGTAACAAATGACTAGTGAATGTTTGAAGTAGATCTATGGTTTTATTTTTTAAGTTAATTATTTATGCGTAATGAAAATCCGTTCTGTTTAAATGCACATTCCTATCATCTATATTACAAATTTGGAATGTTGTTTTTGATAGCTTTATAATTGATTAAAGAGCTTTATTCATGGATTGCTTGAATTTAAAACCGTTCAGAAATTGTGGCAACCAAACCGTATAATGCACTTCTACGTATCTATTATTCTGGTGACAAAAATGTTAACTAGCCATATATTCCATGTACAAATCTTTATTAGAATAACAATCAGTATAAATAGATTGCTATTGTTAGGAAGATTGAATATCAGAGTATCATTACTGTGGGCATTGCAGATTTCAGATTGTCTAATAGTGCCTAATTTTATCTAGAAATGTATCTGGTGCCTGGAGCTAAAATTAGGTGTTTTGTAAACTCACACAAAAATATTGAAGTGAATGGTGGATTAATTCCCTTACTTTAGTAATGTGCATCAAATACAAAAGGCAGTTTAGCATGTGCCTGCCACTAACAGTGTGTATCACAATTAGAATTATGCTTGTGTTGATATAAAGTACTGTATATGGTTAGTGAAGAAGTTAAAGGGTACTAGAAAGTTTTCCCAAGATGAATGTATTACGAAAATGTTAGCAGACTAATTCTAGTATATTAACATAACAGTGTTATGTTAACCTCAGGCTTGTACCACATGCCTAATCTAGATAAATGATGGCTTTCTTATAGATCTTTTGGAAAAAAGGACCTGGAATTCATCTGAAATATTCAGATTATTCTGTAGGAAATAATGCTTTGGTCTAGTCTTTGGCTTTAAATTATTCTAGAAAACTCATAGAAATGGTCCCTTTGTTGAGTTCTGGAGTTTTGTGCGATATATATAGAACAGAGCTCAAAATGACTTTCTGCCATAGTTTCAATGTTTTGAAAGGCTTCCTCATGAGTGAAACAATTGGCATATGGAATTTGCAGTATTTCTTACTAGCCCAAATGCAAACAATGTTGCTTGGCATCATTTCAAGGAAATATTGATGGGTTTTGTTAGCATCATTTCGTCCTTCATTCAGGTCCACTTACTAAGGGACACTCTGGCATCTAAGCAGGGTGATGATTGAACACGTCTTTTTATTTTGTTTTAAAAATACACATTTTTACTTCATCTTATGAATTTAGGGGATTTAAAGTTGAAAAAAATTGCACGTCATGCTCTTGCCTCCACACACAAAGTAATTGTATTTTGTGGATAATGTGTTTAGTATTCAATTGAAAAGTTCTCAAACGTAGTGGTTTTTTTTCTAAAATTCAGCACAAATTTCTATTGTCTCTTGAGTTTAGGATACTTAACTTGACCTGCCCTGCATGCTGCTTCTCTAGAGGAAACGTAGATTTTTTTTATCATTTGTGTAGCATTGATTTTCTGAATGGCAAACCCTTTGGGCTAAATTTCGGTGGTCAGAAAAGTTGTCGACTGTACTTGTATGTGTTTGTGTGATTTCCTCATTATAAAATCATGCTGATTAGTAGCTTTGCCAACCAGTGGAATTTCTCACTTTATTTGTCTGGACCTTAATTGTGCTTGAAAAAAGAGATGCATTCATTATGATGTCTTAAGCTAAGTTCTGAAGCCAGATCGCCTCTTTAATTTTTGGCATCCGGTATTAAACATTACCATATCAAATGTAGCAAAGCCAGATGGAGAATGAGATTTCCTCTATTTTGCCATAACAACACAATTTAATTCCAACCTCAGAAGAGAAATTCATGCTGGATAAGTGTGTCACTTACATCTCCTGGATTAGCTATATTTAATTTATATTTTTTAATTAATATCTATCCAGTGATAATTTACTAATAGCTTTCTGCTGTGAATGCAAGCCTGGGTTGAGGTGGCTTCAATCTCATTTATCTTAGTGCAACTAACAATAAAGGAAGCTTCATACCTACAATTTCAGCTTGGATTTGAATCCAGAACTTAGAACTAAAAGGGAGGTGGTCTAATTTACTCTATTTTCCCACAAGTCATTTTTAAAATATTGATTGTGGCAGAATTTTTTTGGATAAAATTATACTGAAAGATTTTCAAAAATTCTATGGTCTGCGGGATATATATTCTTGGTGCAACATATAAGTATGTAATTCAACCATAAACATTTCGATTGAGAAATAGACTCTAGACATTACAGTCTGATTCTGAATTTCATATGATTCTGAAAAATGCAATAACATTAATCTTGTTATAGATGACAGTAGTAATTATTACATCGAATATTTAGAAGATATTAGTAAAAGAATTTATGGTTTTGTTCTTTTATGCTTTTAACTATGGTACAGTAAATGCTTATTTTACTGTACAGTACTAATTCTGTATTTATTACTAGAAGCCTTTGACAATTCATTTTATGCATGCTGTGTGTTACCTATGTTGTATACTGCATTCAGGGTTTTGTTTTGTTTTTTTCTCCTCACCTGCAATGTACTGCCGTTCCCATGACGCACTTCTGCTTGCTGTTTACCTGTATGTTAATACGCTTGAACCCCCATTGGTCCATTGCCATCATATGCTCGCTGCCTGCTATTTAAGACTCAGTCGGCTGTCAAATCTGTGAAACGACCCCTCGAGGCAACCTTTGACCTGGTACTTTGACCTTTCACCTTCTCGCTTTGCATGCACTGTAGCTTTAGTAAATTAATACAGTAACTTAATAGACTTTTTAAATTTCATGATTTAAAGAAAAAAAAGTGCCCACAGCACTTAACCGTTCAATGGAATCTAATAATTTAACGTTCATCCTAACTATAGCCACATTGGTCATTTAACAATTTAAAAAGCTACTATTTATTTAAGTGTAAAGTTATTTCTAGAAATATCAGATGTTTCTGTGATGGATTCCAGGTGTAGCAGCAAATAGCTTGGGGTGAATATCATGGGGTATTCTTTTAGTTTTAAAGTGATGGTAATTAGTTTAATATGTGCAGTATAATTTTAAAATAATGTATCCTTTACCTACCTTCACTATGCAATTTTTAAAAATAAACTGCTTTCAAATATCAACTAAATAAAAGTATTTTAATTAATTGGATAGTATTTGCTGTTACAGATGAGTTAATGCTCTCAGTTTATATGTAACTGGCAAATATTGCAAAGCTAAAATTTGCTACTGTATTTGTTAAAAATCTACACTTGTACTACATGCGCTGTCTTTTTCAGAAAGCTAGTCCTCATCATATGAAAATGTTTAATTCTATTTCGCTATAACTGTTTTCAGTGCATGGCAGGCATTTTATTCTGTCTTCTCTGTATTTTATTGTACCTATCTTACTAATTCCCTCATTCACAGGCCTTTCCACCTGGTGTTCTTCACCACTTACCAAAGAGACCAGCACTTGAAAAAAATAATGGTGCCAGCACAATCTTTAATCCTAGTGTTTTGCACTACCAACAGGCACTAGCCAATGCACAATTACAGCAGCCAACATTTTTTCCAACAGGTACGTTATATCCCCTTTATTGTAAAATTCTGCTGTTGACTCGGTAAAGTAAGTTACTAAAAGCAATATTTCATAAGTGTTCTGTATGCTGGTTACACCTCGTCTTGCCCCTTTTGTCAGAATATCTTACCAGAAGTTAAATGATTTATAACTATTATTTTTATTGTATTTGATAATACATTCAACAAAAACTAATGAGATTCAACAAAAACTAATGTTTAGTAATGCTTCATTGAATATTCTTGCTCCATTACCCTTAAGGCAGTGAAATCTGACTAATTATTAGCTTTGCCACCAACTTCAAATGGTAAAATCTTAGTTGAAGCTATTTGTGTAAAATTATGTAAGGTCATCTAACAATAGGTGTGCTTTAAGATGGATTTTGCTGTTTTTTCTTCAATATTTCATTTTTTTGTCTTAAAGCACTTTTGTGATGATTTTAGTTAAAAGGACTGCAGTTTATAAAATGGATATACTTTTCATAACAAAAAGCACCACGTTTACCAGAAAAGCCTCATCTGTTGAAGGGTTTAGTTGGGATTTTTTTTAATGAAATGTATATTTGCACCTATAAAATGGTCTTTTCTCAGTCTTCACTTCAGTGTGTAATGCTAGTGATTTGTAATGTTTGAGCTCACATTTGGCTTTTCCTTTTGGGTAGTAACAGGTTGTTGCCAAGAGCATATTTGCCTATGTACTTTTGCTGTTCGTAAACTCTAGATAAAAATATAAATTGCTTGGCAGCATCCGCTCACGTTTAGCCTACAAACACTGCAGTCTCTGATGATGCAGAGAGAAATTGATCAAATGGAAGATCTGGAACTCACCATATTATGATTTGTTGGACACAGAAAATGGGAACATGTGAATGCCTTTTGAACACCATACTGGAGAGACCCATGGGGAGCTGCAGCTTGATCGACTGGATTTCTCTTTTAATCAATTGTTTTTTCAGAAATTAGGCCAAATTCATAGCTCTTGAATTTCTTGCATTCTTAACTTTAAATCATTGCCTATCATTTTAATTAAATTTAATTATCATGTCCTTTCAGAGCTGTTTGTTGAGCGTTGTTCTGTGCAAATTGGCTGTCTCATTCACCTATACATAATCACTACACTTGTGCTCTTTGAGATGTCCTCCTGACATTAAATAAAGGAAAACAAGAGAAGTACGATGGGTGGTAATTTCCCTTGCGCTGATTAACATTTCAACCCCTCCAGCAGAAAATGTCCTTTGCTGTTAAAAGTAACCAGTTATTGTCAATTAAGCGGAAAGACCACACCAGGAAGTTAAATGTGGGATATCTTAAAACTGTTTTGACACTGCTGCATGGCCATTTTAAAAAAAAGTCTCAAACCACATTTCTTCAGAGAATCCCCTTTATGCCACCTAAATCGTAGCTCGAACCCGAGTTTTCACCAAAGCCTAGATCATATGATTGCAAGATTTGCAGAGGTTTCTGTGGAGAAAAAATGCTGTTTGTCAATGGGGCTTTTTCCTGGTAGCCACACATTGGCTCCAGTTGTTAAACCACCTTGGCTCCAGAAATGAAGAATGAGAAAAGAAATTTTTATAGGGTCAAATTTCATTTCACAACTGAACATTCCTTTCTCTGGCCAGTTGTTGTTCTAATTCTGTCAAAAATGTGGTGGTACATTTTCTGCTGAGGGAAAAAACCTGAGATTCAAACATTTTATCCAAACCAAGTCTAAAGTACCTGTAATATTCTGCTAAACATGGTAATTAGCATATTTAAAACACCCCCTTATAATTTTTTAAATGTATTTATTTTCCAAGGTCACAGACATAATTGCTGATGTGTCACAGAAATCTCATACGACAAACGTGACGAGTTCTTTACGAGGAACAAAGAAATACCCCACAGAGTCAGAATTAACTGTTCAGAATTCTTCACTCTATAAATGACAATGCAGTAAATTATCTGATCAAAATAGCTATTTACATGTGGTATTGGAAGAAGACATTAAAAATTTACACATTTATTTTATTTAATTTGATTCACTGTTTGCTCTTAAATAATACTGAATATTGCTGAGTGTACAGATTGCTGAAAATTGTTTGCTAACCAATTGCTAACTGGGAGGGTGAATCAAAATAATATATTGCTTATACTGTAATATGATTCAATGCTTGCTTAATGATGAATCTGGATTATGTAATTGAGTTTAAAATAACCTTTAATGTTTACAAAATTATTTTTTGTTGCTTCATTCGTTATGTAATTGAAGAGAGATAAACCGTCAGTCTTTGTAGTTAAGACAGTCGGTATAAAATCATTAAATACCAGCAATTAGATTTCAGCCTGTCATCACAAACTTCTATATTTTTGAGTTGAATGTGTTTATTTCACTCAGAACCAAAGTTGCTATGTGCTCCACTTCCGTACCATTGTTGTATGTGGTTGCCAATAATATGCACTGTCAGCAGTGCTGTGTAGGATGAGTCTGGATTCCCACAATGACTCAAGTAAATTTGTGAGGACTTTGTTTAGCATCCCACACACAGTAGCACATCTCATTCAAATTCATTGTTTGCGGTACAATTGGATAGAGAACCATTTGCTGTTTTGAACTTTTTTGTTTTCGTTAACCAGGCTTTCCATTATTAGAGCTAACCTTAAGATTAGATGTATTGAACTAAACAATAATCTATTTATTTTGTATTTCTTTGTTAAAATCTTTACTGTGATCTAACACAAACTGATCAGCTAACCCTTTTTTTCTAATTCACCTTTCTAAATGTTTTACTGCATGATGGCAGGGTCGGTGTTTTGCATGACTCCAGCTACAAGTGTTGGTAGGTTTCATCCTTATTTCCTAACCATGAATGTAATCAGATACAACCAAATGCTGTTACAATCTTTTTAAAGAAAATTGTCTCTAAACATTTTGATTTTCGATGGTTTGAGAAATACAAAGCTAAAATCGTTAAAATGTTCCTTAGTTAAAGCTGCACTCTACCTGGTTTATTATGTACAGCACAACATAACTGTACATCTGTTTCACATGTTCTTCTAATTGTCAATAAATATATACTCCTTCATGGATAAGGGCACCAGGTTCTCTCCTGGTCAGTAGAATTGCTAACCAGCAGAGAATGGAATAAATTCAATTACAAGGTTGGTAAATTTACCCAACAATCGGAGCTTCACCCCATAATGTTTTGAACTAAGATGTCCCCCTTTGGTAAATTTCCTGGATTTGGAGATGTGCACTTACAAAGAGAAAATTATGTTATCAGCACATTCTGTCATGTAAATTTCCCAACAGGGGAGCATTTTGCTCTTTGATTAGTAATCTAGAAGATATCTGTGGATTTTGATTAAACTGTAAGACTTTACGAGGTTAAGGTGCAAGAAGCAAACCATTGCATGCCTTTATTACTGGAATTTGTTCTGACTGAACTTTTTAAATGGAGACTAGCAGAGAAAGTGATGATTTGGACCAGTTGGTTGCAATTGCACAGACAGTGTAATCTACTACTACATTGGGTTTTAGTTGGAAATAATGTTGTTATATTTGATATGCCACAGTAAGAGCCTTTTGTATTTGCCTTTTTGAGTAACTTGGTTTAACTTGATAGGATTCAAACAATTTTAAGTTTGAAAAAAAGTCTTAGTTTTATTTAAGTTATCAGAGTCTCCCAGAGAATTTTAAGGGAGTTGAATTTTGAAACTCGGCCATGAAATAGTGACGGCATTCTTAGTAGTTGACCAAGAAACAAACTTGGGTGGTCCTCTCGTTTCTTATCAAAACATTTTGACAAGAAAAGGTTATATAACTTTACAATGTTTAGCTGATGATCGTGTGTGGAAGTTGAGGGATACTTTTTACTCACCTTTTTCCCTGGCGCTTTCCTGCATATGTTCTCTGGGAAACTCTGATTATTTTGGCATTGCTTTTTTAATTGTGATTGTAATATGCTTTTCCCTTTCTCTTTGTTTTATTCCCTCCCCCCACCCGCCCCACCCCCCATGCTTTCCTGCTTTGCACTTTGATTGCATGTCACCTGCTGGTGTAACCCTCACCTGTCCCACGATGGCTTTCTGCTGTGTGATATCTGCCATGCCCAAATTACAACATATCTTGTCATGGTCACCATGTGCCACACCCTTCTGTTTATTGCTTCCATGGCTCCCTTCCTGAAAGTACCCATGATGCACAGTGCTACGCCCGCCACTGTCTCTGCAGCAGCAACACCTGCCACAAGCCTACACTTCGCCGCCGCAGCCCAGGCAAATCAGGTTTGCTCCTTTTACAGCTTACTTTCATAAACCCCCGACTCTACATGAGTGCTGCGTTCAAGTGATCAGCAAGCAAATCTTATTGAACTTATAAATGCAACCGGAATGCAACAGACCAAATTGTTCTTAATCACAAAGGCACTCATTTAGAGTTATCATTTATCCCAGACAACAGTCTGTTTTTGTGTGTTCTATGCTGCATTATTTTTCATTAATTTCAACCTCGCTGTACTAATCACACTGTGTGTTTTGAAAATCATTAAACCAAGTTGCAGTACTATTGCAGGAATTAGAGCAAAAGTGTTTTTCTAGAACTTTATATTTTGATTTAAGTCATCTAAAATCATCAAATACTGCAATAAATTATTGGAGAAAATTGGGTGTAGCATTTAGCAGCTCTTTTATTATTGTAAATAAACCAATGATACCGTTTCACACTGCTAAATATAATTATAGGATGGGTGGGTGGGTGAGTGGGTGAGTGGATGGAGTGTTATTATAGAAAAAGATTTTAAAAAGATTAAAAAAGAATAAAATAAAATGTTTTCACATTTTTAAAAGATCTGTTAAGTGTTAGGATTAAGCAGAATTCTTCATTCTAAGTGGCTTTCATCATCCATGTAGTTTGTTTTAAAGTGCACAGCTTGTACACAGTAGAATTTTAGCCTAAATTAATTAAATAAATGAAAGTAAACACTATAACTGATAGAGTTGGTTTTGTTGGATATTAATACTAATTTTGACATAATTTAAAGGAGAGGGGTGTGACTTTTAAAACCATTCATAATCTCGTTCTTGGATTAATACTAAGGAGGCATTATTTTCATGAAAATGTTTGTTTAATAAAATAATATCCTTGCATTTGATATATCGCCTTATCACGCCTTTGCGACATCCCAAAGCACTTCACAGAATGTACTGTAAAGTGAATTGACTGTATATTTTGTAGACAAAACAGGATAACTGGAAACTAATAATAATAATCCTTGCATTTGATATAGTGCTTTTCACATATTGTAGACGTCTCAAGGCGTTTCACAGAGAATACTGTAAAGTGAATTGACTGTATATATGCGGGCGAAACGCAGCAGCCAATTGTACAGTCATGGATTGAAATGACCAATTTATTATATTTTTTTGAGGATTATTATTAGGTGTGTGGAGTAAGGAAACTTGCCCAAGGTTTCACCTGCATGGAATTGAACCCAGGCCTCCTTCTTGTAAGGCGAGTGCTCTAACCACTGACCTACAGGGATCCAGAAACTGCACAAAACCAGCACAAAAACTGATATTTTTATTATTGGAAACACCATTCATATTCTCCCTCCTTCCCACTTTTGGGGCAAGGTATTGCCGGAAACGGACAATACACTGCAGGTGGAAAAAAGCAGTGCTGGTGAGGGACCAGATGTGGGGGAGGAAGGACAGTTGGGGGTCGAACCTGATAGCAAGGTTGCGCACAGGTTCGGAGCGTCGGGTAGGTGGAGTGAGAGCCGTGCGACTGAAGATAATGATGAGAGCCAAAGAGTATGGCTTGTGAACATTCCGCTGCAGGAAGTTCGCGCTCATCCAGCTCCTGATATCTGACAGGCAGGCTGACAGAACATCAACAACAACAACAACTTAAACTTATAAAGCGCCTTTCACATCGGGAGGACGTCCCAAGGCGCTGCATAGGAGGCGTGTGACCCGAGCTGGGAGGGGAGTGTTTGGGAAAGGGTGAAACACGTGGGGGAGGTCGAAAAGTTCGGGGGGGAACAAAAGGCACGGTCGAAGAGGAAAGTCTTCAAACCGGCCTTGAAAGAGGAAAGGGAAGAAACAAGGTGGAGGGATTGGGGGATGGAATTCCACAGGGTGGGAGCGGAGAAACTGAAGGCCCGGCCTCCGATGGTGGGGCGGTTCGGGCGGGGGGCTTGGAGCAGGCCAAGTCCTGCTGAACGGAGGGTCCGGGTGGGCTTATAGGGGGAAAGTAAATCGATTAAATAGGGCGGGGCAAGGCCGTGTAAGGCCTTGAAGGTGAGGACGAGGATCTTGAACTCGATCCTCTGGAGAATGGGGAGCCAGTGGAGACGGGCGAGGGTGGGGGTTATGTGGTCGCGGAGGCGGGTGCGGGATAGTACACGGCTCCAGAGTTTTGGATGACATGCAGCCTGTGAATGGAGGAACTGGGGAGGCCGATGAGGAGAGAGTTTCCATAGTCCAGCTGTGAGGTGATGTATGCGTGCACGAGTGTTTCGGCAGCGTGGGGAGTGAGATAGTTGCGGAGCCTGGCAATGTTGCGTAGGTGGAAATAAGCGGTGCCGGTCAAGGCACGGATGTGGGGGAGGAAGGAGAGTTTGGGGTCGAACGTGATGCCGAGGTTCCTGACTGGCTTTGTGAGGTGGAGAGTACAGCCTTGGATGTTGAGGCTGGCAGTGCCCGATGTGCGGAGGCGCTGGCTTGAGCCAATCAGGAGGGCCTCGGTCTTGCTCACATTCAATTGGAGGACGTTGTCCCTCGTCCAGGACTCAATGTCGGACAGACATGCTGTCAGAACATCGATGGTCTGGGGGTTGAGGGATGAGGCAGAAAGGTACAGCTGGGTGTCGTCCCCATACATGTGGAAATTTACCCCATGTTTGCGGATGACATCGCCCAGAGGGAGTGTGTAAATGGTGAAAAAGAGGGGGCCGAGGACAGAGCCCTGGGGGACGCTGTGAGAAACTGTGTGGGGGTTTGAGGAGAAACCGTTGTAAGATACAAAATGTAGGCGGTGGGTCAGGTAGGAATGGAACCAGTCAAGAACTGTGCCTTGAAGGTTGAGGTGGGAGGAAAGACGTTGGAGGAGGATGGTGTGATCGACTGTGGCGAACGCAGCAGACAGGTCAAGGAGGACGAGGAGGCAGAGGGAGCCCTGGTTGTAGGCAGTTAGGATGTCATTAGTGACCTTGACCAGGGCAGTTTCCGTGCTGTGAGCAGGGTAGAAGCCTGATTGGAGGGGTTCAAGGAGTGAGTGAGTTGAGAGGAAAGAGCGGAGCTGGGAGGCAACCACTCTTTCAAGGACCTTGGATAAAATCGGGAGGTTGGAGATGGGTCGGTAGCTTGATGGCTGCGACGCATCAAGGGAGGGTTTTTTCAGGATAGGGGTGATGGTGGCTGTTTTAAGGGAGGTAGGGACGGTGCCTGAGGAGAGGGAAAGGTTGATGGTGTCAGAAATGAGCGGGGCCAAAAGGTGGAGCTGGGTGCGGAGGAGGGGGGTGGGGATGGGGTCCAATGAGCACGTGGTTGGTTTCATGGAAGTGATTATTTTTGTGACTGAAGACGGGAAGGTGGGGTTGAAAGTATGAAAGGGGGGGTGGGTGAAATAACGGATGGAGGGGCGGAGGTGGAGGAGAGGTGGTGAGAGGAAACCGCAGAGCGGATTCTCTCTATTTTGGACTCGAGGAAGATCAGGCGACTGGGGGTCCCAAGTGAGGTGGAAAAATAGAGGTGGGTGTCATCCGCATACATGTGGAAGTGTACACCATGTCTGCAGATGACATCCCCAAGAGGGAGCGTACAGATGAGGAAGAGGAGGGGGCCAAGGATGGATCCCTAGGGTACCCCACAGGTAACCAGAGCGGAAGGAAAAGCAATTTGTGGCGATGTACTGCTGGCGGTTTGTGAGGTAGGACTCAAACCAGGCGAGTGCAGTCCCACTGAGGTGAATGACGGAGGCCAGGCGGTGGAGGAGGATGGCTTGGTCGACTGTGTCAAACGCGGCTGAGAGATCCAGGAGGATAAGGAGGCAAAGGGAGCCCTGGTCACAGATAGGGAGGGCATCGCTTGTGACTTTCACAAGTGCAGTCTCTGTACTGGGGGCAGGGCGGAAACCAGCCTGTTTTGTTCAGTTGAGATTTCCAAACATAGTTGTCACTTGCTGTCACTAATGTAAGTGTAAAATGTAAATATAAGCTATAAAGGTCTACTTGAATTCCAGAGCACTCTGAGAATTAATGAGAATCCCAAACAATAAATGCTGGAGGCACTGAAAGCGATTAGTAATACTAAGCATTTCAGGATTAGAACTAATTAATTTGCGTTGAGGAACAACATTTTGCCTAATTTATAGGCCACTACATGTTTAACTTAAATTAGTGATGAGAGGAATGTCAGGCTGTAGGTGTGGCACAATGGCGCTATTAAGGCTTTGTCAGTTAAGAAGAAGATGTACAGTCTTTAGAACTGAGAAGATGCATTGAATTCCAACTCCAACTTGGAATTTATTGAGTGAGAACAGGAAAAATTGTGAACAGCGAAGATATATATATATAATATGTATATATATATATATGATGGAAATATCTAAACGGAGAAGATGGAGTGGGAAAGCTGAGAATGCAAAAGGCAGAGGAAATTCAGATACTCACCCCAAGCAGCAGGTTGACTGCAATTGAGCGAGCAATACGCGTGATGGAGTAGTTGCTCTATATTTATTCAAAAGGCCAAACAAAACTGTAAAGTTCTTTGTTTTTAGGCTTTATTAAAAACAATAATTTGGTGCAAGTATTTCCTGCGAGTATTCAGTGTAAATACTTCAGTGTACTGTACTTGCAAGTATTCAGTGTAAGTTTTTGGAGATAACCAAGGTTGTTCCAGTTTTGGATGCGATTTCTACTACATGGTGCAGGATGAACTGCAAGGATGTGTGGGATATAGGGTCCGTCGATATGGAACATTTTCCGATTAGATATATCGATGGGCTCATATCGAGATATATCGATATTTTCAGTTTTTTCGTACTGCGCATGCGCGCGCGCATCGGAGTGCGCGCGCATTCCGGGTGCACGCGCATTTCGGGCCTATCTTCTCAGGAGGTATATATCTTTCTCTCTCTGTGTCTCTCACTCTCTCCATCTCTGTGTTTTTCTGTCTGTGTCTCTCTATGTCTCTCTCCCTCTCTCACATCCCCCCCCATCTCTATCTATCTGTATATTATCACATCGACCCCGTCTCTCCCCCCCCCCCCCCGCCGTCCCCCCCCCGCCGTCCCTCTCTCGCATCCCCCACCCCCGTCGTCTCTCTCCCCCACCAACCCCCCAGCTGTCTTTTTCTCCCTCCTCCCTCCCCCCCCCACCGCCGTCTCTCTCTCCCTCTCCCCCCAGCCATCTCTCTCCCCCTCTCCCCCCCAGCCATCTCTCTCCCCCCCAGCCATCTCTCCCCCTCTCCCCCCCCAGCCATCTCTCTCCCCCTCTCCCCCCCAGCCGTCTCTCTCCCCCTCTCCCCCCCCAGCCGTCTTCTCTCTCCCCCTCTCCCCCCCCCAGCCGTCTCTCTCCCCCCCCCCAGCCGTCTATCTGCCCCTCCCCCCAGCCGTCTATCTGCCCCTCCCCCCAGCCGTCTCTCTCCCCCCCCCCCCCCCCGCAGTCTCTCTCCCCCTCACTCACCCCCCCAGCCGTCTCTCTCTCCCCTCACCCCTTGCATACCTGTATATTGTATTCGAGGACTATGAATGCAAGATGGCAGCTTTGCACCTCAGTCTGTGCATTGTGTATAGAGATGAGCATTCTGGGTCTTGTAGTTGATTGTGCTCGCATCCCGATTTTTTACCTCGATATATCGTTTTTTCGATATATTGATATTTTTTAAATGTCTATATCGGCGTATCGATATGAAAATTAATTCGGGTTTTAGCGATATATCGATATATCGCCGGACCCTAGTGGGATGGCACGAACAGTACCATTTGTCACCAGTGTTTCATTCTTCTGGAATACACTGCAATAAGATGGTAATTGAGGCACTTAATTGCAAAGCACCTGCTATTTACATATCTCAGGAAGAAACAGGAAATGGTCGGTGTTCCAAATTTGTGGCTTCCTAAAGATACAGGGCAAGATTAATTTGTGTACTCCATTTACAAGCCATCCACAAATCTGCCTGCTGTTGAAAGTATCGAATTGCATCATTGCAAATGTTGTGGACTATCTCAGGAAACCGTATGCATTAATTCACAATTCATGGGAACTATTTATAATTTTATTCAGAGGGCATCAGCTGTCTTTTAGAAAGCAGAGAGGATGTATAGCTGGCTTCAGTGGTTATGAGCTGCACTGTGCTTGCGTTCAATTTTACCACTTGTCAGTTTTGATTCCCTAGCAGAGAATCTATACAACCAAATACATGAAAAACAGGGTCCTCATTTACAAGACACTTGTGGTACTAAAGTAATGCTTCCAATTGTTTACAGAGTAGACTGAGGGAGGATGGAATCTATTAATACCTGCATGTTTTAGGGACTGACCATAAAACAGATGTATGATCCATGTTGCATAATATTACTATTGGACAGAAGCTCATCATAACCTGGAAGAGAACCCATGGTAGACCAGGAGGAGAGTGCTGTACAGTAGTAGACAAGTCAGTGCAGGCAGGAGAAGCATGTTGGAGAATTTTAAACCCATTTTGCTCCCACTGAGCTATGTAATTGATTGTATTTTCATTTGGTTATATTTACAGGCACATAACTGCTATTTGGCATTCTTATTTAGTTTTGCTGTATGCTGCATATCTTTGATTTGATTTGGTTTTGTACCTTCTGTGACTTCTGCTTGCAAATTCTGACCTCAATACCCCCATTGCAGCAGTGGGAATATTTACGAATCGTAAAACATACTAGTACATGCTGCTAGATATTTTTTCTTGGCTGCTACAGCTTTATTCAAACGTTCTAACAAAACTATAACATTCTTTTTGTTTTTATCTTTTTTAAAATAATAATGCAAGTATTCTTGCGCTGAACATTGGAGATACCGCTATTTATATGGAGCCCTGTAACTCAGTGATTAGAGCACTTGCCAAGCAAATGAGAGTTCTCGGTTTGATTCCTGGCAGGAATGTTGGGCAAGTTACCTTACTCCATATGCCTCTTGTTTACACGCCTATCTCTCCGCCACTACCTCACTCCCCCACGCCGCCGAAACTCTCATCCATGTCTTTATCCACGTCCATCGCCCTAACCGCCCAACCATCGGTGGCCAGGCTTTCAGCCCCTCTGCTCCCACACTGTGGAACTCCATCCTGCAGCCCCTCCACCTTGCCTCCTCCCTTTTCTCCTTAAAGGCCAGTCTCAAGAACTTCCTCTTCGACTGTGCCTTTGGTTCCCCCACTAGCTCTTGCCCCTCCCCCCCCCACCCCCGCCCCCGCTCGGGTCCCGACCTGACTGTTCAGCTCTTTGGGACATCCTCCCGACATGAAAGGCAATTTTGCTGTTGTTGTTTACCTAGGGGTAAGTAGGAATCCGGTTGTTAGCCGATTGGTGGATCACTTCTCCGTGAATAATAATCCTTTGAAAAAAATAATAATGAATTGGTCACGTCAATCCATGATTGTTTGTGGGACACTGCTGTGCTCAATTGGCTGCTGAGTTTCACCTACAAAATATACAGCCAATTCACTTTACAGTATATTCTGTGAAGTGCTTTGAGACATAATAAAGCACTATATCAAATGCAAGGATTATTATTGTTATGTATATAACAATAGATTGCTTTTAGTTTTAGTGCTCTTATTAGTTGTATTGATATGTTGCTTTTAGTTTTACTTTTCAAATTCAAATTCAAAGATGCTGATATATGTGATTTTTAAATACTGTAATTATTTGGATTATTGAAAATTCAAATTTCAGAAAACCATACATTTTTGTGTCATTGGGAGTCAGCCTGGCTAAGTGGTAGCATTCTTCTCTCAAGAGTTAGAAGGTTGTTGATTGAAGCCCCACGTAGGGACTTGGAATATCACAAAATCCAAGATGACACTCCAATGCAATTCTGGAGGTGTGTTATACTGTCGGAGGTATAGTCCTTTGGATGAGACATCAAACTAATCTGTCTGCCTGTGGACATTAAAGATCCTATTGGTACTGTTTGAAAAGAGAAGAGTTTGTCGTTGTGTCCTGGCCATCAAATCCTCCAAATAAAATTTGGTCACTCATGGCTGTTTCAGGGACATAGCTACATGCAAACTGGCTGCTGCGTTTCTCCCACAAAATACACAGTATATCTTATGAAGCGCTTTGAGATGTGTCTATGATATGATAAGGCACTATATCAAAGCAAATGCAAGGATTATTGCATTGATGTAATTCAATACTTTCTGTTTCAGACATGCTATTGGATTTCTGAATGGTATGTAAAAAGAGTATTGAAAATACAAAAACCTGCAGCTGTTTAATGAAATGCCTTCTATTCAACTTACCATAAACATTCACAAAACAGCTTGATAGTTTAGTAACACATGGCTCCATTTTACACTGTGTATTGTACAGTGCATTGTTTCATATAACTAAAAACTAAATGATTAAGAGTTGATGGGATACCTCAGAAATTAGGAAGAAATGCCAGTACTAGATTGTAACATCAACAACTTGAATTTATATAGCACCCTTCATGTGGAGTAGTGTCCCGAAGCAAAACCAAAGCAAAAAGCAAAACCGATTGAGTTGGTTAGGTGCTGTATTTGTATAAGAACTCATTATTTTTGATGCAGAAGACTTGGTTCACTGTAGCTAGAATTGATTAGCCACAATTTAATTGAATTTTGTTAAGGCACAGCTCAAATAGAACAAAGCAATAACTGTTGACGGAGTTCTGAAAAATGGTCATGGACCCGAAACGTTGACTCACTTTCCTTTCTCCATGGATGCTGCCCGACCTGCTGAGTTTTCCCAATGTTTTTGCAATTTTGTTTGTTTAAAAAAGAGTTTCCAACAAATGGCAGTACTGATAATTCATGGCATTGATGATTTGATGCACTACACAAACAACTTGAACTTTTCACAGTAGGTTCTACATAAGATAATGTCTTGATGTGTTTACAATTGCCCATGGTTGTTCACAGTAATAATAATATATAATAATTATCCTTGCCTTTGATGTAGCGCTTTTCACATCTTCTAGACATCTCAAAGCACTTCACAGAATGTAATGTAAAGTGAATTGACTGTATATATGTGAGCAAAATGCAGCAGCCAATTGTGCACAGCAGTACCCCACAAACAGTCGTGGATTGAAATGACCAATTTTTTTTTTTTTTTTAGGGATTATTATTAGGCGTGTGGAGTACGGAAACTTGCCCAAGGTTTCGCCCTGACCTGCCTGGATTCGAACACAGGTCTCACACTTGTAAGGCGAGTGCTCTAACCACTACGCAACAGGACTCCACAACAACAACAAATTACACTTATAAAGCGCCTTTCACGTCGGGAGGACGTCCCAAGGCACTGAAAAGGTCAATCGAGGTCAACAAGTACATTGTTGACCTCGATTGGACATATACCGAGTGGAAATTATGCATTTTCCTACATTTTCTTCTTCTTCCACCACTTTAGATTAGGAGAGTACTTTGAAAAGAACTTAGTAGTATCCTGTAGCTCAGTGGTTAGAGCACTCGCCGTACAAGCGGGAGACCTGGGTTCAATTCCAGGCTGGGCAAAACCTTGGGCAAGTTTCCTTACTCCATACGACTAATAATAATAATCCCTCAAAAAATACAATAAATTGGTCATTTCAATCCACGATATTTGTGGTATACTGCTGTGCGCAATTGACTGCCACGTTTCGCCCACAAATATACAGTCAATTCACTTTACAGTATATTCTATGAAGCGCTTTGAGACGTCTTGAAGACGTGAAAAGCGCTATGTCAAACGCAAG
This sequence comes from Hydrolagus colliei, assembly GCA_035084275.1. Taxonomy (NCBI): domain Eukaryota; kingdom Metazoa; phylum Chordata; class Chondrichthyes; order Chimaeriformes; family Chimaeridae; genus Hydrolagus; species Hydrolagus colliei. The sequence goes on along the minus strand of CM068745.1, from coordinate 44,325,078 downwards.
GATTATTATTATTAGTTGTACCGCATTCATTAATTATCTTAGCATTTCGAAGCAGAATCAGCACAGATTTTTTAAACAAATGTGACACTCGTTTGTTTTGGTCAAGAACCAATATTTGCATGAGATCCTATTAAGCAGAAAGTAAATGAGCTTTACAGCTAGAGAATATTTTTTGAAAAAAAACTTTTTGGACGACAGCAATGTTTACTTATTACTGTGGATATTTGCACATGATGTGAATAAAGTGCTAAGTTTTGAATATAATTTAAAGAAGTTACTGCATTGATATCCAGAGAGGGGTACAATAAATATATAGGTACAATTAGCGTTTCCATAATTTGTTGTGTCTACATTCTACATTTTTCTTGATCGAGTGGAAATCCTTTTGAATTCTGTGAGCATTATCCCCAAATGTTAAAGTGGATATTTCACGAGAAATATAGTTTTGAAAAATGTTTATAAGATGTGCATGGGTGATTTCAGAATTGTACCAAGACTAATCCAACAGTAGCTCATATTTAGAGTGCCTTTCATGTCAGGTGGATTTGTGCAAACAATAGGAAGTCTGAGTGGAGGAGTAGCTGTGAAAGGAAGGGGGGAAAACTGGGTGAAAATGCCATCGAAGAGCTTGATCGTGAAAGTGGGGAAGAATATCTGTGATTAGTGGAATAATACTACATGTGTATCACAACAGTTGGATATATGATGAACGAAATGAACAACTTTTTTGTTAACATGCCCCTCAATTTCCAAAGATTTTCTATAGATTTCCAATGGATTTCAACAAATATTCAATGTTAGGTCAAGTAATAGTTCTATCTCTTAGAATTATAAATTTATAAAATTATAAATTTTTAATGTAAGAAGTATGCCCAAAATAGCTTGGCCTTAATTATGAAATATTCTGTTTGGGACATTTGTCCCAACAGTACTGTATTGTGTCCCCAAACTTTCTGGGTCAAGGCCTTTATGACATTTGGCATCCTGGCTGAGGATCCCCACTCGCTTTGTGCGGGCTCCCTGCAGGGCAGCAAGGCAAGGCTGAGGAGAGGGCACAAGTTCTCTTAGAACTGTTTTGCAGGCTGTACTGGACTTCTACAGCCTGATAGAGTGTTTTGGAGCCTAATTCCTCATCAAACAAACTGTACTGTGAGTTACTGTGAGCTTGCCTTTGGGCTGAACTGGTCATAAGGGTTCTCAGATAGATCCAAGCTCAGTGAGTCCTGCCTTCTCTGGGGGTACTCATCGAGTGCTTGTCCAAAGGACCAGCTCTGCCCTCTGTAGAGGGATCTCCCCTACTTGATGCCCCAAGCACTCCATGTGGCCCATCACTATTATTCAGCTCCACAAAAGGCTGCCCTGAATTACCTTACATTCAAACCATGCTATGGCATAGCTTAGCTGCTTTCTTTCTCTGCTTGGACTTGTTGGGGTCCTTCAGATCATTTGTGACTCAGGTCTGGATCTATCTACCTCACTGGTATATGGTGCCTGGTTATTGCCAGTATTATTGTTTTTTTGAAGGATTTTTATTAGGTGTGTGGAGTAACTTGCCCAAGGTATCGTCCTGACTTTCGGGAAACATACCCAGGCCTCTTACTTGCGAAGCAAGTGCTCCAACCACTGGGGTGCTGGACTCCACATAGACTTCTGTATTCCAATAAGGTCCACAACTTGTACCTTCCTGCCAACCCCTGTATCTTCTGATTCCATAGCTCCCTGAAGCCATCTCATCTCAGAGGTCCACACACCCTAATTTGGGAACCAATGTTTTAAGGGATCATAGACTTCAATGCTAATTTTTTTTTAATAAGGCATAAAAACTAGTTACAGTACTTCTATTAATTTCCAGGAGTAACTATTGAAGATTCCTCCAAGGAGTAAAAATGTGTCCCAATTTTTACGACTAAAAGACATTCAGCAAGCTTTATAGCATAACCACTGTACATTTATTTCTACCAATGCCAGAGAAATGGTGTTTCTGTTGATTCATCTAGACTACAATTTACATAAAATCTACTGATCATCAAATTACTTTCTTCTCTTTGTTGTGTTTTGTAGTTTTTTTAAAAAGCCATTTTTCAAATGGGCTAGTATCTCTTGCTGGATAGTTGAAAAGGTAGCTACGTTTTTGCTACTGCTACTGCACTACGGAAATGTCTTTATTACCCTCAGTTGCGCTACTCTAAAAGCATGCTGCACATATCTGAATATTTGTGGAAACCTTTCAGATTCTCTGAGATTTAAGAATTGGGTAAATCTCCAGCTAACCTAGAGATATCCATTCTGAACAGTTCATTCCCTTAATGTCTACCGTATTTTTATTAATTTTTTACCATAATGCTGACTGCTTTCAAACACCTCTGTATTGCTTATAACATTGCAGAGTTTTGCACTTGTTTCCTTACAGAGAACATGTTAATTTTTTTAGAATGCCTATCAACAAACGGTTACAAATAATACAAAGATCTTTCAATAAGGCTCAGTGGTGCCATCAAAAAATATGAATGCCTTTGATAGTCTGGCCTCCTCCTTGTCCCCCGAATTCTCCATTCCACCGTTGGCAGCCATGCCTTCAGCCACTACGCCCCGAGTCTCTGGAACTCCTTTTCTCCTTTTGCTTCACCCCTTCCTTTCCTATTTTCAGGTTGCACCTAAAGACTTTTCTTTTCAACAGCGCCTTTGGTCACCTTTTACTTCCTCCCCCGGCTTGGCCCCGGAATCTGCTTTGTGAAGCACTCAGAGACACCGTCTGGAGTGGAGGGCGCTATATAAATCCAAGCTGTTGTTGTTGTTTTGATAGAGTAAATGGAGGCAGTCCTGTAAGCAGTAAAAAGAGAACATCAGCAAAGGAAAAGTGGGGAGGTTGTAAGATTTTTTTCACAGAGTGAAATGACTATGGAATGTTTTACCACAAATGGCTGTTGAAGCTGATTTCATAATAGTATCTGAAAGGAATTTGCTTAAATCTCGAAGTAAAATAATAGTACAATATAGGGTTAGAAAGAGCTGAGGAATGGGATTGGAGTGGATAACAACAATAGCTTGCTTCAAGTCCTACCTAACAAACTGCGTTCACTTTACCTCTTCAAACTGTTTCTTACCCTCGCCCCTGCCCTGGTATAAACCAGGGCTCCATCCTTGGCCTTGGCCCTCTCCACTTCTTCATTTGCATGCTCCCTCTTGGTGATGTCATCCGCAGACACAGAGTAAACTTCCACATGTATGTGGATACTGTATATAGTTTGGGACATGACATATGAAGTGAGTTCCAGGATGGTGAAAGGAGAACTAGATGGACCTTGGTCTTCTTTCGCCTAGCAAATGATCGTGTTGTTATGTTCTTGAGTGTTTTGCCTGTTAGGAACCTTCTCAAAACCAGCAGCTTAGCAGCTGATATTTGTTTTCATTTGTTCAGTAGGTTACTGCTGAAACAAAGCCAATTGAGACTGATTAAAGAAGCTGTAATATGAGTCGTATGATAGTTGGCTTGGCACTCAATTAGGAATATTCAATGCGAGGGAGTTTTAATTTGTAGCTATGCATTTTGAGGGAAGTCATGGGAAGTAATAGTTCAGGTGAAATCCGAGAATGCTTTCTCTGCCCAGTCAAGGTCTGACTTATTTGAAGTGATGTGAGAATTAGTCCCAACTTAAAGGAAATCTTACAAACAAAAGGGGAATCTCCCATGACCTAAAGAGAGCAATGAGTGATATCTCCTTTTTTAGAGCAACAAGCTATGAAAAATGGATGAAAAGCACAGCTCTTCGGTCTCATGGAGGTGGCTCAAAGGCTTATAGAGATAAGCACAAGTGGAGGGAAGGGGGGTGACCAATGGCACGGTCGAAGAGAAGGGTCTTGAGGCAGGACTTGGAAGGAGGTTAGGGATAAGGCGGGGCGGAGGGATTGCGGGATGGAGTTTCAAAGGTTGGGGGCAGAGTGGCTGAAGGCTCACCTGTCATTGATGGGGCAGGTGGGTTGGGTGACATGGAGCAGGCTGGAGCCCGCTGAGTGGAGGGAACAGACAAGTAGGTAGGGGGTTAGGAGGTTGCCAAGATGCAGGTGGGGTAAGGCCACAAAGGACTTTGAAGATCAGGACCATGAAGCTAGTGGAGTTGGGCGAGGATAGGAGTGAGAAGTAGTGGAGAGATTGGGCAATTTTATGGAGGTGGAGAAAAGCAGAGTGGGTCATAGCATGGATGTGGGGGAGAAAAGACAGATGAGGATCAAACAAGACACTGAGTTTCCTGACTGGCTTGGTGAAGTGTACAACCATGGAGGTTGATGATGCCAGTGACTGAGGTATGGAGGCAGTGGCTCGAGTGAATCAGGAAGGCCTTGATCTTGTTGACATTCAACTGTAGAAAGTTATCTCTCATCCAGGATCTATGTTATTGTTTAACATAGAACAATAGAAAAATTGTAGATTGTTGAATTCTCTGGAGTTTTAGGATCTAACATTTATGGTCAATTTACAAACTTGATCCTTTGCTGATGGCAGAAAGCATAATACAGTACAATTATTTTACACAGATGTAATATTGTACTTCCTCTTTTGCTATATATTGCAGTTTTTTTTTAAATAGCATTTTTAGTGAAATAACACAGAATGTTTCACATTAACATCTTCAGATTAACATTTTCTTCAAAGCCATAGAATTTGAAGGCATATTTTGAAAACAACTTGTATTTATGTAGTGCCCTTCACGATTGGTAATGCCTCAGCTCTTAACAGGTCAGAGCCTGACACTGAGCGGGGGGAGGAGGGAAGTGACTGTCAGCACAGTTGACGAGGATAATCTTCATACACAATCTAAAAATGGGGAAGGAGGAGGCAAGGCGTAAAGATTGATGGAGAGAGTTCCAAAGTTTTGAGGTGGTGGTTGAAAGTACAGCCGATGATGGTGATGCAGAGAGGACAAAAACACACGGGGTCAGAGCCAGCCGAGTGCAGTTCAGCAGGTAGTGCAGTGGGGAGAAAGCAGGTCAGAAAGGCGGGGCATGAAGAGACTTGCTGTCAATTATGAGGATCTTGACTCAGTTAGTAACAGAGAGCAAGTAGAGCCCAGTGAGAACTGGTGTTATGGGGGTATAGAATTTAGTGCTGGTGAGTATAGGGTGGAGTAAGTTTGAATTCATTGGATTTTGTGTGTAGTGGAACTGGGAATTTTAGCTAGGAGGGCATTGGAAATCTTGGATGAGGGCTTCAGCGGTGGGATGTATGTTTGGGGTCGGACAACATTTCAGAGGTGTTTATGGTTATTCACATTCTTATGTCATTTGTGAAAATCAATTAAAATGTGTGCACATTTTTGCACATTGTGAGCTATATTTTATCACCTCTGAGTGTACATGTTTTATGCAAGCTTTTATGGTAGACGACTGAGATTAGTTCTGTAAACTAAATATGTTAATATAAATATAGTTCTGATGCAGTTTCCTTCCATTGGAGCCCTAACATATATGTACAATCAAAATTTAAAGGACACTATGTAAACAGTACTGTGGCTAATACTTTTTTTTAAAAATACACAAGATATAATGCTGTTTATGCTACTTGTTATGGGATAATAACTATAGGAGAAACTATGAGGACAACAACAAAATTACATTTGTATTTCAGGACAGCTAGCTTTTCAGATTCATCTGCATTGTTAGTGAAGTATTATTGTTGAAGTGCCCTCATTAGTGAGTTTGCAGTTTCGGTCACCATCAATTTTGCTGGAAATTGTGAGTTTCTGCCATTACTTTGTTGCTAGCAGGACTATTGCTATGGACTTGTTTCCATAATGTTACTAAAGCAATGAATGATTTTACATTAAGAAAACAACCCAATGTTAGTTTCAAACCAAAACTACAATGTATTAAATAGCAGTAGAAAATGATATTGAAAGGATTACATGTGGTAGCAAACTAAAACTAGCAGATTGGTTTGTTTACTAAAAGAGCTTAAAAAGAGAGGTAGACATTTATTTGGGGAGGACAGGTTTGCACGGTTATGGGGAGAGAAATGGGGAGTGTGGTTAAATTGCTCTTTTTAAAGAGCCGGCACAGACGCAATGGGCCGAATGGCCTCCTTTTGGGCCGTAAGATTCTATGATTAAACAAATGTAAGGCAGGAAATGTGCTTTGAATATGTAAAATTGTACAAAATCTATATTGGAAGAGTAGTCCATACTCTTTGGCAGAGTGTTTATTTGGAAATCTATAGAGATTCCAATCCTCATGGAGATGAGCAATTGCATTTTGGCATTATATCATCTGGCTTTAACAAAACTATAATTGTATTTTCAAAGAATAGACAGTCATTCTTAGATATTCTAAATTTATGTAACTTGTTTTCAATTTCAATAACAACTTGCATTCATTTCAATGCTGAGTTCAATGTATTGTTATTTTCAGAGAGTTGTACATACAGCAAACATCTGAATGGCAGTGGTGTATTGAACCTATTAAAATATTTTTTTCGTCTGAAGCAGATCCTGCTGAAATAGTAAATGGGAAGAAAATGGATTGCCAAGACATCTCCATGGAAACCCACAAACAGGCTTACTGTAAATACCATTTTCCCTCACCAACTGCACCTATATTGGGCTTACCACAGCCAGCATGCTAACCACTATTAAAATGAATCGTACTAAGATACAATAAAGAACACAAAGTCTTGATCGGAAATGCATTATGAAATATCAGGATATATCTATAAAGAGTTGTAACACAAATGTTTAATGGATATTCATTATATAGCGTGTAAATAACCCTAGCTATAAGACAGATGTACAGTTACAATCAAAGAAAAGGTAATTAACACATTTTCAGGAGATTACATTCTGTACAGAGTATTATATGGTTATATTATTATTAAGAATCTGTTGTTTGAGATCATTGTGCACAAAATAGCATCTCCAGAGTTGGAAGAATCTCTCCACAAACTGATGGACACTGCAGTAATTTAGATTAAACAAATGCACTGTACAACAGTTAAAGTGCAATGAGTTTTTAATCTTTCTGCACTAGTCTACTGCTGTGACTATTTCAAACATAGTGGTTGACTAGTCCTAGTGCTAAATCAGTATAAAACAATTAGTGGAGTGATGATTTATTTTTGCCAACAAGTACTAGGCCAAAATCCTCAAGACAACTTAAATAATGGGCAGAAAAAGAAAAAAATGAATGATCATTTTAATATTATAAACTTTATATTACCATAGATATGAAATGTCACAGATATTGGACAATATTTTTTTGAAGTATTATATATTATCCCAATGATTTGCTCTTAATGCTCATAAATTAAGGTGAGCAATCCAAACCATAGAGCCTGTTTGGCTATATTTTGTGATTGTCAATCAAATAAAGACAGATGTTCCTGATCTACTCATTAGAATAGAAGTAAAACTTCCTGGAGGGTTTGGCACAATCTCAAACACTTTTGTCCTGGTGAATCGGGAAACATTTGACAAGTCGTGTGAACAAGCCACCTTCAGTATGTAAATACTCAGCAGCAATACCTGCATTGGAGAAGTACTTAACTGGGGATGAAGGTGATCCCAACTTTAATTCTTTTATGATTCCACTTGGTTACCATAGCTAACATTTTACCAAAGATTCTTCCAGCCCTGAAAGTTGCACCATTTAAAAAATCTTTCTTAATCTACAGTACATGATACACATAGTAGTGCCTAAATAAAGGGAGGGCGGAGTGAGTAGTCACAATATGTGGCAAAGTGCAAGTTATACCAAAATTGTATTTGTGCATCCCCTGTTGTTAGCAAAACAGACTGAATTAGCTGCTGCAGGTTAAACATTTGATTTTAAAAAAATCTAGTTAGAATGTGTGACAAGATTACTTAATTTATTTTAAAATATAAGCCCTTTCTTACAAACAAATTTCTCTCCCCAAATGGACTTTCACGACTAATGGTTTTTAACAAGAGTGCAATGATGAGGCCAATGATTATATTTTTAAATCAACTGAAATACTAAGCTTGAAAATCTTACTTAATGCATTTTGTTTTACAATAGTCACATAAATAGTGACTCTAATGTAGATTTAGAAGATGCACTGCATTTGATAAAACATTGCTTCATTTAATTAAATTGTGATGTCTAAACATTTAACGCACAGAAAATACACATTTCTTTTAAACAGAAAATTAAGGGCATCTCAATACTCGAATGTAAACCTGAATTATAGTTTCATCCAAAGTCAGCGTCGTGTTGGTTTTAACACCAGTAATCACAATAATGACATAGTAAAACTTTGTAGGAGTCCTCTTTTTAATGTTGTTTATTTAAACTATTAAATATTAGCATTGAGTACACAAAATAAAATCGCAATGTTTAAGACCAAACACTGACCTAACTTTAAAAACCTTTAGTTAAAGCTTTAGAAGATCTTAACTAAATCTATCCATCGTAATGATTAGCAATTAGATATATTAGTTAATAGCGTGATTGGGATCTTCATTGTACTGAACGTATATCCCATTTTCATAATAGGTTTGCCTTTTCTAAGAAATATTTTATGATATAAATATTTGTATTCTTTTTGGCTTTAAACAAGTTCTAAAGCTAAACATTTCATGTGTGATACTTTTTTTCGATAAACTTTTTTGAGGATTATTAGTAGTAGAATTTGTTTTTAATCTATGATATTGCTTTTTGGCTGCTCAACCAATTACAAGTCAGATTTACCCATGGTTCTACATTTTTTTCAATAAGATATGGAAAACTGCATTGCATTGACACTCATGTAAAGTGGGCTGCCTATTGTGATTGGTTAAGTGTCTGTTATTTCATAACCAGTCCCTCAGTTTTTTTTTAAACTTTAAAAAAAAGGATTTGTGGACACCATTATATTCATTACTTATCATATTGTAATTTGTTTTTCCCTTTGATTGTGTGCAAGACAGTATTTTTCCTCAAATGTATAATGTAATAGCAATAATTTCTGTTATGAAGTAGTGTACTTTGCTTAAAAGCCTTTAGCACTACTGTAAAAATGCCTCATGTTGTGGTCTCAGCACTTATCCAGCAGTTTTTAAGGACTCATACTCCACCTCATAACAAAGGTTATTGCCTATTAGGATATTGTGTAAACTTTTATTTTAACAATGAATTGATGTATCTCTCACAAGGACATGATACATGCATATCATATCTGTAGTTTTTAATTTTATGAATGAATAAATGATTCTTGTCTTTGATGTTGGTTCTTTCAACTGACCAGGGCCATTTGACCTGCAGATTGGCCTTTAGCCACTGTCAGATGGTAAAATATTGATATTGTTTGAATATTTTGGTTTCTACATTCTGTAACAATTCACATTTAGAATTGTTGTGAGTATCTCAAAGTTGGTATGCGGCTACAATAACAGATTCTGGTGATGTAAGAACATATATAGGGTATCTTGTTGCATTTATGTACGTAGTAAATATGTAATAAAGCTGCCTCTTTATTTAAAAAAATACATCCACGTTCCCCCCCAAAATCTTGAGTTCAGAGTATTTGCAGTGAATACTATTTTTAAAAATGTATTAACATGAGAGAGAATTTTCTTTGAGAATTATTTGCTGAAATATAAAATGCTTACTTTGGGAAATTCTCACCAGTGACTGCTTATATAGAAAATATATAAATTGACTGGGAGTATTTTGCTCATGGAAGAACTTCAAGCCTGTTTTGAGGTGTACCAGCTGTATTTAAATCTCTCATGTTTGAAATCTGAGCAACACTGAAGAATAAAATATTCAAACAAATCAGAAAATCCTGACAGTCAAACAGCAACCTTTCAAAAATAAATTTTATTTTAAATGAGTAAAAACCTCAAAGAAGAATCTGAAAATTACTGAAGTAGTTTTTTTTAGCATTTATTCAGTATCACTGAATGTAGTAGCAGGCGTGAATGTAACGACAACATTTAGACCACTGAGAATCATGAAAGTTTGTGGTCACTTTGTGTGTATTCCAATTTTCATGCTTTCACCTGACTATTACATCTGGATTGATACTCATAGACAAATATCTTGGCATACGAGTTCCCGAAAAGTGTTACGATCAACATTTCAGAAAACATGTTTGAAATGTAATACTGTAGTGACAATGGCCAAATTAATTTTGTATCCATGGTATTTGGTGAATTGTAGAAGTTGAAGAATGTAGTACAGTAGCTACACATAAATACATGGAGCACAGTTAGTGATTATTGTGGCATAGATTCCACCATTTAATATCACTTTGCAATTAAATTGGTCTGTCTGTACACAGCTTCTCCATTCCCCAAGTATGCAGTCCTTTGTGCTAATAAATTTGTTCTGTTCTGTACGACTGGCAGTTTAGACTGTTTGTGCTTCAGTTATGTTATATGTTGTATGATTCATTGTTTTGTTCTCAAATAAAACTGTTTGGTTTATGATCAATGAGGGAAAATAAAGAAATAATTGGGCAAAAATTGTTTATTGATTGATTTGTTTTGCAGCTATGCCTATAGTCCATATATAATACAGTATATCAATTTGTATATCACTTGGATTCTTGATGAATTATTTTTCTTTTACAACAATAATCAAATTAGAGAAATCCACACAAAAAAACCCTTAATGAATCTGATTTATAACCTTTTGATTGTAAACTTAACAAAGTTCGATTATGAAATTATGGTATTTTCCATCTTATTTTACACTCTGTAGTTTTTTATTTTGATGTAAGAAATCTGAAGGACAATAAACCCCATTTAACTTCCAATGGTATGGCATGTTTGGGAAAATAGTAGCAGCAGAAAGAAATTCCTGTTTCTAAAAGCAGCCTTAACACATTTCCTTAGGCATAATGATTATTGTGTAAACACACTAGTTTCAGTTAAAATCCTAATGTATGTTACAATAAAAAATTTGCATGACTAACCTTGGCACAATTTCTTTAATTGTGAAGATATTCATCATCTATACTGTTTTGCCACAACTTATTGAATAAACAAAATACTACTTTCATTATAGACTTTAAACTCATTTATTTTTAGTAATTCATCTGAAAACAAATGTCATTGTATTTACTTACTGTTACCAAGAAATTTGGTTGGAATGAAATCATGGGTAATGTTTTGCATCAATATTTGTACAACTCTGGGTGATTGAATAACTCATGACACCATCACCATTTGAAATGTCCAGAAGGCATGAAAAGCGCTATATCAAATACAGGAATTATTATTACATAGGGGCATACAGTGCTTTTCAGCATATCAAAAAGATGCATTTACTGGATTTTCTGCTAAATTTCAAGGATTTTGTGCTCAATAGTGTAACATTTGTGCTGGAGAACAAAACATTATCCACCTTTCTCTTGTTACCATTTTTGTCCATATTCTTCACCACAGAACATGTATAAACATCTGCTTTGTGATGCAAGGCTATATTTGTCAAAATACAATTTTTATTTCATTGCAATTGATTCAGATGGATTTTGTATGCATCACCAAAACACTCATAAATGTTCACGTTACTTTTTTACTGTAACAACTCACAGCTGGCATTCACTGGAACCAGTTGTTATTTCATAAATTCACTTATCCCAGAACTTCAAATAAACAAGAGAAATCTAATTTCTGAAAGAACCACAAGTAAATTGTCAGGCAAAATTAACAAAATACTGACATTTTAGATTTGAAATAGTGATAAGTTAAGATTCATATTTATGTAGACATTTTACTTGTCTACATGTGCCTGGTTTTACTTTACATCCCATATTTAAAGCTCTATTAAAATAATCCTTGCATTTTCTTATGAATGTGTCAAATAAATTCTGTAGTACAATAGAATTTGCATTTATATAGCCTTTCACATGGGGAGGACATCTCAAAGGCCTACAAAGTGATGTGTACACTCCTGGGCTGGAGGATGGGAGGTGGGCTTAGTGGGGAGGGGAAAGATGACTAAAAGTACAGTCCAAGGTATGCTTTGACACCTGCCTTGTACTGGTTTCAAGTTTGGCAATGGAATGTCACAATCAAACTCACCTGTGTGGTCCTGTTACTCCAGTTTCCGAGCCAGGTAGATCTGTGGCATTCCAGGGCACTGATGATTACAGGGCCAGCCAGAGGGTCTGGAGGTGCAGACCAGGCACTGGTCTCAATAGCAAGCTATTCAGCTTTAGCTGGTTATAAACTCCCCAACGGTAGTCCAATGCACACTCTGAGGTCCCCAAACTTTAAATTTTGCAAACCTACACTTAATACTCTCCAGAATTGTGTAAGGACAATGCATTCCTCCAGGGCGAGAGTGTGCATTCCATTCCAATAAACATCTCTGGAATTTACATGTATAGATGAGAACTCTGTGTTAGGTACTCTAAATCATAGAGATGGGTTTATGCGTGTAACAGGCACCTGGCTGACCAAAACAAAATATTGGAGATTATTGGAGATGGTTTTTATTCACCCATAATTTTACAGACACTAATTTCTGCAAACCATATAACTGGATCCTAGTCACTGAGATGCTTCAGTCACTATAAGCTAATTGATGGGAGTCCACCTGCTGCAATGCCATCCAGGGATTTTCTCTCCAATTAATGAATGAAAGGTACCAAAACATCATCTATATCTAGCACTCAATGACTTTCCACAATAACATATTGAGTTGCTTTGGTGGAAAAAAGAATTGTATTAACTCACGCTCAGCTGAGTAAGTATTATTTGAAATAATATCAAAGTAATTATGCCATTCAAAAAAAGCTTTTAAGGACCAGTCAGGGCATATAGGCATTTTGGAGATGGTTACCCAAATCAAACTTACGTACACAAATTTACGTAGCATTAGAAATAAAACCAGTGAGTTGGAAACACAAATTCAGCTTAAAGGGTATGATGTAGTAGCCATTACAGAGACCTGGTTGCAAGCTGGACAGGACTGGGCAATAAATATTCCAGGCTATAAGATTTTTAGAAAAAACGGACATTGGGAAAGGGAAAGGAATAGCAATATGGATAAAATACACTATTATAGCAGTGGAAAGAAAAGATTTCAGTATGGATAAGAGTTGTGATTTAGTGGGGAAATGTATAATATACATACGGAGATCAGGGTAGCCTATAGCTAAAGCAATGCAGTTATAATGGGAGATTTTAATTTTCACATAGAACATAGGCCGCTCAGCCAGTCAAACCTGTTCCACCGTTTATAATAATTATTGCATTTGATATGGGGCTTTTCACGTCTTCTAGATGTCTCTGCTTCACAGAATACTGTAAATTTTATTGACTATATTTGTAGGTAAAACACAGCAACCAATTGCACACAAGTGTCCCACAAACAGTTGTGGATTCAAATTACCAATTTATTATTGTTTTTCTTTTGAGAAGTCTAATTAAATCTAATTTGATTAGCTGATGGCTAATCTGTATCTCTACTAATCCTTTCAATTCCAATTTCCCACTTTTTCACAGTATCCATTAATACCCTGACCTACCAAAAATTTATCAACCTCACTCTTAAAGGTGTGGATGGATCCAGCATCCACAACCTTTTGAGGAAGAGAATTCCAGATTTCTACCACCCTTTGAGTGAAAACATGCTTCCTAATTTCACTCTTAAATGGCCTAGTTCTAATTTTAAGACTATGTCCTCTTGTTTTGCATTCTATTCCTTTCGGTTCCACAACCCTTTGTCAGAAGACCTGAAACGTTGATTCACTTTCCTTTTCTCCATAGATGCTGCCTGACCTGCTGAGTGTTCCCAGCAATTTCTGTTTTTGTTTCATATTTCCAGCATCTGCAGTAGAATATTTTGCGTTTTAACCAGTTCAATAGCTCCATCTGCTGGGCTCTCATTACGTTAGCAACAAGATCCGAGGAGAAAAATCAGCATCCCTCATTTAGTCCAGAAGAATAGAATTACAAATTGGAAAGTGAGTCTTCTGACTGTTCAAAATGTAATTTAATTATACTAATCTGTGGAGATCAACAGATGGTAAACCAGCTATTAAACTCAAGGTAAATACTAATTTCTTCTAAAACTATACACAGTCTGTGAAACATCACTTTCTATAACTCACTAATGGCTAACTGTTTGGCTAACTGGCTAACTGGCTAACTACTTGAAAATATCAGGTAAAAAACATTAATAGGTTTCATCATGTAGCTAATCTCATCAGAAGTGATAGTTTGGCAGCTACAACTATCTTCAAAGGCCTGGATTAGTTAAAATCAGTCAGGATACTTGCTCCTGTGTTTTTTAACATGAAGCAAAAAAGCTAACGATCAAACTGTCCAATTACCAGTTTAATTTATATTGACAAGACCTGGGTTTAATTCCTCACAGGGCAAAACCTTGGACAAGTTTCCCTACTCCACACACCTGATAATAATCCCTCAAGAAAAAAAAAATAGTCACTTCAATCCACGACTGGGACACTGCTGTGCATAATTGGCTACCGCGTTTCACCCAAATATAACTCGCTTTACAGTACATTCTGAAGTGCATTGAGATGTCTAGACATGAAAAGTGCTACATCAAATGCAACAGGATTATTATTATCAAATAGTGATCTCATCGGAACTCGTTGATTTTAGCTGGTTAAACTCCAGCGTTAACCCAATACACACTCTTGAGTCCCAAGCCTTGACTCACGTTGACCTAGGCCTTATATTCTCCAGTGGGATGCTTCCCACCAGGGAGAGTTCCATTCCAAACAGAGAAATTTCCATGTGTAGCTAGCATGTGTATACAAGCAGCAACAAAATTACATTTGTGTAGCTTGGCAAAGCAAACATCCTAAAAAACATTTCTGACTAATTTTCAGCAATAAACCACCCCTCTTCAGTAACCACTTGTCTAACAAGACTGATGCCCATTTGATTTTAGCCCTTTCAGTAACAAGTTCTAAATAAGTATAAATGTCCTCTCCCTCTGCTCAGTGGTTCTAGCCTGCTCAACACCCCCCAACTGGCCCTCCCCATCGGCAATCAGAACTTCAGCTTCTCTGACGCCACCCTTTGAACTCTGAAGACGGAGGCCATGGTGGGGTTGCCCGAAATTAAACTCGGTCTGTAGCCCGGTTACAAAATTAGCCCAAAAGTAGCCCGATATGTGTTTCCTCTTAGAGTAGTGGCCAATATAGGTCAGTACAGTACTTGAAATTGTAAGAAAAAGTCTTGGGGAATTCTTCTTATCAAAAAGATTATTAATGATGATAAAAAACTTTGGCAGGCGTGAATTTTAAATAATTTGTTTGCCCCACCCCCCCCTCTTTTTTCAATCAGTGCAACAACTTTTATATAACACCCTTCACGTGGGAGTGTAGGAGCGCTTAACAGTGGTGGAGCCTGACACCAAGCTGGAGGAGGGACAAAGTGACCGTGAGCACAGTCAAAGGAGTCCTGTAGATCAGCAGTTAGAGACTCGCCTTACAATCGTGTGACCTGTGATCGATTCCAGGCAGGGCAAAAACTTTGGGAAAATTTTGTTATTCCTCATGCCTAATAATAATCCCTTAAAAAAAAATGATAATTGGTCATTTCAATCCATGACCGTTGTGGGACACTGCTGTGCACTATTAGCTGCCGCGTTTCGCCCACAAATATAGTCAATTCACTTTGCAGTATATTCTCTGAAGCGCTCTGAGCTGCCTGGAAGACACGAAAAGCACTATATCAAATGCAAGGATTATTATTATTAATAAATAGGGAAGTCTTCAGTTGTGATCTGAAACAGTGGAAGGAGGAAAGTTGGGGGTGAGGGGGGGGGGGGGAGGAGTGTTCCAAAACTTCAGTGTAGCAGCTGAAGGAGTGACGACCGGTACTGGAGCGGGGGGGGGGGGGGGGGGGGGGGACAAGGTACCAGCAGCCAGAGCCAGCCAACAACAACTTGCACATCCTCCACATAGGACAGGGTCTCAGACGATGAGTTCCGCATCGGTGTTAGATGTGAATGGCGGAGCCGGGGAGACCAGTAAGGAGGGCATCGGACCAGTCCAGGCGGGAGGCGATGAAGACACGGAGGAGGAGGATTTCAGGGCCGCCCTGGGGGTGAGGCTGGGGGGATGTGTGGCACTGCTCTCTCCACACCACACAGCCCCATTCCCATGGCAACAGCATCCGGCAGGTCCCATGTCCCGTCCCCAGCTCGGGACCTCTCTGCCCCCCTCCCCCCACAACCTCCCCCTCCCTGTGGCTGCTCTTCTCTCTCCTCCCCCCTCTGTCCCCCCTTTCCCTCCCTCCCCCATCTCACAGGAGGAGCTGCCCCCCCCCCCCCTAATGGTACTGTAGTTTTCTGTGCCCCCCCCACCACCCCGCGCGGCCAGTCACAGCCTCGCGCTCTCACCGAACCCGCCATCGAGCAGCGGCTGAGCGACGTCAGGACGCTGTGACGCGTCAGAAGAGCGTGATCGCGCGATTGGCCCGCGGCCGTTGTGACCGTTGGAGAGCGGCGACGGAGGCACTTCCGGTAAGGTGGCCTAGAAGTATCGCGTGAGACGCAGCGCGCCCCGAGTGAGTCCCCGCCCCAGAGAGAGAGAGGCAGTGAAGTATGGGTGATGGTGGAAGCGGTGGTGGACGAAGAAGAGTTGAGCGGCTCGGGGTGAGAGCCGAGAGCGGCAGGTGGACAAGATGAGGAGGAAAGCCGCCAGAAGCCGATACACATCACAATGAATGGCTTCCCGTAGCCTGGCCTCGGCCCCATCAATCCCCGCCTTTGTGTGGCTTTCGCTGCCGCCGGAAACCTTTCAAAACACGTTTTGAAAAATGCAAGTTTTTATATAAAATTTTCCCCCTCCCCCCCCCCCCCCCCCAACCCTCCCTCTCCCTCTCCCTCTCTCCCTCTGCCTCCAACAAACAAACAGATCTTTAATTTTTTTTTACCCCCAAAAAAACTTACTTTCCCCCCAAATATTGCCAAGCGGCGAGAGGATGAGAGAGTATAAAGTGGTGGTTTTGGGGAGTGGCGGCGTGGGCAAATCCGCCCTCACCGTACAGTTCGTGACCGGGACTTTCATCGAGAAGTACGACCCCACCATTGAGGATTTCTACCGAAAGGAGATCGAGGTGGATTCGTCCCCCTCCGTGTTGGAGATCCTGGACACGGCGGGCACCGAGCAGTTCGCCTCCATGAGAGATCTGTACATCAAGAATGGCCAGGGGTTCATCCTGGTCTACAGCCTGGTCAACCAGCAGTCCTTCCAGGACATCAAGCCCATGAGGGACCAGATCATCCGCGTCAAGCGATACGAGAAGGTGCCTGTTATCCTGGTGGGCAACAAGGTGGATCTGGAGAGCGAGCGGGAGGTCTCGTCTGTGGAAGGTAGGGCTCTCGCCGAGGAGTGGGGCTGCCCCTTTATGGAGACCTCGGCCAAGAGCAAGACCATGGTGGATGAACTGTTTGCCGAGATTGTCAGGCAGATGAACTATGCAGCTCAACCCGATAAGGATGATCAGTGCTGCTCTTCCTGTGTTATACAGTAAAACAAAAATACTGACGGTAACTTTTCTGGGGAAAAAGAGACTATATTCAGTTACTCATATTTGGGGAGACTGCCTCTTAACACAGCTCAACCTAGCAGAAAATACATTGTTATATTCATGTTGCTGTTACAAACGGGAAGAAATCAACAAAGGAGCTAAACAACTGAAACAGATTGCGGACCAGTGCTGTACTTCCCGTGTTAGTAAACGAGACTAGGAATAAAATCTTAAAACCTAACGTTTGATTATATAAGGGAGGATAGATACCCTCTCTAAGCAGACATCTGGCTGCCTACTTCGTGAGTCACCAATGACGATAAATTGCAGTTTAAAATGCTGTGATGATATTGTAAAGGGGAGAAAACACGACAGTGAATTGTACTGAAATTGTCAAAGCGAATGTCAGTTCATGTTTCCTACAATGAAAGGTGAAGCCGGTTTGAATCTTTTAGGTGGTTATTGGTACCTGCAGTATACATGGGAGAGCAACCTCACCTGCTAGAAAACACATTGCAACAGAAGGGGTCAGTGCTGTTCTTCACAGGCGAATGAAGGGGGGTGGGGGGGGAGGACACTGGATCTTTAAACTCCCAACTGCTTACTACACATGAGGAGGATAGCATCCGCAATTGCAGTTCTCCAGGAATTCATCAGTAAGCAAATCAAAGTTGCAGTAGGTGCACATTAATGATCATTGTTGTCGTTTCGTGTACTGTACAAGAGAGAGAATTGGTGGAGGGTGGCCTCAACCGATTGCAGTTGAATGAAAAGCTGCTCACTGCTGGTCTCCATGTGTTGTACAGGAAGGAGAAAGTTTCCATTTTAATTCATTGTTTTATTTTCTTATATTGAAGCAGCATCTTCATAGCCACACAACTTGACAGTGCGATACGAGAAGTTGATTTTATCTTGCTGTGTAACAAGCAGGAAAATGAGTACACGACAATTATTTGGCTAAGTTTCTGTTTTACAGTGGAGAAGAACATTTACCAAACAGACCACAGTTGATTCAAGCAAAGATCAGTGCTATTCAAACTGTTGTATTGCAAAGGAAAAATCACCTTTTACAAAATGATCAGATTTGGCTAATCCTTTTCGGATGTGTCAGGGAGAAGATGATTGTTTTATTCACCCTTGTTTGTAAGAATCAATGGCACACCATTTCCCCCAGCATTGTAGTGTACTTTATGAAGGCAAACAAGGATGATGCTCCTTTCTGTTATATATAGAAAAGAAGATGATTCATGAATGGGAGAGAGAAGAGAAAAGTCAGCGATTTTCTTGCTGTGTGATACAATAAGGAAGACGAAAAATTTTATTGCTGGAGGAGGAAACTGAGAATCCTTCAGTAATCCTTGTGTAATAGCAGCCGTACTCCTGCCTCAGTGAGATTGACAAGGATTGATGATTGCTTGCTGTGATTTTATAAAAGAAACAAAATGATGTACCACCATCAGTTTTACGATGAACAAAGATGGTCACCCAGTAATGGGGAGATAAAAGAAATTGCCTGATAAATGTTCAAGGGAAATTGCTCCAGCTTGACATCTGCACTTCACTCAGTGCTTCTAAGGATTAGGGGAGAAAAATCATTGTCCAGTCTCTAATCATATAGGTGAGGACAAGGAAATTGGCAAAATTGCCTCTGTGAGGTTGAGAAAAATCTTCAATCAAGTTCATAGAGATTCCACAAACAAAGTTGAATGTCCTCATAGATTTGTATTCTGAGAGGGAACAGTTATCCCACAAGTATTTCAGTCTGATAACTAATGTGCATTATTGTGGTACATTATACAATTTAAGGAAATTGAATGCCATAAAATCACTTGTATTGTGTCAGAAATGTTATACAATCTTACAATATTCAAACAAAAATCACAGAACATTGAAACATCTATTCAAATGCGGTTGAGATTCTCATATTGCACGGTAAGGAAAATATTAATGTATCGGTTTATTCTACAGAAACAGGAACCCCCTGAATTCACCTATTGTACATGCCAGAAAATCTCTGTATCCTGCTTTTGTGATGCAGACGTGGCAGAAAAGTTACATATATTTTGTTTTATGAATGGTGCTCAATTACTTCAAATATTGTGGGTTATTTTTTGATTTTGTATCTTTAAACTAAGAATATGATG
The DNA here is from genome assembly GCA_035084275.1 of Hydrolagus colliei. Lineage (NCBI taxonomy): Eukaryota > Metazoa > Chordata > Chondrichthyes > Chimaeriformes > Chimaeridae > Hydrolagus > Hydrolagus colliei. The sequence goes on along the minus strand of CM068745.1, from coordinate 44,305,481 downwards.
TATGCATGGCTGAATACCAGATCATTACTGAAGTCTTACATTGAAGCATTCTCTGGTGCAAAAGTCTGAGGGGGTTAACTCTAGTGGGAAATGTACATTTGGGCATTTATCAATGAAAGTAGTAAATGTTTGTCACTGTGGTCTTATAATTTTGCTTGTTTTCAAATCAGCAATGGTTACAGGATTTTATTTATTTTCTAAATTAATTACCATTGTATAGAATCAAGCAGGGGGAATTGTGTAAGTACTCAAATTGCTTCAAATCCTCTTTACAAGGAGAAATAGTTCTCAAACCGTATCAGATTATAACAGTTGTTGTTTCACTTGGAGTGGAGCAGACCAACCTAACAGACATAATTCCAAAGTATCTGGATTCTGCTTCTTATGACAAGATTCCTTACAGGACTAAATTGTAGGTCAGGGGTAAGCATAAGTAGAAACCCAAACAAGAAGCTGGATGTGGTTGATGCATACAAACAATGTGGTCCTCAGTTTGAGGTTTTCTCAATCTCCCGAGCTATTCCGTGGCTTTCTGTAGGTAACTTCCCGCACATACCTTGTTGCATCTTCAAAGGCTGATTATGTGGTCTGGTGGTGTGACTTGTTGCAGTGGAAGAAAAGTTGACGTTACAAGTGGGAAATAAGCCACAGAGTGTGTGGGTGAATGATGCTTAAAATTGCAATAGTTTTATTTTCCATTCCCAGTACAATAAACTGAAGAAAAAATGCAATGAATGATTTGTTTTGTGCAGTGTTATGTACTGGATGTGGGAGCCTTAGCTTCACTCATAATGTGCAGACATTTTTAATCATTCAAAGATGTACTTGACCGCCTGGGTATATATTGGCTTACGTTTACATTTCCAAACAGTGTCTTGCATTACATTTTTTTAATTATCAAAATATTCATATGTATTCACAGCAGCATTTAGTTCAATTTTTTTAAAAATCTTGAGCACTGTTAAGTATGTTAAGTGTGTGTTGGGCAACATTCTTTACAGACTAACTGGATGCTAAATTTATCTGGTTAGAGACTGAGAAAATTAAAGGTTTTACTGTTCGGAAATATATATTTTTTAAATTCGGATCTTCAGCCTCTAGCAATGCAAAGTGATCTAGCAAAGTGCAGTACTGCAATAGTGGGATACAGTTAAGTCCAGTTGAATACTGTGCATATTAACCAACATGTGTATAATACGTTTCAGGACAATAGTTGTTGAAATGTCTGTCTTATTCTTGTAGTGAATATAGCCAGAATTTTAGGAGCTTTTCTCTGATCATAACATTTGTATCCTTGAAATGTTTGACTGGGAATTTTGAAAACAATTAAATTTTTGTAAACACAATCATAAGAGTCCTCTGAGGTAGGCAAATATGCGTGGTATAGCAAACAGTCACCAGTTTGACATGTCGCCTGGGGACATCCTCCCAAATTGAAAGGTACTCTACAAATGTAATTTTGTTGTCGTCGTTGTTTATTGTTGCTGATTTGGCCATTGCAGCAATACAAGATAAGAGGAGTGATAGGCTGACCAGGGTTCCTGCCGCTCTTCATAATCTGGTTTGTCTCTGTTCCCTCCACCCCCCAGCAGCAACAACAGCAAAATTACGTTTATAGAGTGCTTTTCACGTCAGGAGTATGTCTGAGAAGTGTAGGATGTGAATAGAATATGGCTAGACCTTGACACCATACACATTGGAAGTCTGCTGATGTTAACTTACTTGAGATATGCAATTGCCCTTATGGTGTGGTATGCAATCATGACTAGCAAGATTTAAATTATTGGTGGAAAGGAGGAGAGGATGAAAAATTCCAGCAGGTTCTAGGACCCCAAACCAATTAAGTACAACCCTCTGGGGAGCAAAGTGAATAGTCTACCCACATATTAAAATTTGCTCTTTTTAAATTCTCCTTAAGATTTAATTTTAAAAATTTCAACATCAGACTTTTGATGAGGAAAATTTATTTCTAATAATTTGTTAGATGCTTTATATCTTGTTCAAAGAATATGTTTGCCTTATTCAAATGACGGTGCACAAGTAAAATTGTTAAGATCTGTATTGCATTTCTTCTCATTTAATTTTTCTCCAGCAATTCTTAAATAATAATCCTTGCATTTAATATCGCGTTTTTCACATCTTCTAGACATCTAGAGCGCTTCACAGAATATATTGTAAAGTGAATTGACTGATATTTGTGGGTGAAATGTGGCAGCCAATCGAATGAACCAACTGTGAATATATGCAACAACTTTACAGATGATGTATAGGATAAGATATTAAACAACTCGTCCAAAACTTTTAAAATTCGATTTAGTGTTGCCTATGATTCAATTTGATTTGAAGTCAACGAAGACAATTAAAAGTTTTTTTTAATGTAGTGTTTTGTGTTGCATTGTCACAAACAAGAAGCCTGTTAATTCACTCCTACAGTATTAAACATTAATTTATCAATTGCTTCCTATAGCACTAGCATGATTCTTTATGACAGAAGTAGACTGGTTGGCACAATGGGCACTTTCTTCCTGAAAAATCTATCTTAATTCAGATAGATTGGTCTAATAAAAGGGATCATTCCTTTTCATATTGTGAGATGTTTGATGTCATTGTCTACTTTCGTAGAATTCTGACTAACTTTTTCTGCAATGGTGGTGCCGTGTAAATTGTATTAAATATTAATTTTGTTTAAATAGTGTGGAACAAAATCTTGTTTTTAAGAAAAGCTAGTGGACTTGGCTTTCATTGATTACCCTGGGCTTTTTGACTTTTGGACACAGGTTCAGATTTAGCCCCACATCCACAAATTGTCTGCAATTAAAAAGGAATTTAGGCAGTCTCAAACCAGGTCCTGGTGGCCTACTGAACTACTGTGTGAAACTGCCCTTAATTTGTAATCTTACTCAGATGAAAGTGAAGAGATGTAACATGTCACAGGTGCAATAAATGTGTTCGTCTGAGGTTTGACTGAGCTACATTGATCAAGAACCTCACTCTGCATGCCACATACTTACTGTACCTGATGGGAGAATGATTGATGTTGATAGTGGTTTCCCAAAATGGGAAAGTATATTATTTCTTTATACACATATCTTGAGCATGAAATTCACTCAAATGTCTGGAATCATATGACGCTGGAGGGTGCCATTCCCTTTCACACTAACCTCGTAATATCTTTCCACTCCCATGTGCTTCAACAATTCTTTTAAACACCTCCAATTCCCAGCCTTCCCTACCAAACTGTTCTATACACTAGCACTTTCTGGGAGAAGTTCTTCCAAATCTCTTCCTTTTCTCCTCTAGTCATAATTGGGAATTCATGCTCTCGTGTCCTCAAATTACCTACAATAGGCCAAGGTTTTTCATGATTGAATGATACACATTCTGTTTCATGCTAAACAGCTCCATAGTATCACCATTAATCTTTGCTCGAATGGAAAGAGTCCTAACTTCTCTAGCATCTTTCCATAGCCACATTCCACTCCATAAATCTATTTATTATCCTTTCTATAATATGGCACACAAAACCTCACATGATTTTCCAGCCTCAATCTGTCGAATCATACAGATTCATAATATCTTTTGTGAATCTGTATGGGAGAACTTATTTTAAAATTGTATTTTTTTTTTCTAGTGTGTCAGCCTGCTGCAGTGGTAGCATTTTCATGTCTTGAGTCAGAAGGTTATGGGTTTAAGCCCATGTTGAGATTTGAATAACTCATAACTCACTCCAATGCATTTCTTGGGGTTTATGTTACTTTGTTGGAGGTGCAATCCTTCAGATGAGATGTAAAATGAAGTTATACCTACTGGTTCAGGTGTACGTTGAAGATCCCATTGCACTAATAATAATCCCTGTATTTGATATAGCACTTTGTACGTCTTCTGGATGTCTCAAAGCGCTTCAAAGTGTAAAGTGAATTAACTGTATACTTGTGGGCGAATCTTGGCAGCCAGTTGTTGCAGCAATGTCCCACAAAGAGTCGTGGATTAAAATGCCGAATGGTTTTTTTAATTGTTTTTGGAAGGATTATTATTAGGCGTGTGGAGTAAGGAAACTTGCCCAGGGATTTGCCCTGACCTGCCTGGATTCAAACACAGGTCTCCAGTTTGTAAGGCACGTGCTCTAACCACTGAGCTGTAGGACTCCACTATTTGAAAAGAGAAGTGAGTTTCTTCTACTGAACTCAGATATAATTGGTCATTCACTTTATGACTGTATGACATTGGAATGCACAAATTGGCCCACGGATATTCAGTGGCTCCAATTCACGCTAAACTTCTATCAATTGCTTTGGGATGTCCTCCCAATGTGAAAGGTACTGTAACAAATTGCATATTACTTAACATTGTGTATTTGTATCGCCAGATCCCTCTGTTCCTCCACTCCATTGAGAATATTACCACTGAGTGCAATTCTGATCACTGCAGTCCCAAATTGTCCCCATTCACCTTTTTCTGCATTGAGCTAATTTTTCACTAATTACTTTGTCAATATCTGCCTGTGTTGCTGCTTTCTTTATAACTTACAGCATTCCTAATTTAATATGATCTAAATGTAGATATTCCCTCACCTGCATCCAGATCGTTGGTCTACACGGAGAACATGTATGCTGACCCCTGAAACTCACTAGTAATTACCCCCTGCCAAATGGAAAATCATCTTCATCCCTTAATTCCCATTCTCTGCCACCTGAACTTCAACCATTCTGTGAAACACTTTGCTATCCTTACAACTATTCCATGTGCCTTAACTTTGGCCACAAGTCTCATGTGTGGTACCTTATCGAACACCTTTCTGAAATCCAAATAAACATTGATCGCATTTCTGTTGTCCAGTTTTGGGTACCACTTAAAAGAGATAATATACAGGGTTTAAAATGCACATTCAATTTCCGTGCTGACCAATCTTAACTGCCACATTAATGCATTTAAATTTTCCATTGTGTTTGTATTGTGTATTTTCCATAAAGGTGGATTACTCTTGTTTTTGTAGCATCAGTGCAAGTGGTTTCAGCATACTTATTTTACCTTAAATTGCAATTGTGTGTGTTGGAAGTCTATTGGTTTTACTGAACAAAACTAGTGTAGCATTCTCCCATCGCTTACATGGTCATTTTCCACTGTTTTTCATCCAATTAATCCAGTAGTTTGTTGTTAATAATCACATTATTGATAAATGAGAGGTTGATAAGAATACCAATAATTTATCTGGCTAGATATATGTTGAAGGTATTTTGTGTTTACTGTCTGGAGACTTTCAGTTTGGCAAATGGTGTAGTCTTTCTAAGATGTTGCAAATGGGGAGAAAGCTAAAAATATCTATTTTAAAACATTTCATGATGCTGTTTGCCTGTTTTTTTTAAAAAAAATTAATACATTAATAGTAAAAGTGACACTGGTGCCATAAGAAGAACTATTTATGGCCTTTTAATTGCAGCTCAATTTTTTTCCTGCTTTTATAAAGTGTGGCCATTGCACTTTTCTCAATCTAGTATGTATACTTAATGTAGATAAAGTCTTCAAATTGAATCACGGGAGAAAAAAATATGACTTTGTTGGGGGTGGGTGTGGATGTGAAAGGAAGGAATCTTGTTCTGATAGGAATTGACTAAGAGATCCTTTTTGGCGAGTTTTATTGCTTATTAAAATGGTGTGAAAATGTGGGGTTGTATTTAAGACCAAAGGGTTTTGGTTCCTCTAAATATATCATCTTTCTACCAGACTCACACCAACAGTAACCCTTTTACACTTCAATGGTCAATTATTTTATTGTGATTTAAACCAGATTTGCCCTGCAGCAGTACGTGGCCAAAACTATGGGGTGGTGGGTTAAAAGGCAAACTCTATGGGGAGGGGTGGGAGATGAGGGAGTGGTTGGCAGGCACAGGGACCCAATTACTCTTCAAATGGGAGTTCTCATTGTTTTCCCATTTGAATGAAATAACGAAACTGTCTGTATTTGGTCTGTTCAGTGCATTTTCAGCAACTGAAGTTTTGTTGGTTGTAATGATCATTTATTCTTTACAACATATACTCTTTTGTCTTTTTCGTCTTTTGTCAGTTGAGCTTCCCCCTCCACCCCCCCCCCCCCCCCCCCCCCCCCAACTTTCCCATCGTCTATAGTTGTAGAGGGATAACATTAAATTTACAGGGTTATTTCATCCCAATCTTTCCTCTCACCAAGATAATGTGAGTATCCTGGCCCTGACTTTTTTTAAAAAAATTAAGTTGTCAACTTCTATTGCTTTTTCCCCAAACTTCCCTGTTACAGCTTTACCATAGTAAATTACGGCTGTCATTGAGGTGTTCATCTAAAAAAAACACTAAATACAACACATTTATGGAAGTTCAAGATGAAAAGGACATTCTGATCATGATCTGAGATGTTAATGCATTTCTGGCATGTAATATCTATATCTGATTTAATAGACCACTGATGTTTGTGTGTGTATGTGTAGTGCAGAGTTGAAAGTAAAAAAAATTGAATCAAGAGGGATATTAATCGAGTTGCTAACAGTGGTTTACTTTGAATTAATGTTCACTTTATACCACGTGAGGAAAAATCCTATAAGTTTGCTTGGGTAATTTGCCTCCCAAGAATGTTCTCTCATGGAATGCAATCCCAAATGAATCATGATTATATAAATGGTTTGGATAGCAACTTCCAGTTAAACTGGGTGTGTTAACCACATACGGCCTTCATAGTTTTAATAGAAAAAAACATGTTCAATGCATGTTGTCCAATGCTATCTCTTAATCTTTGGCAGTCTGAGATGTAGCTACATATGGAATCTTTTTGTTTGTATCAAAACGACCAGCTTTGCAATTATGGTGCTTTGGTTACTTAGTAGAGCAGTGTTGTTTATGTAAGTTGTAAAAGTTGGCAGTTTTAGTGGTTTTATATCTTTGGATGATCTTTTGATGTTTCCCAGCGCAATATGGAAATGGTGGCAGCCCAACTTCTAGACCATTATTGCAGTGCATTTGGGGCTTGCTTTTCTGCAGCTGTGTCAAAATGTTTAGCAATTATGGCTTTCATTAAAATTTATAAAATGTATAGGCAATAATGTAACGGCCAGGTTTATAACCACTTTGCTTGATCTTACCAAGTTTGTTGAATTGTAAGCTTGTCCAATTGTAACCACTGAAACTTCTGAACTTCAGATTAAACCTTATTATCTATTTATAACAGTACTTCACTAGTCTAAATGGAATTAGAAGTCATTTTGCTGCTAAATTCCATTGTCTCAAATGTTGTGGGGTTTTTTAAAAGAACTTTCATGCCATAATATTTTTTCTGTAAGAAACAGAATTCCTAACATGATAATCTCATTGCTGAGCACTGATGATAACTGAGTAGTTCATTAGGGTAGGTTGCCTTTCAGAGACTGCCATTGCGGATCACTGTCGAGCAGTGTTCTAGGCAATTTATGTTTACCCAATATATCTGCCAGAGTTACTGAGTGACTGTAAGATGATTGACTACTCATTGGGAAAGTCATTCGTATTTATTTCCCTTTGTAAAGAATGTTGCCTTAACATGTAAATTTGGTTTTAATAGTGCAACAGTTGACTGATAAAACCAAAAATCTCATTCATTACAGATTGTAGGTTTTACTAAAAAAATCTGTCACATTTATTTGATCCTATTCTTTGTATTCGATTCCCGTTTTAATTTTGGTTTTAACATCAATATTCCCAGGGTGAATAAAACATGACCTCTTTGGTGGTTTGCTGTTGAGCATTAACACAAACTGAATATTTAACACCATCCTTTCTATCAGATGTAACCTTACTGTTCCAATTTGAGCAAGAAGTGTAAATACAATTTAATGCAAACATGTCAACTGTATTCTGTTTGGATTTAAATTATTTTAACAAGATTAAATTTTATTTAATGAAACGTGACTCTTGTGCTTTCTGATGAATTCTTCTTAAATGTTCACCATTTGTTTTAGTCTCATAAATGTGTTTAAACTCAGTGATCAATGGCTGGTTGAAATAATTTTCTCTTAAATGCAGAAGTACTTGATAAAAATATTAAGCAATTATTTGAATGAGCTCTGCTGCAATCATTTATTCTGTCAGAACCTTAGCAGTAAAGTGCAAAACTCATAGCGTAACCAGTATGGCTTAGTAGGTAGCTTTCTTGAATCTGGATCAGAAGGTTATCCCACACCAAGGTTGGCATTCAAGTAAAGTGCTGCAGGAACACTGCATGTTTAGAGATGCTATCCTATGGATGAACCATTAAGCTGAGGTCCTGTGTGTGCCTTTTCAGGTGGTGACAAAGAATCTATGACACAATTTCAAATTGAGATGCAAATGACATCCAGTGTTCTGGCCAATAATCCACAATCTTAATTGTTTATTCACTGAAGGCTGAGGGCTGCTGATGCAAAAAACGTTCCTATGGGTATTTTTCAAAGCATCACTTACGGTACTTAACAATGTACTGTACTTGAATTATGAAATACTTTGAGACATGTTATAAAAATACAAATTCTCATCTTGCAGTCTTGGCCCTCACCCGAATGTCTCAACTTTTCAATTGTTTTATCTGCATTTACTGAGCAGTAGGGAGAATTGTGCAGCAATTGTTTTTTGGGAAATTGTAGAGAATAGTATTGTCTTTTCTAATTGGTTTTACTTAAAACTTTATTGGAATTGGTAATATTGATGTGAGGTGAAGACCTGCATTATCCAACCACCCGAGTTGCAAAACAGCTGATAAGGGGGATTGTTCATTCAGAAAAAAATTATTTGAAATTTAAGACTTAAGTTTCTGTTTCTAAACGAATATTCTTATAAAATGGGTTGCTTTTTTTTAATCCATTTTGTTTATTCCAAAATTTAATAGACTTTAGCAGAAACAAACATTTTATAAACATAAATTAATTAATGAATTGACATAAAATACAAATCTAGCCAAGGTCTTCAAGTTTTAATGGCTTCATAAACCACTTGGGATTTGATGTCTCCCAGCTGCCCAGAGTGTGATGCAGAAAGCCCATCTGGTAAACCACCACACCTGTTTGGCACCAGCCCCAGCAATGGAAGAAATGGAGATTATTTTTCTGTAGGCCTGAACTACTGTGCACACATTTTCCCTAAGGGAACTCAGTGTGCAGGTTGAACTGGTAATGTTTGTATATGTCTGAGTGCAAGTTTATCGTGAGAAACTTAAAAATAACAAGCGTTAAACTCAGAAGTGGGAAGAGAATCTTAAGGAAAAAAATCTTAAGGTAATTCTCTGGGATGTAGGAATAGGTGCAACCTAGTTGAATAAATAATAATAATCCTTGCATTTGATATAGCGCTTTTCACATCTTCTAGACGTTTCAAAGCGCTTCACAGAATATACTATAAATTTAATTGTCTGTATTTGTGGGTGAAATGTGGCAGCCAATTGCCACAGCAGTGACCCACAAACAGTCGTGGATTGAAATGACCAATTTATTATTGGGGGGTTTTAAGGATTATTCTTAGGCGTGTGGAGTAAGGAAATTTGCTCAAGGTTTCACTCTGCCGGGAATTGAACATCGCTCACGTGCACTGCGAATGCTCTTAAACACTGAGCTAGAGAGCTCCACTTGAAATACTGATTAGGGCACAAATTTTTCTAAGCTACTTTGATGGGTTGGGAGGAAAAGAAAGAGGCCAGTTTTCAACAGAGAGGTGAATCGGTGTTCTGCAATAGATTTGCCTTTTGGGGTTTATAATTATAAATCCCATTCTAATTTGGCTCTGTGAAGTGCTTTTAAGATATCTTCCCAACCTAAAAGGCACTGTAGAACATTACTGCAGAGAAATAGACCATTTAGGCTAATTAGTCCATGACTGTTTATACTTCACAGAAATCCACACCCCATCTGTCTATTTCCTCCTCTTTCACGTAATCAGTTCTTTTTCCTAACCCCGGATGTTGTGGTGAAAGCGCTGAATCCTAACCACTTCGCCATTAAGGAGCACAGGTTTAGGAATTTTTTGTGTAGCTTCAACAGGAGATAAAGATTTTTCTTGTGAAGGAAAAAATTACATTTCTATAGCGCCTTTCACATTGGGGGTTGCCTCAAAATGTTGATGGGTAGATGGCCTTTTATCATTACTTACTGAATTACAGCGCCTTGGGACGTCTTCCCAACATGAATGGCGCTATACAAATGTAATTTTGTTGTGGAATTAAATGTAAGCTTGAGCAAAGGCATTCCAGAGGGCATTCAACTGGTGGGGTAGGGAGAGATAGAGGTTTTCCAAGGTTTGCCTCTTGAACCAGTATATATTACAAGGTACACTACAGATTGCTTGTTGTTTGCAGATATACATAGTGGGAATCTTGCACAATTCTTTATATGTGGATAGAATTGCTCATTACTGGGGCCAGAGTATTTTCTTTATAGCCAAAAGCAAAACATGTCAAATATGTGACAATGACTGAAATATGTGAAAGTGATGCACATTTATTTCTTAAATAATTTTGCGTTAGAAGCCGAGTCTTGGAAGTATGGAAACCAATTTCGTCTAAATGATTTATGATGTATGGAATTAATCTGTGACCTTGGTTGTCAGTGTGATTAGATAAATCATGTCAGTGGTCAAGCATGCGAAACATTTAGTTCCACCTCACTTCTTCATCCCTTTTCCTATCTCAAATGTATACTGTAACCTGCAACTTCATACTGAATTGGGATTCTATCCAATTTCTTTTTGGATGCTTCAATTAAGTCAGCGTTGAATGTTGAAGTAAAAGCAAATAATTTTTTAAAAATGTCTACCTTTAGAAAATCAATAATAAATAATACTGAATTATTTCCATAAAATTAGTTGATTATTTGGGGTTTGAAATTGCCGCCATCCTGAACATTCGAATACCTTGTGAAGTACAAATTCCCATGTTCATTAGGGATTTTCTCTCCTTTTGTTGTACTATTTTGCCACACAGATAAACAAACCTGCAAATGCTGTCCATTATTTGTGTGTGTGTGTGTTTTTTTTAAAAAAAGCCATTACAATGAAACTTACTTTTCATATTACTGACAAGTTTAATGAGAAATATGAATGTTGCCAGCTTTGCGGTCTGATAGAGTTTGCTGGATTTGTATTGAACCTGACCAAGCCAGTGCTCTTATGCTTCTCGTTTACCACAGTAACCAGAATCTCAGCACAGGATGTAATTGCAGATGCATTGTAGTGGGCAGTTTATTGCAAATCCTACTAGACTAGACTAGACTACAACCAACTCAGCAGAATGTATTCTAAATGACTTCTATATTAATTTGCAGCAAATTATTTTTAAATGCAAAGCCTAAAACATATTTTACCTTATATTTCACATATATATTCATATCAAATACAAGGGTTATTAATATTATCACCAGTGTCACTTATTTGACATGGTTTGCTTTTGACTGTACAGTAGAACATCGATAATCCGGCATTCCGAAAGCCGGCAACTCCCTAAAACTGACAGGATTTAAAAATATTACATTTAAATTTACTTTAGTTACACTTTATTTTTAAGTAATAACACTTTTTTCTTTAGTTATATATTTTTACATGTAGATTATGTTAAACAACACATAAAAGCTAGATTGGGTAAATAAAACAACATTGGTCAAGTTACACAGTGCTAGGCTAGGTTTCTAAATACTGGCAAACTCGGGATTCGGAAGTTGCTTAGTCCCAACTGTGCAGGATTATCAACGTTCCACCTGTATATCAGACTTGCTCTGCCTATTTGTTGTTATGTATCAGGAGAGTGTCTCCATTCCTAATTTCAAACTGTTTGCAGCAATTGTTTTCCTTGCAGTAGTGTTATCTACACAATTGCAAACTGTTTATTTTCCCATAATTTATTTGAAAAATATCCTAGTAGGTGTTTGTAAATGTCAGGATAAGTTAACCTTATTTTATCACGCATACAATTAGCCAAGCAGTTGTACTCCAATCACTAACCAAGAATTAGCTGAGATGCGAAAATGGTTCACTGAATTGTGCGAGCTGTTCAATAGCTATCAAGACAATTTCCTACCTTGAAACATTTGCCCTGTCACTACACTTTACAATAAATGCGATGAAGTGCTTTGAGATATTTCAAAAAAGTGGTAAGACACATATTTATTATTCTGTCCATTTTGAAGCTAACTAGCCTTTCAGGAATAAGTGGGAGGGAAACTCTCCCCCAATATTAACATAACTTTTACCTTGGAACTCCATCACCATATTGCACACTAGCTTGATCTGGCATTTGATTCAGGTAAGATATTTTGAAAATCCTTTTGTATTCTCAACTCGTGGCCAATATTAACATGAGCAAGTGAATGAATATTTGTGGAAAAGCAAATAGATTTTTTTAAGTCGAATATCCACCTTTAGAAAATCAACGTGAAATATTTAGCCAAAAAGCTTCCATTATGAATGAAATGAATTAATACACAAAACTTATCAGGTTGTGCTGTGTTAAATACATTCCACAACAGTCTAAATATTTATTGGTGTTGTCTGTTCAGTTAGACATTAAAGGTCTTACTTCGGGGATAGAGTTTTCAGAAGAATTTCTCCCAATGATCTGGCCAACAATCTCTCAATGTCGTTCACCAAGGGGCTGTTTGTGGGACCTAGCTGGTCTAACTGGCTGCAATATTTGCCGACAAAATCAGACACTACACTAAATGGTAATTACTTGTGAAGTGCTTTGAGACATCTTAATGTGATGAGGCACTATGAAAATGTAAATGCTCTCTATATTTTTGCATCTGGCCTGGGTAAGCTCATCAGGAACCCATCATCTTATTGCTGAACACTTAGTTTTCCATCATTAGCAGGTTATGCAGATATCTGAAATGATTTCATTTTGAAATGACAGACCGATACTGAGTTTGGGTTTCTAGACTTCCATGCATAGAGCTAATTATAGCCAAAGAATGACATTCATTTAAGTACAGGAAATGCGTTCACCGTGACATCTGTTCTTTTACGCCCCATTTACTTTCTCACTTCACTGCCAGCTGCAGCCCTGGTAAATGGGGTGGACACTCCCATTGCTGGAGGAGGTTGTGTATATCATCAAAACAGATAGTGTTCATCTACAAAAACCTTTGGGAATGTATTATTGCTGTTTTGCCTGAGTAGTTTAAGAGCTTGTACATATCGTATAAAATAGGTTTCGCTGCTAATGATTAGTGCAGAATTTTCCCCAGCTATTGGATGCGTGTCTGGTGCAGTGAGATCTACAGACCAAAATTCCACATGAAGTTCTGCTTCAAGATCATTTTCTGGTCATTTAAGATTGCATATCATTTTGAAAAGGTCGTTTAGTTCAGTATTAAATGGAAAGGTAATTTTCCATTTTGTTTTTGTGAACTTTGGAAAACTAATTTCCAACTGATTTGAAGACTACACAAAATTCAACACAATGTTATAATATAATTTTTGCATTTGATATAGCGCTTTTCACATCTTCTAGAAGTCTCAAAGTGCTTCTCAGAATGTACTGAGTGACTTGACTGTCATTTGACAGTGACGGTGAGTGACTTAACTATATTTGTAGGTGAAATGCTGACAGCCAATTGCGCACAGCAGTGCCCCACAAACGGTCTGGATTGAAATGACCAATATTTTGGGGGGTGAGATTATTTTCAGGCGTGTGGAGTAAGGAAACTTGCCCATGGATTTGCCTGCCTGGAATCAAATCCAAGTCTCGAGTGCTCTTACCATTGAGCTACAGGACTCCACATTGGATATTAATACCATCTAGAATTTTGGCCCTCTGATGTATTACAGAACTACTTCCGGCAGCAGTTTTGCAATACAAATGTAGAATTCATGTATAGCCAACACAAAGGATGTGTGCCGAGAGGCAGAGTGGAGTGCTGATTTTACCTTCAACATTTGGGATGCCATTGAGATTTAAATAAAATAATCATCCTCACCCAGTGATGGGTTCGCTACATTGGAAGAAAGCTGTAGATTGGAAGGAAATTAAACAGTAATTTATGATTGACTAGCAACTGAAGTTCAGCAGTTCTTCAGTTCAAATGTTTCATATAGATTTGCATTTGATTACTGCAGAGTTCTATATGCCCTTGTCTTCTGTAAGCACCATGCATTGGTTAATGAAATATTTATTGAATTTATTATGAAGCCCTACATATAACCTCAATTATTCCCTCATTCTGTCCAGGAATCTGAAAGAGAGGAGATTCACCGGGATGGTACCAGGAATGAGAGAGTTCGGATATGAGGAAAGGCTAGAGATGCTAGGATTATTCTCACTAGAGAAGAGAAGGTTACGAGGAGGCTGAATAGAGGTTTTCAAAATCATGAGGGGATTCGATAGGGTAAACAGGGAAAAACTGTTTCCACTGGTGGTCACTGATTTAAAATAGTTTCTAAAAGAAGCAGAGGGGAGGTGAGGAGAATTTTTTTTCACACAGCGAGTTATTCAAATCTGGAATGCATTGTCTGAAAGGGTGATGGATTCAATTTTGAAACTTTTAAAAGAAAAGTGGATGGTTATTTAGGGAGGACAGGTTTGTGGGGTTACAGAAAGAGAGCCAGGGAGTAGGATTGACTTTGAATAGCTCTTTTCAAAGAGCCGGCATAAACTCAATGGGCCGAATGGCCTCCTTTTGTGCTGTAAAATTCTATGAGTCCATGAAGTTTCCTTATTCCACATACCTGATAATATTTCCTCAAAAAGAAACACAAAAATGATTTGGTCACTTTAATCCACGACTGTTTGTGGGACACTGCTGCGCACTATTGGCTGCCATGTTTCACCGGAAAAACATAGTCAATTAACTTTACAGCATATTCTGTGGAGAGATTTGAGATGTCTAAAGACTTGAAAAGAGCTATATCAAATGCAAGGATTATTACTATTATTATTAGCCAAGACTTGGGGCCCATAGTGGGTCCTGCTAGATTCTAACCAGCTAAGCTCACATAGTCCTTGCCAATAATAGCACTGTCTGGAAAGCTTCTTTCTCTTTGTCCATCTTGGACTTCCCTACCCACTAGGGCTTTGTCTTACAGAGTTAGCAGGAGCTGATTGTAATAATCCCTCAAACAAAATTGGTCATTTTAATCCACGACTGTTTGTGGGATGCTGCTGTGCGCAATTGGCTGCCACATTTCGGCCACAAATATATAGTCAATTCACCTTACAGTATATTCTGTGAAGCAGTTTGAGACATTTAGAAGACATGAAAAGTGCTATATCAAATGCAAGGACTATTCTTATTATTTTGGGGAGGATTCTCTACCCTCAGTGACTGGTCTGCCCTTCAAAGTCCTGCTGACGTGCCAGGTTGGCTGTGTTGTCATCAGAACAATGAAGGTGCACATAACCCTAGAAATTTCATCATAAAATGAGACCATTAGTGTATTGTACCCAACTCCCCACTGAAGCTATCTACTCTGATCCTGTTTCTGCCATCCTAACAAAGTAGAGCAGATTTTACCCAACATATTTGCTTTCCACATTCAGGGGAGTGAAAAGCATGATATGATATTGAGTTCATTCCAACAAAATTTTTTTGTTTGTTTTTCTTGAATCAAGGATCCTGTATTATTGCTGCACCATCTTCAACTATTAAATTATTTCATTTTCTATAGTTTTACGTCAAAAGCAGTCCATATGTTTTGCGCTCTATTGAGCAGTGCATGCATCTACTTGGGAGATAACATATCAAAATAAAATGATTAAGTGGCTTTAATGTAATAAAATCTTTGCATTTGTTATAGCACCTTGTACATTGGTAGGGCATCAAAGCACTTCACGGGATTTACTGCAAAGTATAGTGACTGTGCGGCTAACACAGCAAAGAAGGTGCACACAGCAAACAGCCATGAAGTGAATAACCAATTTCATCTGCGGGATTGCAGACTAGGGCACCAGGAAATGTTCTCTCTTTTCAAATAGTACCATGGGATCTTTAACATCCACCTGAACAGGCAGACCAGACTTTGATTTAACTTTTCATCCTGGGGATGGTACCTCAAACATTGCACAGAACTCAGCCTAGACTCTGTAAGTTCAAAGTCCCTACATGATACTTCAACCCCTTCTGATTCGAGAGGTGAGAATGCAACCAACTGAGTCACGCTAACACACATGTTGGTGCTGCCTATTGGACTAGCATCCTATCTAACAGTTAACTCATGTCCTTCATTTTTAGAAGTTAGTTTTCAGCTAGCGGACATTCAGGCAATTTATATAATCTAAGCCTTTACCATTATTAGCAAAAATAATAAGAGCAGTTTAAAATGAAGGAGCATTTGAAATTTTACGGGCACATTCAGAAGTATGGTTAAGTGATGTATATGCCAGTAAACATAGATGAGCAGTGTGTCAATTGAGAAGGTTAATGGATAGCTGCAGGGTAGAGGGAATTAACACATGAAATGGGTTAATGGTAAGATCTTGTTTACTACAGTTACATGATGCTCAATAATGCTTTGAAACAAGAAAACTAATGTTGACACTAACAGGATTGTTCTAGTTAATGGGGTTTGATCACTGGTGGCATTGTCGTCAGGTGGTATGACTGCACTTTGGCTGTATGTGGAAGGTTGACTGATGAGGAAGCGAAGGGGACGGGGAAAGGGACGTTGGATTGCTTTTTGTTTTTTGATCATTCAAGGCTCGAGGTGCCAGAGGCTTGGAGCCGACCTACTGTGCAGTTATTTGTTCCGGGGAGAAGAGTTGACAAAAATTGCCCATTGTATGCATCCCTCAGCTGCTCTTGTCAGAGATAACTGGGCCATTCATTCGCCAGCCATTTTCACCCGGCCCCTAGCATCATTTACACTGATGTCACAAAAGCCCCTGGCAGCATTCCATCAATCTCAGCAATAGCTGATCTCTCCCCCCTTGGTCTAGTCACCAACAAAATGCCTTGAGTGAACAGATCAAGTAAAACCCTGTGAATAATGAATGTTAAATTAGGCATGCATGTGCAATTTGTTTTCACTGAATATTATACAGTATTATGTAAATCACTTTAATTTAGTAAATACTATGTGTCCTTGTGCTGAAGCTATAACACTTCTGAAAATCCAGAAGCCAGCTGAACCTTTTTGTAAGGCAGTAAGGCTTCTCACAAAGGGGCACATAATTCCTTAGAAATTCAGGTTGAACGTTAAAAGTATTATTCCAATAGCTTGCAAATTTCTTTGTGCCTTTTTCTGTTTCCATCTTTTTCCAAATGACTAATATATTCTGATTCCATTTTCAGCACCTCAAATGTTAAATGTAGCTGGGACTTTTTCAAGAAAAACACGCACACTGTATACACTTGCCTGTAGATATTTTTAGAAGCATTTATCTCTGAGGAGTGTGGTTGCATTTTAACATGACCAGATTGCAATTTTTTGAAATAAAATTGGGAAAATTATGCAAATAAAGGATTATATTGTAGGACTTGCAATTCAGGTTCCTTTTATTTAAAATTAGGCATAAAAGTCACAAAATAGCTTTCTGAGAAAATAAAATTGAAAATCTAGAGATTTTTCTTGTTGAAGAGCTTTTACTGCTCAGCAGGTCAATGATGGTTTTAAGTACAGTATTATTGATTAAACTACATTTTGTATTTAGCTCGCGATTCTGCCATTTATTTTTGTAAAACTTTTCTGAATATTAAATGATAACCAAGTTAGAGCAAAGTCTCCTGCTATTTATCTATATATATCTCTATTAAGAATAGAGAATTATGAGGATTTTTGATAATATAAATACAGTAGGGAATTTTCACAGACCGAAAACTGGAGAGTATCAATTTAAGATAATCACAAAAAAAAGCCAGAGATTAGAAGATTTTGTTTTTACAGAGGACATAGATTGTCCTACCAAAAAGGCGGTTGCTGCAAAATATAAAAGAGAATTGGACAGTATTTTGAAAAATAAAGTATCAAAGGGTTTGGGAATATATAAGGACCTGGGACTAAATTGAGAGCTGTTTCAGAGAAAAGGATGGCTTTGTGTGATCTAAAATATAATGATTCTAAATGGCAGCATTGTCACTCAATAAAATAATATTTACTCTATTCACATAGAAATACAGTAACCGCTCCTCCAGCTTCCTGGGCTCCAGGAACCAAAATTTGCATCCATCTGGACCAGGCTCAAAATATTTTTTTATAATTAAAATTTCTGCACGCTAGCAAGCGTGAAGACACCTCGGGCCCAGTTCTCCTAGCCACACCCCACTTCACTGTCCTTGCTGGCCTTCAGTGGCCACGGATATCAACTTTAAGTGGATTGTTTGAATCTCGGGAGCAGAAGGCAGCTTATACACTGTCTGTTGCTTGCAGGATTCAAACCATTATAATGTCCATAGAAACATTTACCATTATTTTTTGGCACTGAAAAAGCTGTTACTAGAAAAGGCCAATGGATGCTGTACTGGCATGTTATTAAACTTAGCTGAAAATTCTGCCTCAATAGACTGTATCCCAGATCCCATCACCCCCCCATTGATTGATCTGGCTAGCCAGTATTTCACTGTACTGTGTGTTTATGCTCTCGAAGCACACTGAGCATCTGGATATTTGAAGTAGCAGTATAGCTTGTCCATTTGCTAACAGCTTAACTTATGGACACTCCTCTCATGAAAATTTACTGCTATCAGTGGAATTTAATATAGAGTGAGAGTATCCTATTCTCACTGAAATTGTCCAGAACCCCTCTGGCCATTGATGTGGAAGAATTGCATTTTATTAATGGATTGTTAACTCTACTTGCCATGCATTGTGGAATAATGGACTTTTTATCCTAATGTACTGAATCTATGGTATTAAAAATCCATTCTCAGTTTTGCTGTGCTCAAATTACTTTCGTTTTTAATATACTTTATTTACTTAAAATTACTTTTATTATTGAATGTTGGATTTTTGCAGGAATGTGCTGTTTGTACATCTTCCTTTTATTAACCCTGATATTTTTCTTTGTTTTTCAATCACATTTTTGTTTTCCAGTTGCTGTGTGCGGTTTAATCCTCATTTTGCAGCTGCTACAACAGGGGGCTTTTTTGTCTTTGAATCAATGTGGACCTGGATTTGTAATGAATTTCAAAGCATGCTTATTCTGCCATTACCTGGTACACTATATCACCCCTTTAGCATGGGATGCAATGAAAGCTTATGAGTCTCACCTCTGACAGACTTGGCATTCTTTTCTGCAGCATTGTCTTTGCTCCTTACTGGCAGTAAAGCTTCCTTTTCTCAAGTTACTGGGCAAAAAATGTCTAACCTGACTGAAATTTCTGCTTTCCTGTTAATGGCTGCCATACCAGAAAGCATTTTTAGTGTGTTTATTTTTTTTAAATTTCTTTAAGCAGTTTCGGTCACAAAATATGCAGGTCCGTTGTAGGCAGAGAAAAAGAATAAAGAAAGAAGAATGCGTTTGTTTAATGTAGTTTTATTTTAAAATATTTCAAAGCAGATAACTAATTACTACCCAGCACTTGCATCAGCAAAATCCCACAATTAGCCACATCTAATGGTTCCAGAGGATTATTAGCCATATTTTTTCCAAATACTGTAGTGTCATGGGATCTTTAACATCCACTAACCAGGATCTCAGTTTAACATCTCATCTGAAAGATACCACCTCCGACATTCAGCTTTCCCGAGTACTGCTCAAGAATGTAAAGTATTGTGAGCTCAGGTATGTGGAATAAATGCTCATGCTTTCCAGTTAAAAATAAATCATTGCATTTTCAAGTAAACCTCTATGAGACAATAGGGCTCATTGATAGATTTCTAAAAGATAGAGGGTTTAAAGGATATGGGGATAGCGTGGGTAAATGGAATTAGGTTAGAAGATCAGCCATGATCTTATTAAATGGTGGGGCAGGCTCAAGGGGCCGAATGGCTTACTCCTGCTCCCATTATGTTCTTATGTAGGCAACCTCCAGACAGTTTCTTTTTTTAAACTAAGGCATTTTTGTTATTGGGTATCATTTGAATATTTTCAGTGATGGAACAGCAACATTTTCAATGAACAGGAAAATTGCTGAAAAGTATGGTATAGAATGCACGAGGAAAGTACATGAACCAACATCTTCAGAGCACCAAAAAACCAACCTATTCAAACCAAAAATTAACCAAGGTAGTTCTAAAATTGATTTAGGATCAACTGTTTTCAAACAGCTGCTTTGTTGCCCTATATAAGTGACCCTAGTTGGAGGATTTTGCTGTGTGGCTGACTCCTACAATCAGGAGAAACCTATATGCTGAGTTTGTAAAGTATTCTTTTGTCACATTAAACCTTGTTCTGGAAGCTGGTGACGGCTGAAAGCATCTCAGAGCTACTATCTTGGGGGGAAATATGCTATTAATTTATGGCACATTGAGATGATGAGATGATAAAAGGTGGCAGTTTTACATGATTCACTCTGGCTGAGATCTTCATAAGCTAACATTTATATATCTGAAGTCCAGGTTTCTTGCTGTGTGTCTGAGTCACTTTTCATTCTTCTCCAATAATAACAACAAAATTACCGTACATTTGTAGAGTGCCTAGATAAATAAATCTATAGTTAAAAAATACTTATTTGAATCCTTTTTTATAAAATTAGTTTTTAGTTTCTGAAAAATAAAATATTTGTTGCTATCGCAATAATACAGTACCTAAAAATATAACATTTATAATATGAAATGAGCAGAAGAAACAAGAAAATGCCACAGGGATTTGCTTTGGCATTCTAAGGCAATATATCTGGCTTAATGCCTAATAATAAGCCCTCAAAAAGAAAACAAAAATATATTGGTTATTTCAATCCACGACTGGTGGGACACTGCTGTGCGCAATTGGCTGTTGCATTTTGCCTACAAATATTCAGTCAATGCATTTTACAGTACATTCTGTGAAGCACTTTGAGAGTTTAGAAGACATGATAAGGCGTTATATCAAACGCAAAGATCATTATTATTAAGAAAGCTGAAAAATCTAATTTGAACAGTTGTTAACCCTGAGTCTATAAGTTCTGGGTGTTTTTATAAAGTAAGCGTTTTTGTTATTGGGTATCATTTCAATGATTTAAATCTTTCTGTGCTGATGGAATAGCAATTGTGCTGCTATTTATTGTTTTTCTCGAAGAAATTCAGTTCTCTATTATTCCTGATGCACTGTATGTTAGTTAATCTATTCTGTTAAGTACAACTAGCATACTTAAAATGATATGAATCTTAAATTTTTAATAATTCACAAAATCTATTTACATTGGCATATGAATGTATCAGTAAAAAGCAAAACCTGATGTTTTGTCTTTAAACAAATTGGGGATCTGTTTCAGGAACAAGCAGTTTGTTTTGGAGTTCAAACTGTCTAGTGAATTCAGATTCCCCATCACTCCAAATACTGTAGTGGCTTTGTAACTTTAGATGTACGGTTTCCTTGCAGTGTTATGTTTTGAAACCATGCACATCGATGAGGTGAAGGAATTTGGAGCCATAAGAGCAGTCTCATTGGAGGAACATTTTCTCAAACCATATGGCAGATGCCTGACTCAGCGCGTTGGGACATTCTACCGATGTGAAAGGCGCTCTATAACTGTAATTTTGTTGTTGTTGTCTTTTATTCACTGTGACCTGTAAAGATGAGACTGCCAAACCTGGCATATGGAGGGTTCACTGGTTATAGAGTGGATTCTATTATTCTGCATTTTATTGCCTGACTCCTACCTCAGAAAATACAACGGTGCCCCAAGCAATCTAGAGGACTTGGGCAGAATTCCTGGTTCAATTCCTGGGCAGAATAAAATGTAGGACAAGTTTCCTTATAGAATATACTGTAAAGTGAATTGACAATGTATTTTGTGTGCGAAATACAGCCAATTGCTAATAGAGGTTTTCTACTTGAAGATGCAATAATTTATTTTCATCTGGAAAGTGTGAGCATTTGTTCCACATACCTCACAGTCCCACAAAGAGTTCTGAATTGAAATGACCAATTTATTATTATTTTTTGAAATAATTATCACCCCCACTGGAAAAACAATCCACCAATCGACTAACAACTGGGTTCTTACTTACTGCTAGGTAAATAGAGGCGTGTGGAGTTAAGGAAACTTGCCCAATATTTTGCCCTGCTGGGAATAGAACCCAGAGCTCGCTTGCGAAGCGAGTACTATAACCACTCAGCTAGAGAACTCCACAGTCACCACACTTCACAGTAAAATCGTGAAGCGTTTCAAGACATGTCAATTACGTGATAGGGTACTATATCAAATGCAAGGTTTATTATTATCTTCAGAAGCTGGAAATGCCTTGAGCTGTAACCCAGAGTGCTGTGTGGGGAAGGAAATCTATCTAAAGAGACAGTTTAGATTCACAAAGCTCTAGGCGAGCTGTTTAAGAAGGGATACAAGCCGCAAAACTAGTTATATTCGTTTAGACTTTTCTTCAGGTATTGCTATGATGTACCATCATATTAGACCATCATTAATCTTCTGCTGAATGTATTGTCTATTGTCATGATGTGTCAACAAAACAACTTTAAAACAAAACTAAGAAGCACTATATGTGGGAATGAGAAAACAATCAGTTTATTATAGTGCTATAATGAGAGGGGGAATGTAATGAATGTCACCTGCTGGGGTCTAGGTCATTTCAACATCTGGGGCCAGGTCACTTCTGTCCAAACGTGAATAGAATTGAGCAGCGCTGGTTGAAGATGTCTTTATTTCCATGCCCTAACCCTTGAAACTAACTGACAACATTCCTTAAAATGCGACGACCTTTATAAATAATTAGACAGAATGCTGGCTTTAAACCTGTGGCAAAAGAAACAGGAATACAAAACTGCTGTTCGATATTGGTGAAGTCTGGAGCCCAGTGGTGATCTGATCACCATTTATTACATCAAAAATGTAGGAAATGTTAGCAGCATAAATGGTACTAGTGAGCAACTTTATAGCAAATTGGTCCTTTTGTTAAAAACTATAAAGCTATAGGACTTTGTGAACCTTGCAAGCGAGAGACCTGGGATCAATTCCAGGCTGTGCGAAACCTTGGGCAAGTCCACACTTCACACACTCGTCTGATAATAATCCCTCAGGATAAAAACCAATAATAAATTGGTCACTTCAATCCACGACTGTTTGTGGGGCACTGCTATGCACAATTGGCTGCTGCATTTTGCCCACAAATATATAGTTAATTCATTTTATAGTATATTTTGTGAAGCGCTTTGAGATGTCTAGAAGATGTAAAAGCATTATATCAAATACAAGGATTATATATTAGAAAATATAATTTGTTCCTATTATTTGCAGCTCCTGTTATCAAAATTGAATCTACACTTGCAACATGCTTCATTAGGATAAGTATTTCTATTTATTCCACTAAGGGTCAAAGGATACATTCAAATTTAAAATTGTAATCAGCACAGATGCACATTTGTAACCATCTAAGCTGAACCTTGGTATTACTATATTATACAATGCATCAAATCGTGAGAGATTTTGATTTAAATCTATTTCTATACCTTAGAAAGAAGCTCACTGTGGCTAAATGCCAGACAACAGTCATCAATTGTACAACACTAAATGAGGGAATGTTTGTTTTGATACATGTTAATCTGCTTTTTGCACTATTTAGAATAGTGCAGCATTTCATAACCAGTTCAAAATTAACCGAGGCATAAACTTCATCCCTAACTTTATACTGGTAACTAGAATTTGCAGTTTTTAAATATTTTTAATATTATAGATATATATATGTGTATATACATATATCTACCTTCATGTGAGACATCTCACAGTGCTGCACAGTGGTGAGATTGGATGCAAAGCAAGGCAGAAGGGGAAGATGACCATATCCATCATTAAAGAGGCAGAGGCAAATTTCCAGGGATGAGTAGCATTTAAATTGTGGAACTTTATCAATATTCTTAAGTATGGGTTTGAGCTTCAACGTGTGCTATACTGACCAAGAATCCCCAGGGGACTGCATTCTTTCTCCCGCCTCACCAGATTTTCAATGTTGTTCACAGATAACTTCAGAGAGCATTTCAGGAGTTTTCTTTCCTAAAGATGCAGTAAAGCAGGCGAGGAGACAAAGAGGGATCCCCATCAGGAGACTGATTCCATATTTAATGGTCTGATACAAAGGCATCATTCCCAAGGGCGTCCAGAGCAGCCAGCTATTAAGCACAGCTCATTGAGCTCATAAAGTGTCAGTAATCCCAATCAAGCTGAGTCAGTAACAAATCATCAACCTTACATTTCCTATAATGCCTTATAACCAGGGAAATGCAAGAATGTTAGTCTTTTGTCTCCTAACCTCGTCTTCCACTCGCCTCCTCCGCTTAGCTAACTCCGGCTTGCTGCTCACCCCTGCCCTGTCTGTGCCATCGGTGACCAAGCCTCCTGTTCCTACACTGCAAATCTCTGGAGCTCCCTCTCACTACCGCTTAGTCTCATCTCATCTTTCTGTCTTTAAATCTTCCTCAATTCCTACCTTTTCAAATATGCCCTTTGCCATCTCCCCCCCCGCCCTTTGCCACCTTCCCTCCACCCAGCTCAGTGTCCAATCCTGTCCATGTAAAGTGCTTTAAGACATTTTTGAAGAATGCTTATTTAATGCACGGTGTTGTATATGATGACATGTGCTTTACGTGGGCAAAGTTTAGCAAGCTGATATGTGTGCAAATTGGCTGCCATGTTCGCCTAAAATAGTCACTCCACTTCACAGCAAAATCCTTGAAGCCCTTTCAGATGCCTCAATGATGTGATAAAATTTTATCAAATGCAAGATTTATTATTTTATTGCACAGACACGTTGACCTCCTTCTGTGCTGTAAATGTTTAATACCATAATATTATTAAATGGAGTGTTGCTGCCTCCATCGCCTCACTCTTATTTGCTGATCTCACTCACATTGCTGGGAGTGTGGGTCAAGTAGGGCGAGGGTAGTAGGCGCATCAGAAGGGTTGGGAAGCAAAGGGAGAGTTGATCCCAGGTCAATTTTCCACACTTCCATATCCAGTTCAAAGAGATATTAGGAAAAGTTTGGGAGCAACTTACTTGCCCACTTTCTCAGCATGGGTAATGTGTGCTTGAAAACAAATGTCGTCAACTGGGTGATGATGCATACGGAAATCCATCACCATGCTTGTGAGTATTCAAACCAAGCTGAGAATTCCATGCACCCCACCTACACATGGAAATGCCAGAAATAGATTGTTGGAATAAAATGCACTCTCTCTGGAGGGACACATCCTTCTTATAATAATAATCCTTGCATTTGAATAGCACCTTATCGTATATTTGAGACGTCTAAAGCACTTCACAGAATATACTGTAAAGTGAATTGACTACATTCTGTGGGAGAAACACAGCAACCAGTTGCTCACAGCAGTGACCCACAACAGTCATGGATTGAGTGACCAATTTATTTTTAAGGAATTATTGCCCTCAAAAAAGCGATCTGCCAATCGTTTGACTGGGCTGGGTTCCTACTTACTCCTAAATAAACAGGTGTGTGGAGTAAGGAAATTTGCCCAACGTTTTGCCCTGCCAGAAATTGAACCAATGTCTCTCTCTTGCGAGGCTAGTGTTCTAGCCATCGAGCTACAAGACTCCATTTACCTAATTCTGGAAAATATTAGGCTTATTAAAATAAAAAATAAAAGTGTTGTTGCTCAAGAAGAAACTGGAGGGTAAATGCTCAGGGTAAAGTAATTCACCACATCAGCCAAAAGGTTAAAGCACTGTTTTGGTTTGACCCGCTAGTTGTGTTTTTCTGTTCCACATCTTCTTAACCGGAAGGACTAGTGAAGCCTGAGGAAAACCACTTTTGTTTCCTGCTCCAGATTAGCTGCTGACACTGGCTCATTGCATGACTGCTGTCCCAGCTCAAAGAAATATTGCTTCCCTTTCTTTCATTTGAGACACTAATGAAATAATGTGACTTTAGCTGATCTCAGACAACAAAATGGATAAAATGACTTCACACCAACTAAGGTCAATGAGAATAAATGACTACACTATGTCAGAAATCCTCAGGAGGAACACTCTTGCTGATATTTAATACTACATGCAACAAATAAATTATCTTCATGATTTATATCTACAGTGGTGGCACCTAGGTTCCTAGAAAGGGGCTGGATGCACAGAAGTACTTAAACATGTCTACAAACATCACAGTGGCAGCAACTAATGCTTAATTCTGTTTTTCTTATGTCATAGTACTCTGCAGAATGAGATTAATAAAAGATGAAGTGGGTGTTGTGAAGTAGCAACACCCACACAAAAAACAATGAAATGTAGCCAATTGATTAGAATTATTGGTGTGAATATAAATGAAGGAAGATGCGTCAAGATACCCAGGAAAACATCTTCACTTCTCACTGAAATAACAGTCAGGGGAAAGGGGACACACCTCTATATCCTACTGAAATACAAGGCAGACTGTATCTAAATACAGTAAATGACTCAACTGACAAAGGAATGATCTGGGGATAAAACAATTCTATTTATTTTAGAATATTTTTGTAGGAAAAACAACAGCCAACTTCTTCCACTACTCAAGAAATAGTATTTTCCTAAATATGTCACCTACTTCACTGACTTGTACACCAGCCACTTATTAGAAGCTCTTTATTCCCATTCTGAGCCTGGACCAGGCAACAGCTGAAACATTCAATTAAAGTTAGTATAAAGATGAGTTAAAAGAAGGTCACAAGTCAAAGTTACTGTGAAAATATAAGAGTCTGAAGAAAGGTGATCAACTTTATTTCAAAGGTTACTTTCCTCAGTTACTTGGGTTCATTCCACTGTCATTCTTTCTGGTTTCCAGGTCTAATGATAAACAACCCCAAATTTTTCAAAGATACATTGCCGAAGAAGATTGGGAATTCTTGTCTTGATACCAGATAAGTACAGAATGAAACTCACTGAATAGTGAAGTGTGGAGAAGTTCAACGCCAGTAGTCACTCCTGTAGCCATTCTCAGAGCTCTTGCCAGTGCCTGATTTAGAGGAAACCTAGTTAAGAAAAACTAATTCAAATGAACCTTAACATGAAATTTAGTAAATAATATCACTTTAAAATAAAATATTTAAATCCATAACTGTTTGTGGGACACTGCTGTGCGCAATTGACTGTTTCGTTTCGTCCACAAATATACAGTCAATTCACTTTATAGTATATTCTGTGAAGCACTTTGAAACATCAATAAGATGTGAAAAGCGCTATATCAAATACAAGGATTATTATTATTATTTGAACCATGAATGAGACATCTAGAAGATGTGAAAAGTGCTATATTAAATGCAAGGATTATTATTATTATGAATATTCAAACCCAAATCTGTTTGCTCACCCCCTAATGTATTCATAAGCATTAAACCATATTCATACTGAATCAGGCGAATATGTCTTATCAAACCTAAAAGCGACATACATAGTACATTATAATGCCATTTGAACACGATGATCCCATAGTCTTGACAGAATAGTAGTTATTCAAGTAATTTGGTCCTCTTAACCGTTTTTGCATGTGTAATCCTTTGTGATTGACACTTGAATGATAAAATGCTTTTAAAGCAGATGCTTTAAATACTTCTGTATTGTACTCTGGACTATTATTTCCCCCACCCTCCCACATCAATGTGCATGTCAGGATAAAGCCTGGACTCAAGATCAGGCATTATAATGTACTATATATATATATAACTTATTAATACAGAGCAACACAACTGTGGAGAGGTGATGCAGATGAAATTTGCGCTTTCACCATGTATTCTAACTAAATGAAATCACACTATTGAAGAGGGGCCCTCCCAGAATCTTACAAAATACCCTATACAAGGAGAATAACTTGTTAACCTAACATTAGAGAAAAACACTGCTCTCACTTACACCTCCCTGACTCTCTTCCAAGAAAACCTACTGAAGCATGAGAGAAAGCAACATGCCAGTTTCCTGCACTCTCCATTGCACTCAATTTTGTCCATTTTCAAAACCCTTCCAGAAGCCTGGAAGGGTTTTGAGCAGTTCAGGCAGCATGAGTTTTCTATGGAGAAAGCGAGTCAATGTTTCAGGTGCACGACCCCTTGTCAGAACTGTGTGATGAAGGGATGAAGTTCTGACGAAGTGTCATGGATCCGAAATGTTCACTCACTTTCCTTTTTCTAAAATAATAATAATCCTTTCATTTGATACACTTTTTTGGGGTGGCTCAAAGTGCTTCACAGACTATACAGTAAAGTGAATTGACTAAATTTGTGGGCGAAACGCAGCAGCCATTTGCACACAGCAGTGTCCCACACACAGTCGTGGCTTGAAATGTCCAATTTATTATTGTTTTCTTTCAAGAGGTTATTATCAGGCTTGTGGAGGAAGGAAACTTGCCCAAAGTTTCGCCCTGCCTGGAATTGAACCCAGGTCTTGGTTGCTTGCAAGTTGAGTGCCCTAACCACCAAGCTAGAGGACTCTGGAATCAAGGAATAAATAATCAGTAGAATTTTAAAAAATATGTATTACAATGATATTTAATGGAAAATAAATACATCATGAATCGTTTCTTCACCCCACAAAACTGACTTATTTTCATCCCTGTCCATTATAATTATTATTATTTTGCCATAACAACAGGTTGAATCTGGCTATACAATTTTTGGGAGAATTGAGGACCTTTCTCCAAAATAACTTGCTCAATAGAGTATTTTTAAAGAGATGAAATTATTTGGATCACAAAGAAGAAGTTAGAATTCATACATTCATTGAGTTATTAAAAACAGTTTTGCATCAGAAATTCACCGTACTTTCACAAGTCATGATTACAAGAATAACGATACCAGAATGTAAAAGTGATTTATTTTGTCCAGTTATAACTTTATGAATTATTGTCTAAAAATATTCCAATAGATGCATCCTATTTTTTCCAGTGATTACGTACAATAACTATGGATGCTGCCTGACCTGCTGAGTGTTCCCAGCGATTTTCTGTTTTTGTTATAAAATTGTCTTGTTATAGGACCCTTTGTGTTTTTTTTGTAAAAATGTTAAATTAGCTACAGGATGATTGAAACCCATTTACAGTAATAGTAAATGGTTTGGAACTGGCATTTGGCTGAATGGCTGAGCTACGTGTACATATATGGTACAAGGTCAGAAGTGAGGAATCTACACATTAGTACTTTAAGGTTTGATATATCAGCTAACCGATGCAAGGTGCATTTTCTTATTTCTGCAAATTTCCTGGGATCTGACGGGATGAGAGCACTGTCCAGCTGAGGACACGGATGATTTAATAGGGTTGTGAGATCCAGGGTGCAATGATGCATTAGACAGCTGATGTTAGAGATGTAAAATTACTGAAAACTTGGTGTGCACAGACCTTGTACTTGTACAATGCAGGCTTCTGACAGTGCAGCAGCATAAGACATTTTTGCGTTACATAGGAAATAAAGGATGATTCAGAGAGTACAGCAATGCTTATAAATGTAATTGAAACCCTTTAAACACAATCGTACAATCCTTTTAAGAACCTGTAATATTTTGTTCTGTTTACCCTTTGGTATTTTATTTTTGTTGCCAATTTCCTTCTGTGGAGCTCTGTGCATTGGATGATAGAAAGAGGCAGTGTTTTATACCATTATCTCATGCTGAATTAGGAGGTTGATAGACAGGAAGAACGGGTGTTTGCCAACATCTGGCAGCATGCTGCTTTGGCAGCCCTGGGTACTCCAGTGCAAGGCCTGCTACTGTTCTCATTCCAGAGCAATAGGACAAGGGTTTAAACAATAGTAACAACAGATTACACTTGTATAGCACCCTTCACAGTTGTGCCCACTTACCTCCTGATCCCACAGATCCTGTCACCAGTTTCAACTGTGGCAAAATGGGAAGGTGGTAAATGAAGGCAAGAGTCTTGTCATCCTACAACAACAACAAAATTACACTTGCATAGCGGCTTTCACGTCAGGAGGACGTCCCAGGGCACTGGAGACATCAGAGTGGCACTAGCAGAGGCGAATGGCTCACCTCATTTACCTCCACTAGAATAAGTATATTACAAAGTGTTTTGAGACATCTACATGACGCAGTAAAACACATTCCTATAAACCTTCGCGGTTGGTAATATTGTGGTTGGAAAATGCAGGGCCCTACGGCAAACATGGAGATAGGGGGAGTACTTTTGCTTTTTTGCGGTAGGGAAATGCAAGGCCCTATGGGAAACATGGGGATAGGGGAAGTAAGTTCGCATTTAGTGAAACTAAACACAAAAAAAACACAGACACAATATAACATACCTGTACCTGGGGATAGGGGGAGTAAGTTTGGGCGCATCCTCAGCAATTCGCGAGGCTGTCTGTCTGACTTCCACACAGAAAGAGAGACACGGAGGGTGGGGGGTGGGGGGGTGGGGGGGTGACACGGAGGGCTGGGGGTCTGTCTGACTGACTTCCACAGAGAGAGAGAGAGACACGGAGGGTTGTGGGGGGGGGGGGTGGAGGGGGTGACACAGAGGGCTTGGGGGGCTGTCTGACTGACTTCCACAGAGAGAGAGACATGGGGGGGAGGGGGAGGTGACACGGAGGGGGGCACTGTCTGACTGACTGACTGATACAGCCAGACAGAGAGAGAGGGCTGAGGAAGAGAAGATGAAATAGAGAGGTGAGTCAGAGAGAGATCTGCAGATCCTGGCAGCCAATGCTCCCAAACTTATCAGCTAGGCTGCGGAGAAGCGACAATAAATTCATGTTACTGTATTTACCTTAATCCTAAGAGAGAAACGTGATCGCTGGTTGATTGCAACATCTCAACAACAACAACTTTGATTTACATAGCGCCCTCCACACCGAACGGCGTCTCAGAGCGCTTCCCCTGGGTCCTAGTGCTATACACTAGCTGTTCAAAAATTTAAACCTGCGGATTTAAAACGTGGATGCGCAAAACGCATTGCCGCGGTTAGCGAGGGATGTCGCATTTAGCAAACCGCGGATGCATGAGTTTCGTGGTTGATGAGGCCACGGTTGGGGCGGGATACCTGTATAAGATATATATGATATAAGGATTATTACCACTGAGAGATAAATAGAAAATAACTGTAGGGGAATATTACTGAGAGGGAGTGAACTGTTCATTTTTTTTGTTAATTGGCATCTTCTGTTAATTCAGAAGGTATTAACTCCTTGCTGACATGCGTTTTCACAGGTGCCAATCACCCACTGGGAGCTCACACAAATATCCTTATTTATGTACGAGTCAGACAGCAAGTGTTGATCGTGCTCTGGTTACGCTCTAAGCTAGCAGCAGTGCTTTCAAGAAAGAAAGGGAACACTTTTTTAAAATACCCCTTTATGAATTGAACAAATCGTGGAGGGGAGGCCAAGTTGTACAGGCCGGATAGATCTTTAGTTCAGTTCTTTATCATTGCTAATTTGGCTGATTCCATTCAGTGCAGTGATAGTTGGGCACAAGTGGAGGGCAGTGAAAGAGAGAGAGGGAACATTCTGACAGGATTCTTATTCCTAATGTATTTCCATTGACAGGAACCTTACATAACCAGAAATTGCTTGTGTGGACATTAGGTGAGAAATGGATCAGGGCTTGTCTGTAATGACTCCTACAAACTAATAGCCTGACAACCTTCATTGTCCAGGGTACGTGTAAATAATGGCCTCTTGAGTGAGGTACCAGTTAATGCCTGACACTGATGATACTGCAATCCAGCATGAGTCAGCTCATTCAAGAGAAGAAGAGCAAATATTTTTTAACATACATAATTCCATGAAACCCAGTAGTGTTCCATAGCAACCGCACAATTCCAGTCATATCAGCAATGTTGCCTCATCTCCTCTCTCCCCACATTTAACTGCATACATAAAAGGTAATATTCTACGACAATTAACTTGCAGCTTTTTGAATTAAAAATAATTGAACTATGATCTTACTGTCAAAACCCATTACAAACTTAATCGTTTTTAGGTTACCTGATTAGGTAATTTCTGAAATGTACATTTTACAAATTAGAAGTTTCTCTCTCACTCGGGAATTGTGGAAGATACTTCAAGCATGAATGACGAGAATCAGTATTTATTGTTGAAGGAATGTGCAAGCAACGTGTGGCTCAGTTGTGGTGCCTTAAGTTTTGGGGCATTTAAGTTTCTTTTCTCCCATGTGTCTGGCATTGTATAGGTGGAAATGCAAGCTGCATCTTATTCACACAAATGTATCTATGATATTATTTGAAAAAGTTCATCATATTAGCAACCCCAGGAAATCTGTAGAAGCTGTTGGGGTTTGCCAATTTGGGTAACAATGAGTCACAAATGGTTGTTCATTCCATTAACTGAGAGACAGTCATACCAAGTTCCTGGAACTCTGTGGTGACACTGAAAATGGACAAGATATAAATTTTATTACACATTATAATTTGTACCAATCTAGTTGCAGAGTGAGGTTTCATTGGGTTAACGAATTGACCTATAATGTATAAAAGGAACCATTTGCAGAGATATGGAGAAAGACAGATAAATTGAATTGAAAGGATTGCTCTTTCAAAGAGCCATTACAGACACGATGGGCTGAATGGCTTTTTTTTTACGATAAATCTCTCTATGGTCATTCAGTTACCAGCAGGAATTATTTATATGCAGAAAAACCTTGATAATCTGACATTCTGAAAGCTGGCTATTCCTTCAAAGCAGCAAGATTTTAAAGTACACATATCATTTTTTTCCAATGTTGGAAAATCCCCCCAAATTCGGACAAGCTGCTTGCAGTTCCTGGTAAGGCCGCTCCGTCATCTGGCACTGTGGTTGGTGCTCAGATATTGTTTGGCTTCAGTGCTGTGTTTACAGCAACGTGGTATATGGGGGAGGGCTTCCCCAGCCATTTCTAGGCTAGGTTCTAAACACCAGCACACTCTGAAGTTTGGGAGGTGAATGGGCCCAACAATGACAGATTATCGAAGTTTTACTGTATCTTGCATTTTAATCTTCTCTTCCTAGCATCAGCTTGTAAATTGTGGTCAAATTCAACCACAATTATTTCAAAGGGATGTCAGCATATGGTTTCTCACAATACAATACATTACAATACAATACAGTACAAGAATGGTTGCAGGTACAAACTAATTTGGCTGTTTAAACAAGGTGATTTCATTTCAAGATCTATTTGCGGGCCTATATTTTGTGAGAGAGTCTATGAAAAAACGCGGGACAGAATTCTATCCCTCCATTAAAGTCAATTCAGAGGGAGGGAGGGACTGTATATGTGCATGAAATTGGTCAAGACAACCTCAAATTAAGGCTAAAGATACATTAAAGAGAGGAACTACTTACTATGGACCATTGCAGAGATTCAGTCTCATATTGGTACTGCTAATTTGTGTTTTTGAAGTTTGCAAGTTTGTTTTCTCCTGTCTGTATATAGCAGTTTGATTTTTGTGGATCTGCTTTTCAAATAACAATTGAGAATGTGACAAAAGATAATATAAAAAATCAATACTCAGATTATTTGTGTGAGTATTTGTTAATCCTTTTGATGAACAATTCTTGGTTGCAACAATTACAAGGCACAGGTCCCAAGCACTAAAGTTATGCTTGTTCATTGTAGGGTGGAGGGCAGGAGGGGAAGGAGGGTGATCGAAGGCATGGTCGAATAGAAGGGTCTTGAGATGGATCTTGAAAGAGGCAAGGGAGGGGGAGAGTGGAGGGATTGCAGGATGGAGTTCCAGAGGGTGGTGGTAGAGTGGCTGAAGGCTCACCTGCCAATGGTGGGTGGCAAGGTGGGACACCTGAAGCAGGCCAGAGCCCTCTGAGGGGATGGAGTGGAAAGATTGGTAGGAGCATAGAAGGTTACAGGGGTTGGAGAGTTTGGGGACATGGAGGGCTTTAAAAGTGAGGACCAGGATTTTGTAAAAACATTTTGGATCTGCAAGATTTGGAGTTTTAAAAGTTCCATTGTATGTAAAAATCCAAATCTTGACAATTTGTTGTTCGTGGTTCAACTTCACAGCTTCCATTTCACATCCCTCAAACTGCACATAAAAACAAAACAGAACATATTGAAGCTCTTCTTTATATTAAAAAAATACAGGTTGAAAATTGGGCCCATTTCCTCCTGCCAGATGGATTTATTGGACTCATGGGGAAGAGTGGAGCAGTGCTTAAGAGAATTACAGCCCTTTCACACTCGTAAAATAGCAGTGATGGCCTCATCTGACAAGCTACATGTGGTCCTCTGACTCTTTTGGGACATAATGCATGCTCAGGTCGTCCACTGCACTGATGGTATTGCTCATTAATCTTGTAAATCCACTCTCTTGAGAGTTCATGATTGTTTGGGGAGGAACAGTTTCATTACAAACTGATCATGGGACATTACTGAGCGCACGTGGCTGTCATGGTTCAACCATAAAACACACAGTCAATTCATTTCACAACATATTTGTGAAGCACTTTGAGATGTCTCAATGATAAGGCACTAAATTAAATGCAATGATTGTTATTATTAAATGCACAGTCACTACACCTCACAGTAAAATCTTGTGATACACTTTGAGACATTTCAATGTTATAATAAAGAACAACAAAAACTTTGATTTATATAGCGCCTCCATACCGGACAGCATCTCAGAGCGCTTCACAATAATGGATCCCGGGCCCAATCCAAGGGGAGGAGGAGAAGGGTGACCGAAGGCGCGGCCGAACAGAAACGTCTTTAGCCGACATCTGAAACTAGGAAGAGAGCTAGCTAGGTGAAGGGAGTGAGGAAGGGAGCTTCGGGGCGTAGTGGCTGAAGGCACAACCGCCGATGGTGGAGCAGAGGATTCGGGGGACAAGGAGGAGACCAGAACCGGAGGAGCGAAGGCAATGGGTGCTGTTTTGGGGAGAGAGGATGTCAGAGAGGTAGGGAGTGAAGAGATTCAAAGACAAGAGTGAAGATCTTGAAATCAATCCACTCCGGGACAGGGAACCAGTGAAATCTGGCAAGGACTGGGTTCAAACTCGTGATAACATTTTACTGTGTGTGGATCATGCTTGACTAATATCCAGCTGTTTCATATAGATGGAAATACATTAATATTAATTGTATTTAGGATGCCAAATTGGCTGCAGAACAGGATCTCTTATTAACCCTGTGTAGATCAGCCAAGACACTAACCCTCAAAAACTATGACAATGCTACATTGAGATGTCCTCCTGACACGAAAGGCTCTATACAAATGTAATTTTATATTTTTGAATCGAATAATGAATCCTACAAAAAATATATTTGTAACCTTGTATGAATGGTATTGACAATGAAATGAACTTCCATTTGATATCAGACAAGATACTGGGTAAAAGAATGCTATGTATGTGATGTGATAATTATCACCAGTTGTAATTATTACATCAATTAATAATAATCTTTGTATTTCATATAGCGCCTTATCACATCATTGAAGTGACTCAACGCGCTTCACAGAATAAACTGTAAAGAGAATTAATAATAATAATCCTTGCATTTTATATAGCTGATTAGCAACTACATTATATAGTATGTTCTGTGGCAACTGTTTAAATTCTCAAATATAATAGCTGAATAATAATAATCCTTTATTTGATAAAGCACCTTTTCACATCTTCTAGACGCCTCAAAATGCTTTACAGAATATACTGTGAAGTGAATTGACTGTATATTTTTGAGGGCGAAACGTGGCAGCCAATTACGCACAGCAATGTCCCACAAACAGTCATGGAAAAGTAATCACAATTCACAATAGAACCTCGGTCCTCTCACTTGCAAGGCGAGTGATCTAACCATTGAGACACTCAGTGCATCTTGACTCATGGTTGGAGATGTTTGGGAAATGGCAGGATGATTCATTTCTGAATGACCAGAAGCCTGAGAACAAAGGTTCACTTGAATTGTCATGGAATATCATTGAATTAGAATATCATTGTCCCTGAGAATAGATGGGAAATCTATAACTCTCCTTACAAACAGAGGCAAATGCACTCAATCAGCATGATTTTGAACTTGGGAATGATGCTGTTGTCTGTAATGGGCAGGAATCATTACAGAATGATGGGGATTTTATGTGACATTTTAAACTGTGATGATCATTCCATGCAACAGTAAAGTACTGGGGTGCATGTTGCCAGCAATACAGGAACTGAACATTCACCAAGACTGATTGATGGAAGACTATTTTATGTTTCATATATTAAACTGTGATGACTATCAGATACAACTGGAGACTAATGAAATGCAGGCTGCTTGCAGATATACATAATGAGCCAAACCAGATGATGTTGATGTCCCGTGTATCATTATGTGAAGAAGCTGAACCCAAACAACAAGAGCCAAGCGACATTGCTTAATAACCTCACGGAAGGTCAGGAAAACAAAATCACCAGAGTCTATGTACTCCTTGACAATCACCATTCCCGTGCTCTGCGCTCATAGCCATGGCTGTAGAAAGCAGCCAGAGAGTTGGTCGAGGAAGCAGGAAAGTTATATTGAACAAAAGAAGAAATTCCCTTTCTTCATGGCTCGTCAACTGATAAGTAATCATGATATCACTTCCAGGGATTTATCCTCTCTCTTGGTGCCACCTGAGAAATATCTCATTTACATATTTAATTAGAAAAAAATTATATTTCATAAATGTCTCGTTTTTAAAATGTAATTTTATGACAAAGGAGATCAATGGAAAAATATACCCACAGGACACCACTCTGGTGGTTCTTTAACAATAACCCTCAAAATCCTTAGAACATCTCAAGGAGCTTCACAGGATATAAAGTAAAGTGCAGTGACTGTGTGGGTGAACATGGCAGCAGGGCAATAAACCAACTAAACTGAGTTAGCTTTGAGTCACAAGGTCTAAGGGATCTTCTGCATGGCTATCTTGTTAATTACCTAAAATTAATATAATAACATAATTTGTAAAACAGAAAAATAGTCAGACCAGGCCTGAGTCAGATGTACATGGACATACGTGTATGTTATCGGGAACCGATGAGCTGAAATAGATTCACAATTGGGAAAAGCACATGGAGCCAGTGTTCTGTGATGTCCTGTAGCTCAGTGATTAGAACATTTGCCTTACAAGCGTGAGATCTGTGTTCGAATCCAGACAGGATGAAACCTTGGCAACTTTCCTGACTCCACATGCCTAATAATAATCCCTCAAAAATAACAATAATAACATTTAGTCATTTCAATCCATGAGTTGCTTGTGGGAGACCGCTGTGCGCAATTGGCTTCCATGTTTGCCCACATATATGCAGTCAATTCACTTTACATTACCGTATATTGTTTGAGCGCTTTGAAACATCTAGAAGACATGAAAAGCGCTATATCAAATGCAAGGATTGTGTCTTGGAAACCGAAGGTAAATCAACTTTTTAACCACTTTTAACATGCCATTTGCAACTTCAGATACATTTAAAATGTCTTATTGTGTTTATTCATAAGTACTTTTAAGTATCTTAAAGTAAAATCTCATATTAAATATCAATATGTGTCTGTGATACACAAAAAGGTATTGTTGCTTGCATGGTAATAAAGGGCCCTCAAACATGGTCTCCCATGGGGCCCCCAGATCCCCAGTGACAGCCAATCAGAGGTAGTCAATTTCGGACTTAGCAATACAGTATCCCCAAAGTGGTTTTGAAAGCAGAAAGGGACAGAACAAGGTGGATACACTGTGAGATGAGATTGAAACATTGCCTCTCAATTGGATTAGGAGCTGGTTTTCCAGAGGTAGCTTTTAAATTATGTCAATCTGGCGAGAGAGAGGAAATAGCTATATTTTACTGAAAAATTGATAATAAGTGTAGATAATTGATTAGAAAGAACTTTGGATTTTTATTGTGCCTTATCATAGCAAGTGCCTCAATGCACTTTACTGTACTGTAATTTTTGGCAAGGGTATTGACCGCTTTTGTAGACAAAAAGACAACAGAGAGGATTTAAAAAAATAGAAAATAGGAAAGGAAAAATACAAATGATTATCAGATTAGTTTACCATTTCTAGAAATATCTCTTTCAGCAATGTTGACAACACAATAGTAACGCTACTTGTGAGCTTTCTAAATACCTGTAATTCCCTTGTAAATAATTTGTCAGCTTCAATGAAGCTCACTGCACACAATGAAGTCTGAAGGAAAAAGACGGCTTGTCCAGTGAGCACAGAATTCTCTGGAGTTGTCAGTACTGTGAGGGTTATAACAAGAAGTGTTATGTGCCGTGGGGAGTGCATTGAGTCATACAGACCAGAGAGTTCTCTGACTCAATCCTTGACTCTGCTCAATTACCTGAACTCAGGTGAGATAGTTATAATTGGCCACTGCATCCAGGGTTGGACAAACAGGGAATCTGTGGTTGATTGCTATCAGTGTCTCCTGCTGGAAAGTGTGAAAGTACATATATTAAAGGAGAATAGTGTCAGGTTAGGCTCTGATGCTCCCCATGTTAAGCAGCATTGCCTGCTGTCTAA
Source organism: Hydrolagus colliei (assembly GCA_035084275.1). NCBI lineage: Eukaryota > Metazoa > Chordata > Chondrichthyes > Chimaeriformes > Chimaeridae > Hydrolagus > Hydrolagus colliei. The sequence continues at coordinate 44,267,026 of CM068745.1, read as the reverse complement.
ACTCAGGCATGACGTATACTGTAGTTAGTTGAGTGTGGTATTAGAAGGTATCTGATGCTTGTGGATCTGGATTGTAGTGTGAGTCATCGCCTTCAGGATAGAATGAGGAATGTTAAATAACAAACTTTAATTTAAAAAATGGGGAATATTAGATAAGATTTTAGAAATCACCCTCTAATTTTTAACACTGAATATGCCCTTTGGCAATCAAAGGGTTCAAATAGCTAGGACCTAGTTTTGCTGTCCTTTTCCTGCCTGCGATGTGGCTTTCTGTGTCTATGAATGGTTGAATATTAATGACCTGCATAGAAACCTGATGTTCCCTTGTCCTGATCAGACTCTCAATTCACAGAAAGCAGCTGAAAAAGCTGCATACAGAAACAAAATCTGCCCACTGTTTAATCAAAGACAGCCGTGAGCTTCCTTTGGAGATCAAGCTAAGTTGGAGCAAATAGCAATTATCAAAATATAACTCATTGTTTTTATCATTTTACAATGATCCTAAGTGTAGACTTTAGCATAAACCTGGACTAATGTTTTTTAAACCAGTTGAATGCTATTTCTATACATTCTATTTCTGACTCTTATTCTCTTTTCAAATACTGTAGCATCTTGCAAAATAATATTCTGTACATGTAGGGAAGTCAAAGGCAGCAATTCTACTGAGTAATTCTGTTAGTATCAGAAGTCAAGAGAGTGAACCTCTGACAGGTTTATGAACCTTAGCAGAGCCCCGAAATTGAATTGCTACCTAATGTGCTGACTGGCAATTGTTGTTATTTACAAAATCACATCTGCAGCATGTGTCTCGAAAGCATTCCAGAGGCTGACACTGTGGATGGAAAGGAACATAAATATGATAATGGAGGAGCAGAAAATAGCAGTGTATTTTTAAAGCAGAAATCATATAAATATTTTATGTACTCTGTTGAACCACAACAAAATTATATTTGCATAGTGCCTTTCGGGTCGGGAAGACATCCCAAGGTGCTGAAGAATACATGATACTGTAAGTTTGAACTTAAAAGTTCAAATTCTTTTTTAGCTTAATGTAATAAAAATAATGATGTTCTTAGAGATGAATAAAGGCTTTTGTGGGTGAGGCAAAAATTAATCATAATCTTTGCATTAGATATAGTGCCTTTCACATCAGGAATAAATTTCAATGTGCTTCACTGGATTCATTGTAAACTGTAGTGTCTGTGTATTTTTGTCACCGAACACAGCAGCCATTTTGTTCACAGCAATGTCCCACAAATGGGCATGAAGAGAATGACCAATTTCACCTGGGTACCTCAATTTAATGTCTTATCCAAAGAGGTGAATTTGGATTCCAGGTACACAAATTTCAAATGGTCTGAACTCTGTTTTTCTATTTGGCAAATCTAAATTAATACATTAATTTTCACCTCTTCTTGATCCGAAGGGTTAATTTTAAAGCCTTACATTCCAATAGGGAGCTAAGCCTGGAAGTTTCCTGTATGTGGAGATGTTTCTTATTGTCAAAGTAGTATTTTGTAATACAGGAACCAGATTTCCAGATGATAACTAAAGTGTGAGTGGATTTGGAAGTCTTTGGTTCTTCAGATTGGTGGTTCACTATCCTGCATCCAAATTGTAAAGCAAAACTACAAGCCTGGATGTGCTAGCTCAGTTCCTTCTATTGTAAGATGTGTAAAGGTTGACAAGCTTGTAAACTGAATACTGTATTCCATAAGGAGTGCTGTTGAAATGGAAAATGTTCCAGTTAACCATTATTTTGTTACTGTCTGTTGTAAAATCTGAAATGGAAACATGTCACTTAGAACTAAATATGAATACAAAGGTTAAAAAAATATTTTGGTCAAAAGGAAATATTGAAGGGATGAGATCAGAGCTTCATATTGTATTTTGTCTTTTGAGACCATCAGAGGGTCTTTCTAATTCTAACAATGTTATGGTCCAATGAATGGTTTGAAACCTTCCACAAGCATGAATGCTTCTTTTAGGATTAGTTCTGAGAAGGGAATAATGGTTACTGGTGCAAAATGTAGCTTTCAAATTGTCTGCATCCAAGTGTATTTTCACTCCAAGGAGGGCTTGAACTCAGAGTTGTCTGAGCACTTCAGGCACCTAAAATCCTAACATTCTTTATTTCAATTATTGATTTTTTTTTAAAAAAGTTCCATCTGAAGTACTTTACCATAAATGATCATTGCAGACAAAGAAAACAAACTTATGAAAAACACTGTACTGGTCGATTTGGTTGTCACACAACTTAATAATGTGGAAGAAGTACTATATCAAGATTTCATTAAAAAAGCAGATTTGTCCTATTTGCAAACATTATACAGATTAGAGAATATGAGCTGGCCTGCAAAATGCTACACAGAACAATCAAACAGTTTGCGAAATGCTGGAATACACAATAGTGGACTCTGAAGTCAATTTATTGCTGATAATGAACTGCAGCCAGTTTCTGTTCAGGAAATAGCTTTTACTCATCGGTAAGCACTTTCAGCCCAAACCAAGGACTCTACAGAGACCCATTAGCAATATTTGCAAAGGGATTTGACTTCATGATCAGCCTAAAGAAGACCGATATCATGACCATCCAGCGCTTCATAACACTTATCCTTGTCAATCAGCATCAAGGTTGCTGCAGAGAGTCCCAATAACCAGATTGACCTATATGTTTAGCTTATCAGCCATCCCACTATAACAATAATATATTTGATACAACATCTAGAATGTCACAACACCTCGTCGAGCATCACAGGTAATTGCTAACAAGAGTAGTATGTATTTACTGGCAAGCAGAACAATGAATTTGCACAATCCATGGTTCCGAGAACACAAATGAAATAAATGGCCAATTTCTCTGGAGCATTGTTAGCCAGAATACAGGGAGAATTTCTTATCTCTTTTTGCATAATGTTGTGGGATCTTTATTATCCACCTGAACAGGTCAATAGGACCTTGGTTGTCTTCCTCATGCACACGACTTACTTTTCATAATCCAATGTTCCCAATTTGTGACCTGAACCCACAACCTTTTAACTGACCAGAAATCCAAGCAGAAATTGTTCTTCAGAAGATATAGTTTGATGGTACAGAAGTTGGAAATGTTTATACTGATCAACTGTACTTGAAGATCCCTGAGGTTTGTGAGCTCAACCGTAACAGAAATGACCATGGGTAACTTTATCATGTAAGGACATCACAGCGAAACATGGTTTTATGTTGTTCTCCACACCAGTGTAAAAATATAGCACAGCTATTGCATAAAACAATTTTAATTGATTGTTTTAATAGAAGCCAAAAGTTACAACAAAAATAGCCAGCATTTATGTAGTGCGCTTCATGAGATAATGTCTCTTTTTAAAGACGGGGTTAGCTGCTGAACAAGGGGAAGGAGAGGTGGCCAATGTATAAAAATGTAAGATATATTAGATGAAAAAAGACCAAGATCCATCTCGTTCACCTTCCACCTTCCAGCCGGTCGCATACACTTATCTCCTGAACCAACTATGTACTATATAGTTTTAAAAGAGAGGTAGACATTTATTTGGGGAGGACAGGTTTGCGTGTTTATGGGGAGAGAGCTGGGGAATGGGATTCAGTTGCTCTTTTCAAAGAGCCGGCATAGACTCGATACCGAATTGCCTCCTTTTGTGCCATAAGATTCTATGATATCCCATAAAGTATTTCCTAAAAGAATACTGTCTAAAATATGTTTGAAGGAATCAACATTTCCTGCTTCAACTGCCTCTCTAGGGACCCAATAAAACTTTCAAGAACTTGGTTTGACTGTGGACATGAAGACGGATAGAAAGGAGGCAAGATAGAGAGGCCGAGAGAGGGAGTTCCTGAGGTTAGGCACGTGGAATCTGAAGGCTCACCCACCTATGGACATATGTTCACACTAAGTATCCAAAGAAAATAAACTATATTGCCTATTATTGAAAATAGAAGAATTATACGTGAATCCTGCAGCTCCACACAAGCAATCCTTTAATGGACTAAATTCGAGCAGTGTGGGACAAAATTAATTGTGACTTTGGGCTGATTTGGAGATACTGTACTGTGATATTGCAATGTTAGAAACATGCAATAAACTCAAAGGAACATTCACTGCTGCAGCAATGGGGATTCATTGATGGTATTTTCTCACATGATTCTTTAATATTGTTAAAGAATCAGGATTCCTACTGACCCACGGGAACTCTGCTCCAGAGGGTGAATTGGCTTGGGTTGGTGCCCCTATTTGCACGAGCAAGAAATGTTAGTTACCAGTACGATATTTTCCATGTCCTTATGCCATGCATTCTTTTTTGTTTCTTCGTGAGATTACCAATTTACCTAAACTACAAGCAATCTTTTACTATGCCTTTGCTCATTCTGAATTGATTGAGACTGGCCATATTAATTTCACATTGAGCAAAACCCATACAGCCAGTAGAAAGGGAGATGTGTGCCTTATCCCGAGAGAGTATACGCCGTGTAACATCATGTAGGAAATAAAATTTAAAATATACTAGATTATTATTGACACATTTCCAGAATAGTAAAATCTAACTCTTGCATCTGAACAATAACATCCTGAAGTTGAAATCTCTTTTCAAGAAGCCTTTCTCTCTGACAGGAAGATGCTTGTCATTTAATCTAATTTTAGTTTGATCATCAAACATTAAATTTTTAATAAAGAGTGGTGATTAGTCTGCCCTCTTTCCAAATATCATGGTGTACAGGGTTGACTGGAAGCTGATATCCTGCGTCAATGTTTGAATCTGATGGTCGCTTTACTTTTAGCAAAGTGTAAAACTGAATCTTTGCACAATACCAGTGACAGGAAATTATCACCCCTTGTCCCAAATGTTACAAGGCATCTCAAAGTGCTTGACAGGATTTACTCTAAAGTGATGTGGTTTTACATATTTTGTGCGTGAACATAGCAGCCAATTTGCCCACAGCAATGTCCACAAGCAAATATAAAATCAATGATCAATTTTATTTTGGGGTTTGCAAGCCAGAACACCAGATTTTTGGAATCTTCAATATCGCCTGGAGAAGTAGACTTTATCCAAAGAATTAAGATTGTATCCAAAGAATGCCACCTCCAACAATACAACACAGCCTGACATTGCACTGGAGTGCAGCATGGTTTATATAGATTCCAAACCCTCAACATTGGGGTTGAACCTAAATCATACTGACTCTTGGGCTGCCAAATGACACACAAATCAAGACTAAATTTGAGAATTGTCCAAAACTCTACCCAATCTTGAGTCCATTTTCAGCCTTAGCTTCCAGCAGTGTGCAGAAGTCACCAAATCATAACATGTTGTAACAAACTTTGGAAGGAATGGTATAATGAAAATTTGAAGGCAGTTCACAGGCTATCATGTATATAGGCTTTGTGCCAGAGAAGAGATGATGCAGACTTTTGCCATTAGCAAGCAATTATTTCTGTTTGAAGGCCTTTTTTTGCCAATGTGAAAAATGTTGCTTAGGTGAGTGGAAGGAACTGTTCCTATTTCAAAGTGTTGATATTTGACAGTAGATATAACTGAATAAGTTCTTTGTTTTTCCATAATTAAATAATTCTGTTGATGGCAGTATATAGTTCAGACTCTGATACCTGTCCTTCTCCCTCATTACAGAAACATGCAAGCAAACTGCATGTTTTTGTTTTAAGAACATTTTCTAGATATGATCGTTGTTGTTGATCCTGATGACACAAGTTTCAGGAGCACAAATCCAGACATCAGGTGTTTAGATTTATATTTAAAAAAACAACTATAAATGAAACTGAACTCCATTCATTGTACAGTATGTGACTATTTGACACCACAACAAATGCATTATGTGAACTGAACTGATACAGTAAATAAAATATACATTACATGAACCTATAAATCCACATTAACGTGTTGACTCTGACATTTCACAGCTAAAGGTAATAAATCTGAGATCAGTGGATTCTTTGCACCCAGTGCATTAAGGGGTAGATGCATAGAAGACTCATAATTTAAGCTGCAATGTTTTTGCAGTGCCATCTCTCTAGGTTTTTGTTTGCCACCAGCGTAACTGCTAGAGCTGTGACTGCATATACCTCACTTGCATACAAAAGCTACATGTGGAAACATTAACATATACTGGAAGATAACCAGTAATCCAAAAGTTAAGCCAATGAATCAATTTTGTTTCATCTAAACGTATTGCCTAGGGCATACTAAGCATTTCTACGCTTGATGCCACATACATTGGTTGAATGTGTAAACTGGCAGTTGATTTAAATGGATGAATATATACATTACATAGCTAACAAATAATTTGACCTAATAAGGTTTTGAGCTATGAAGAGTGTAATACTGTAGTTGGAATTTAAGCAATAGTGAAATCCTGCTGCCAATTTTCTTAACAATTTGTTATCCAATCTTTGTCATAAATCCTTGTTCGGTGTCTAATATGTTTCCTCTCTCCATTAGCAGGCTGCTCACCTCCACATATCCTGGCAAAGTGATGTGGTTTGAGGATGTTGTTATTCATTACCATGGGCAAAGTAGCTCTATGACTGCAAATATAGAGACAGTGCAAGAATGCTTCATTGTGTAGAGCTGAAATGGTTCTTTGATGATAATAACCAACAACAACTTGCATTTATATAGTTTCCCTCATGCAGGATAGAGTCTCAGAGCACTTGAAATGCAGGGGTAGAAATCATTGTGACATTGTAGAAATGCTTCCAAATGTTTTCTGATGCTTCGCTGTGCAGTCTCACTGCCCTGTCTCACTGTACAAAGATTGACTTCTCGGTATTACCTGAAAATGTATTTCCTGGCAGCTGGTCAATGCGGGGTGAAGATGGGGGTGGGGGTGAGGATTACTGGCAGTGGATGGTGAGTGAACTACCCATTTAGCTTCTTAGTAGCATAAAGACAAGGAATATCGGTATTGAGTAAAAGCCAGGTGATCAAGATGGAGGTGGATAGATATTTTTTACGTCAGGGTATCAAGGGACATGGGGCAAGGATGAGTAATTGTATTTGAGGTACAGATCAGCCATGATCCTTTAGAATGGTGGGACAGGCTTGAGGGGCTGAAGAATAATAATAATACTAATCCTTGCATTTGATATAGTGCTTTTCACGTCTTCTAGACGTCTCAAAGCGCTTCACAGAATATACTGTAAAGTAAATTGACTGTATATTTGTGGGCAAGTCGCAGCAGCCAATTGCGCACAGCAGTGACCCATAAACAGTCATGGATTGAATGGCCTACTCCTGTTTCTATGTTTCTATTTCTTCCATTGCTATGAATGAATTATTTATCATTGCCTTCCTTCCCACCCACCTTCCCCAATGAATCCTTAGGTGAAGAATCTAATATTGTCTTCCTGACTTTTATGATCATTTTAATAATAATAAAAATCATCCTTGTATTTAATATGACAAATTATACCATCATCAAAATGCTTCAAAACATTTCACAGGGTTTAGCAAAAATGTAATGAAAAGAAAGAAAATAAGAATTTGGAAGATGAAGGATCCAAGGTCCATCTAGTTCCCCTTCCACCATCCTGGCAGTAGGTTGACATGTTTTGTCGTGAACTATTTATTGCATTCTGTATACACATCCCACAGCCAATTTCCACACAGGAATGTCCCACAAACAGCTGTAGAATGAAGGATAATGTTAGTTGAGGGATTGTACAAATCTGGGTGAAACTCACTTCTCTTTTCATATAGCACCATTTGATCAGTAATGCTGCCACTTTAGTGTCTGAAGAATGGTATGATGGCACATCTCAAACATTTTACTGGGGTGTCAACCTAGACTATGAGCTCATAGTTCTGATATAGGGCACACAACCTTCTGACTGAGAAGTAAGAGTGATGCCAACAAAATCAGGCTGACACATAAATCAAGCAACCCTGCTGCTTTCTCTGACATATATTGATCCAACTCTCTCTTGCTAAAATTGCCATTTTCCCTAGAATTGCTTTTTCTGGAAGTTTTTTTAATCATATTTACTAACCTGTGAAAAAAAATGGCTTCCTATCTGATTCAAAACTAATGGGTTTTATATTTATGTCCTTTAGAGCTAGTAATGTAATTTAATGGATTAAATTTCCTGACGTGAAAGGCATTTGTATAATCAATATGTTTGTTAAATATCCTCAATCGTAACAAAAAAAACCTTTGTTGTCCTGAATACCACTGTCTCATTTCAGTTCTTTGTACAGCACAATGGTTTCTACCACTGGTCACATTGCTTTATAATTAAATGTTATCTGCTTCAATGCCCTCTTTGGAGCACAGTTGTCCTGTGTCAGTGTCTATTAGTAGATTTTGATATTTTTGAATGCTTTTGAATCTCGTTGCAAAATACCACATTTTAGTAACCAATATTACTTTTTGTCTCAACTAATATTGAATCTATACATAATAATCTCTAGATCTAAGTGGTCTGAAATTCCAGATGGCATTACTTTGTCAACATGCAATTATGATGGGGGAAATCCTATTAGTAGGCACAATCATCCGAAGACGCTATGTGTAACTAAGGCCAAAATTTCAGCTTGTCAGTTTCCTGGTCTGATGGATTGCTATAGATTAAACCTTATAATAATGATTATAAGGCTTACATATGATATAGTGTCTTATCATGTCATTGAAAAGTCTCAAAGCTCTTCACAGGATATACAGTACTGTAAATTGGATTGACTGTGTATTTTGTTGGCGAAACACAGCAGCCAGTTGCATTACAGAGGTGTCCCATAAATAGTCGTGGAGTGAGTGACCAATTTTATTTGGGGGATTGTTGGCCAGGACATCGGGAGAAACTCCCTTCTCTTTCAAATAGTGCCATGAAATCTTCAACATCCACCTGAACAACAACAATTGTATATTTGTATTAGAGGACAACCCAAGTTTGGGTCCTCTAATACAAGCTTTGAAGTTTGCCTGAGGGGAATAATTAGTCAATTGCACTTTGGTGAGGGCATCACCTGTAACTTGCCAGCTGCTTTTCACCTGGTTGCATTTTAATGGGAAATATTTGTGAACAAATATTTTGCAAATTATTATTATTAATAATAAAAATCTATTTCCTTGCATTTTATGTAAATGTTGCTGCTGTTAAAAAGTATTTGGGGAAAAAAAATCAACTGGTAACAAAGCATAACTATTGGCAACTGTTTAAAATTTAAGTAATTGACTGTTTTATTTAGTGAACATGAATTCTATTTTTAAAGTCTTCCTTTGCGTTATTGCTGTTTACACTATGGTGAAAACAAAATAATTGGAATACAAATGATGCTACGTCAACTGCAAAACTGTTGTCAGTTTTGGCCACTCATAAAAAGGCTGTCATAAACAGAAGCTAGGGAGTGGTAACTTTCACCATGATCAAAATGGTGGGAACTTTGTGGTACAATATTTCTCCTCAAGGACTTTACTATTGTGATACAGTACAAAGACCCTCACTCCCAGAAACAAAGATAGAAAAGCACCTGACTTTGCTGAGTTTCAACTAGGTCCCTAGTGGCCATGAGTTCACAGCACACATATGCTCCTGTAGTTTAAACAAAAGTCAGAAGTTGGGATTAACATACAGTAAATTGGCGAGGCATCATTACTCTCAATATAGCTGTCCTATCCCTGATATGGATATATAGTTCTTGACGCTGACATTGAAGGAATGCAGTGGTCTTCCATTTCACAGGTCACATCCCTCAAACTGTGCATAAAAACAAAACAGAACATATTGAAGCTCTTCTTTATATTAAAAAAATACAGGTTGAAAATTGGGCCCATTTCCTCCTGCCAGATGGATTTATTGGACTCATGGGGAAGAGTGGAGCAGTGCTTAAGAGAATTACAGCCCTTTCACACTCGTAAAATAGCAGTGATGGCCTCATTTGACAAGCTACATGTGGTCCTCTGACTCTTTTGGGACATAATGCATGCTCAGGTCGTCCACTGCACTGATGATATTGCTCATTAATCTTGTAAATCCACTCTCTTGAGAGTTCATGATTGTTTGGGGAGGAACAGTTTCTTTACAAACTAATCATGGGACATTACTGAGCGCAAGTGGCTGTCATGGTTCAACCATAAAATACACAGTCAATTCATTTCACAACATATTTGTGAAGCACTTTGAGATGTCTCAATGATAAGGCACTAAATCAAATGCAATGATTGTTATTATTAAATGCACAGTCACTACACCTTACAGTAAAATCTTGTGATACACTTTGAGACATTTCAATGTTATTATAAAGAACAACAAAAACTTTGATTTATATAGCGCCTCCACGCCGGACGGCGTCTCAGAGCGCTTCACAATAGCAGATCCCGGGACCGAGCCAGGGGCAAGGGTAGAAAGGTGACCAAAGGCACGGTCGAAGAGAAAGGTCTTCAACTGGGACCTGAAGCTGAGAAGAGAGGGGTGAGGCAAAGTTAGTGAGGAAGGGAATTTCAGAGCGTCGGGGCATAGAGGCTGAAGGGAAGGCTGCCAAGGGTGTAGCAGAGGATTTGGGGGACATGGAGGAGGCCAGACCCAGTGGAGCGAAAGCAACGGGTGCTGGTTTGAGGAGAGAGGAGGTCAGAGAGGTAGGGGGTTGCAGAGGAGTGGAGGGATTTGGTGACAACAGTGAGGATCTTGAAGTCGATCCTCTCTGGGATAGGGTGCTAGTGAAGTCTGGCAAGGGGGAGCAAAGGAGCGAAGTTTGGTGCGGGTGAGAACTCGGGCGGCAGAGTTCTGAATGAGCTGGACTCTGTGGATTGTGGAGGAGGGGAGACCGGTGAGGAGGGCAGCCGAGAGGTGACAAAGGTACCTTGACCAACAAAGGCAGTATTTTAATCTGTTTCATACTTATTCCTGTTAATAATTATTGAAAAGGTCCACTCTTGGTTTTCCTAGCTCTTATTTCCAAGCCTATGCAGCAGGCAAGTCAGCTTGTCAGGAGCAATAGCCTATGTGAAGTCCTGCCATACATGGAGTCAACATTTAAAGATAGTTTAATTAAATGATTGGTTTTATTTAGGTTACATAAATTCAATAATTGCTCCCATCCCTAGAGCTCTCCATATTTCACAGACATGCATAACTTGTAAACATGATTGCAATAATAGCCTTTTAATCTTCTGAGAAAAATACACAAAATTATGGGCATTTGGCATATATCAGAGGCTGGTTTAAACAGGTTTTTGTCTAAAGGTTTTTGTTTATTTCTGCTTTGGAACATGCAGTATAAATATATTGGGGGTAGTTTGGGAATAAATAATATGGACAAATATAAAATTCATCAGGTGCTTCTTTTCTTTCGTATGCCTGTTACAATTGCTTGCACAAATCTCCCCAGTAAATATTATCCTGTGATTAATATAACCTTATTTAAAATTACTTTTTCTCAATAAAATATAAAGTATAACAAATATTTCTTATTCCTTTCCAAATCCATCGGATTAACTGTTCACGGAATTTGAAAAATCAGTTCTGGGTCTGCGTTTTATGGATTATCATTTACGTTTCTTTACTATAACCAATAGACACAGGCAAATTAGTAAAGCCTCATTGTATATAATCTATATTTAATACTGATGGAATTACACATGGTTGTGCTTTTAGGACATAAGGTTATAGAAATATGAAATTGAAAAGGAAGATGATATATTTACAGGGTATTCTGGCTTTAAGAATTATATGACTCATCACGTCATTGAGACATTTCAAAGCACTTCACAGGATATTCTATGCTGTGGTTTGACTGCGTATTTTGTGGGCGAAACACAGCAGCCAAATTGCACACAGCAGCTTCCCTCAAACAGCCATGGAGTAAGCGACCAATTTTATTTGGGGGATTGTTGGACAGACAATGAGAGAACTATTTGTTTCGAATAGTGTTAAGGGATCTATAACAGGCAGAAGAAACCTCGGTTTAACTTCTCATCTGAAGGTCAGCACCTCCGACAATGCAACATACACCTAGTGCCAAAGTGGGACATGGGAGTCAAACCCACAAATTGCTGACCCAATGGTGAGACCGCTACCACTGAACCAAGCTGAGACCTTTGCACATGATATACGGTAACATATCTTAGCATGTGATAAACTTAAGTGCCCCGAGTTGCCGCCCCGCATGGAGGGTGCTATATGAATGCAAGTTGTTGTTGTTGTTTTAGCACCTTTCCCATTGAGAAGATGTCTCAAATTGCTCCACTGGATTCACTGTAAAGTGTAGTGCATAGATATAGGCATATGCTCAGTGTATTATTGAAATAATTCATGATTTAAATAATGGCATCTTTGCCTTTGCCTCGCCCCCTCTCTTCCTAGTTTCAGGTCTCGACTAAAGACCTTTCATTTTGACTGTACCTTCGGTCACCTTTTTCCTTCTGCCTCTGGCTCAGCCCCGGGATCCATCATTGTGAAGCACTCGAGACACCACTAGGCATGGAGGGCATAATATAAATCAAAGTTGTTGTTGTTGTTGTTGTAAACTCTTCGAGTGTATCACATTAAGTATCAAAATATGTATAATTTGATATTTAATATTGCCTTGGGACGTCTTCCTGACGTGAAAGGCTTTATTCAAATGTAATTTTGTTGCTGTTGTTGTTAAATAATTGTCAATACAGGTAAACCTCTGTTTAGGATGGGGATGCGTTCCTGAAAAACATCTAGATCAAAACATCCTAAATCGAAACGCGATTTTCCATACGGTCCCATTATATAACCAGAGATGCATTCTTTTCACAAAATTTTCGGACCTTAAAGCCACTAAATAACGTACAAAACCACACAACATACCACACAAAACACACAAATTAACACACATATGCTAGAAGTGGTACTTGGGGTAACTGTACAGTATTGTACTTTAACACTGGCAAACTTTAATACAGTACACTACTGGCAAACTTTAATACTGGCAGTGTGACAGCGGCACTTGCAGCTTCCCCACTCATCTTGATGTTGTGGAGCCCATAGCATATTTTAAACCTTTGAAACCACCCTCTGCTAGCACTGAAAGATGGTGCCATTGAGCCTTCTCCTTCCTGATCATTTAACTCCCTAAACAGTGATTTTGCCTTCTCTTGGATAACCAGGGTGTTGAGTGGTACACTACGCTGGTTCTGATCCTCAATCCAGACACTCAGCATTCTTTCCATGTTTTCCATCACATCACTCCTATGTTTTGCTAATCTGCTTGAACTGTAGCTGTAATATACCTTAGCTAGCCCTAAAGCCCTCCCGACATCCATACCTTTTTCACCAGAATTCATGCGCTTTATCACCTCAATTTTGCATTTAAAGTGATGACTTTGCGGGGTTTCTTGCTTCGAGCTGTATTACCGCTGTTCATTTCACTTACTGCTGTCTCTTCCCTACTTGCTAGAATCGCAGTAGAGACTATAAATCGCTCTAAGTTGCTTGGGAATGTTTGGAAATTACTGTAATACTGACGTGTCGTGGTGTTGCTTCAAAATCAGCTGGCTTTTAAACAATGACGTGGCAACATGCTATTGGCCAGTTGAACGCTTGGATACACTGTATCAGGTACGCGCGCGAATACACTATGGACTATGCGTATAGACAAAAAGGAGGCGTGAAATGTGATCGCGATATTCAAAATATGTACTGCACATGCGCAAAAAAAAATTGTTCATTAAAACAAATCCAAGTGTTCCATATCGATCAAAAGGTGTTAAAAAATTATGTTCCTTCAATCAAAATGACCTAAATAGAAGCGTCCTAAATAGAGGCTTACCTGTATTAAAATAATTGTAAATGTTATGGAAAATGTGGTGAATTATCAAGGGATTTATATCTAGTGGTTTCATAGTTTGTGACAAAGGTGTCTTAGAAATGTACAGCGCAGAGGATGGCCTATCATGTTTCGGTTAAGTAAAATCAGAAAATATTGGTGCCTGGAGTTTGTTCAGATTGGGTGGTATCATGAAAATTTCGGGAGATTTCTCATTCAAGGATAAAGGATATTTAATATTATTATCATATTTTGGGCTGGGAACATAGATATTATGGCCTGATATGAATATTGTTTTTAAGGGTGGAGAGGGAGAGATTCAGCACAGTATTGGTAAGAGATTTCCCTCTGTTTACATTTATTTAAAAAATTATCATAAGCAACACTTTAAAATTTTAAGTGGTTTACTATTTTGTTAAAACTTTTGTCATAACATTACAAGGATTGTCCATTATCTGAGAGCGAGTGCAGAGACAGAAAAAGACCAGTAGCCATCATCAGTAAATTACACCGAGGATACACACAACAACAACATATATTTTTATAGCGCCACTCATGCAGGAAAACGTCTCAGTTCACTTGGAACCCCACTATCAATATGATAATACTGTATATGTTTGCTGTATCATTTTTTTATATTCAATTAAAATAAACCAGTTTCTTCTCATTACAATTTTAATATTTATGACGTGCTTGTATGTTTGTAATTAATTCTGAAGGGACGCTATGAATTCCCCCAATATTCAGTATTATGTGGATTCAAGATTATAACTCCCCTGAAGTGTAATTACAGTATTTAGTCTGGGCATTTAAACAAGGAGAGCAAGGAAATAAAAAATTTAAATTCTGCGCTATGTGAAACAAAATGCAAGCAGCCTATTAAAATTAATCATCTAATGAATTTCATGTTCATTCAGTGCAAGCCAGAATTAAAAGCATGCTGAAATCTGATCATGTGCCTGTATAAATCCTGTACAGAATCATTCTAACCTGTGATCCTTATACTGTACAAACATTCTACACATTATAAAATGCTTACATTTGATATAGCGTCTTTCATGTCAGGAGGACGTCCCAAAGTACTTCATCGATTATGCTGTAGTGTTGTAATTGTATTGTGTAGCTTAAGGGTAGCCAATTTGTGCACAGGAATATCCCACAAACAGCCAGAATTACCAATTGTATGCTACAACAACAACAACAAAATTACACTTATAAAGTGCCTTTCTCGTCGGGAGGACATCCCAAAGTGCTGACCAGTCAGGTCGGGACCCGAGCGGTGGGGGGAGAGTCGGGGTAGGGGGAAGGAGAGGGAGGAGAGTTAGTGGGGGAGCCGAAGGCGCAGTCGAAGAGGATACTGGGAAAAACTTCCTTCCCTTCCCAGATAGTGCCATGAGATCTTTAACGTCCACCTGAACAATGACATCTTACATTTCTATTGTGCCCTTCATGTGGGGTAGGGGCTCAAAGTGATAAAACAGGCAGACCTGTCCCAGTTTAATGTTTCATTCAAAGGATAGCACTTCTGCTCCCGACATAAAAGGCGCTCTATAAATGTAATTTTGTTGTTGTTGTTGTTGTTCTGACACAGCACAGTACCCAGTACACAGTACACAGTATTGGAATGTCAGTCTGGACCATATAAGTTCAAAGTCTTGAACCCATTACCTTCACAACAAA
Organism: Hydrolagus colliei; assembly: GCA_035084275.1. Lineage (NCBI taxonomy): Eukaryota > Metazoa > Chordata > Chondrichthyes > Chimaeriformes > Chimaeridae > Hydrolagus > Hydrolagus colliei. Next base: position 44,251,586 of record CM068745.1, on the reverse strand, counting down.
ATGACATTTATAAAGTGCCTTTCATGTCGGGAGAACGTCCCTTGTGACATGAAAGGCGCTCTGTAAATGCAACTTTGTTGTTGTTCTGACTCAAAGAGTTCTCCAACAGAGCCAGAGTGACACACCCGCAAACCCAAGACTATGCTAACACCATACACATTCACTGTACACTGTGGTCCTGAAATATATTATACATTGACTGAAATGTATGAACCTAAGGCTGTTTTTGAACTGTAATCAAAATTGAGCTGACTGTAAGCCATTGATTCTGCAGACTGAGCCTGCATAAAAGTGATTGCCACATTCACACAAAAGATTGTGATCCTGAGATTGACCATTTCCTGCCATTCGAATGATCACTTTTAAAAACTGTAATTAAGGGATTCAGTCTGGGATGCAGCATGGAGGCCGGGATTACATGCTTTATGACTGGAGGCATCGGCTAATATTGATGTACGAGTTTAATTCGGATTCCACTACCCTGCACCACTTTCATTGATCTGTAAGGTGCAGCTCAATGCGTCTTATATGAGCTGAATTGATTGATAGTGAGATGTTAAGTATTAGAAGAATTTCCCTCTATTTGTGCACATAGTACAGTAGATAGTTTCCATATATTCCCTATTTGCTTACAATTGCTTTCTTATTCAGGAATTGACGTAGGTTGCTGGTAAGCCTAATAAATACAGAGACTACTGACAGCTGAAGAAAATTATTTGCTGAAAGTTGATCTGACCTGATTGTGTGAATAAAGCATGATTTCATTTTATATGTCGAATGACTGAGGCAAGACAACAGCAGGAATCGTCATTTCCAGTAATTTAATCAATCACAGGTCTAACATCAGTTTATGTATTTGCAAATATCTTGATGTTATCACAATACTCGCACTATTATATCAAGATATGTGAGCAGGGGCAGAATGCCGCCAGACCAAGTCCTCCTGCTCAGCCTCTTTACACTATTGAATCAATTCTCTACCTCACATATATTATGGAAAACGTTGCTGCGGTATAAACTTTCTCCCAACAATCTGGGCTGCACTGGATTTAAGCTCCTACTTCAAATGTAGGATTGTTTCCAAACATATTGCAGGACATATTTCCACTGTTCGTTCTCTATAATTGAATAAAAGCAGGTATTATATGGCATCCAGCAACATCCACAATACAATGCTCTGAGTTGTTGTATCAGGATGGCTGCTTTCTTTTGGGGGCGGGGGAAGGGCAAGAGCAGAGTGGGAGATGGATGAAGTAGACAAAGTGACCATTCTCTCTGGGGTCAAGCTTGCCCCATTGTGACACATCCGGTGAAGGGAGAGAGCACTGGGACGTCCTCGTGATGTGAAAGGCACCAAAAAACGTAATGTGTTGCTGTCAAGTGAACTTTGTGAGTTACACTAAGTGAACCCACAGTACACCAAAGGATTTTTCATAACTTATCTCAGTCTTCCTGCCACCAAATCTCCAAAATTTCACCTACTCTGTAAGACCATTTTGCCTACAGTTTAGCCAAATTTAAGATGTTACAGACTTGTAGAAAATTATTCAATCCATTCTTAATTTGGAAACCTGATATCCATAGTTCTTAAAAAATGTAATTCAATTGCGAGTAGTAAACTTAAATAACAGGCTCCCTAGGAAAACTGGAAGCAAACAATGCCATTTGGTTCAGAAACAAATTAGATAGATTCCAGAATACAATACTGTATATAGTTTGGGACATGATATGTCAATGGTAGAAGGAGAACTAGATGGACCTTGGTCTTCTTTCGCCTAACAAATTCTTATGTTCTTATGTTCAATCATATTTAAAATTCTGTCCAATCATCAAGACAAAATATTTGAAAACCTTGGCAGAATTTCAAGCCCCTAGAGGGGATATGTCAATGGGGATGCAGATTTTTTCCACTTTATTCCTTAAAACCCTGAAAGACAGCACATTAATAGGTACAGGGTGGTCCAAGCTATACAAGCGGTGGAATTGCCTCTCATTTCCAGCAATATCCCGATGTGCTCTGTTACATCACCAATTCCTTAGCTTCTGCCAATATACACATGTGTTTCTTTAGAGAAGCATGTGAAGGAAAGATTGTGCACTCCAGAACTAACAAACACAACCTCTTCTTCTGTGAGTCCTCTTTCGTTGAAACAGGAGATTCTTAAAATGATGGCTAGCTGGTAGTTTCTGCACATGTCAAGCCCTCAAGTTAACCTTAAAAACCTGTTGCAAGTTTTGACACCATTTGTGGTTCTCTAGATTGGAGACAAACCGGATCAATTTAAAGCAGTATAAATTTTCATTCATTCAGCCTGAGTTGGATTCATACTCTTCTCAAAGGTAGGAGACCTACAAACATACTGCGCCAGCCATTCCTGATTCTATTCTCTGTACTAAGCACAGGAATTGGTAGAAACATAACCCTACAAAAGCTAATTTTGTTAATAGAAAATCCCAGATGATACTTGACTATGGAAGAAATTGAGGGCTAAAAGAATATACACAGTGACATTTTTGTTATATGGGAACACATCTAAAGTTACAAAGTTTGAATTTGGCTAATAATGTTATACCCTTAGATGACAAACTACTGTGGTGGAATAATGTAATATCTATTTGTGCCCTTGGGAATGTTTTCTGTGGAATGTAAATGGTTTAGAGTCAAATAGTGCATATTATTCTGTTAAATGGCTTCCTGCCGAGGCACAGGGAGGGCGTTTATAACTTTCTTTCTTTTGATGTTTCGTTGCCTTATCCAGATCTCGCTGCAAAATTAAATGGGATAAACCAAAATATAAACTGTAGATAATCCATTGATAAGAATGAGGCAGGTGGTCTTTATATCTTTTGTTCTTTCCGTGTTTTCTTTACATAGAATTACATATAGAATTACAAGAAAAGTACTGCATTGAAACAGGCCCACCTAGTTTCAACCCAAACCAGCTGATAATCATCGCTTGAAATTCCAATAGATTACAAATGAATCTGGAATGAAATTTCATCGCTATTCACTTCATTGAGCTAAGAAACTTTTCACAGAACTCCGAGCAGTCTGTTTGAATCATACACACATGTCCATATCTTATTACAGTATTAAGTTATTTTAGAGGTTATTCTTCCCTCTTCGGGAGATTTACTGATATTTAATGGAATGCTTACAATGAGAAATGGCTCTAAACTGTATACTACCAACATACCATACATTTATACAAAGCAGCGGATAACACTGATACTATTTTCAAATGTGGAACACAGCCTGCTTCCCTAACCTATTCTCCTCCTTCTCTTTTTATTTAATCTCACATCTTACAGCCTCTCTGAGTTCTACCCATGTCTGATTTTCTTCACATGCATTTCCCATCTGAACCCTCTTTCAAAAACAACAAAGTGACAGGTGTGCTGGTCTAGTTGCTCTGTGGGTTCACACAAATCTGGGCCGATGATCACTGTTCAGATCATCAAATCACTTCATTCAAACCAGAGGATCCAATTTACGATCCTGGTCCTCACATTCAAAGCTCTCCACAACCACAATCCATCCTACATCCGCAACCTTCTAAGCCCTTACCAACCTGCGCCCCATCCACTCACTGCTTCACATCTGCCCCACCATTGGTGAGCGAGCATTTAGCCACTCTGCCCCCAGCCTCTGGAACTCCATCACACAGTCTCTCCACCTCGCCCCCTCCCTGGCCTCCTTCAAGTCCCACCGCAAAATTCTCAGCAACTCCTAAGAATAATAATAATAATCCTTGCATTTGATATAGCGCTTTTCCAAATCTTCTAGATGTCTCAAAGCCTGTCACAGAATGTTGTGTCTGAGGCAGTGACTGTCCAGCGCCTTGGGACGATCTCCTGCTGTGAAAGGCGCTATACAAGTATAATTTTGTTCCTGTTGTTGAAACCACATTAATTTCGGTTTTATTATTGTCAATTTCTCGCATAATGCCATAGAAATATACTACAACAACTTGTAATTATACAGCTCCTTTATACGGGGCAGCAGCACAGAATAGGAGATAATTTGGCTCAATATGCCTGTGCTGGTTCTCTGAAATAGCTATATATTAAGTCCCATTCTCCTGCCTTTTATATGACTTTTATGACACAGTTTCTATTTCCTTTGTTTGTGTTCAAAATCCCCAGCTTTCACATTTAAGAAGGCAATACAACTTTTCCTTTTTTCAATTTGCTGTTGCGTAACACTGGGTTTTGAGAGAGTGAGCATTTTGATCTCTCCTGCATCTGATTCCTTGAGTGCACATAATGAAGAGGCTGATATCTGATCTGAATCTCAGTGTCTTCGGTTGTTTTATTCTATTGTAAGATCGCAATTAAGATGCAATCCTTGCAAGGTGTTTTGAGATCAATGTAAAACCTTTTGTGGCAAAAGATCGCTCTATCATATGATGGACTTGTCATCTGATGTAGGTCTTACATGTCTACAGATTTGAAGAATTCTACAATGAGAAGAGCTTGAGGGTTATAACATTATAACATTATAACATGGATTGGTTTGGCTTTGGCTTCTCAACTATCTTCTCAACTATCTTCCTTTTACCAAGCTATGTTTTATTTTCCTTCCAAGGAGCAGTTGAAAGGACTGTGGTATTGAAGTACGAAAATAACCTTTCCATTTCCTATAACTCAGTGTTTAAATCTGATTTTCTTCCCCATTACCTTTCCATTTTATAGCTGCCATTTGGGGGAAAGGAACGTTGCATTCAGACGTTTTAAGAATTGTTTATTGAAATGGTATTTGCAGCACAATAGTAATAATAATCCTTGCATTTGATATTGCACCTTATCACATCTTCGAGACGTCTCAAAACGCTTCATGGAATATACTATAAAGTGAATTGACTGTATATTTTGTGGGCAAAACATGGCAGTGTTTGTGCACAGCAGTGTCCCACAAACACAGTGTCAAGTTTATTGTTATTTTTTTTTGAAGGAATTATTACCTCCGGAAAAGTGATCAACTAATCGACTAACAACCAGGTTCTTACTTGCCGCTGGGTAAACAGAGGCATGGTGGATTAAGGAAATTTGCCCAACATTTTGCCGTACTGGGAATCGAACCTAGGTCTCTTGCTTGTGAGGCGAGTTCTCTAACCACTGAACTACAGTGTAATAATTACCGGGAGAAATTCCCTTCTTGAATAGTGCCATGGGATCTTTTAACATCCACGTAAACAGTCAGACACAACCCCGGTTTAACATCTCATCTGAAGGATGGCACTTCCGACAATGCTCCCTCCCTCGCTGAGTATTAGTACGTCAGTTTAGACTGCGTCAGTTCAAGTCCCAATGCAGGATGTGTATCCACAACCTTCTGACTCAAAGACTACCACAGAGCCAAGCTGGGAGGGTTGGATTGTTGGAGGTGCAATCCTTTGGGCAATATGTTAAACCGAGGTCCCGTCTGCCCGGTCAGGTAGTGCAAACACGCACTCTGCGTACACTCGCTGATCAAACAATGCATTAAGAAATTGACAGCCTGCATTTTTCAGTGATACTGTATGTTAATTATTCCAAACACATCTGTTTATGGGACACTGATGTGCTCAAATTGGCTGCTGCATCCGCCCACAAAATACCCAGTCCCTGTGCTATTGTGCGATTTCTAACAATCACCTGAACAGGCAGATGAGGGCTTGGTTTAACATCTCATGTGAACAACGGCAACTCCGACAATGCTGTCTATTCAGATGCTCAATGAAGAACTGGGATGCAGGAGCCAGCCTGCAGCTTCTCACGCTTCAAGTCTGGCATTTCGGTTGTGCAGGCAGAGAAAGAAGAAAGGGTTAACTCCATTTCTAGCTGTCTATATGCAGAAACCTCCATATGCGTTGCCACACTTCACAGGGCAATTCAATTTGAAGCCCCAGTGGAACCGAGAAGTCCATGCTTTTCTTTTGTAAACAAATAGTCAAGTTAAAATATCTAATCTTAGGGATAATAACCTTGATGGAGAATTTTCAAAGTGCAGCCTTAGCATAATAAACCCATGTCTGCTGCCACATTTTAATTTTACTGCTCTGCGCCTGTTCGTTATATGGCAACAACTTATAGTTGAATTGTATTCAGCTGTCATCAGGCAAGCTGCAATACAAGATCCTATCTTGGGACCAATTCTGAAGGAGGAGGAGTATATAAATAGACTGCAAAGATGCTTATTGTGTTTAACGTGTCAGGAGAGGGAGAATGTGATTTGTGAAATAATGATGATAATAATCGTATGGATCAAAAATTAAGTTGAAACCTGCCTTAACAACAGTTTGAGAAGCGGAGGTGGGAGGGTGGGGGGAGGGGCGGGGGGGCGTAAAACATTCCCCATTTCTCCGACAATAGAAGATTGATTTCACCCTGAACCTGGTGGATATGCAGTAGCCGTGCTTGTCTTCGGTGCAGCAAGTAAGCTGCCACTGTTTCCACTGTGGGGAGCAATGCTTCACATAGATTGCAATGTCACATCAAGGTTCCACTATGAAAACTCCCTCCTTGTCGGCCTTCCTGGCTCTTTCCTCCACAAGCTGCACATCATCCAGAACTCTGCAGCTCGTGACCCCTCTCGCATCAAGCTCTGCAACCACCACATCACCCCCACCCTCGCGCGGCTCCATTGGCTCCCCATCCCCCAGAGGATTGAATTCAAGATCCTCATCCTCACTTTCAAGGCCAATCACAGACTTGTCCCCTCCTATCTCTCTGAACTGCTGTCTCCCTATCAACCTGCCCACCCCCTCCGTTCAGCGGATTCCGTTCTGCTCCTGTCCCCCACCTGACCCGCCCTACCATCAGCGGACGAGCTTTTAGCCTCTCTGCCCCCACACTCTGGAACTCCATCCCACAGTCCCTTCACCGCGCTTCTTTCCTTGCCTCTTTCAAGGCCAGTCCCAAGACCCACCTCTTCGATCGTGCCCTCGGCTGCCCTCCCAATTCTCTCCTCCCTCCTAACTCTCTCCCACCCAACACCCCTACCCTGCCCCTTTCCCCTACTCAGGTCCCGACCTGACTGTTCAGCACCTTGGAACATCCTCCTGACATGAAAGGCACTCTATAAATGTAATTTTAGTGTTATTGTTGTTCAGTGTTGTTTTGTCAGATATTCCTGTAAAATTAAGCAGGTCGGAATAAACACATCACAAGTTGCATTTTGCCAGACAGCACATTTGCCCCTCTCACATTGTGTAGAAAACAGATTATTTGTGACGCATTACATTACAGAGCATGAATTCTTGTAATGAATTTATGAATATCTTTGTCTTTTCTCTCATTATTCTGCTCTCCTCTCTCGTTCTGCCCACAAATATGCAGTTAATTCATTTTACAGTATATTCTGTGAAGCATTTTGAGACATCTAGAAGACATGAAAAGCGCTATATCAAACGCAAGGATTATTATTACATTATTATTGTTCCTGGGCGACTAGTGGTCCCCGCACCCCCCACCCCCACCACAACCCTCAACTGATATTCCTGCCAAATTGAACTGCAGTCAGCTTTAAACCAGCTCATTCTCATTTAATCACCGACAGAGAAAGCGATGTCCCGTTCCACCAAATAAAATTGGCAAAACATTTCCTGGAGGCGTATTGCGTTGGTGTGGGCTCCAGAGCAGAGACATTCATCAAGAATAAAGTCTGTCTTCAGGCTCTTCTAATCCATTTCCATATTTAAGCTTCTTCTCCCCCTCCCTTTCTGGTGGCAACACTCAGATACCCAATCCCTTTCCCCCTTTGTCATGTATTTACCTTTAGGGTGAGCTTAAAGGGAAGATCTCATACTGATGCCACAACCACATCGATCCTTTGTCTCTCCACCCCGGTGACACATGGCCTTTAAGATGCAATTAAAATGCAGTGTTTATTAAACTGCATTATTGTGTTATGCTGCTTCTCAGATCACTGAAGAAACATAACAAGAGCACCAGTGGAACATCCCCAAGTCATAAATAGATACCACAGTAAGGTGATAGTGAGTTTACAATGTTTAATTGCTCGCTTTCCCCAGTTTCCCCAGTGGAGGTCCTGTAGCTCAGTGGTTAGAGCATTTGCCTTACAAGCGTGTGACCTGTGTTCGAATCTAGGCAGATCAGGGCAAAATCTTGGGCAAGTTTCCTTACTCCACATGTCTAATAATAATCCGTCCAAAAAATACCTCACAATAATAAGAAAAATTGGTCATTTCAAATTCATGACAGTTTGTGGGACACTGCTGTGCGCAATTGGCTGTCATAATTTGCCCACAAATATACAGTCAATTAATTTTACAGTATAGTCTGTGAAGTACTTTGAGAGGTCGATAAGATGTGAAAAGTGCTGTATCAAATGCAAGGATTATTATTTTTATTATCCCTCAGCTCCCACCCTCAGCTCAGCTGTCAACTAGTATTGTTAAGTGACATGGAGTGTCAAAGGCACTATATAAATATAAATATCAATTTATATTGATCTAGTGCCTTTAATGTCAGGAGGAGGTTCCTCGGCACTTACCAATACTGGTTGGCACCTGAGCTTAAGGTGGGAGCTGAGGGAGGATAGTGAAGCAGAAAAATGATCAAAAGCACAATCAAAGAGGTAAGTCTTGAGACAGACCTTAAAAATTAAGGTACAATCACCGTGAGAATTAGAACTCAAAATCTCTGTTTACAGAAAAAAGTGCTTTTGCTACTAAACTACAGTGCCTATGTTTCTCATCACATTGGCTGCATGGTGTGCAAAATAACTGTGAATTTACTCTTTTGTGAGAATACAATTGTTTTTTAGAAAACCTAGCAGCCATACACATGTGGGATTAAAATACATTATAATCAATCAAAATATGCATGGATGCCCAAGCATTTGTTTTTGACGCCTTTGTCAGTGCCGTAGAAATCATAGAAAATCAGCCAAATAGAAACCAGGGTGTTGAATTAAAAATATACTATTAAAAAAATGTGGTCACTCAATAGATGACTGTTTGTGGGATGCTGCTGTTTGCAATTGGCTGCCATGTTTTGCCCACAAAAATATACAGTCGATTCAATTTACAGTGATAAGGCGCTATATCAGATGCAAGGATATTAATACAGCAACACCTCGATAATCTGACATTCTGAAAATTAGAAACTCCCTAAAACCGACAAGATTTAAAAATACAAGCATTGGATTTTTTCTGATGTCCGGCAAATCTCCCGAAGTTCGGAACAGCTGCTTGTAGTTCCCGGTGTCGCCGCTCTGCCATCCGGTGTTGTGGCTGAAGCTCGGGCGTTGTTTGGCTTCGGTGCTGTGTTTGGGGCGGGGCTTCTCCAGCCATTTCTAGGATAGGTTCTAAATACCAGCAAACTCCAAAATCCAGGAGGTAACGGGCCCAACTGGGCTGGATTATCAAGCTTTCACTGTACAGGCATCCCACCCCAACCGCGGTCTTGGTGACCGCAGATTTCAAGTATACACGGTTTCCTCTCTTCAACAACTTTGCCAACCACGGCAGTGAATTTTGCGTATCAACGGGTTTTAACACTAGCACTAGCATTTGGCGCTAGGACCCAGTTGCATCAACCAGCCGTGATGTCACTTCTCTTTTAGGAAGAAGATAAATAACATGAATTTATTGTTTCTTATATTTTTTTTATTGTGTTACTCGAACATTTATTGTTTTTGTTAGGTTATTGTGTATTTTTTATGTGTTTAGTAAAAGAACAAGCAACATCACTTACTCCCACTAACCCCATTTTTCCCATAAGGCCTTGTATTTGCCAACCACAGTTTTACTAACCACGGGGTTTTCAGGAACGTATCCCCTGTGGTTGGGGAGGAATGCGTGTATTACTAAACATGTGCTGTATGGAATCAAATATTTTGCAGGGGAAGAGATCAGCATTTCACAACTCTGGGCAACTCCTTTAGCTCAACGGTTAGAGCACTCGCCTGGGTTTAATTCCAGGCAGGGGTGAAACCATGGGTAAATTTCCTTACTCCACAGGCCTGATAATCCCTTTAAAAAAAAGCAATAAATCGGTCATTTCAATTTACGACTATTTGTGAGGCACTGGCTGTGCAATTGGCTTCCACGTTTCGCCCACAAACATACAGTCAACTCACTTTACAGTATATTCTGTGAAGCGCTTTGAGACGTCTGGAAGACGTGAAAAGCGCTATAGCAAATGAAAGGATTATTATTAGTAGTAGTAGAAGTATGATATTGATGCAGGTGAAGCCAATGTTACCTTAAAATTAGTGTCTGACTTTATCATGTGGTGCTGGATTCTGCACATGGCCACCGGTCTCACACCTAAATGTTTGGGAAACAGAACCACCCATTGCTTACAGTCTGTTTGAAGATTGATTCTGGAGTAAATTCGCCAGGGAGCTTATTATCATTCTTCACTGCAGCAATCTCTAGCAAGCATTTGCTTCTATTAATGACAGGGTGTCTGAGAATTCTCTGCAATTAAATCACATACACATCTGTGTTTCCAGTCTGCCAGGTAGATTTCTATTCTTCCCCACTGTGCCTATGTTTACTCTCTAGTTCTTTCATAAGTCGGACATCTGGAAATTTCAATAAATTTACCAGCTAGAGCTGACCTGCTGGACTCATTGCTGCATTTTCAGTCTTGCCTTGTGCCCCACCGCAGTGAACGTATTTAAACCGCGGGCATTTCAAACTACTGCTTCTGAGAGCTGACAGATGATGTTGCTCAAATGTAGCAGCCTTGAGTCACAATGTTTTCAAACAACAAACTCTGATCTTTCCAACATGGCATTAAAGCCATAGGGCTGAATGGTGAATCTGTCAGTTCAGAGGCCTCAGAATGACAGCCTCAGAAGTTCCAGCAGTTTTCTCCTTCTTTGCTAGATTGAACGGCGTACATGCATTTCATTGTTTTCTTGTATTCGGTCAACAATGGGAGCTGTCCATCATTTAGTATCGAGTACAACTATATGAGTGTCACAGTTATGCCACAAGCAACTCAATCTCCACCAATCGCTTGAATTAATCTCTTCAAATCTCAGACCACTGGGTTATAATTAAGTCGATCGTTCTGTAACTCAAATAAATGACCTTTTTTTCTTTTACAACCTGGAACATTTATTATAATTACACCACAGCATGGCATTAGTACAGATCAATCACACCAGTCGCTTCCAACAGTGTGAGAAACAGTGTGAGCAGACAACATCAAATTATACAGTCTTGCTCCCTCCACTTCCTAGTCAACCACAGCAAAGAATTTCCGCTCTTTGCTGATCAAATCCCATTGAAATCTCTAAAAGTAACAAAAGCCGACTGCCTCACCATACACCATGTCGCTTTTATTTTGGAGGTTAAAAGCTTGGTTTCATCTGCAATTCTATACCAACTGGACAAAACCGACACAAAGTACTGAACATCAGTCTTAAAAGGAGATATCTTGGAGTAGAGCTTATAGATGGTGATAGGTCTTGCTTTTAAACTGCAGCCGTCCTTTTGGTGATTGCACAGTGATATAGCATAGCGGGTTCCAAGATTGTGACCCATTGATGATGAAGAATGCAGTACTGTATATATCCATCAGTAACGTGGGGATGGAACTGTGTCACATTATAATTATCCTATCACACATCGCATTTTCCAGTCCACATTTCCAGAAATATTTAACCACATTGTAAAATACAAATGTAAAACTTGATGTATACATGGTTAAAAAAGAGGAAGGAGTTTATTTCGGTGTCCTAGATAACAATACCCCAATTAATATTGGTTATTCACTTCATGACTGTTTGTGGGACATTGCTGTGCTTAAATTGTCTTCCATGTTTGCCCAAAAATCCAGTCACTATACTTTGCCGTATATCTTATGAAGCACTTTGAGACGTCCACCTGAAATGAAAGGTTCTATACCAATTGTAAGACTTATTATTATCATGTGCTGGATACTTTATCATCCCTTTGTATCTTCAATTCCTTCATCAGTATACTATTAAATTATCATGTTTCAGCTTCACAGCTGAATGTAAATATAAAATAAGGGCCAAGATACGAATTGCTTCTTGGATACTGTTTGTAATTTTTAAAATAATGAGCAACTTTTAAAACAGACCTGATAAAAGTTAATCAATTTTCTTTTCCTTTTTCCATACTGACTGTCTGACCTGCTGAGTGTTCCCAGTGACTTCTGTTGTTATTTCTGAATTCCAGCATCTACAGTATTTTGCCTCTTGTGATTCCAAATCAAGTTACCGTAGTTGAATCATAAAATCATAGAATATTTACAGCACAGAAGGAGGCCATTCGGCCTGTGCCAGCTTGTGCCTGTGCCAGCCAGCTTTTTAGAAGAGCTACCCAATCAGTCGCACTTCCCTGCTCTTTCCCCATATCCTTGCAATTTTTTTCCTTTTCAAGTCCCTATGCAGTTCCCTTTTGAAAGTTGTTATTGAATGTTTCCACCACCCTTTCAGGCAGTGAATTACAGACCATAACAACTCCCTATGTAAAAAAAAGTCTCCTCTTTTTCTCTCTGGTTTTTTTACCTGGTATCTTCTGATAGCTTAAATCTTGGTCCCCTGATTATCGACCCACCTGCCAGTGGAAACAGTTTCTCCCCCACCTAACTATCAAAAGCCACTCATAATTTTGAACACTTAAATAAGATGCAAAAATAGTTTGTTGTTGCCAATGAAAAGAGTTGCCAGAGCACACATTAGGCTTCAGTAATCGGTGACTCATCTGTTAGTTCCACAGTATAGTTTCTCCAAGTCTCTCTGCTCCCAGTAACCAAGGATCAATTTTCTCAGATGTCTTTCCTTCTCAGTTAGTGTCTCACAGTTAGGGGCAGGACCATTTCCTGATCCTATAATTCTCCACATTCAGGGGTGGACGGGTAGGTGAAGCTCTACCCCAAAACAGATCATTTTCAGACTGAAGCAGGGAGCAGAGTTTCGTAGGAGATATAAGGAAGAAATTACACTGTACACTTCAGCCACTGTGGTAGTAGTAGCTGCTAATTTATGATTGAATTGAACAATTTTCCAAAATTCTTCAAATATATTTTAAGACAACAAGTATTAAGACTGAGGATAAATTTTGAGCCTCAGAGGGTAATAAGAACAACAACTTACATTTATAGAGCAAACTTCACATGGGTAATGTTACAGAGTGCTTAAGAACTTGATGCCGAGTTAGAAGAGGAGGAAGTGACTGATCAAGGAGAAAAGTCTTCAGGTGTGATCTGAAGCCGAGCAGAGAGGCGGCCAAGATGCAGGGATTGAGGCAAGGAGTTTCAGAGTTTCGGGACAACAACAACAGCAACAACAACAACAACTTTGATTTATATAGCGCCCTCCACGCTGGACAGCAACTCAGAGTGCTTCAAACACGGTGGACATAGTGGCTGAAAGTATGGCAGTCAATTGTTGAATAGAGAGGACAAATTTCATGAGGAAGTTAATGGGAATGGTGTGGGTTATGATTACTTTGGTGATGGAGGGCTGATATTTAGGTATATGGTGCTTGGGTATACTGGATGTTGAGTAGGAAGGACAGCTGAGGATCAAACATAACGCCTAGATTATAGTCTGAAGGATAGGCTGGCAAGGTTATGGAGGTCATAGCAGGTGAAAAGAAGTTGATGAGAGCCAATGAGTGTGAGTATGGCTTCTATCTTGTCAACATTCAGCTATGGAAAGTTGTCCAGGCCAGGAAGTTTGACAGGCAAGCTGACAGAACAACGATGAACCTGGAGTCGCAGCTGGAGGAGAAGCAGTTTGGGATGTCATCTGCATACATGTGGAAGTTGACCCCATGTCTGTGTATGACATCAATGGGAGACAGTAGGACTTGAAGCAGCAAAGTGTGGTCCCATTAAGTTGTATAAGGGAGGAAAGGCAGTGGAGGAAGATGACATGATTGAATGTCAAACTCAGTGGAGAGGTCCAGGAGGACAATGAAGCAGAGATATCCCTGGTCACATAGTAAGAGGACATCATATATAATTTTGATGAGTGCTGTATCTGTGCTGGGGACAGGGTGGAAACTAGACTGGGGAGGGAAAGGGGGAGGGAAAGGGGTAATAGGACAGAGCCAGAGCAGAGCCAGCAAGGGGTAGCCAGCAGGAGGTAGAGAAGGGTGAGTTGGGTGACCAGCAGCTGGTGGTGGGCTTCAAATGTGTGATAATAGTTAAGAGGAACAGACAGAAATGGGGGCAACAATTACTAGTATTATCCTAAGGGTTAGGAATTCTACACTGGATTCTTCACCAGGGATCAATTATACCAAATGGTAGGATTATCATAGTTACATATTTTCAGCATTCAGTTGACTGAAACTGATTTGTAGCTCATTCATGGAAATATGGGATATTTTTTAAAAAAGACCAAATAGCTTCTGAAAGCCAAAAGTTATAGCCATTTCATTTACCAAAATCTTTATTATATCAGGTTTTTTTAGCCTATATTTCCACAGTCAATTGCATTGTTCTCAGGTCTAGTAATCAGATAATATGGAAATGTGGTTGTTAGCTATAAAGAGCAACTTCCACATTTTTAATAGATTTAATAGATGTTTCTAAACGATGACTTAAATGAAGTTGCTGCCTTGTGCAGATATTTTATCTGGCATTATTTCAGCCTGCATTATGAATATTCAATCAGAGTGAGTCTGATTTAAAATAATGTAATCCCTTGTTTTAAATTATGTTGTATTGATTTTTGGAAATCTAATGGGAAAACAATATATTTTAAATTGTAATGAGGTTCTACTGTCAGTTTTTTTTGACAAGGCCAATTTTTACCTGCTCAGACCAAGTAATTCATTATTTCACTTGATGCAGTCGAAAATGACTTCCTCCACTCTCCAATCTTCATATTAATTTATGATATTCTTTATCAAAAGCATGTCTTTTTTTCTTACTGCCATTGAATTTGACAGTGTTACGTTTCCCTTAACATTTTTTCTGTTGGGTCACAGATTTTGTTAAGCAGAAAGCGAACAGCAATGCAATAGAAACATTTTGGAGCTACATTTCCTGCCCCTCGAATAATAGATAGCTCCTGCTCATTCCTCTTTAGGATGTCTGTTGAACAGAATATTTACACATGACACATCAGACAGACATTCAGCCAAAACAGCCCAATAACAGATAACGGAAAGAACGAACAGATAATGGAGCAAGGCCACAATTCAGTTTCCTGTTTGTTTATTTCCCAGGCTCTGCCGGGGGTGACTCAATGGATCACCATGTTTGATCGAAAACTGACAAGTCCTTTGCTTTAAAGCCTATCTTCTGAGAGTCCCCCACATACATCCTTATCAAAAGAACTAAGACCTTTTTTTATATTTATATCCTGTTTTGTTCAAAAAAACGTTGTGCCAACCCTTGTTTCCATGTTACACCATATTGAAAACCACCATTTTCTCACCTCTTTCTTCCAATGCCACATTAAGCTATTACAGTATATTGATGTATATTTTTAAATAAGAGCAAACTTTATAAAATGAATTAACTGTATATTTTGAGGACAATTTTGTCCCACAAACAGTTGTTGTTTGAGTGATCAGATTATTATTACTTTTTTTAAACTTTTTTTAGGGCATTATTACTGACTGTTGAAGGTACTGTTATTCGGATAAGATGTTAACATAAGGCCCTGCCTGCCTGTTTAGATGGAATTTAAAGATCCCATGGCAGTATTTGAAAGAGAGAGTGTCCTGGCCATCAATCCTCTTAATGGCTATTTGTGGGACATTGCTGGACAAAAATTGACTGCTGCATCTGCCTACAAAGTGCACATTCACTACACTTTACAGTATAACAACAACAAAATTACATTTGTACAGCACTTTTCACATCGGTAGATCATCCCGAGTATATCTTGTTATGCACTTTGAGATGTCCTCCTGATATGAAAGGTGCAATATCAAATGCAAAGATTATTATTGTAAGGCCAGCTGCAAATTCTGACTGAATTTAAGAATTTTCTAAAGTATTGCCCAATCTTAAATTTTAAGACAAATTGTTGTTTCAAGCTACGTCTAGGAATTAGGTCCTCACAATTTCAAGCCTTTCATCCAGGCTCTAACGATGATGTCTGCTTCTCCATCTCCATAACATCACTTGCCTCCTTCACTGGCTCTCCTCCACCATAGTCAAAATTCTCACCAACATCTTTCTCACTTCTAGCCTCGATGTTTATAGTGCCTTTGTTGAGGGATTCCCTGCTCTATGCTCCATTCTGTTCAATCCTACCATCTATGAACAAGTCTTCAGCCACTTTGGTCAAAAATCGCTCCATCTCGCTCCTTTCCTTGTTTCTTTCCAAATCTAAAAGGCTACATCTTAAACCAATTCTTCCCGCCATCTCCCTTCCAGATAAGACTCCGACTCCATGTTTGTTAAGCTCTTTCACATGTTTACAGAAGATTACAAGACTGAACAAACAACCAGAACAATGGTCTGTATGAAGAAGGCCCTTCGGCGCATCTAATCTCATCCCTGCAGAAAACCCACCCTACAGTATCTCCCATCAAAGCATTAAACTGCTTTTAAAATCAAGTTACAAAGCTGCTTAGAGAATTCTTCCAATGTGAAACATGTTCTGTAAACAGATTGTTGTTATTTTGTGTCCTGCCTTCCCAAACAAAAATAGGCTTCGCTCACAAACGGAGGATGCACATGCAGCATTTGTGATCCTGTTGAATCATAAAAATGTCAAATCACAATGAAACCATTTGTCTTATTATGCCTGTAAGATGCTTTCTACTCTAATTTCCCCACTCTTAACCTAGGTCCTTTTATTTTTGTATTCTTTGTATTTTTCTCTCTAGTTCCTATTTAGAAATACTGAATTTACTCAGCTTTAATTGTTACTTATGTTAATGTGTTCCTGATTATACTTTATGTGAAATACTCCCTAGCACACAAGAGATATCTTCTTGTATAGGAAATGTCTCATACTGTACATTATATGTGAAATACCTGAGGAACCTGCAAAAGAAGTTTCCACAATATCAACACGAAGTTAATAACACCAGACCCGAGGGAAAGTGGTTTCAGATCCTTCCAAAACAAAGATATAAGCAGACCACAGCAGTTGTGGAAAATAAAAATCAAGTTTAGGTACGCACGATAGATGTGAGATTCAACTATAATCTGAAATATTAAGCGTGAAAAAGAGAACCATAACTGAGCTCACATGATAATGAAACCTGTCAAGTGATCTATCCACAAATTGCTGAGATACAAATGCCAAAGGCAATTTTTCCTTATGCTGCAGACAACAATTGTAGGATATACTCAGTGACCACAAAGTCGTGATAAGTACCCTATTATCTCAAAATTCATAATTTCTTTCAGACTTATTGGACACATTGCAATCATATCATGACTTTTTGGACACTCTGCAGAAGCTTTTAAAGCAAAGCAGTCTGAATCAGAATGTGCACCACAGAGATCACACTCACACAATTTAAAATGGAAACACAAAGGGAAAAAATCCAGAAACATCAAAAATAGCTCAAGTGGCAAACGCTGCTACTGCCTGGAGTGTAACCAAGCCATACAAATCCCAAACCTCCCAGGTTTGATCTGTGCTGAGTTAGCCGAAGCAGCAGATTTGTGTGCTTCACTGAGCCTTTGCACCCCTTAGCTACAGAGGATAAAATTAACCAGCGTTTCCAGATCCGATCACTATCCATTGACCCCCTGGGTGGGAAATGCACGTTTGCACACAATTAGGGTGAACAAGTATGTGTATGTGTATCACTGAGCCGGTATGTGGGCCTCAAAAGCAAGTGTTCCTCCGTTGTGGTAGAATAGCTCTGGTTGGACTGAATGGCAGACGTACAGATTGATGCACTAATGCAGCAAAAGATAATTAGATATTTTTTTGCACCTTCTTCCTTCCTTCCTTTCAGCGCCTTGGGACATCCTCCCAACGTGAAAGGCACTCTATAAATGTAATTTTGTTGTTGTTGTTTGTGTGGTGATGGGCTAGAGGGGGTGAAGAAGATATGGGGAGAGATTCCCTGCTGCAGGTATCTTGGGACTAGATACATAATTATTTTTTATCGGAGTCTAATTGTGTAGTGGTAAGCACGCTTGCCTCGTAAAGCAAGCGAGAGGACCTGGGTTCAATTCCCGGGCGGGTCAGAGTGAAAAGTTATGCAAGTTTCCTTAGTCTACACACAAGCCTCTGTTAGTCAATTGACTGATCACTTTCAATAAAAAAATTGTCTGTGTGGAATTGGCTACAGTGTTTTGCCCACAAAATACACAAATTCACATCACAATATATTGTGAAGGTCTTTGAGACATCTCAACGAAGTGATAAGGCACTGTGTCAAATGTAGGATCGTTGTTACTACTCCATAAGCCTCTGTTTACCTAGCACAACTTGTTTGTTAGTTGATTGGTGGATCACTTTCCGGGGGTAATAATAAAAAAGAGTTGGTCACTTAATCCACGACTATTTGTGGGACACCGGTGTGTGCAATTGGCTGCCATGTTTCCCGCAGAAAATATAGTCATCACATTTCCTCTTCAAAAATTCATGATTTGGTCACTCAATCCACGACTGTTTGTGGGACACTGCTGTTCGCAATTGGCTGTCACGTTTTGCCCACAAAATATACAGTCAATTCACTTTACAGTACTGTATATTCTGTGAAGCACTTTGAGATGTTTTGAAGACATGATAAGGCGCTATATCAAATGCAAGGATTTTTCTTAGTATTATTTTACAGTATATTCTGTGATGTGCTTTGAGACGTCTCAACATGACATGATAAAGCCCAATATCAAATGCAAACGTATTGTAATTCACGGTGAGGAAAGGCGCCTTATATCATATACAAGACTTAGAGACAATCTACTCTTTTCCCTCCACTCCCTTTCGCCCCTTTATTTTATATTTTGGCTGGGGGGAGAGAGGGAGGGAGGGAAGGAGAATGGAGGAGTGATAGTTAGGGAGTGTGCAAGGTGAAAGCCAGTGTTATTAGTTCCCCCTCATGAACGTTTAATAAAAATCTGCTTACATCAGTGTAAAATCTGTTGCAATGAGGTGATAAAATAGGGAGATCTGAAGTGATGGGCCCTTGCTTTTTGTGTGGGGGATGGCAGGTGGAGAAATCGTCTCGGACTATATGAAGGAGTCACACCACTCCCGCAGACAGCGGTAGCAATCCTCTGACTGCTTGTTCCTCGCAAAGCAGACCTGATGTAGCCAACTCTTAAAGCTGTCGCGGTCTTGCTTGAGGAGCAAAAACTGACCCAGCACGTCCTTTGCCTGCAAGAGGGAGAGTGAGAGATGGGAGAGTGTGTGAGAGAGAAAGTGAGAGTGTGCAAAAATGATAGATACAGTTAGTCTGTGTGAGAGAGAAACTGAGGGAGACAGCGAGTGTGTTTGAATGTGAAAGAAATAGAGACAGAGAGCTAGACAGTGTGAGAGAATAAGTGTCAGAGAGCAAGAGAGTGTGAGAGTAAGCGAAAGAGAGTGAGTGAGTGAGTGAGTGAGTGAGTGAGTGAGTGAGTGAGTGAGTGAGTGAGTGAGTGAGTGAGTGAGTGAGTGAGGGAGGGAGGGAGGGAGGGAGGGAGGGAGGGAGGGAGGGAGGGAGGGAGGGAGGGAGGGAGGGAGGGAGGGAGGGAGGGAGGGAGGGAGGGAGGGAGGGAGGGAGGGAGGGAGGGAGGGAGGGAGGGAGGGAGGGAGGGAGGGAGGGAGGGAGTGCAAAAGATACAGCGTATGTGTGTGAATAAGAGAGTGTGAGAGAGAGAGAGCAGAGAGATTGTGCATGTGAGAGAGAGCAAGACAAGAGACAAAACACACAGTAACTGCACTACAGTATACTGATATCCTGTGAAGCACTTTGAGATGTTTTAAAGACGTGATAAGCCGCTATATCAAATACAAGGATTATTATTATTCTACTTTCCCTGTAGCTCAGGGCTCTGTTCTCAGTCCCCTCCTCTTCACCCTCTCAGTGACATCATCCACAGACATAGGATCAATTTCCACATGTACGCAGATGACAGCCAACTCTCTGCTTCAATCCTCAACTCCAGGACTACCTTCGTCCTGCCTGCCTGCCTGACTGACTGACTGACATCGAGTACTGGTCGAGGGACAATTTTCTTCAGCTCAACGTCAGCACGAATGAGGCACTCTAGATTGACTCATGTCCGCACCTCAGGCGCTGGCAGCATCAGTATCCATGGCTGCACACTCCATCTCACGATGCCAGTCCGGAACCTGGGTGTCTTGTTTGACCCTGAACTGTCCTTCCTCCCACACATCCGTGCCATGACCAGCACTGCGTTCTACCATCCCTGTAACATTACCAGGCTCCACCACTGCCTCACCGCTCAGGTTGCCGAAACCCTCACCCACGCATTCGTCACATCAAGGCTCGACTACAGAAACTCCCTCTTCGTCGGCCTTCGTCGGCCTTCTTGGCTCTTCCCTTCACAAGCTGCAGATCATCCAAAACTTTGCAGATAGTGTCCACTCTCACACCAGGCTCTGCAACCCATCACTCCCACCCTCGCCTGGCTCCATTGACTCCCCATCTCCCAGAGGATCGAATTCAAGATCCTCGTCCCAACTTTCAAGGCCATTTACAGCCTTGCCCCCGCCTATCTCTCCAACCTCTGACTCCCTACCAACCCACCCCCACCCCCCTCTGTTCAGCAGACTCCGGTCTGCTCCATGTCTCCTGCCCAACGTATCCTAACATCGGTGGCCAGGCTTTTCAACCTCTCTGCTTCCACACTCTGGAACTCCATCCTACAATCCCTTCACCTCGCTTCCTCCCTAGACTCCTCCACTCCAAGGCCGGTCACAAGACCCTTTTTGTTCGTGCCTTCCGCCATCCTCCCACCTCTCTCCGTCCCCTCCCCCTATCCTGCCCTTTCCCCATGCTTGGGTCCCGACCCTTGAGTGTTTAGTGCCTAAGAACATCCTCCCGAGTTGAAAAGTGCTCTATAAATGTAATTTTGTTGTTGTATCAATGTATCATTTTAAACATCTCAATCAGATCAGCCCTCAACCTTCTCAACTGAAGTGACTGACCTTCAGGAAACCTTTCTCCTCGAGTCTCCCCCCCAGCACAATGCCAATCCCCGCCAATTCCTTCACTGATTTCTCTTTCATTGGCTCCCCCACAAAGTTCTTGTGTTTCTGTGATGTGTTTGTCATTGTCTCCGCATCGTAGTACTCTGCCAGAGAGGGAAAGAGTGCGTGAGAGAAAGAGAGAGAGTGAAAGCAGGAGGTAGTGTGAGTGCAACCAAGAGTGTTTGTGTGTGTCCGCTCCCTCCACTCAGGGATCTCCGGTCTGCTCCACAGGGACAGGGCGAAACCCTAGATAAGTCTCCTTACTTCACACACACATGTCTGTTTATGCAGTAGGAAGTAGGAACGTTTGACAGATTGGCGGATTGTTAGTCAATTGGCGGATTAATAATGGGGGTAATAATCCCTTCAAAAAGAATAATAATGGGAATCCATCAATCCACAATTGTTTGTGCAACACTGCTGTGTGCAATTGGCTGCCACGTTTTGCCCATAAAACATACAGTCACTCCACTTCACAATATTCTGTGAAGCACTTTGAGATGTTTCCATGATGTGACGAGGCACTGTGTCAAATGCATGGATTATAATAATAATTAATAATAACGAAAACAGCACTAACCTTTTCCTTTACTAAACTCACTAGTAATAGATCCTCTGAACTCCATCTTGAGTCTATAGAAATCTCAGAAACACAGGATAGCCCCGTATCAGTGGTCACAGCTCAGCCAAGTGAGTGAGTCAGTGAGTGGGTGAGTGAGTGAGTGAGTGTGTGTGTGTGTGTGTGTGTGTATGTGTGTGAGTGAGTGAGTGCGCGAGTGAATGCACGAGTGAACGCACGAGTGAACGCGCGAGTGAATGCACGAGTGAGGGGAGATAGACACCTATCTCTCCCCTTGGCTCACCCTAGTATCACAATGCTCATGCTATTATGACCTTGACTTTGCCTCATCAACTCATCACCAACCCCTTGTAACTGTCTTGTGACCTGCCTGCTTGCCCAGGCGAGGAGAGATGGGGAGCGAGAAAGGGAGTTGGGAAGAGTGGTGTGTTTTTCCTCATTCAATAAATAAATGAAAATAATAATTTGGTCATTCAATCCATGACTGTCTGCAGTTGGATCCTGCATTTTGTCTATAAAATATACAGTCAATCCTGACCTGACTGTTCACCTGACATCCTCCCAATGTGAAAGGTGCTGTGCATTATAATTTTGTTGTTGCTGTTAGCTTGCCACAACTCATTGTCCAGATTCCCACATTGAGTAGATACTTAAGCACAGAACCACAGAGCTGATAACTGTGGAGACGTCGCTAGCAGACAGAATTAGTGCTTTCAAGCAGAGGGACAACATAGATAAAATAAACCATTTATTTCATTTATCAGTGGGATTAAGCAACATCTAAATAAATTTCAACTACATTTTCCAAATGTATGGGGAGGTGACAGAAATAAATAAAATGCATTCAGTTGCATTCACTTGCTCTTTGAGAGGAAAAAGTACTGAATGGGATGGTGATGTTGAGATCACATATATAGAGAGGGTTGGACAGTTATGATTGAGGTTGCTATATCTATCTAGACTTGGCTTGAATAGTTTGGCTTTTTGAGCAGATTGTCTGCAGTTCATTTTTAATAGCTAAAGTCTGAGTCTCAACCATCGCTAATCTTTTTGGCCTCATGTCTTTATCCTTGAGATAATGAGGCTCCTCTCAGCTGCCTCGCATCCTATGTATGGTTTGTGATCAACTGAAACTACAGCATTGCCACATGTTACAATATCTCTCTCAGCCTCTGTGAAGCATGGCTTTAAAAGAAACCAGCATCTGCCAAGTGACTAGTATTGATCCTGAGACAAATGTGGCAAGCCTAGCACCATAGTTATGAAGCAGTTTAGTTTTGCAGTAGAGTTTTGCTTCAAAATGAGTTACTTGTCAAATAGCCTTTGTTTAATAATAAAGGTAATAATTCTTGCATCTGATTTAGTATCTGTACCATTTAAATATTTCAAAGTACTTCACAGATAATTGCTGTAAAGTGTAATTACTTTATTTCTGGGCTCACATGCAGCCACACACAGGGAAGAGGTAATGACCTTTTTATTGCAGGGTTTGTCAGCAAGGGCACCTTGAGAAACTTCTTTTTTCTATAGCATTGTGAAACTCATGGTGTTCTATAGCCCAGTGGTTAGAGCACCCGCCTTGCAAGAGAGACCTAAGTTCAATTCCAGGCAGGGTGAAACCTTGGGCAAGTTTCCTTACTCCACAAGTCTGGTAATCCTCAAGAAAAAAAAATTGGTCACTTCATTCCACGACTGTTGTTGTAGGACACTCCTGTGCGCAATTGGCTGCCGTGTTTCACCCACAAAAAATACAATCTATTCACATTACAGTATACTCTGTGAAGCACTTTGAGAGATCGAGAAGATATGAAAAGCACAATATCAAGTGCAAGGAATATTACTATTATTATTATCTTTGATCCATCAGAACAAGCAGATGGAATTTTGTTTTAATATCTTATTCCAACAATGAATTCAGCCCAACTGAGCGAGGCTGACACCTAAACAGTGTATTTTATTGTAGATGCTCAATCAGATCCAGGTAAAAGTAATCACACAAGTAAACCTCTGTTTTAGGCAGAATTATATGTGGTATCAGCACCTTGGGACGTCCTCCCGACGTGAAAGGTGCTAAACAAATGTAATTTTATTGTTGTTGTTGTTAGCCATCCTGTACTGTAGGTATACAACAACAACTTGGATTTATATAGCACCCTCCATCCCACGTTTTCTTTGGCTTTATAAATATAGGTAAGGTCTAACGTACTTAGACCTCACCTATATTTGCAAAGACAAAGAAAACCAAAAGTCATCTAATCCTAGATCTTCTGCCAATCAGCACAATTACACTCAACATTTTTGCACCCAGAATTCTTGCTTAAAAAATATAAATTAGTATTAAAGAGGATTTTGTTTAGAAAACCATTCTGAATTTGAAAGATCATACAATACAGATACAAGCTTCCACTTTTAATCGTAAAACCTTGTTAAAAGCTGCAAGACAAATCATGAGGTTTATGTAGTGTGCATGGGTCACCCAATGTTCTTTTATAATTTTCTCTCAAGTTTTTAGCAGAATAGTAATTCTGATATGTGAGAATTCCATTAGGACATTATGTGTTAGCTTTTAATGAGCTTCCTGGATGTAAATGGAGGGAGATAATGAGATGGTGAGAGAGACAAGGATAGAAAATCAACGGGACTGTCCATGAGAAGCGACAAGGAAACAAAAATAGCATTTTACAAAACCTGGATATCCTTTTTACTGATTTCCAAATTGCTAAAAGGCATCTTCTGCTAGGCTAGGAGAATTTAATGTAGCCATGAAAGCTTAGCATCAAAATAATACTTATTTGGGCATGAATTCTGTTTGAAAATATAACAGAAAAATGTCTCAAAGCTCTTTATTAAGATAGAGTGAAAGATTGTGCTGGATGATAGATAATAGGGACGGGGGAGGGTGGCCTAAAACACAGTCAAATAGATTTGTTTTTATAGGGGTTTTGTGGAGATTTTGATAGCAAAGATGGAGGCAGTGAGGATGAGTGATTTCAGAAGGGAATTCTAGGAAATCAAAGTATCTGAAAGCAGAAGGGGTGAAAATTGGAATAGAATGGGCGAGGGATATGAAACAGGCCAGAGTTGGCGCATTGGAGGAATCGATCAGGTCAGTAGAACCACAGGAGATTGCAGAGACAGGGGAGCAAGGACATCGAGCATTTCAAAGTAAGGATGAGGATGTTAAAGCTCACACAAAATTGTGGAAAATTCTTAAATTCAAACTTGTTTGTATTGATTTTCCACAGTTCTTAAAAAGAACATGCTTCCAGAACTAACATTGAATTTAAGAATTCTTCACAATTCTTAAAATTAAAAGTTAACTTAAAAGCTTACAGCCTTACAGGCTATGATAAAATAGAATTTCAAGCCATTAAGATTTGGGGACTTTGCAGTACTGACTCCACATACAATAATACAGTACTGATGAATCACAGTGATGAATCACTGCCGCAGATAGCAACACTCCCAAATGTCCAGAACAGAGTGCAGACATTATTCTTGCGCATTAGATTGCCAGCCTGTTCAGCTCTCAACCAGGGTGTCTGGGTTTTGAAAGGTCTATCTGCAAATTTGATTCAGAAACTGTTGTATAATCTAGTACAAATGTAGAGAAACCTGAAAATCTGTGGCTCATTTCAGAGCATGTAGTCATTTTGATTTAGTTCTCCATTTTTAATTTATTTTCAATAACAATCATAATCATAATTCTGGATAAGATGATAGATTGAATGTCAAGATTCTGAGCAATGTGCCCAACTAAGCAAGGCTGCTGTTGTCAGATTGTTATGGTACTTTCGCTCCATCTTTATTGCTGTGTTTTGTTTTCAACTTCTGAACTCTAAACATACTGTAAAAACATTATTCTACATTGGCAATTTAATGAGGGGTGGTGGAGGAGACTCAGCATCAAATTAGTAGCTGCAGATTTATTAATATGTAAGTAAGCAGCAGATCCAGAATAAGTAGGCAAAAATAACTTGACGCAATGACACCAGTTTCAGAGCTGAATTAATGAGTACATTCAATACTGAATACATTAGCTCTGGATCTGTAGTAGTTGCTGAGGGCTCAAGGGATTGTTTGACTCATAGCAATACGCATCTCCACTGCAAAGTACCCAGAAATCAATCAAATTTAAACTCTTGCATCAAACATGTTTATTGATCCAGTGGTGATCCAGTTTATTGATCCAGCAATGATGTCTGATCATCACTGTGTCATGGAAACTGCCCTGGTCAAGGTTACCAAATATGTACTGACCATTTGTGACAAGGGCTCCCTTTGCCTCCTCGTCTTCCTCAACCTATCCGCCGCCTTCGATACCGTGGACCATTTAATCCTCCTTCACCGCCTCTCCTCCCACCTCATCCTTCAAGATTCCATCCTTGACTGGTTCAGGTCTTATCATTCACACTGTCTCCACTTTGTGTCCACCAACAACTTTTCCTCAAGCCCCAGCAACATCTCATGCGGCCTTCCTCAGGGCTCTGTCCTTAGTCCCCTCCTCTTAACCATCTACATGCTCCCCCTCGGTGACATCATCCGCAGACATGTGGTAAATTTCCACATGTATGCTGATGACACCCAACTCTATCATTCTGCTTCCACCTTCAACTTCAGGACTACTGGCGTCCTGACTGCCTGCCTGTCTGACATCGAGTTGTAGTCGAGGGACAACTTCCTTCAGTTCAATGTCAGCAAGACTGATGCCCTCCTGTTTGACTCGTGTGAGCACCTCCTCACCTCAGGCATTGGCAGCATCAGCATCCACAGATGCACACTTCATCTCACGAAGCCAGTCAGGATCGAATTCAAGATCCTCGCCCTCACTTTTAAGGCCATTTGCGGCCTTGCCCCCTTCTATCCCTCTAACATGCTTACTCCCTATCAACCTACCATTCAGCGGGCTCCGGTCTGCTCCATGTCGCCTGCCCGACCTGCTCTAACATCAGTGGCCGGGCTTTCAGCCCCTCTGCCCCCACACTCTTCGATCATGCCTTAGCCACCCTCCCAACTCTCTCTTTCCCCTCCCCCACCCTGCCCCTCTCACTTGCTCAGGTCTCAACCCCTGACTGTTCAGCACTTTGGGATGTCCTCCTGATGTGAAAGGCGCTCTTTAAATATAATTTTGTTGTTGGTGTTGTTTCTAATCTACTAATCTGACTCTGACAATGGATAATGCTTCACCACACAATACTGTAATATGATGTGAGTGATTCATTTGTTTGAGTAAATAAGTTCAATCATGGTGTAAAATCATGTTTACAAATATTGTACACTTGCCAACATTGAAATTACAAAAATACTTTTCAGCAATTGCCATAAAACTAGTCACCTCTCAGCACCATCATCAAAGAGGCAGCTGTTCTAATAAATGTAGATATGCAGCAACTTTGGTGATATGGATGTTGCATTGGTCAGTAGGTGGGCTTTTTGTGGCAAGTGGGATAAGTATCTTCACCATATGCATACCTAGAAAACACACATGCTTAAGATCAAATGGAGGGGGAGAATAAGCAGGCCAACTAACCTGGTGAAGTTTCTTATCGCTATTGGAAATAATGAACTATGTGTAAGTCAGAACATTCCTGCACATTTGTATTTTCAGATATTTTGCTCTTTCGAACTTCAGTTCAGCATCTATGTTATCAGTCTATTAAACTGCAAATTGTCACCTCCAGGATACAGGAGGGATGTACCTTCTTTAACGTTAGGATACAGCTCTGTACAGCTAATGAATGGTTGTTATTGGCTGGTGCTGGGTTGCCTTCTGCACACTGTACCCTTGACGGGCACTGTTAAGAGGACAAATACACAGCCGTCAATATTTGCCATTTTTCTACGGTACTTGTTAGAAGGTTGGATCAATTCCAATAACATGGCAGCTGGCACGATGGTCACAATTTTGCTGGCTCTGAGCTGGGCTGCTATAAACAGAGTGCCTTGTGGGTGGCCAAGAGGAGGTGGATGAAATTGGCAGATAGTCCTGCAGATAGTGTGTCTGCTGCTGGATATGGAGCAGCAGTAATGATGCCTGTTGAGAGGTGAATTAACCAAGCCATCCCAAAGTCTCAATTGGTTTGCAACATGGAAAAGCTTAAACTGAAATTAAGGATACGTCAGGGGAAATGGCAACATTTCATCCAAAACAAAAGGTGCGCCAAATATGAAGAAAGGCTAGAGACGCTAGGATTATTCTCATTGGAGCAGAGAAGGTTACAAGACCAAATAGAGGTTTTCAAAATCATGAGGGCATTCGATAGGGTAAACAGGGAAAAAACTGTTTCCAATGGTGGGTGTGTCAGTGACTCGAGGTCACAGATTTAAAATAATTTCTGAAAAAAGCAGAGGGGAGGTGAGGAGAAATTTTTTCATGCAACGAGTTGTTCGATTCTGGAATGCATTGCCTGAAAGGGTGGTGGAGGCCAATTCGATAAAACTTTTAAAAGAGAGGTGGAGGTTTTTTTGAGAAGGATGGCTTGGCGGAGTTATGGGGAAAGAGCTGGGGAGTGGGAGTGACTTTGAATAGGTCTTTTCAAAGAGCCGGCACAGACTCGATGGGCTGAATGGCCTCCTTTTGTACTGTGAAATTCTGTGATTCTATTTTCTATGAGACTTACAAGGAAGCATAGGTTTAACACTGAGGCAATAAGAGGCATATTTTTGAGACTATCAATAAGTGTGTATTTTTTCCAGGAAAACTACATATACTGATTTCTGTATTGTATCAGTAACACAACAGTTCTCTTGGGTAACATGCACACAGCACAATAAAATCAAATAAAATTATCTTTTACGACAAAGGAAAAGACTTATCTTAAACTTTGCAAAATATAAATAATACAATTATTATCTACATAAACAAAAGTGATAAATTACCTATAAATTAACAATGTAGAACAATAAATAATTCACTATTTATAACTGAAAGGAAAATATCTGTGTGGTGATATCCAGGTGAGTGTGATAAAATGATTCAATAATTGTTACCTTGCAAATGTTGTAAGAAATATAGACCTTCGTTTTCGACCGTGCCTTCAGCCATCATATTATCTCCATGCCCGTCTTCATCCCAACCCACCCTCCTTCCCACCTTACTCATCCCAACCCAGCCTCCTTCCACCCCGGGTTCTGACTTGACTTTTCAATGCCTTTGGATGTCCTACCAACCTGAAAGGCACTCTACAAATATAATTTTGTTGTTGATGTTGTTGTAAATGCTAAACCCTTGGAAAA
The DNA here is from genome assembly GCA_035084275.1 of Hydrolagus colliei. Classification (NCBI taxonomy): domain Eukaryota; kingdom Metazoa; phylum Chordata; class Chondrichthyes; order Chimaeriformes; family Chimaeridae; genus Hydrolagus; species Hydrolagus colliei. Next base: position 44,222,700 of record CM068745.1, on the reverse strand, counting down.
CAATACACTTATTATTATTACGTCCTCTGTGCATCATAATTTCTGAGATTTTATTATCCGTAGCCACTTGAAACTATTCAATACCTTAGAGAGAATTAAAAAAGCCAGGCATGATTTAAGGCTGTAGTGTCGTGTTTATATTATGTTTCATAACATAAACATGAGAGCAAGCAAGAACTCCCAATTGTATAGTTGTCTGGACCACATTCCTAACTTCCTACTTTTGAAATTGCTCTCCCAATTTTTACTGCTTTTTATCTTTGTATTGGTTGCATTATTTTGACTGAAAGAGATTTATTTTATCATCTATTTATTTCCAACATAAATGCAGGTGTACCATTTCACGGGATGTCTGATACTAGCCATCCTCTCATAAGTCAGTGAATAAGTCATTCTTCATCTGTTGGCCAAGGCAATGAGCAACAGCACACTGCGAAACCACACAGGATGCATCACAACCGAGTCCAATTTAATCTTTAGCCAATACACACTCTGGGATCTCCAAGTTTTGGCTCTTGCTATCTTTCAACTAATACTCTCTGGAATTAGGTAATTCCTCTGGGTGATGGTAGTTCCATCCCTAAACACAGGAATTTCCATGGGCAAATGGCATGCAGGGAACTCGTACCTTAGCTTGTAGTAACATATAAAATTACACACACAAACACACACATACATACACGGATCTGCCTGCCTGCCTGCCTGCCTGCCTGCCTGCCTGTCTGCCTGCGTACGTACGTACGTACCTACATACATACATACATGCATACATGCATACATACATACATACATACATAAGCCCAATATAGCAAATTAATCAGTTGGTTATGAACATTATTATAGAATATTTTGAGGTTAGAGCTCTAAGTTTTAAGAAACATATTGTCTTCTGAATGAAAAAAACGTATTGAGGGATATGTTTGTGGCAGGCACGAGGCATCCATAAAAACTTGCATTTATACAGTTCCGTTCTTGTGGGGTCTAGTGTCAGAGTGCTTAAAACCTCATGGATCAGGTCTAAATTAGGCACAATTGGAAATGGAAGAATACTTTGAAAGGATTTTGTTGCTTGATTGACTTTGGGTCAAGGGGGAATCTACACAGAGCATTCCCTCAGGAGAGCATGGTCTGGCAAAGGAGCGAACATGATGGCCTTTTCACAATTCATAGTTACTTATGTTTTTACATATCCTTTGTACAAACATGCAATAATAACACCAAAGAAAAATCAACATTCTGGAGCATGGGCCCATTTTTCTAAATCTGTATGTATTATCACTGATCTTCCAGTACGTACAATATTCGATATTTTCTTTACTCTTTGCATGCAACAACAGCTATAATAACTTGAATTAATATAGTTCTGGTGCATAATTTAAGCATGCAGGTATTTGCACAGTGAATTCTCTACCATGTAATGACACACTTGGCAGATAAGATGGGACAAGGCCGTGAATGGCCTTGAAAGTAAGGACGAGGATCTTGAATTCGATCCTCTAGGGATGTGGAGCCAATGGAGCCAGGCAAGGGTGGGAGTGATGTGGTCATGGAGCTTGGTGCGGGAGAGGACATGAGCTTCGGATGTGGGGGAGGAAGGACAGTTCAGGGTCGAACAAGACACGCAGGTTCCTGACTGGCTTTAAGAGGTGGAGAGTGCAGCCTTGGACGCTGATGCTGCCAGCGCCTGAGGTGAGGAGGTGCTGACACATGCTAATCAGGGGCGCCTTGGTCTTGCAGACATTCAACTGGAGAAAGTTGTCTCTCCCCCAGGATGCAATGTCAGACAGGACAAAGGATAAAGGGTCATGGACCTGAAATATTTAATCACTTTTCCTTTCTCCATAGATGCTGCCTGACCTGCTGAGTGTTCCCAGCGATTTCTGTTTTTGTTTCAGATTTCCAGCATCTGCAGTATTTTGCATTTTTATCATTTTCATTAATTTTTGTTTGACTAGTTATCATAAGAACATAAGAATTAGGAGCAGGAGTAGGCCATTTGGCCCCTCGAGCCTGCCACACCATTTGATAAGATACCTAACTCTAATTACCTACCCTATCCCCATATCCCCTAATCCTTCTATTGTTTAAAAATCTATCAGTCTCAGCCTTGAAAATGTTCAAGGACTGAGCATCTACAGCCTTCTGGGGGAGTGAATTCCATAAATTCACTACCCTCTGAGTGAAGAAATGTTTCCTCAACTCTGTTCTAAAAGGCTGACCCCTTTAATTTTAAGACAGTGACCCCTGGTTATAGATTCTCCTTCCAGGGGAAACAGTCCCTCATTGTCTACTTTATCTAGCCCTTTAAGAATCTTATATGTTTCAATAAGATCTCCTCTAATTCTTCTGTACCCTAGAGAATACAGCCCTAGTTTATTCAACCTATCCTCGTAGGTCAGTCCCCTCATCCGAAGAACTAACCTAGTGAATCTACGCTGCACCCCCTCTAAGGCAAGTATGTCCTTTATTAAGTAAGGAGACCAAAACTGCACACAATACTCTAGGTGCGGTGTCACCAAGGCCCTATACAGTTGCAGCAAGACTTCCCTACTCTTGTAATCTAAACCTTTTGAAATGAACGCTAACAACCGTTTGCCTTCTTAGTTGCTTGCTGCACCTGCAAACTAACTTTTTGAGACTGAATTACAAGGACACCCAAAACCCTTTGTACACTAACACTATCTAACCTCTCACCATCTAGAAAATAATTTGTTGTTTTATTTTTGCTACCTAGGTGAATAATTTCACACTTCCCCACATTCCATTCCATCTGCCACCTACTCGCCCACTCCCCTAGCTTATCTATAATTCCGTTGCAATCTTTTTGCATCATCCTCACAGCTGACTCTACTACCTAGTTTAGTGTCATCGCAAATTTAGATACATTACATTCAATGTCCTTGTCTAGATCATTGATGTAAATTAAATAACTGAGGCCCAAGCACTGATCCTTGTGGCACTCCACTAGTTACATCCTGCCAATTCGAGAATGACCTGTTTATTCCTACTCTCTGTTTTCTATCCGTTAACCACTCTTCTATCCATGCTAATATGTTCCCATTAATCACGTGGGCCTTGATTTTGTGCAATAGCCTTTTGTGTGGCACTTTATCAAATGCCTTCTTAAAATCTAAATATACCACATCTACTGGTTCCCCCATATCCAACCTGCTGGATAAATCCTCAAAAAACTCTAAAAGATTAGTTAAGCATGACTTCCCTTTTGTAAAGCCATCACTTTTAGATGCTCTAACAGAAAACCTATTACTGGAAGAGAGACAATATTTAACTTACTGTACTTACTTGGTGCAAAAATTATATAGATTTCACATTAAAGCACAGTTGGTCCTGGTTTATGTGATGTAAATAGTGTTCCCTACACAAGACACACTTCATGCCCCAAGGTGCTGTATGCAGCATAAACTGTGGTTTTCCAGTGCTATTTCAGCTCCCTTATACATTTGTGTACTAAACATTGGTAACAAGATAATCAATCAATCAATCAATCAAAACTTACATTTATATAGCGCCTTTCACGTCGAGAGGACGTCCCAAGGCGCTGTACAGTTAAGTAGGGACAAGAGCAGGGGGGAGGGGTTGGGGCAGAATGAAGAAGAGTAGGAAAATTTACTGTATATATGTGGGCGAAACGTGGCAGCCAAATTGCGCACAGCAGTGTCCCACAAACAGTCACGGAAGTGGGATAAAGGGAAAAGGGGGGGAAAAGATGGCAAGGGGAGGGGTCGGGGTAAGGGAAAGGAGAGCAGGAAAGCTGACTGTATGCTTGTGGGCGAAAATAATGAAAAAAGATTTGATTATCCACATTTCTTTAAAAATAAAGCAGGTATCCATCACTTACCTTAGTCTAAAGAATCAAATATTCACTTGTGATAAGCTTTGTATGTTAATCCATTTTTTTTTAGCCATTTGTGAGAAAGCATCTTGCCAATTTAAGTCACTTTTTTTCCAAATGTTTACTAATTCCAGCAACATATTTCTCAAATTTCAGTAACTGCCTTACCTCGCCAAGGCAGTTAGGAACCTAAGTGTTTTGTTTGACTCTCAACTGTCTTTTCACCCCATGCCATGCCATGACCCGCATTGCCTTCCAACACCTCCGAAACATTGGCTGCCTCAGCTACTACCTCATCCCTCAGGCCGCTGAAACTTTCATTCATCACATCCCGGCTTGACGATGCCAATTCCTTGTTTGTCGGCCTTCACAACTCCTCCCTCCATAGGTTGCAGATCATCCAGAACTCTTCAGCTCATGTCCTCTCCCACACCAAGCTCCACGACCCTGTCTCCCCCATTCTTGCCCAACTCCACTGGCTTCCATCACTCAGAGGATTCAATCCAAGATCCTGGTCCTCACCTTTAAAACCCTCCATGGCCTTACCCCACCCTACATCTGTGACCTCCTAACCTCCTACCAACCAGTCTGCTCCCTCCGAGGGCTCAGAGGGCTCCGGCCTGCTCCATGTCCTCCTACCCACCCACCCCACCATTGGCTTCAACCACTCTACCCCCAACCTTTGGAATTCCATCCCACAATCCCTCCACTTTGCTCTCTCCCAGCCCCCTTCAAATCCCACCTCAAGACCCTCGTCTTCGACTGTGCCATCGGTCACCCCCCTCCCCTCCCTTCTCTCCACTCTCCCCGAGCCCGACCCCAGCTTGGTTGCGAAACACTTACAGTTCTTGGGACGTCCTCCTGACGTGAAAGGTGCTGTAGAAATGTAATATTGTTGTTGTTGTTATTTGCAACACGCAACACTAGTGAAGTTTATTTTATTAAATATACTAACTGATCTCTTACAGAAGGGCTTTTACATGTTGCTTTGTGTTAAAATCATAGATGGCACCAGTCTTAAGAAACAGATTTAAAAATCTGATATTTCAAAACAGATTTAATAACACATTTGATAATTATTACTTCTGTTGTGAGATATTATACTTTTCATCCCATATAAAAGAGTACAAGGAAACAACAACAACAAAATTAGTTGTTGGACACTGAAAGGTTACTATCAGACAAAACAAGGTGAAACAAGGTTAACAAAACAATGTTGGACACTGAAAGGTTACTATCGGACAAAACAAGGTGAAACGAGGTTAACAAAACCAGAATAAAACAGATGAAATCAGCAAGAATCAGATACAAGATAAAGAAGGAACAACTCCAAACAGTCATGGCTGAGTCACCAATCGGAAACAACTCTTTATACAAAATTAAGCAAAGAAGGATAAAGAACCATATTAAAAAAATGGAAATTCCTTAAGATTCAGATTCAACTCCGGAGAACAACTGATCCACAAGAATTGAAACCGAAGAAAAAAGATCATCGATAAACTCCTACATCTGGGATGAAGAGAAGAGAAATTCACTGAAAACCCATAAGTCTGGGACGAGGAGAGGAGAAATTCACTGAAAACTCCTACATCTGGGACAAGGAGAGGACATCCAGATTAGAAGAGCTTGGCCAGCTCTCAATCTCAGGTAATATCGCTTTTATTTATACGTTACTGAGTGAATAAAGGAAAGGTGATTGAATAAACATTATCAAGTTAAAAGAAAACTGAGTAGTATGTTGATTTGATATAGCTTCAATCAACAATTTATATAGAGTCTTTCATGTCAAGAGACGTCTCAAGGAACGAGGAATGAACTGGGATGAGGGTATATAGCTTCCTTCTATCCTGTAATTTCTATGATTCCAACATTTTGTATTAATACTGTACCTGAATCTTCATTCTGAAATTGTTTTTCATAACTCACATATAAAATTATATATTTTCCACATACTCTCTCTATATACTCCAAGTCCTTTGGAAAGGTCACAGAGTTTTTTTTTAATGTTTAGTTTGATTGTTGCAATGCCAAGAGTTTTTACATCTCTATTTATGGCAATTCTTCTGTACAATACATCTGTACATCTGCTGCCTTTCTTCAACTAATCTCATTTAAAGTGCTTTGAACTTAAGAATAAATTGAGGAAATGTCACAAAGTAGGCTGTGGAATTGATTCTTGAGAGTTTTAAGTTGCAGTCAGTAGAAAAGTACAAAGTGGACACCCGCCTCTCAATATGTTCATACCTTACTCCATCTCTTGTGGGAGATGGAGTAATAAGATGGTTTGTGCATTGCTGTGAGCATAGCGGTGCAACTTTAGCATAGAAGGGTTTTACTGCACTGGAGCTATCAACACAAATCCCTCTCAACAAGGCTAATGCTGTTTCCTTGTGCACTTTTATATTGGGTGTAAAATACAATTTGTGATATATTTCAGACATATTGAATGATTTATTGAACATCTACTTCCTGCCTATATGTGGGGCACTGCTACATGCAAACTAACAACTGTGTTTGCCTACAGACTACAACCACCACACTTTACTGTAAATCCTGTGAAGCTCTTTGAGATGTTTCAGTGACATGATAAGGCAATATATCAAATGCAATTATTGTTTTTTTTACCTGCTTAAAATTTGTCTCAGGATTCCCTATGAACCATAGGTGAACTAAGATATCAACTGGCTGGCTGCCTTTTCAATGATGTGTTAACTCCTCCAGTCCCAATTCAAATTCTGGTAATACACTCAGTCTAAAGAAGATCATATATGGTAAATTATGTTAATTTTCAAAGATTCACCAGTTACTTCTAATGTATTGCATTATACTAAAGTACTTCTAATGTATTGAATTGTATTGTACTCATATTGAAGATTTCATTAGGTCTACTTTGCCATTTGTGAGTGGCTCGTTCAATTAAATCCTGTATGTATAGGATATTGCCTAATTGCCTAATAGACTGAGTTAGACCAGTTTCCCCTGAAAATGCTTTGAAAGTCCATATTCAACTCTCAAAAACATTCACTAAGCATAATCCAAGATAAAGGTGCCAAGAGGTTTTCAGACTGGTTTGGGTCCACCATATGCAGATGACAAGGAGCAAGGCAGGATGTTTTTTTTTTAAATTTACTTTGTTTTTAAGTACATATGTGTTCAACAAAATTGAATCCAATATTATTATTGCCTGAACTGGATTGTATCTGCACCATATTCTCTGTCAGAAGTCCAGTTGATTAAACAATAATAAACCAAGTCATTAAAATGCATATACAGGCTATGCCTCTCAGATATGCCTTGGGAATATCAGTGTAACAGGGTTTTAATCAATAACTACAGTGATTCCTCTTACTTTTTTAATTCCGTGATGCATACTTTTTCCTTTGCGAATGGTACATTTTCATTCAGTACTATCTTACCTTTGGCATCATAAACATTTGTTCTAAATCCCATCATATTAATTCACCATTCTGGCTGATTTAATAGCAACCAGCAGTGGGACACGACACTTTGTCTTAGGCTATTAAAGGTAATCTGCAGTTACAATCTACTACCCCCAGGAGGTCATAGATGTTATTCCACTACTAGACCTTACTATTATTGTTCTTAAGAATGGCCCAGTGAATAATAATAATAGTCCTGACATACACCACAACCTCCATCAAATTTCTCCTGCTGAAGGGTTTTAGTGTCACAGGAGGGGAGCTGTGTGGTGTGGCTTGTTACATTAATATCATATCCAGATTTACACAGTAAATGAAAACGTGTTCAATGTATTCTGACCCATCTTGAGTTAGAGAGCAGCATTGTAGATTAAAATCATCATATTGAAATTTCCAAGCACACACTAACCACACATAGAGAATGCTAGTCAGGGAATTGTTTTGCTTCCTTTTCTCTGTGGATTGAAAATGATGTAAAGTCTTTCATGCCTACTGTGTTGCAGGAATTCAAACTTGGTTCAATTTATATTCCTTTCCTCTCTCTTACTTTTCTTTCTCTTCACTGAATCCTTTGAAGACGAAAACGGTGTCTGGATTCTGTCAAGTTTCCTGGAGGACATTGAAGATAAAGAAACTCCTTATTTTCTGCACTTCATGCAGCCTTGGTGTCCAGTAAAGCATTTTAGGGAAGTTGCATGATGAAATAATCCATTCATGATGGTGTCTGAATGGCATCCAGCACACATTGTTCTAGGTGTGCATTACTCTGCAGCAACCATTGTGCATCACATCAAATGCTAGGATTGTGATTATTTTTTATGAGCACAAACTTGTGTTGAGAGTGTGATCCACATATTTACTACTTTGAGAGTGGTGGGGAATTTTTTTTCTAATAAATAAGAAAATCTCTTACTTCACTTGAGGTCTGTCTAGCTCGGTTTAAGTAACTTACATTGTTGCCATTCCTCTCTGAACCCTCTCTAATGCATCCTTTTGAGTTTAGGAGAGTATTCAAAATGGACCGATTGGGATACAATTTATCATGTCAGGCCTGAAATTTCACCTTGTCTTGGGCTATAAGACGATTTTCTCTGAAAATCAAGGACAATGTAAAAATTGTAAAAATCAAACTTACTTTGGAAGTTGTTTTTCAAATTTTAAAAAAAGTTTTCCAAATTGAAGCTGAATTTAACATTTTTTCACAATTCTGTGAAATCTTAAACCTTAAGCAACAAATGGTTTTACAGACAATTTTGGTAAGTTTGCTATGCATTATTTGACATCTATGTGCGAATTAACACTTATAATCAGTTTGGTACCTTGTGATAATTAACATATTCACTGGTCTCTGAAATCCAATTTCAAGCACTCCAAGATACTACCCTGTTTAAAGGTCACTGTACAATTGCAAATTATTGTTGCAATTATTGGAGACACAATGTAAGGGCCCACCTCAAACATAGCCGAGGACTAAGACAGCGCGCTTTTTCAGTGTGTTAAATATCCACAAGTCATTAAATTGATAATTGGCATGTACTGTATTAGCACAATTTACTCTTTACACAGAGAGTAATTAATGATTAGAAAGGGTTATCGGGAAGGTTGGTTAAGGCTAGCAAACTGTCAGCCACAAATAGATAACTTGATCGGCAGCATGGGTAATATTTTTGTCTATTCCCCAAATCACAGTTTTAGTTTGGGGCATTTGGAGATAGAAGAGCATTGCGGGATTGGGATTAGCTGTCCTCCCGATGTGAAAGGCGCTCTGTAAATGGAATTTTGTTGTAACTGTCACAGATTTAAGACTGCATAACCTCCAAAAGTAGAATAATACATTCTGAAGCGTCAAATCCAGACTGCTTCTGTTTATTCACAACTGTCGGGACATTGGGATTCATCCTACTCTATTGCCTTCCAATTTCCTAGTGATATGGGTTTTGAATCCATAACCTTCTGACTGGAGAGTGCTGCAAACTGAGCCAGGCTGACACCTGGTCTTCACAAAAGATCTGTTGTTGTATGTAACCCCACATCTCAGCAGGGCTTTTAGTATTTGGGGGGAATAGTTAGAGAAAATCAGGGGGAAAAAAACTGCAACTGCCAGTACAGGGGCCAGCATTGGAGCTGTGGGTCCACCTTCTGTTTTATTCCCTTGCACTATTTTGCAGATAATAAATGAAAATATTGTCTTATGTTCAAAGATCCAGTAGAAATATGACATTCCAAAAACTCATTAAAAAAACGCTAATGTGGAGAAAGGTTTGACGATGATAATTCAGCTCTGTCAGTATCTCCAATAGCCAGGCGGCAAAGCATAAGATGTTAACAATAGCCCGAAGCAGTAAAAACAGAACAGTTTGGATATTTCCTACAGTTTCATTCAAAATCAGCTGACTATTAAATTGATTGAAGCTGAGATTTTATTTCCTTGGCGCACAGTAACAATTTATGTTTTTTGTGGGTAGCACAGAAAATATTTTTGTGGAGAGATTATACTGGCAAAGAACAAATCTACCAGTCACAAGTATGAATGAGCTTACAGTTTGCCTTTATCACTTGAGTTAGTTTTGTGTCTGACTGCACAAAGCTGCAGTCTTTGCAGGAAGCTGAGTGTAACAACCTGCCTCACCCCTGAACTCCAGACAGTAGCTGTTGTGCTGTTTCTTCAATTCACTCAATCACAACATTGTTTGTTGGAAATATTATCCCCATCGCTTCCTGTAGTCAGCAGACGCCTGTGCTGCAGGCATTTCTATCGCACTTTTTTTTTCCCAAGTGTCTAACAATTGAAGGTTTATTCATGTAATTGCTTGTGCAGGAAAACGATGAGGTGAGTGAAGGTTTTCCATGGATGTTCCTGTGATTGGAAGCGAAGCCAAGTCCTCCCACAATCTGTCCACTGCCTGTCAACACCAAATGCACAACTCTAATAATAATAATAATCTTTCATTTGACACAGCGCTTTTCATGATGTCTTCTAGACATCTCAAAGCGCTTCACAGAATATACTGTAAAGTGAATTGACTGTATATTTGTGGGTGAAATGCGGTAGCCACTTGTGCACAGAGGTGTCCCACAAACAATCATGGATGGAAATGACCAATTTATTATTGGGGGGTTATTGAGGGATTATTATCTGGATTGTGGAGTAAGGAAAATTGCCTAGGTTTCAGCCTGCCAGGAATCAAACCCAGGTCCCTCTCTTGCAAGGCGAGTGCTCAACCTCTAAGCTCCAGGACTACACAACTCTGCTCTAATCTTGCTGTTAGAGAGATCATCTTTAGTGATTAAAGTGGTTAATAATCAGCAATGGATAGCCTTATTTACTCGGAATAGGCAAGCTGGAACTGTGAAGCATACAACTTTATGATACTGGACTGATAGCTGCATTCCACACATGAATAAAAAGAACAGAGAACTTTTCTTGTAACAGCACTGCAGACAATTGTTTACCAGTCACTTCTCAAAGTTGGAAGTATGGAGGTTGGCAAGTGGTATTACAGTTTAATGGTGCGTTTCGGCACATATTGCCCAAGTGATCATTACACATGTGTGAGCATTCACAGTGAGTGTTAGCGGGATATTCAAAATGAAGCAGGGGTAAATTCTTAGCTGGCTCTAATCCTCTCCTCACATCGCACAGGTGCCAGTAAACCAGGAATGGTAACCCAGGCTGATTTGCACCTCACTAATACAGTGATGCCAAGGCCAATTGCAATCCTCTAACTGCTGCTCTAACTGAGATCAGCTAACATAGCACCGAATGTGGATTTGAAACTTGAATTGCATAGTGCTCGCTGAACAGTGCAGTACCTATTTCACTTCAGGAGCCTTCCTCTTCCTCTCTCCTGCCATCACCACTAATCCTCTTAATCCTGCACTTTGTAACCACTTAAAGAACAGCCAATCAGTATTCAAAACTCCAATCAGACAAACTCACCTAACATGTACAATATTATTTTAGGAAATTTATAATTACTGTGGTAACTTTTCTCTGTGTCTACAAGAATTTCAGCAACTTTTTTGCTCCACTGTTAAGAAGATTATCTATTGTTTGATAACCCAATGATGCTGCAATATTTACGGATTGCTCCGTAAATAGCCAGGCTAGAAATAACTCCATTCAATATCATATTACACGATAGGACAACCTTCAATACAACATGTTTTTATGGGATCAAAATGTCCTGAACAGGGCACTAGTATATAGTGTTACAGAAAAGGGACATATCCGCCATCTAGAAAAGGGTTTATCTTGTTTAGGAACGATTGTTTAGAAAATGGATCTATCTTGCATTGCTAGAAAAGTGGTCGACACAGTAATTATATCAAACACTTTCTCCCAGGGGAGAAGATGGGCCTTGGACATCAAGGTCATGCTACATTATAAAATGTTAAGATAGGATACCTCTAGTGTGATGGTAAGATCCTGATTGAATCAGCAAACCCTAGAGGTTACATTATAACATTATTGCCTTACTTTACCACAGTGTTTTATGCTAGACCCACTTAGTTACTTTGTGGTGTCTTGTTAAAAATATATAATTCCTTTCATGATCAGTTGTTTAAAGATCTGTTTTTCATGTAAAATTACAGTTTATGTATAATGAATGCGCATTTTTAAGCTACTTCTAGAACCTTTTTAAAATATTTAATTTTTCCTCTTCTTTCCTGAAAGTGATGATCAACGCTTGGATTATCGCCCCCTTTTGACCCATCTCTCACTCCCCCCACCCACCATCCCACTCTTGAAGCATCAACAACAACTTGCATTTATATAGTGCCCCTCACGCAGGATCATGTTCTAGAGCGCTTGACAGTGGCAGAATATGACTGACCAAAAGTCCCGATGTATGACTTGTACCTGTAATATTCTGAGCTACTTGATACACATTTGTTTCTTTCTCAGTTTAAGGAGCTCTGAGGCTATTTGTTGTATAATGTTGATAAGTGCCTCAGCTCAGCATCAACTGAATGAGAAAAGAGGAGTGATTTAACCTAATTCTGTGGACGTTTGTTTCACTCCAGGCAAATATCTTAGCAACTGAGCCATCAGCAAAGAGATCTTGAATTGTTTAAGATAAACTATATAAGTTGTGTACCAACATGTCAGTTCCTCAGATGCATGGAGCTGCTAAAACATAGAGACATGTGTCATAAAAATAACTGTGCAAGATCCATTTAGAAATCCAAGAAAATCTACTGTGTTGTGCACACTGGTATATGTATGAGGATGAGTTTCAAAGTGACGTAAAATGTCAGAAAGTACAATCAGGAGATATTCAGTAAAACTAGCACTTTTTGCCTACATTATTATTATAATAATCCTAGCATTTGATTCAGCGCATTATCACATCTTCGAGCAAAGCGCTTCACAGAATATACTGTAAAGTGAATTGACTGTATACAATGTGGGCAAAACTTGGCAACCAATAGCATACAGCAGTATCCCACAAACAAAGAGTTGTAGGTTGAAGTGACAAATCTTTTTAAGGAATTATTCTCCCTCAGACATGTGATCCGGCAATCGACTAACAACCGGGTTCCTACTTACTGCTAGGTAAACAGAGGCGTGTGGATCATTTGCCAAACATTTTGCCCTGCCAGGAGTCGAACACAGGCCTCTCGTTTGCAAGGCGAATGTTCTAACCACTGAGCTACAGGACTCCATAAATAAGTACCATAATGACACCCTGTGGCTACACACCAGAGCAGCAGAAGTCTTCTGATCCAATTTTTCAAAGCCACGGTTGTTGTCAATTAATTGGAAAATTGAGCCCTAAACCTGACAAGATTCATCTCAAAGTATGTGTTCTTTCAAACAGCCACTTTGAAACGGAATTAGAGATGTCCATCGAGAATCAACAGATATCACTTACAGTGAGCCAACACAGGCATGGTGGGGTGAACAGCCTCCTATGCATTGAAAAAATCTATGATTCTATGAACTAAAATTTGCAGGATTCCTAAATCTGTTCTGTTCCCCACTTAAGGAACATATTACAATCACAGCATATTGAGAAATGTCTCTTCATGTAATTGGTAAAACCTACATAATGGCGCTCTATATTAAATTTTTGTCTCTACTTTTGCTTTTCCAGGATTTATCCCAGTCTCTCCTATCTATTCCCTAAAAGGTAATTTTTTGGCCAAGGAGAGAGGGGATTCAGTCTCTCCCTAAATACTCAAAAGATAAATCCTGCTAAAAACAAAATTACAAATGGAGCCTGATGTATGGTTTAAAATTTACAAAAGACAAAGTGAGTACCTCTGGGTGTCCTGGCCATCAATTCTCCAAATAAAAATTGGTCATTCATTTCATGGCTGTTTGTGGGACATTTCTGTGCGCAAAATTGGCTGCCATGTTTGCTCACAAAACATATAGTCAATGCACTTCACATTACTGTATATCTAGTGAAGCACTTTGAGATGTCCTCCCAATGCGAAAAGCCTTTGGGACGTCCTCCTGACGTGAAAGGAGCTATACTAGTGTAATTCTGTTGTTGTTGTTGTTATACCTGATGCAATGATTACCATTATCATTATTATTATGATAAAATAGGATTGTTCACCTCTGGGTCAAAACAAAATGGTATGCTCAGATTGTGGGTGGACCAGGCTACTTACTCAGTGAAGAACCTCATGTGCTCACATATTCCTCAAATAATGTATTAAGAACCAATTCAAAATCCTGAAAATGTTAACACTAATTCTTTATTGGTATATCTTATCCTGAATTGAGAGAAGAGCTGTTATCTGAGCTCTGACAAAAATATCACAGAGAATACTGGGGGCAAAGTGATCAACAATTCTAGATACTTTGGGTGAGGTGTATGTACTAGTTTGTAGCAAAAGTGAAGTGTGCATTTAACAAAAAAAACAGTAAACTAGCAAAAAAAAAGGTACAGAGTGGGGTAGGCAAGATGGAGGTTAAATAGTTTAAAATAATGAAAAGATTTGATAAAGTAAACTTAAATAGCTGTTTTCACTTTTCACTGAGTCCAAAAAAAGGAGATCCAAAATGAACTTTAGGAGATATTTCTTTACACAAAGTATTGGAGGAGAGGGTAGGAGAAATGGATAGAATAATTATAACCAGAGAGGAAGTTCTAAAAAGGTTGACGTCACTCAAGGTGGATAAGTCACCTGGTCCGGATGGGATGCACCCTAGGTTACTAAGGGAGGCACGGGAGCAAATAGCAGGGACTCTGGCCACGATCTTTCAATCTTCCTTGGACACAGGGGTCGTGCCAGAGGACTGGAGGATAGCTAATGTTACTCCCTTGTATAAAAAGGGGCAGAAGGACAAGCCTGGTAACTACAGACCAGTCAGTCTAACGTCGGTAGTGGGCAAACTTCTAGAGTCCATAATCAGGGACAAGGTAGATCTTCACTTAGAAAGATATAGGCTAATAAAGGACAGTCAACATGGATTTGTTAAAGGCAAATCTTGCCTTACAAATCTGATAGAATTTTTTGATGAGGTAACGGAATGGGTGGATAATGGTAGCGCAGTTGATGTAGTTTACATGGACTTTCAAAAGGCATTTGACAAAGTGCCACATGAGAGACTTATTAGGAAATTAAAGGCCCATGGCGTAAAAGGGACAGTGGCAGCGTGGATCCACAACTGGCTGCGAGACAGAAAGCAGAGAGTTGTAGTGAGCGGCTGTTTTTCAGACTGGAGGGAAGTGAGCAGTGGTGTGCCACAGGGATCAGTTTTGGGACCATTGCTGTTTGTAATCTACATCATTGATCTGGACTTGGATGTACGGAGTACAGTTTCCAAGTTTGCAGATGACACTAAGTTAGGGAGAATAGTAAATAGTGAGGAGGATAGTAGCCATCTGCAAGAGGATATAGACAAATTGGTAAAGTGGGCAGATAATTGGCAGATGAAGTTTAATGCAGAGAAGTGTGAGGTGATGCATTTTGGGAGAAGAAATGAAGGGAGGCAATATAGGCTAGATAGTACAATTTTAAATGGTGTGAAGGAACAGAGAGACCTGGGGATTTGTGTTAGTGACTCGTTGAAGGTGGCAGGACAGGTAGACAAGGCTGTTAAGAAGGCATATGGGATACTAGGCTTTATAAATAGGGGTATAGAGTACAAAAGTCAGGAAGTGCTGACTAACCTCTATAAGACTTTGGTGAGGCCTCAGCTGGAATACTGTGTTCAATTCTGGTCACCACACTACAGAAAGGATGTGAAGACATTGGAAAGGGTACAAAGAAGATTTACTAGGATGGTGCCAGGATTGAGGGACTTCAGCTATGAGGAGAGGCTAGATAGGCTAGGGTTATTCTCTCTGGAGCAGAGAAGATTGAGGGGAGACCTAATAGAGGTTTATAAGATCATGAGGGGTTTCGACAGGGCAAATAGAGAAAAAGTATTTCCACTTGTGGGCGAATCTGTGACTCGTGGTCACGGATTTAAAATAGTTTCAAGGCGAAGTAGAGGGGAGCTGAGGAGAAATTTTTTCACTTAGCAAGTTGTTCGAATCTGGAATGCATTGCCTGAAAAGGTGGTGGAGGCTGATTCGATAACAACTTTTAAAAGGGAATTAGATCTTTATTTAAGGAGAACAGGTCTATTAGGCTATGGGGAGCGAGCAGGGCAGTGGGATTGAATCGCTCTTTTCAAAGAGCCGGCACAGACTAGATGGGCCGAATGGCCTCCTTTTGTGCCGTAAAATTCTATGAATCTATGAATCTATGATGAGAATATGGAGATCACTATCAGAACCTGGTGTTGAATCAAAAGGCATCATTGCTGGAGTTTAAAACTACATAGATTGCCGTTAAGAGCACTGTCTGGCAAGCTTTGCACTGCTTGATAGCTAGGACAACCATACCCATTTGGGCTTTGGCTTTCAGGGTTAATAGTAGCTGAGCAGGAAGAATCCCTGACAAGGATAATTAACAATTGGAACAAATTAACAGGATGGGGCATTGAAGCCAGAATGCTGGCTGGACTCATTGAAGAAACAGCTTGATGGGAGAATAGTGTCTTCTTCATCCCAACTGATCTTCAGATCTGAATAAAAGGCCTCATTTTCAAGTCAGCAATCCCAAGGAGCAGTTCTACCAACAGCTCTATCTAGAGGTGAAAAATGACGATTTTATAGCAGATTTGGTAAATGCCAAATTGCTTTGGATATGAAATGTCCTATTTTTTGACTAAATCTAAAAACTGGCCTTGGAATTCAACACTTCCTCCCCACTCTCCCCCTCTCCCATTCCCCTCTCTATTCAGCAATCAATTCTTAATTTCAACATATGCAACCATCTAGCTTAGCAGCCCATTTGTGCTGCTTCACAAGAGACCATCAGAACTAACAAAGTATCCTACTTATAGCTGCTGCCAAATTCTGATCTCCATAATCCATGACACCGCTCCCTCACACCCCCCACCCCCCATCAACTATGGCCTGATAATTATCACATTTGTTATGAAATCAGTTTTCACTCTAAAGTTCCTCATGTGTCAGATGCCCACTTTGCCAGTTTGGACAGTAGGATGTGGATTGCAAGGGGATTTTGATTTGGGGTTGAACAACGACAACAACTTTGGGGTTGAGTCTGCACCAGTCGATAAATGGTAGATCAACAGCACTCTGACCCTTATGGCTGATTTTCCATTCTTTCTGGTAGCACTTATGGTGGTAGCGATAGAAAGACAGAAATGTGCTCTGACCTTCATAGGCACTCCAACTGTGAATAGAATAATACAAAACACTTACCTCCCAAACACAGTTACTGCTAATGTTCGCTGGTGTTCTCTTAGCAACGGGCAAGAAAACAATTGCTGTAAAGCATAAAAATTGCTCGACAGACATTTAAATAACATTCAAACGTACAATTTAAAATTAATTATTCAAAATGCAGTGAGTGAAAAATCAGTATTTTGATCAGTTGATGCTGTCCCTTTGTACTTTTAAATGGCTGTAATGCAATTTTTAAATGTATAATTTTATTTTACATCTTTATTGCTATGCTCAACACAGGCTTTTCTCTCTTTTTCTGTTAAATTAGGAGCCTGTTTGTGATGTATGCTCCCCCTCACTTTGATTTGCTGAGAGGTTTAGTCTCTCTTTCTCGCTCTCTCATCTCCTCTTTCTCTGGGGATGTGCCAGGCCTATGCCTAGTACTTCCCAACAGTCGGAAGTTCATCTGACACATGAGGAATCTTAGAGTCAAAAATGTGATAGCGTAACAAATGTGTTAATTATCAGGCAGTGATGGAATAATATAATGATACCTGCATTTGATATGGCACCTTATCACTTCTTTGAGACATTTTTCATAGAATATTCTGTAAAGTTAATTGAATGTATATTTTGTAGGCAAATGGAGGTTTTTCCAATTAAAATTCAGAGTTATAGCCCTATGCTCAGCACCTCCAGAACTTTGTGTGTGGAGGACAATAAGAATACAACAACACCAATTACAAAATATTACAATAAAATTTGTATAGCCCCTTTCACATTGGGAGGACATCACAAGGACGTCCCAAAGCGCTGAGCAAATCTATGTGCGATCATTTCACAGTGAAGTCCTTGGGGACTTGTAAGACTGTGAATTGATGCATTCTTAAAATTGAATGGATTACTGTTCCCACACAAACAAAAAAACTTACACGAAAAACAGGTTATCTGAATACAGAATATCTTTATGAATAATATTTGTTAATCTTTTTCTATTGTGTGGTGAGTGGAAAGATCTGTGAATCTGTGCAAAGTTTTTGTGACAATGGTTGTACTGTACCAAGACTTATTTTATCGTGTTGTGTGCTTGCCACTGTCAATCAATCTTGTTTTCGCAAAAGCGATGCCCCTTTAAAAATTGCATAAAGAAAGAAAAATACTCTAAATGGGGAGGGGGAAGAAATACCTGACTATGATGATAATAATAATAATAATCATAATCATAATAATAATAATCCTTGCATTTGATATAGTGCTTTTCACATCTTATCAACGTCTCAAAGCGCTTCACAGAATATACTGTAAAGTGAATTGACTGTATATTTGTGGGCGAAACGCGGCAGCCAAAACTTACACAGAAAACAGGGTACACAGCAGTGTCCCACAAACAGTCGTGGATTGAAATGACCAATTTTATTATTGTGAGCTTTTTAGACGGATTATTATTAGGAATGTGGAGTAAGGAAACTTGCCCAAGGTTTTGCCCTGATCTGCCTGGATTTGAACACAGGTTTCACACTTGAAGCGCTCTGAGACGCCGTCTGGCGTGGAGGGCGCTATATAAATCGAAGTTGTTGTTGTTGAATGTTCTAACCACTGAGTTACAGGAGCTCCACTATCACTATCACCACAAAGAAAAGGAAAGCAGAATAAAATGTTTATGTAAACATGGATAAGGTTCACCATGAATCAGTGAAAGGGTATCCTGTGCACTTGCTGCACTGCAAATTAGCAGCTGACTTAAAAGTATGAGGTTAATCAGCTGGAAGTCTGCTCTCTGTTCTCCCACTGAGCAGCAAGATCCATCAGGCATAACTGCCTCAGTTATTTATACACTTTATTCAGGAATTGCAGAAATAGTTATTTTGACCTTTCCAATTTGACATAGAATAATGACTTTGGACTCTAGTTTAATCAAAGACTGTTGATGAGCCACAAGAGCAAAGGCTGATTTCGTCACATACTTAAATTCATTGCCAGTGTTTTGTTATATTTATGTAGAGGGTAACAGATGGCTGGTAGTGAGTGTGTTACAAGGGTATGATGCATTCAAGAGCTCAAACTGTGAGGTTTATGTACTTGTCTGAACCAACCTGGAACACACTCCCAGCCACACAATTAGCCTCAGTACTTTTGAGCCAGAAAGGGATAATATCCTTCAGGATTCCCACTATTGAGCGAAGTCTGCAGAAAAATAAATATGTGTGAACCTTGTATGAGGAAAGGATTGCGATGCATTTGCATAGTTGAATACCGGTAGCTACCAAAACACAATGTCCAGGCCCACAGATAAGAAATGGGCATTTGGGTGATGTGCCTGTCGATGGCTTCCTCCATTTCAACAAAGCAGCAAGTTGATAAGATGCGTGAAATTGAAACAGAAATAATATATATTTTCTCTTTCTCTGACCTTTCTACGTGTTTCTCTTCCAAGCGTTTCTGGCTGATATTACTGCAACCCGTGCTGCAGGAACTACTACCATTTATGTCACACATCACACTGGCAGGAAAAATAGCTAGTCTGCAGGATAGAGACACGTGGCCAGCTCATAATCATAACTGACAGGAAGAAATAACTTTCCTGAAAAGTATGCTAATTTTCCACTATGTGTTCCAAGATACGTTCCTGTGCATGTAATGGGAAATATGCTATTTATTATTTTTAGAAAGGATTATCTTGCTTTGTCCACCAGGTAGTTATGAACTGCAGAGTCTGTGATAAGGATGAAAGGAGAAGTTGAATATAACCTTTGAGTTAAGATAACAAAGCATTTGAAGAGTACATTATGGATTTAATCACAGCACTGAATTCATCAACAAACTAGCAAAGGAACAAAGGATTCATAACTTTCCTAGAACCATTCCCTTTCAGATTTGAAGTCTCTGACTATTGTAAACATGACTATTGTCAGTGATAGATTCTACTCATATCTAGATTCAAATCATGGTCCACTTTGGCCTTTTTCACTGACCAGAAAGGTTCTCTGTTCTACAAAATGATGCATTAAAAGTCTGGACTACTCTGTAAGTAGCAGCAATACTGCATGCTAAGATTTACCCTGCTTTAAATGTAATTTTCGTTTGCCTTTCTGGGTTCTGCCAATGCTGTGCAGCATTTCTACATTGCCCTTGAGCCGGTTTCTAGGAGCTGTGAGAATGGCTTGGGATGAGTTGTCCTTCGATTTTTCAGCATCCCTGTGGGAAAGAGCCAAGCCTTTACTGAACACTGCATTGTGGCATGGTTGAGGCCTGGAATCAGCTAAGAGGAGAATCCCAGGACTGAACCTATCCCGCAGCACCCCATGTTGTAGAATCTTGAGAGAAAGCTGTTCACCTGAATTGAGCTACATCAGAAACAAATATACATCTTTCCATTGAAAGCTGAAAAGGAAAAGAAAGATGAAAGAATTGTGGGATGGAAATAAAGGAATGATGAGTCACACCATATCATTTTTTTAAAGGCAGCACCTTAATCGAGTAGGAAGATAGCAAAACCATTTTTGTATTAGTTTTCATTTACATAAGCTGTAGAGTTAATAGGGTTTTGTGTTTATACTGTAGTAAGCAACTAAATATGTATGATTTTACTTTATAAATTTACCATGAAAAGCAAATGATTCATAACTTTCCCAAAAATCATTCCCTTTCATGCATTTGAAGTGGGGTGGGTATTGTAAACAGCAAATTATCACTGATGGATTCTACTCAAATCTTGAATTACATCACAATCCACTTCAGCCTTAAATCCAATAATACCTTCAAAAGATCCCATTTTCACTGGCACTCAGGCTACGTTCTTATTCTTCTTCCAAATTCAATTTCTGCATAAAGCTGTCTCCATCTTTTATTCAGTGGTACATTGAACATGGTGGAGGGGGCTGGGGCAGAGATAGTCGGTAGTGACTGAGGAAGAAGGAGATTCCTGCTCTGTGAGCTCCATATTGTAAATTTGCTGATGTGGGCTCATCATTATTCTGCTCCATTCATTCAACATAGCAAATTAACCCATGTGCACTTCTAAATACTGTAACTGTATTACAAATTTACACTTATAAATTACATTTATAATCATGTTTTGCCCACCATACAGTTAATTCACATTAATGAAAATAATACTCCTTGCATTTGATATAGTGCTTTTCACATCTTCTCGATGTCTCAAAGCGCTTCACAGGATATACTGTAAAGTGAATTGACTGTATATCTGTGGGCGAATCGCGGCAGCCAATTGCGCACAGCAGTATCCCACAAATAGTTGTGGATTGAAGGAAACTTGGCCAACATTTTGTGCTGCCGGGAACAGAACACAGGTCTCTCGCTTGTGAGGCAAGTGCTCTAACCACTGACCTACAGACTCCATAGTATATTCTTTGAGACATATTGATGACATAAAATATAAGGATTATTATTGTGTTATGAAGTAAAATTTAATTTTATTTATATATAGTAGATATATATATATATATATAAATATATAGTATATATATATATATATACAGATAAATTCTCAACATAGACTGTGTGGGATAGAATAACCTCAAGGATTTCTCATTTAAGCAGAACAGCAATAATCAGGGTTAGTTTCGAAAAGTTAAGTTATTGGGTGTGGACGAATAAGCAATCCAAATCATAAATTCCCCTTTCACGAGATGCCACTATAAGAACATTTATGAAAAGGACATCCAACCTTGCAAGTCTGTTTCATTGATCTCAATCTGCATTCTAATCATATCTTAATCACTCTCTCTCCAGAAGGTATCTATGACTATTTAAATGCATTCATTATGTCTGCTTCAAAGACTCAGGTAATAGAACAGAAATTTCTCTCTCTGCTCGCCATCATGTTCATATTGTGAAAGCTGTGGAAAAAACATTATGATGTTAAAGAATTAAACAGGAGATGAGGGAGTAGTGATACATTTATAAAGTAAAATACTCAGGCATTTTATTCTCAAAAAGCAGACCTACACCCTGTAGCATTCAATGGCAAGGGAATGAGTCACTGAAGGTTAATCAGTCATATTATTAATAGCTCTATTAGTCATTATAATAATAATCCTTGCATTTGATATCGCACTTTTCATATCTTCTAGGCATTTCAAAGGGCTTCACAGAATATACAGTACTACAAAACGGATTGACTGTTTACAAAATATATATCTGTGGGCAAACCATTTTAGTGTAAGTATCACAGAGATAGTATCACTCAAATACTGCAATAATTATGCAATAATAATTTAGCAATAATCTCTGCTGAGACCAACAATAAAACTTCCTCAATACACATTCATTTTCTAGGAGAGTAGCAATGGGCATATTGTAGAAGATAGCAATAGGCTTATTGTTGGTGAGGGGAAATGTTTCTTCAGGGCTGATGACAGCACCAACTTGCACTTTATACTTAATGCCTACATGTAAACTGAGTATCTCAGAGCACTTTGCAAAGGTGGTGCAGGACTCCAAACAGAGCAGAGAGAGGAATTTAAGGGTGTTGACTAAAGGTATGGTCTGTAAAAAATAAACTTTGAATATGGTGGTGTATTCTTCAGGAAATGTGATGGCAGCCTACTAGAAACATTTCTGGGGCAGCAGTGAAAGCTGTTGATAGATTATTAGATGAGGTTTGGTGAAAAGATGGAAAGGTTGTGTCAGAAATAAGCTTGGCTGTGTGGATGTCCTTTTGGATGCTTATGATGGATCTGAGGGAACTGCTAGCTTCTGAGTTTAGATGATAATGGCGGTGTTTGACAAACGATTACTGGTGCACTTCCTCATGATGCCTACGGGGTTGTCATTGGTCAAAGGTTAACAATAATTGAAAAGATAATTTATCGTATTTATTGTTTTTTAAAAAAGTAATACAGGACATGAATGAATGTAAACAGTTTTAAGAAACACTTATCATTGCTAATCATTGACTTTCACTGAGCATGCGATTAATCAACTATGTTTTTGAAGCAAGATACAGACCTACATATTGCCTATCATGGAAACCTTAGAGAAACACCTTGATTTGACAAACACTTCACAAGCTTGTAACCAGCCAGAAGAAAATGTTCTGTCAACTGTGAGTCATCTCTCTCTCCTTCTCCACCAGCAAAGGTCAGAAGTTAATAATCATCAAAATAAAATAAGACTAAATTATCTGCTTTATCTATCTGCATGGAAGTTTGCTCTCATACTGATTTAGATAGACTTTTATGAACAGTACTGTACTTGGATGTTGCCATCAAACTTGATATCCACAACATACTTGTATATCATCTGATTCATTAATAGTCTCTGTAATCATTGTTATAAGCTTGTTATGACCATGTGAAAGTCATTCAACATTGCTGTAGGTGCACATTGTGATTGTGCTACTGAGCGGGAGACAAAAAAGATACCTGAGTGCACTGCTCAAGGGCCAGTGATGGATGGGTCCAGTTACAACCTCAATCCATTGTTGTCATTAATTGGATATCTGTTCCTTCCTGTGAGCAAGTGCACCCTCTTGAGGATAACAGGCACAATGCATCTTAGGGCGTTGGTGTGGGAGCAATTTTATGTTGTGTAAAGCTGCATAGTATTGATTTAGTTACAACATATAGATATATATTTTGGATAGGTTTGGTGCAGGTATTCATCGCTTAATGTTGTCGTTTGGTTCTTGAAAAGTGTGACTTTAAGTGAAACGACATTATGTGAACACATTTTTCCCATGAGAATTAATGTATAAACTGGAGTCAGGTTCTTTTGGACATTTTTCATCAAACTTTTATAAAATAAAACATTATACTCTGTCTCTGACTGCCTGCCCGGCTCGCTCACTTGCTCCCTGACTGCCTGCCCGGCTCACTCACTCGCTGCCAGTCTCACTCATTGCCTGCTGGCTGGTCTCACTCATTCGCTGCCGGCTGGCTAGTCTCACTCACTGCCAGTCTGGCTCACTCCCAGCCTGCCCATCACTCTCTAGACAGGCAGGCCCTAGCACTGTCGTGCCCACTTTCTACCCACTGGTGAACGAAGTAATAGTGAATGTCGCAATGTTAAATGAATATATGTTTCCTGTGTATCAGCAATGTACAGTAATAATAAAAGAACGTTAACCGAGGCAACGTGAAGTGGTCTCTCAGTCCACAACTATTTGTGGGAGATTGCTGTGCGCAATTGGCTGCCACATTTCATCCACATATATACAGTCAATTCACTTTACAGTAGATTCTGTGAAGCACTTAGAGACGTCTAGAAGATATGAAGAGCACTATATCAAATGCAAGGATTATTATTACTATTAATTACCGTTACAAAGAGGTTAATAGCTCATGTCATAGCATTGAAAGACTTGTCAATTCTGAAGTATTTCTCGAGGACGATTTCAAGTGGGGTGATAAGTTTGGTCTGTCAGAATGAAAAAACTTAGTCATAGGGGTTGAGTTTTATAGCTCTGTGCGCAATGGGTACAATTGAGCAATTGAAATAGAACCAAACTCTTTTGGGGGACCTCTCTTATGAGGGAACTGAGTGATGAGTGGTAAATATTGTTTGGAGAGTAGAGCGGGGGATTCTCAAAGTAACTGATACAATGGGCCATCTTTCGCTTTCTTTATCCTTTATTGTTTTGCCTAAAGTCGCACTTTTCACGAATACAACTGCGATGTTAAGTGAGGACTAAGTATATAAGATTAAAGATAAGAGCTTTGTAAATCACAAAGTGTTCAGTCAACTTAATTTTATAAAGGATGGGTCTCTGCAAATTTAAGACACTGCTGTGTGCAATTGGCTGCCGTGTTTTGCCCACAACATATACAGTCAATTCACTTTACAGTATATTCTGTGAAGTGCTTTGAGACAGCTCGAAGATGTGATCCTCATCACATATAAGGATTATTATTATTATTTAAATCTTGATCAAACTGATGACTTGGAACAAGCAGCATTTAATGTAACATAACCTTTTTATTTAACAGGGATAAATATTAAATTGTAAGAAAAATTAGAAGGGAAATTGAATTACAGTAAGTAACTATAGAGTGGGGGTGGGTTGGGTGGTGGGGTTAAACACAATAGATAGTATGGGCTCCTTTGGTGCTATAAACTTTCTATGATTCTAAGTGTCAGCCTGATTCAGTGCCAGTCTCAACTCTGAGTCTGGTGGTTATCGACCTTGATTGATTTGCAGAGGCAAGCTGATGCTCAAGCTCTATACCACCAACTGGTGGAACCCTCACTCAATGGGAAAGCAAACTGCAGACAGAAGGTTGGTGGCAATGCTCACCCACATTTCATGCTGAGTTGTATTGCCCATTGGGAAGCTCGCAGGGAATTATTGGTACCTGCCATCCATCTAGTAAGCGTTCAAACCCATGCTTGTCAGATGTCAAATAACAAACTCGTGAACCATCCTCCATGGTGGGAAGGTAAACAATGTTTCCTTGGAGCTGAACTGATTTATGTTTGCAAACAGAATGTCAGAATCGAGCTAACCCTCTGGGGAGATCTCAGTGATGCTGGTCCTGAGCCTGTCAGGTACACAGTATTCCAGGGCACTGCAAGACTGGCTCATCGACAGAACTTGGAAAGGTGGACCATGGAGGCAGCAACTCTTCCCACTCAGCTCCCATTAACCCTACAACCCCAAACCCTGATGGGTAGAAACAAAAACAGAAGTTGCTGGGAACACTCAGCAGGTCAGGCAGCAACTATGGAGAAAGGAAAAGTGAGGAAACGTTTGACTCACTTTTCCTTTCTCCATAGATGCTGCCTGACTTGCTGAGTGTTCCCAGCAACTTCCGTTTTTGTTTCAGATTTCCAGCAGCTGAGGTATTTTGCATTTTTGTTACCCTAATGGGTAGGGTGATCCTAGCGGAAAAGTAGCTTGTCCAACTGGAATTTCAGTGGTAAACTCTGCATTTTTTTGCTGGTTAGACTCCATCAGAATCCAATGCATACTGTGGGATCTCCAAGGCTCACCTCTTACAAACCAACATCTAATGCTTTCCAGAATTAGGTAGGCAGGATGAATCTACTTAAGAGAGAGAGTTTGCGTTCTATTCCAATAAATATCCGGTGAATATCGTACTGACAAGATCTGTAATTGTTTGGTGTTGTGATTTCCTGAAATCTTTGTGCAGATTTGTTTGGCTGCTGTGATTTGTGCTTTTTGGGGCAGAGCCTTGGGAGAGCTGGGAGGGTGCCTTGTGAAGTGAACGTTGAAGTAGAAGTGGTGTTTTTGACACTCATATTCTTATTGTAAATGGATAGATCGAAGCCCTTCAACTTTGTTGTTTGTATTCTTGCAGAATGGGATTTGGGGGATATTTTGTATGGGAGGCACAGTAGTTTTCTTTCTCTCTCGACTTAGGGAAGCTCTCACTTTGAGAAAGTTTGAGAAACCTCTCTTTTGATAAATTAGGATTTACCTCATGGCTGTATGTAGGCTGCTATTGTGCAAAATGACTGCTATTTTAGTTACAGAACAATCACTATATCAGACAATTATTCCTGGGAAACACTGTATGCCATTCCGATACATCGATAAACATTCTTTTTTCAACCAGCATAGCATGTTCTCAAAAACTTTGGTGGTCAGGCAATTCATTTAGTCCTGTGAGCCAAGCACTATTCAGCTCTGTGCACAGCTTTTGTCTACAAAATATATGCAGTCACACTACTTTACAGAATATCCTGTGAAGCGCTTTGAGTCAGCTCGACCACACGATAAGTCGGCATATCAAATGCAAGAATTATTATTGTAAAATGATCAGTCACTGTGTGATTGGTTTTATGTCCCGTTGAGTGTAAATCGGCTCTTTTCCCATCTGAATTATTTGTCTGAAAAACTGTTTTAGATTTGTCATTGTAAATTGTCTTGGTGGCTCAGTTAGCAAACCAACTGCTTAGTCTGGAACTTCAGCTGTACAGACATAGAAGATCCCAAATTCAAGCCCCGGTAGAGTATGTGCTAATTCAGTAGATTCTGATAAGATTGCAGTTGCGTAAGTACAATTGACTTCAGCATCTTAAGGATACCCAACTCTACCTTTCCACTTCCACCCTCAACTCCAAGGAAGGGAAAATCTAGACAGGGTTTCAGAAACTTTTCACCTTTCAGTGACCCTTGCCTTAGTGCATAAGTATGAATGAGTAATGCAAAAGGTTTTTTTCGACGAATTATTATCATGAATACATACTAGGCTTAGCAGCCTAAAACAACATGCAGGTGATAGTAATATGCAGAAAAGATAGTAACATCCAGCATTTCAATAAAAAGGTTGAAGTGGAGCCATCAAATGAAGTGTTTTTAGATATGTTGATGTGTTAAAGGTACTATAGAAATCTAATTATTTCTACAGCTACACAATATTTGCTGACCTACTCAACCTGTCCCTTTCACCCGGCATCGTTTCCACCCCACTCAAAACAGCTACCATCACCCCCATCCTCAAGAAACCTTCCCTTGATGTATCGCAGTTCTCAACCTACTGGCCCATCTCCAACCTCTCCTTCCTGTCAAAGGTGTTTGAAAGAGTCGTTGCTTCCCAGCTTCGCTCCTTTCACTTATCCCATTCCCTCTACAAGCCCATCCAATCAGGTTTCCATGCTACCCACAGCACAGAAACTGCCCTGGTCAAGGTCACTAATGCTATCTTGACCATCTGTGACCAGGGCTCCCTCTGCCTCCTCGTCCT
Organism: Hydrolagus colliei; assembly: GCA_035084275.1. Lineage (NCBI taxonomy): Eukaryota > Metazoa > Chordata > Chondrichthyes > Chimaeriformes > Chimaeridae > Hydrolagus > Hydrolagus colliei. The sequence continues at coordinate 44,195,030 of CM068745.1, read as the reverse complement.
CCTCGATCGATCCACCGCCTTCGACACCGTGAAACACACAATCTTCTTCTATCCCCTCTCCTCCCACCTTAACCTTCAAGGTTCTGTCCTTGACTGGTTCTGATCCTACCTTTCACACTGCCTCCATTTTGTATCCGCCAATGGCTTTTCCTCCAGCCCTCGCACCATCTCATGCGGCATTCCTCGGGGCTCTCTCCTTGGTCGCCTCCTCTTCACACTCTACATGGTCCCCCTCAGTGACATCATCCGCAGACACGGGGTAAATTTATACATGTATGCGGATGACCCCCCAAATCTACCTTTCCACTTCCACCCTCAACTCCAGGACCACCAGTGTCCTGACTAACTGCCTGTCTGACATTGAGTCCTGGATGAAAAATAACTTCCTCCAGCTGAACATTAGCAAGACTGAGGCCCTCCTGAGGTGGCTGCACTCTCCACCTCGTTTCGAAAGCGTTTCACAGGATATAATGAAAGGTGGGATGACTGTATTCTGTGAACAAAATATTTGAGTTTTTAAAATTGAGACAATTTAAGATTATAGGTATATATTACAAGGATTATTAAATATGAAACACAGCAGCCACTGCAATCAATTGAGTAGCTCCACAATAATTGGAATAAATGAGTTATAATCTGCCAAAGTCAGTGCCCCAGAATGACTGTCTTGTGGGAACTACTCATAGTTTCCTCACAGTCCTGGCTAGGATTCAAAATGCTGCTTGGAAAACTGAATAAATCCAAGTCCTTGCAGTCTTAAAGGTAGGGTTCTGGGCTGCATCGTGATACACTTACTGAATCAATAGTTAGTACCAAAATATGCTCTCTATCAAAACATTTTACATTTAATACTAATCGTTTAGCAGCTCCTCGATGAAGTTAAGTTTTTTTTCAAATAAATTACAGGTAAATTTGTCACAGAAAAGGATACATGAATTGAACCGAGTGACAATTTTTAACAACAGTTTGAAATATTTAAATCTCTTTAATTCCTTTTCACGTCTTTATCGAGCCCTGATTTGACAGTCTGCCTATTGCTGCCTGACACGTTGTTCTGTGCTGTGCTGGTGACTTTCTACTTCATCTGGTTCCAATCTAGGAAAATAACTTTCACTTTCGATTTTCAATTACAACGCCACAGAAAGAGTTATTTGAAGTGCAGCGATTAGGAGTGACTGCGTCAGTTCCTCTCCATAGTCATTTGATACTTGTTATTGTTGGGATTTCAGTTCCCAAACTAATTCCTGGTTTGAAGAGCAGAATATTTCAGGTACAGTAAGTAAATCATTGCTCTGTATGTGACGTGATGATTTAGAAAAACTGTTTTATATTATTTGTTATTATTGAATATTTCACTCAAGCACTTCTGTTCTTTCATCCGACAATAGCTACTTCTATAGCACCTTTTACGTCTCAAACAGATTTATTCTCTGTTTCACTCTTAGGTGTTCAGTGAACACTAGAATCTGTCTGTCTGTCAATCGCTACCTTTGTTCACCAGCATATTAAACCAGAGTTGTTTTGGGAACACAGTCTGGCAAATCCAGGTCCAACTGTCGCTATTGAGATGAAGGGGGTTGAGAAGAAAACAGCTTTGCTATTTAGTCTCTCCATGTATGGAAGTCAGGGATCGTGACTGGCTTTGGGCTTTAAGGTTGATATTGTTGACGTTTACATTACATTTTCACAGCACATCTAATGCTGATTACTTATTGCTTATTTATTTTTCCCTCCAAACCTGTCCTAGCTTAACCCTTCAGCCACGGAATCCTCTAGAATTGACTTCCCAAATAATTCTGCCTTGCTACCTCTCTCTCCTACGTTTTTTTTCAAATAAAAACCTCGTCAACAACAATCTCTTTAAAACTTTGTCCACCTCTGAATTCTTCCAATTTCTTTCTCTGTGTTCACTAGTTTTCATTCAGGTCTACTTCACAAACAGCAGGCAAGGATTTAATTGCCACATCTCTCTATGAATGTTGAATCAGTAATCTTCTTTGGATGGCTAATTACAAATTCGGAATATTGGCAAAAGATATATATTTTAAAATCTAGAAAGCAAAATGAATGTAAAAAGGAGAAGGAAAACTAAATTGCTATTAATGCTTTAAAGCCTGTTTATGAAAGTTGATAATTGGCCCCACTGTTTCATTTTTTGGACATTCTGTATAATGAAATATTTACTATAAAAGCAAATCCCTATTGTTAACAACCTCAAAACGTTAACCATGTGATCTATCCTGCTGTGATAAAACTCTTACTTTGTACTGGCAAATGAAGTTCTACCCTTGTTCTTGGTTGCTCATCTGTTAATCCCATGTTAAAACAAGTTGAATGCTTTGTACTACTGGAATTCACTTTTCACTAGACTTTTTCATTATATTTCTGAAGCATCTAAGTTAATCATTCAGGTAATGCTTGTGTTGGCTGTGTCCATGCACTTTTACCTATACAATGTGTGTTCTTGTTGCCTAACAATGCCAGTCTTGGATTGCTGAGGAATTGTTTCTAAGCACCAATTGATTGCCAGTGTGTATATGCAGTAATGATAGGATTTGCTCAGAAGACACCTCTTAAGTCATCTCCTTTCCGCAAGGAATAAACAGACTTCAACATTTTGTGTATGTTTTTATATTACAGAAATCTGTTTGCACAAAAGTGAACTGACTCTTGGAATGGAGGCTAAAGGACAGGAGAGGACTGCCATTTTAGCAAAAGCTGTCGTCATTTCATCTATCTGGACCAGATGCAATCAGTGACTTGAATTAACTAACACTCCTTACAAAACTGCTGGTTCCATTCCCACGTAGAAATGTTCTTGCAGTCTGAAGGTGTATTACAAAAGATAAAATGCCTTTGTTTCTGAAGAGACATTTGTCCGAAGAGAAATTTTATGATGGGTTTGATAACACTACTATACGACACTACACTTTACTTTGCTTCCAACTGAAGGAAAAGAGCAAAATAATCTTTAAACTTTGGGGTTATGCCATCAATGATGAGAAGAACAGCCATGCAGAAGAACTTGTTATAAATGAATTGGAACCATACATAGAAGCAAATATATCACATGATTTACAGGAATACTACAATATTACTTTCTATCTCTCTTTCAGTCCTTGTCCAAGGTGTTGCAGAAAAATAATGGATTTCCATAGAAAGTTCAACAGAATTATGATAGATATAAAAATGTCAAAGAGTTATTATGTGCAGTGCCCTGTTACACAGAATAGCCTGAAAAATCTTCTGAAGGAAAATATTTCCCTTAAAGCGATGGACAAGGATGATTTTGGCATCTGTTTTACTTTGTTTGTGGAAGGTGGTCACGAGGCACCTTTTAAGCCTTGGCTTAATTTGAAATCATGTTATCAGAAATTCTCAGGAGTCTTACACACCCTACAGGTGCATCTGATACTTTTATATGCATTTATTTTGTATTTATACAATATAGTGTCTTATCAAATCACCTCAAATTTGTTGTGACCATATACCAGGTTAGTTTAAAAAATAATTAAATGATATCAAAGTGTTTCACAGAGTGTACTGTAAAGTGAATTGACTATATATATGTGCCTGAAGCAAGGCAGCCAGTTGCACACAGCAGTGTCCCACAAACAATTGTGGATTGAAATAACCAAATTATGTTTTTTGAGGGATTATTATCAGGTGTGTGGAGTAAGGAAACTTTCCCATTGTTTCAACTTGCCTGGAATTGAACCCAGATCTCTCACTTGTGAGGCCAGTGCTCTAACCAGTGAGCTACATGACTCTATGATTAGAGTTATTATTATTACAAAGATAAAAGGTGCTCAGATAAGAGCACCTTTTGTCTTTGTAATAATAATAACTCTAATCATAGAGTTTTGTTTCCTGTCTCCATCTCAGCCACCAAGGCACTAAACCTATTTTTTCAGCAATGAGTACTATTTAAGAAGGGCAGGAGAGAAAATATGCGAAACTATAGACCAGTTAGTCTGACGTCAGTTGTAGGGAAAATTCTTGAGTCCTTAATAAAAGACATAGATACCTTGGGATACCTTGAAGACCATAAAAAGATTAGGCAGAGTCAACATGGCTTTACAAAAGGGAAGTCATGCTTGACAAATCTTTTAGAATTTTTTGAGGATGTATCCAGCAGGTTGGATAAGGGGGAACCAGTAGATGTGGTATATTTGGATTTTAGGAAGGCATTTGACAAGGTACCACACAAAAAGCTGTTACTCAAGATTAAGGCCCACGGGATTAATGGGAAAATATTAACATGGATAGAAGAGTGGCTATCGGGTAGAAAGCAGAGAGTAGTGATAAACGGATCATTCTCGAATTGGCAGGATGTAACTAGTGGAGTGCCACAAGGATCAGTACTTGGGCCTCAGCTATTTACTATTTACATCAATGATCTAGCTGAGAACATTGAATGTAATATGTCTAAATTCATGGGTGACATTAAACTAGGTAGCAGAGTGAGCTCTGAGGATGATGCAAAAGATTGCAACAAGATATAGATAGGCTAGGGGAGTGGGCAAGTAGGTGGCAGATGGAATTCAATGTTAGCAAGTGTGAAATTATTCACCTAGGCAGCAAGAATAAAATAATGGATTATTTTCTAGAGGGGGAGAAGTTGGATAGTGTTAGTGTTCAAAGGGATTTGGATGTCCTTGTACACCAGTCCCAAAAAGTTAGTTTGCAGGTGCAGCAAGCAACTAAGAAGGCGAACGGCATGCTAGCATTCATTTCAAAAGGTTTAAGAGTATAAGAGTAGGGAAGTCTTGCTACAACTGTATAGGGCTCTGGTGAGACCGCATCTAAAGTATTGTGTGCAGTTTTGGTCTCATTTAAAAAAGGACATACTTGCCTTAGAGGGGGTGCAGCGTAGATTCACTAGGTTAGTTCCTGGGATGAGGGGACTGACCTACGAGGATAGGTTGAATAAACTACGGTTGTATTCTCTAGAGTACAGAAGAATTAGGGGGGATCTTATTGAAACATATAAGATTCTTAAAGGGCTAGATAAAGTAGACACTGAGGGTCTGTTTCACTTGGTAGGAGAATCTATAACCAGGGGTCATAATCTTAAAATTAAAGGGGTCAGCCTTTTAGAACAGAGTTGAGGGAACATTTCTTCACTCAGAGGGTAGTGAATTTATGGAATTCACTACCCCAGAAGGCTGTAGATGCTCAGTCCTTGAACATTTTCAAGGCTGAGACTGATAGATTTTTGAAAAATAGAGGGATTAGGGGATATGGGGATAGGGCAGGTAATCAGAGTTAGGTGAGAAGATCAGCCATGATCTTACTGAATGGCGAAGCAGGCTCAAAGGGCCAAATGGCCAACTCCTGCTCCTAATTCTTATGTTCTTATGTTCTTAAATTGATCATATAAATAAAGGAGAGAAACATTTAAGCATTTATTTTCTAAATGACCCAAATCAAAAAGAAGAGCCATAAAAAGGCCACCCAAATTCTTCCAGTGAGACACTTACTTTCAGTGAATTAAAAACAATAGGAATACAGCAGGTATGACCTAATGGGAAGCAATGGTACCTTGGCACCTGTACAAAAAGAAGGCAAATAAGACACCACTTTCACAGTCATAATCACACTAATTTTATTTCAATTTTCCAGTTTGAGAGTGAAGAAGCAAGAGAAATAGAGGAAAAACAAACAGATGCGTTTGAGAATTCAAGTAAGAACATTGCTTATATTACACCTAATAATCTTTGCATTTGATATAGCACTTTTCACGTCTTCTAGACATCTCAATGCACCTCACAGATTATACTGTAAAGTGAATTGACTGTATATTTGTTGGTGAAACGCAGCAGCTATTTGTGCACAGCAGTGACGCACAAACTGTCGTGAATTCAGTGACCAAATTATTATTGTGGGTTTTTTTTGAGGGATTATTATTAGGCGTGTGGCTAAAGTCGCCCAAAGTTTTGCTCTGCTGGGAGTTGAACCCAGGTCTCTCTCTTGTATGGCGAGTACTCTACCCACTGAGGTACAGGACTCCACCCCTCATATATCTTGTAATAATCTAAAAGAGAGTTAGATCTATCAGATGTATTACATCCTTGTTCTACTATAGGAAGTAGTGCAAGACCATAGTAAAATTAATACTTTCATTTGATATAGTGTTTTATTACAATAAAATGCTGTAAAGCATGTCACATGATAAATTAGTTATTTTGCAGTTACCAGCAAGATTTGCTATTTGCAAATTGGAATCACTACCAGCTATTCTAGGTAGTGAGTGAATCCCACATGCTTGGCTAATTATATCGTCTTTCTTTAGTTGTATCATCTGGGATTAATTGCTGCAATAATTTCGATCTACATCATCCATTTTACCTGACACCCGAGAAATATATCAAAGAGGCATCAGCACAATCCCACATCTCTCAGAAAATCAAACCACCTGACAGAAGACAAGGAAATACAGTGCCAGCGAAACGAGCACTTTTTAAGGACTGAATATTACCGGCCATCAAACTTGCTCCTGTTCTTTTTAATAGTTTAGATTGTTTCCCAAGTCGTATTTATCACAACATACTGTATTATGTGTTTTTTTATGTGCATGTTTGTGAGTGAGAAATTATCAAGACACAAGTAGGTACAAATTGAAGGAAGGAGTCTTTGAACACTTTCTGAAATTGATGGAATGCAAGGCACTCTTGCATACTTTTAAGTGCTTCAAACATTTTTTCCTCTGTGGTTGATTTCCCTAACTCCCCATTATCCTCATGTCATAGAGTGTATTCCATAATAATGCTAGTAATAATATATAATATATAATAATAAGTTTTACTGCAGGATTATTGGCAGGGGCACTGGGAGCAACTCCCTACGCTTTTTAACTATTGCAATGGGTTCTTTAAGATCCACCTGAACAGGCAGATGTGACCTCAGTTTAACATTTCATCTGAAGGATGACTCCTCTAACAATGCTGCAAATCTTGCCAGCACTATCGAGGATATCAGCATAGATTACAAGAGATCATTTGCTATGTATTTTGTGGGCAAAATAAATCTGAAATGATTATTGGAGTAAAATCAAGTGGGTGCCTTCCCACTCCTCATCCCCATCCAAATCTGGAAAGGTACACCAGACTTGCATCAGGATTCGACCCACTGCCAACTTCAGCTCCCAGTCCAATCCTAAATATGACATATTTTTCTGATGTAGTCAAAATTAATTGCAATCTAAGTGTAAAGAGAAAATATATTTTTGATTTATTACGTTGGGAATAAGGCAATTTAAACATTAATGAGAGTACTGTATTTTAATTATCTAGATGATATATTGTGTATGAAATAAATACTATGTAGCATTATGAGGAAGAATTTGAAGAATCTGGAGCAGAACATTTCTTGAATTCTCTGTTTACGATAAAGCAAATGTAATATTGATTTACAGCAATTATTTGAGGGTATTTATGACTTCATATTTTTACAAGCATAACAAAATTATTTTGTTGGGTTGAACATTTACACTGCATTAAAACTTAAATAATCCGACGTTCTGAAAGCTGCCAACTCCTCAAAACCGGCAAGATTTCAAAATACATACAACATTAGCTTTTATCCAATATCCGGCAAATCTCCCGAAGTTCAGAACAGCTGCTTGCAGTTCCTGGTATGACCGCTCTGTCATCCAGCGTTGCAGGTGGAGCTCAGGCAGTTTTTGGCTTCAGTGTTGTGTTTACAGCACACGTGGTGTATGGGGCAGAGCTTCCCCAGCCATTTCTAGTTAGATTTCTAAATACTGGTAAATTCCGAAATCCGGGAGGTGAGTGGGCCCAACCGGGACAGATTATTAAGGTTTTACTATATGTGTATAATATAGGTTTAGCACTGTATGTATAACCGCATGTGTTCAGAAAATATACCATGTATCTATAATTGAGAAACAAAAGCTGGAAAAAGTCTATTGGGGAACTCGGTGATTTTGACAAACAGTGCTTTAGCTTGGAAGCAGCTTTTGGTTCAAAGTACGGAGTACACATTGAAGTGAATGTCTAATCTGTAGTAAAAAAACATATTTAAATTTAGGGTCGGCAAGAATTGGCTGTTTTTATGCTCAAAATCGAGTTACCACCAGTGCTGAGGACAGATTATGACATTCAAACCAGAGATATAAAATTAGTCTGGACTTGTGTTTCTAAATGCACTGATTGTGGCAACATACATTGTCGGAACGCTGCCCTGCTGAGTTTGTTTCATGGCTGTGGAAGGAAAGGGAAGAGACGGAAAAATGCTCAAAGTAATACTCAAGGCATTTTAAGTCAATCTAACATGTTGATAAATTAAATCAGGAAATTGACAGTGACTTATGCTGATTTACATAAAATGGTACGTATCTACTAATAGGCAGTTTCCTTTCCCTCCACCCTCCCCATCCCCGACCCCAGCTTGGGTATGAAACAGCGCCTTGTCCAGTGCCTTGGGACGTCCTCCTGAAATGAAAGGCACTATACAAGTTTAATTGTGTTGTTGTTGTTACCCATATTCCTTGAGAACTTTAAACTGCCATGTTGTACTACAATCTCCAGGAACACTGTGTATTTCACAGTTGAAAGTTTTTCCAGATGCCCGGTCATCAAATTGACAATAGTTACCTGTGATTGGACAGGTTTTATCAGGATCCCAGAAAATTCGTAGCACTCATTTATTTGCCTGAGATAGAAGTTTACATGACAGAAAAAGACCATTCAGGCCTTCATGATATGTGTCACCTCTCATAAAAACATTATTACATGTATGTTTGTTGGTCATAAAATATTTGGTATTCAATATCAAAGTCCATATGTACTGCACCAAAATCCGTATGTACCGAGTGGTGTGTACACCAATAGAGCAAATAATTTCAATTAGCTCAGTCAGGTTCAACCCGAATTACCAAAAAAAACTATTCCAGTAGCAAACATCACACTGTGATTCACACGTAATCACTGGACAGGCAGATCACTGGGTACTGGGAGTCTGGCTTTGTTGCAGAATTGCTTCCCACCCTCCTCACTCCCAACATATCCACTGTTTATCTATTGTAAAGTTCAGTGACTGTGTATTTCCTAGACAAATTCGGCAACTAATTTGCACTTAGCAATGTCCTGCAAACAGCCATGAAGTGAATGACCAATTTTTATTTGAGGGGGTGTGTTGATTTGTGGGAAAACGTGAGAATCAGGAAAATGCTTTGGTTTCATCTAATTTTCCTATATATTCACTTTTTTATTAATTCAAATACATATTTGCAGAATTGATACAATTTACAATTTCCATGATGTTCAGCATTCACAATAGAAAACTTTGCATTTTTTTATCAACAGAATATCTTAATAAATAACTTCTATTTTAACAGTAACAATTATGCAGTATTTAGAAAACTGGTGTTTTACCCAAGTAAGACTAAACATCACAGAAATAGCCAATTATATTCTTGTCCAATTATATTTTTATTCCAGAATAATTCCAAATGTGTTGTTAACCAATGTGAGTTATCAGGATTTGATGAGAATATAAAATCATGATCTTGTCGTACGATTTGCTGCGAATGTTTTCAATAAACAAAAATCTGTTTTCTCTCATTCTCCAGTGAGAAACAAACTGAAGAATCCCAAGGAGGTTGGGTTGTCCTGGAATTTACAATGGTTGTTAAAGGTCACTAGTTAATGTATAGGAATGAGAGTAAGGACCTCTTAGTGACCTCACCACCCACATGTAATTAAAAATAAAAAATAACTGATTATAGTCTGACGTTTAAACCACCATAAATGGTGGTTCAGCAGACCAGAGCTTATTATAACTTTAAAATACCAACAGTGTATATATTCGGCCATTAAAATATGCATGTGTTTAGAATAAGTGAAGTATACTTGCATTGGAACAAGTGTGAAAAGTGCTGTCTACATGATCTCAAACAACTACTCTGAATCACCGTGAAACGGATGGTTGATCTCTCTTAATTTCCTGCTTGCAAGTTATAAGGTATACAATAATGATGTATAATGATTGTTTCCAGCACCTTGAAAGATAACAACAACAACAACAACAATTTACATTTATATAGCGCCTTTCACGTCGGGAGGACGTCCCAAGGCGCTAAACAAGAGGCGTGTGACCCGAGCTGGGAGGGGAGTGTTTGGGAAGGGGTGAAACACGAAGGGGAGGTAAAAGAGTTCGGGGTGGAACAAAAGGCACGATCGAAGAGGAAAGTCTTCAAATCGGCCTTGAAAGAGGAAAGGTGCTATATAAGTGTAAGTTTGTTGTTGTTTTAAAATAAATGATTTAACAAGACCGCATGGGGCACAACACGACAAAAGTGAAATTTACATCTGTCAAACCACTCATTAAATGTAACACTTATTTTGATTTAAAATATAAATTTTCCATGCATCCCACTTAAAAATACTCTGTTTATTCAGATGGATTTTAACAATAAATAATAATTCCCAGGAGAATTACTGTACTGTAATAGGCAATTAATGGATAAATAAATCAAATGAATTCCTCTTCACATTGCAATAATAATCCATGTATTTCAACACAGCATTTCTCATCATTGCATTTAGACAAGAACTTGTTGCAGTGCTTCAGTGAAGTTTAGTAATGGTCCATTTGTGGGCAAATGTGGCAGCCAATTTGTGTTCCACAATATCCTGCAAACAGTTGTGAAGTGAATGACCATTTGGAGGATTTGCAGTGTACAAACTGCTAGATAATAAAAACACGACATTATTAATGAAGACAGTTGCCACTGTGCAGATTTGCCAGTGAGTTGGTGTTGCTGAGTGGAGAGGGCTGCCTGAGATTACCTGCGCCCATATACAGAGACGACACAGGCACCCTCTCTCTCTTTCTCTGATGATTGGCACCAAAAAAACAATTAGCAGAGTGGCCACTGATCACTGCTCACTAGCCAAGCCCTCACTGCCCTGACCCCGACTATCCTGATCCTCACTAGCCGAGCCCTGACCCTGCCTGCCCTGCCCCTCACTAGCCGAGCCTTAAACAACAACAAAAACAACTTTGATTTATGTCCACGCTGGACAGTGTCTCAGAGCGCTTCACAATAGTGTATCCTGGGACCGAGCCAGGGGCAGGTGACCAAAGGCACGGTCGAAAAGAAAGGTGTTTAGCTGAGACCTGAAGCTGAGAAAAATGAGGGCGAGGCAAAGGTAGTGAGGAAGGGAATTCCAGAGCCTCGGGGCATAGTAGCTGAAGGCACTGCCGCCAAGGGTGGAACGGAGGATTCGGGGGACATGGAGGAGGCCAGACCCAGCGGAGTGAAGGCAATGGGAGCTGGTTTGAGGAGAGAGGTCAGAGTGGTAGGTGGATGCAGAGGAGTGGAGGGATTTGAATTCAAGGGTGAGGATCTTGAAGTCAATCCTTTCTGCGATAGGGAACCAGTGAAGTCTGGCAAGGACTGGGGTAATGTGGGAGTGAAGTTTGATGTGGGCGGCAGAGTTTTGAATGAGTTGGATTTTATGGATTGTGGTGGAGGGGAGACCGGCGACGAGGGCATTGGAATAGTCAGCCGTGAGGTGACGAAGACATGGACCAGGATTTCAGTGGCTTTTGGGGTGAGATATTGCTGGAGACAGGCAATCCGTCGGAGGTGGAAGAAGGCGGTGCTGGTGAGGGACCGGATGTGGGGGAGGAAGGACAGTTGGGAGTTGAACCTGATGCCTAGGTTGCGCACAGGTTCAGAGAGTTTTAGGGGCAGACCGGGAAGGTGGAGGAGGTGAGAACCATGTGAATGGAGATGTTGACGAGAGCCAAAGAGTATGGCCTCCGTCTTGTCAACATTCAGCTGCAAGAAATTTGTGCTCATCCAGCTCCTGATGTCTGACAGGCAGGCTGACAGAACATCAGGGGACTGGGGGTCGCAAAGTGAAGTGGAGAAATAGAGTTGAGTGTCATCTGCATACATGTGGAAGCTTGCCCCATGTCTGCGGATGACATCCGCAAGAGGGAGCATATAGATGAGGAAGAGGAGGGGGCCAAGGATGGATCCCTGGGGTACCCCACAGATAACTGGGTAAGAGCGGAAGGAAAAGCCGCTTGTGGAGATGTACTGCTGCCGGTTTGTGAGGTAGGACTCTAACCAGGTGAATGCGGTACCACTGAGGTGGATGAAGGAGTACAGGCGGTGGAGGAGGATGGCATGGTCGACTGTGTCGAGGGCAGCAGACAGGTCCAGGAGGCAGAGGGAGCCCTGCTCCCTCTTCCTCGCAGATAGAGAGGAAGTCGTTTGTGACTTTCACAAGCACAGTCTGTACTGTGGGCAGGGCAGAAACTAGACTGGAGGGGTTCGAAGAGGGAGTGGGAGGAGAGGTGGGCGCGGAGTTGGTTTGCAATAACGCGTTCCAGTGATTTTGAAAGGAAGAGCAGGTTTGAAATCAGGGCAGTAGTGGCTAGGTTTGAGGGATCTAGGGAGGGTTTTTTAAGGAGGGGGGTGATGGCAGCAGTTTTGAGGGGGGCAGGGACTGATCCTGTGGAGAGGGACTGGTTGATGATATCAGCCAGCAGTGGGCAGAGGAGGGGGAGCTGGGTGAGCAGTAGGTTGGTGGGGTTGGGATCGAGGCAGCAGGTGGTTGGCTTCATGGAGGTGAGAGTGCGTGAGAGGGAGGAAAGAGAGACTGGGGAGAAGGAATGCAGGAAGGGGGTCAAGATAGGAACTGATGATGGGGAGGGTGAGGGGGATGGGGTGGGAGTGGGTGACGAGAGGCAGGAGGATGAAGCTGCCTGGCAGATATTGTGGATTTTGGATGAAAAGAGGTCCATGACCTCCTCACGCTTCGCATTTGGTGAAGATTGAGGAGGCCTGAGGGGGTGCACAGAGGAGGTGGTGGTCTAAATGCTCTGACCCTCACTAGCCGAGCCCTGACCCCGCCTGCCCTGACCCTCACTAGCCGAGCCCTGACCCTCACTAGCCAAATCCTGACCCTCACTAACCAAGCCCTGAGCGCCCTGACCCGCTGAGCCCTGACCCTGACTGCCCTCTCTCACCACCCTGACTAGCTGAGCCCTGACCCTGACTGCCCTCCGTCACTGCGCTGACCCTCACTAGCTGAGCCCTGATTAACCTGACCCTCACTGCCCTGTCTGTGGACACTGATGAATTCCACCCCCCCCCGCCCTCACCACCAACCACCGCCACCAATGACATGAGGGGGCGTGTCCGGCACCTGCGTCATCACGTTGACCAGAGACGTGTGACAATCGGTCTCTATGGTTACGGCCCCGCCCCCCCCTCCGCCATTCAGACCGAGCCGCCCTGTCTGCCCTGATCTGGGGGTCATACCCCTTCCTCCCCCTCCCTCCCCCTCCCTCCCTCCCGCCCCTGTACAGCGCGGCTCCTCCCGCCCGCAGCTTGTGAGCAGCCTGTGTCCAGCCCCGCCTCCGCGCGTTGTTAGAGGTCGCCTGAGCCGGCGCTTCCCTGGCGTCTCCTCCCTCCCCTTCTCTCTTTCTCTAAACCCCCCCCCCCCCCCCCACCCCACCCACCACACTCCCTCCGCTCCCCACCTCTCCCTCCCTCCCTCTCTCCCTCCCTCTCTCTCTCTCTCACTCACACACGCACACGGCGCCATGGCGGAGCAGCAGCAGTTCTACCTCTTACTCAGCAACCTGCTGAACCCTGACAACGCGGTTAGGAAACAGGCCGAGGTGAGTGCGATGGGCCCCCGGGGGGCTGCTGGTGGACGAGATGGGACGATGGAGAGAGAGAGGGAAGGAGGGCGGCTTCTCGCTCTGTGGCGGCGGCGGCGAGGATGGCAAGGGAGGCAGTGGCCGGGCCCACGTGTGACAGACAGTGAGGCCGGGCACGTTGTATTGCATTGTATCGGGAGGCCGGCGGGCCCCCTCCCCCTCTCTCCCTCCCTCTCTCTCCCATGTGCTGCTGCAGCTGGTTTGCTTGGGAGGGAGTGAGGGAGGGGGGTGGGGAGGGAGGGGATGATACCATATTGAATTCCTTTTTATTCCAGTTATAAATAAATGGAGAAAATGAAGTTAAGGCGGGCATCGATCCTTCTTTTTCAATGGGTCCATAACGTGTTGAATGGATGGAGATCCCAGCAGGAACTCGAGAGGATTAGCTAAAGGGCCTGAAGTGTTGTTTTTACACACACACACGTGTGAAGGGTGCGTGTGTAATACATTTCCCTCTTTGATTTCTGGTTTCCAGAACGCAAGTGTCTTTTAAGAGTCTGCTTTGAGGATGAGATGAGCTGGCAATGCATTACCAGCATTGGATTTTTACTTCAAATGCCAGAATGCATACACCGTGATCAAGGTTCTTGCTATAACAGATCTCGCCCCCCCCCACCCCACCACACACACACACACACACACACCCATAATTGGGCAACAACATGTTAGTCTCATTTCTACACCCAGACGTTGAATCATCAGATGAAAATTGATTGTGAAAAGTATAAATGGTTCATAATGGAGACCTGTAGGCCAGTGGTTAGAACACCCATCTTGTGAGCGAAAGACTTGAGTTCGATTCCAGGCAGGGTGAAAACATGGGCAAGTTTCGTTACTCCACACGCCTAACAATAATCCCTCAAAAAATAAAACAATAATAAATGGGTCACTTCAATCCACAAACTGTGAGACACTGCAGTGTGCAATTGGCTGCTGTGTTTCACACACAAATATGCAGTCAATTAACTTCACATTGTTTTCTGTGAACCGCTTTGAGATGTCCAGAAGACTTGGAAAGTGTTATATCAAATGCGAGGATTGTATTTTTATAATCTGTAGATTTCTGAAACAGTGAGATAGGAATAGATAGATTGTGTATGTGTGGTAAATTTATAGAAATGATTGATGTTTGTATCCATCTAAAATCCGTATTTCCTGTATAGCAAACAGGTTCATCTAATTGTAAATTTTATGTTTATTTCATCTTAAATTGCAGAATGCATTCAAAGAGAAATGTTGTACGGAAGTTGTGAAGTCTCTAGAAGAATTGAGTGCACTGGATAATCTGTCACTTAATGTCTGAATTTTTTTCATCAATTAGATTTTTTTCTTTCTCTTAAATGGGCAGTTATGTACATCATTTGTCACATCTGGTTCAGAGGAATTGTTTATAGTACTGAACTTGATGTATAGTACTGTTTTTGTAATGTATCATTCAGTGATCATATCTAGAGCAGTGATTTAGAATTTGGGAACAAAAATCAAGTGCTTTGGTTACGAAGCAGAACCAAATCATTTTATAATGATCTTTTTAAAGCAGGCACAAATTCTCTACTCTTACATGAGTTTTGTCACCAAGCTTGATTTAATATTTCAACTACTGTTCATTATCTTTGACATTTTGTAGGAAAATGGGTCATTATTTCCAGTTAACAATTATAAACTGCATTTTTTCTATTTTTTTTCATTTTAATGAAGATTGGGCCTTGTTTCCCATTAGATATATGGATATGCTTATTATTGCTTTGTAATATGGTAACAACTTTTGACATTTGCTCCATAACACCAATGATGTTCATTAGTCATTTCATGTAGCTGGTGCTTGCTAATTCTGTATGGGTTAGTTGAGGTGAACTAACTAGATTAAGTTGGAAATATGTTTAATACATTGCATTGTATTTAGAAAACGTCGGCTTTAGTGTTAGTTTCAATCTGGGAGTTGTTTGCATTTTCTAGTGGGTGGAAATGGACTATGAAATATCAGCCCTCCATGAATTTTTAACTTGTGGATACCATGTTTTTGTGAAGGGAACAAGTGCTCCAGTAGATACTATGATTTCCTCAGGTAACCTGGAATCTCACTGATGAAGGACCATTCTACTTTATACCATTTTGTGTTTTTGTCCATTCTATTTTATTACGACGCAAAATACTCCAGATGCTGGAAATCTGAAACAAAAACAGGAATTCATTGGGAATACTCAGCAGGTCAAGCAGCTTCTATGGAGAAAGGATAAAGTGAGTCAACGTTTCGGGTCAGAACTGATGAAGGGTCGTGGACCCGAAATCTTGACTCACTTTTCTTTCATCATAGATGCTGCCTGATCTGCTGAGTGTTCCCAGTGATATCGGTTGTATTTTTTATGTTGTCTATCCTGAGTTACTAGCATTATAATGTGATACTAATGCTGTGTTTGAAATCATGGTAAACTACTTATTGTGTATGATTGTGACTTAAAGGCCCTCCAGAAAGATGTATACATTATACAGTATTGTTACATTACTTAGTAAATTTAGCATTTGGTGTGATTTATTCTGTGCTGTGAATAGAGCACTTTCTCATTTCAAACACCTAGCTGCAGCATCAAACTAAAGATTAGTTATAATGAGATGTACGCCAGCAGTACATCTCAATAAACGTTTTTTCCTTCCGCTCTCACCCAGTTACCTGCGAGGTACCTCAAGGATCCATCCTTGGCCCCCTCCTCTTCCTCATCTATGTCTGACATCAGGAGCTGGATGAGTGCGAACTTCCTGTAGCTGAATGTTAACAAGACGGAAGCCATACTCTTTGGCTCTCGTCAACGCCTTCAATCGCACAGCTCTCAACTCCTCCACCTTCCCGGCCTGCCCCTAAAACTCTCCGAAGCCATGTGCAACCTAGGCGTCAGGTTTGATTCCCAACTGTCTATCCTCCCCCACATCCTTTCCCTCACTAGCACCGCTTTTTTTCCACCTCCGACGAATCACCCATCCCCGGCAATATCTCGCCTCAAAAGCCGCTGACATGCCTTTGTCACTTCTCGACTGGACTATTCCAATGCCCTCCTCGCCGGTCTCCCCTCCACCACAATCCACAAAATCCAACTCATTCAAAACTCTGCCGCCCACATTCTCACCTGCACCAAACTTCGCTCCTCCATTACCCCAGTCCATGCCAGACTTCACTGGTTCCCTGTCCCAGATAGGATCAATTTCAAGATCTTCACCCTTGATTTCAAATCCCTCCACTCCTCTGCACCCCCCTACCTCTCCGACCTCCTCTCTCCTGAAACCAACACACACTACTGGGTCTGGCCTCCTCCTTGTCCCCTGAATCCTCCGCTCCACCATCGGCAGCCGTGCCTTCAGCCACTACGCCCTGAGGCTCTGGAATTCCCTTCCTCACTCCCTTCACCTCGCCCCCTCTCTTCCCAGTTTTAGGTCTCAGCTAAAGACCTTTCTCGTCAACCATGCCTTTAGTCACCTTCCTCCCTCTGCCCCTGGCTCAGGCCCGGGATCCATTATTGTGAAGCGCTCTGAGACATCCGGCGTGGAGGGCACTATTTAAATCAAAGTTGTTGTTGTTATATTTCACCCTAATTTAAACTTTCCCCATTTTTGTCATAGCAAGGTTGTCAGCAGCCCCCCACCCCCCATGGTCTTTATATGGAATGCAACTATAATGCAACACAAACAGCCAATTCTAATTAATTTGGAGGATTGATGACCATGGCATAGGGAGAATTTCCCCTTTTTTAATTGTTCGTTCACTTAATACTGTATCAGCAATTCCAGTTGGTTTCAGTACTTTTCAGACTGAGAAGGGCGAAATTATTATTATTATCCTGGGATCTTGCGAAGAGTATAGCCATTTGAAAAAGGTGTATGCTCATATTTGCATTAATCACTACTTAATAATGGAAATGTTTAAAAGCAAATTTGACCCAAATTTATTTGGCCCTCTATAATTATCTTCATTTTAAATGACTCCCAGAGCTCTTAATAAAGTGATGATTGATAACAACATCATACAGAAAAAAAAGTCTGTTGTGTAGGCTTGATTCACACAGCTTTTGTACTATTATGAGATTTCTTTGTGAATAGTTCATGTCAGTTTGTTCATTCATTCTTAAAAGTGCTTCGGTTTCTGTTCTTAAGCGTGGTAGGGAATCCTATGTGGATTTAACTAGCTTCATATGTCTAGTCAGACTGAGCTGTTATTGGCTACTGAATTGTCATCAAAGCCACTCTCTTTTTTTCCAGTTGCGTCACTTGTAATAATCAGCACATTCATTCTTAAAAGACAATTGGCTTCAGATCTGAAAATAGATGTGCTAATGCCAACTGAAATGCATAATCCTGGCAGGAGATGCTTTTATGTACCTCTGTTCAGAAATCTTTCATTCGGGATTATGGAGTGGGTTAACATTAGGTTGATCAGTCATCATTGGGCTGTCCAAAATCTCTGAAAGGATGACACAATACAATTTGATTTATAGTGTAATGCTGTTCTTTCTGCTTCAGAAAGAGATATGTTCAAGTGAACCCTACATCAAATTTGTGTAGCCAGTTTTATTTTTAAGTATTTTGTATTCATTTCTACACAGGTAAATACTTAGAGGAACCTTCATTCAAAATCGCCCCCATCTAAATAATGTTGTGCTATTTATAATAATATACAGTAAAAGCCCATTTATCCGGCACCTGATCAACCGTAAATTCCGTATAACCGGCATCGCGGGAAAAAAAGGTCTGCATTCGATTAACCGGAATTTATCCTGAAAAATTTATTATTTTAATTTTTTTTTTTTTTTCATTTTCGGCCGAATATCCAGCACACGCTTTAACCGGTGTTGGCCAGATCCTGAGGGTGCCGGATAAACGGGCTTTTACTGTATATTATAATATTATTAAAAAATACTGATCCTTGAATTTGATATAGCATTTTTCACATCTTCTAGGCGACTGTATATTTGACTGTATATTTGTGGGTGAAATGCGGCAGCCAATTGCACATAGCACTGCCCCACAAACAGTTGTGGATTGAAATGACCAATTTTATTATTGTGTTTTTTTTTGGAGGTATTTTCTACTGAATTAGTTAGATATGTTGACATCACTTCTAACTTTTGAAATGTCTGTAGAAGAAGATACTATGTACTTTAAACAATTAGGTCACTAGGTTCAAATATGCACAGATTGAACTTGATAATCGATGAAGGTATTTTATAAGGAAAAGGCATTACCATTTGAGGTACCGTATATCTCCGCGTATAAGGCGCACTTTTTTTCAGGTCGGAAGATCTCGAAAGTGGGGGGTGCGCCCTATACGCAGATACGAGCAATTTTGAGCCTCGGAGATACAGTAAACAGGAGGGGCGGCCGGCGCGCTGTCAGCCGGGGTTTGGTCAGTGTGTCCGGCGGGGGTTGGAGGGAGCGGGTGACGGGGCTTCAGCCTCGGCCGCCGGGGACTCGGCCGCCCGGGCGGCGGCAGCAGCAGCGGACTTCAGTGCTGTGCTTACCTTCTGCCGAACCCAGTCTGCCTGCCTCACTCCCTGCCGCTCTCTCTCCCTGCCTGCCTCTCTCTCTCTCCCTTCCTGCCTGCGAGCCAGCCTGCCTCTCTCCCTCTCTCTCTCCCGGGCTCCCGGGCTGCCAGCCTGCCTCTCTCCCTCTCTCTCTCTCCCTTCCTGCCTGCGAGCCAGCCTGCCTCTCTCCCTCTCTCTCTCCCGAGCTGCCAGCCTGCCTCTCTCCCTCTCTCTCTCCCGGGCTGCCGGCCTGCCTCTCTCCCTCTCTCTCTCCCGGGCTGCCAGCCTGCCTCTCTCCCTCTCTCTCTCCCGGGCTGCCGGCCTGCCTCTCTCCCTCTCTCTCTCCCGGGCTGCCGGCCTGCCGCTCTCCCTCTCCCTCGCCCGGGCTGCCGGCCTGCCGCTCTCCCTCCCTCCCTCCCGGGCTGCCGGCCTGCCGCTCTCCCTCCCTCCCTCCCTGCCTGCCTCTCTCCCTCTCTCTCTCCCACGCTGCCGGCCTGCCTCTCTCCCTCTCTCTCTCCCTGCCTCCCTCTCTCCCTCCCTGGCTGCCTGCCTCTCTCTCTCCCTACCTACCTGTCTCTCCTCCCTTCTGCCGGCAATATCATTGAAAATGCTTCCGTTTTTTTCCACCAAGAAAAGGTCAAAAACGGTGAGTGCGGCTTATACGCGGGTGCGCCTTATACGCGGAGATATACGGTAAACAGTGATCAAACCCAAGATACAGTATGTTTTCATCTTATACCATATCCATTATGTTTCAAGTTATATCACAGCCATTATGTTTCAGCTCATATCACATCCAATACATTTCTGCTTGCACCATGGCCGATGTATTTCAGTTTCCACCATATCTGTTATGTTTCAGCTTACTGGAACAAATGATAGACTTGTTTGACAACAGAAGCAGCCGCTGTGCTCCAAAGTATACTTGTGATTTTATTTGATGTTTCAAAATAAGGTGCTACAAACATGCTTATTTTCATGGTTTCTATTCATAGTTAAAGTGAACTAAAATATTTACAGCCACCAATGAATGACCAATTTTATCTTGAGGATTGTTCACCAGGAGAAACTTCATTCTCTGTC
Organism: Hydrolagus colliei; assembly: GCA_035084275.1. NCBI lineage: Eukaryota > Metazoa > Chordata > Chondrichthyes > Chimaeriformes > Chimaeridae > Hydrolagus > Hydrolagus colliei. The sequence goes on along the minus strand of CM068745.1, from coordinate 44,174,730 downwards.
CAATTAATAATAATTATTGCATTTGATACAGCGCTTTCAACGACTTCTAGATATCTCAAAGGACTTCACAGAATGTACTGTAAAGTGAATTGATCTGTGGGCGAAACGCCGCAGCCAGTTGCACACAATAGTGTCCCACAAACAGTCGTGGTTTGAAATTACCAATTTATTACTTTTTTTTTAATGAGGGATTATTAACAGGTGTGTGAAACTTGCCCCGGGTTTCACCCTGCCTGGAATTGAACCTAAATTTCTCGCTTGCAAGGTGAGTGCTCTAACCACTGAGCTACAGGACTTTGTGTCCTAGTATATTGCCCTGAGATCATTAATGTCTACCTTAATAGTCAGAACAGGCTTCAGTTTAACAACTCATCTGAAGAAGGGCACATCCCAACATGCAATGCTACAGATTGATCCAGCTGATACCAAAAGATGATCCAAAAGGTTTTTATGATTCTTTGAGCCTCTGTGAATGAATTGTACGTTTTACTGGAGGAGTGATTTAGGTCATCCTCACCTATTGTAGCTGAGGTTTAACTAATGGGTTTATGCATCAGCTGTTTGTAAGACGTGACGTAATACTTTGAAGGTGCAACTTCAGTTTTAAAACAGCTGTGTCAAACAGTTGCAATAGTTAGGAATAGGTAATGACTTTGCAAGGAGGATCTTTGATTGTGTGTGTTTTTGTTTGTTTGAGATAGTCAGGATGAGAACTACATTCGTGACAGTTAAATCTGATTCTAAACCTCACCAGATGATAAATATGAGAAAACCAAGTGATTTTGCTAATTGATTCACTGCTAGAAAATTTAAGTTTCTCGGTGATTGAAAAATTTAGTTTTCTCTTAATTCAGATTGTGATTTCAGTTTCTAATTTGTCATTTTAGGCTTAAAGTTTTAATACCAATGTGCATGTATTTTCTGTTTGAGTTCCTCCAATACAACTTGCAGCATAGCCACAACATGAGAATGGTCAAAATCACAATCAGTCTGCCACCGTGTCTCACTGCAGTTTCTCCCCAGCATACGATAGTTATTCATTCCATTCTGTTTCATTGATTATAGTACTTCGTGAACCTCAGTTGCACTGTGCTTCATTGGTTCCAGTCTCGCTTGTCTCAACAGCACCTCTGTTTCCTCAAGTGGCTAGATGTTAGGCTGTCTTGTTGTTTTGAGTTGCTATCATTTTTACCTCTGGGTCAGAAGGTTAGGGATTCAATCCCTAACCTTCAAAATCAGGACTTTGAGCCCATCGCAGTTGTATTGCAGTTTTGGCGATGCCATCCTTTTGGATGAGAGATTAAATCTAGGTCCCCAGTGGATGTTAAGGATCCCATGGCACTATTAGAATTGAATGAATGCTCATAATGTTTGATGATAATAATAGTTGATAAAAATAGTTTGATATGGCGCTTTTCACTTCATCTAGACGTCTCAAAATGCCACGTTTCGTCCTTAAATATAGAGTATATTTTGTGAAGTGCCTTGAGGTATCTGGAATATAGTGTAAAGTGGCTTTATATTTGTGGACAAAATGCGCAGCCAATTGTGCATAGCAGTGTCCCACAAGCAGTGTCCCACAAGCTGACCAAATCATTATTGTTTTTATTTTCTTGAGAGATTGTTATCCAGCACTTGGAATATGAGTACTTGCCCAAGGTTTTGCCTGCTGGGAATTGAACCTAGTTCTCTTGCTTGCAGGTCGAGTGCTCTAACCACTGAGCTACAAGACCTTCTAAGTTTCAACAAGCAGTTATTTTTATGTATGATTTTAGGCAGCTAATTTAGCTATGAAGCTTGGTCCATAACATTTTATTAGTTATAATACCTGTTTAAATGCTTCAATTGAATATATGAGTCCTGTAGCTCAGTGGTTAGAGCTGTTGTTTGTCAATTCGTGGATCGCATTTCCAGGGATAATGATGCTTTAAAAGTAATAATAATTTGGTCACTTAGTCCACAACTGTTTGTGGGACACTGCTGTCCGCAATCGGTTCCATGCTTCGCCCACAAATATACAGTCAATTCAACTTGCAATATATTATTTTGTGACCTCTAGAAGATGTGAAAAGCACTGCATCAAACGCAAGGTGTACTGTTATTTATATTATAATTATTTTGGGGGGAGTAGTACATTGAATATTGTCTACCTAAGAGACAGAGCCATTGTCAGAACTCTTAACCACTGAGTTACAGGACTCCACATCTGCTGCTCACTGCTGTCTGTAAATCTCTGGATGCCAACAGCATGCTCACTCAGGCTATGTGCTAATCATACAGCTGGTGTTTTACTAGCCCAAGGCCCACCACTGCCCCTCCACATTGTGCACATTTCCAATCCCTGTTCATGAGCTCACGAGGTGTGTTTCAGCATGGATGTGGAGTCCTGTAACTCTGGTTAGAGCATTCACGTTCACAAACCGCAAAACCTGGGTTTGATTCTCAGCAGAGCGAAACCGTGAGCAAATTTTCTTTCTCCACACTCCTGATAATAATCCCTCAAGGAAAAAACAATAATAAAATTGGTCACTTCAATCTACGACTGTTTGTGGAACATTACAGTGCACAATTGGCTGCCACGTTTCATCCATAAATATACAGTATATTTTGTGAAGCTCCTTGAGATGTCCAGAAGACATAAAAAGCGCTATATTAAATGTTAAGATTATTATTAACATTTAAAAAAATATATTTTGTGGATTCAGGTTTTACTATTGTAGTTTGTGGAGTCCTGGAGCTCAGTGGTTAGATCACTCGCCTTACAAACGTGAGAACCTGTGTTTCAAATCCACGCAGTTCAGGTTGAAACCTTGGGCAAGTTTCTTTACTCCACATGCCTAATAATAATCCATCCCAAAATAACCTATAATAAAAAGATTGGTCATTTCATTCACTGACTAATTGTGGGTCACTGCTGTGCTCAATTGGCTGCCGTGTTTTGCCCACAAATATACAGTCAATTCACTTTATAGTATATTCTGTGAAGCGCTTTGAGATGTCTAGAAGACGTGAAAGGCGCTATATTAAAAATGCAAGGATTATTACTATTACATAGGGAACGGCGATTAATCGGTTTTTCGATTAAACCCGATATGATTTTCAGATCGGTATGCCGATATGGTGATTCTAAAAAAACTGTTATATCGAGAGATTCGATTTAAAAAATATACATCGATATATTTTTAATATCGTACCTGGCAATATATCAATATTGTTGGTATTAACAGTGTAATGCGATCTTTTCCAGCTTACCTTGTCGCCGGCATTGCAACCTCCTAGATCTAGAGCATGGAATGCGCGTACATTCGGTGCGCGCGCACAATTAACGGGCGCGCACATCCGATGCGCGCGCACACTTTACTGTGTATACTCGACGTGAGTCGTGGCGTCTTAACAAAGTCGCATCGCTGAAAATTGTAGTTTGAAAATTTACCTTTCTCATCATGGGGAAAAGAAGCCCCGTATGGGACTACTTTGAAAACAATGCAGTCAGTAATGGTGTGTATAGATGTACAGTTTGCAAGGTCTTGGTTAAGACATCTGATTCGAGCACGAGCAACCTGCGACATCACATTAAGCAGCACCACCCCGCCCAGCACGCTGACCTCAGAGCGAAATCATCGTCGACAACAGCAGGAAGTCGAACCAGCGCTTCGGAGAAAGCGACAGGTAGTGGGGCCAGTGCAGCTCAAATAATTCCTGCTTTATTTAAGAGGAGAACATTGTACCAGAGAGGGGACAAAAAGTGGCAAAGTATCACGAACGCTGTCACTTTTTGCATAGCAAAGGAGAGCTTGCCAATGGCGAAGGACATTAATTCAGACTTCAGACTACATAAAAATAAGTGGCATTTTGTGGCTGTAAGTGTTATTTTTGTGTGTGAGAGAGTTAGAAGCCAGATTATCACTGCTTCTATGTGTGTGTCTAGTCAGACACACACAGCAGTGATAATCTGGCTTCTAACTAACAGTCTGTCTCTCTCTTTTCTATTGTAATAGATCTCATTTACACGTGGACATTACATGCTACTTTCAAGCAAGGAATGGAGGAGAATAAATCTCTAGATTTTGTTTTTGGTGTGTGTGTTCTATTTTGTATTTAGAGAAGGAGGGAGAGAAGGAGAGGGGGAAAGGAGGGAGAGAAGGAGCGAGGGGAAAGGAGGGAGAGAAGGAGAGAGGGGAGGGAGGGAGGGAGAGGGGGAAAGTTGGGAGAGAAGGAGAGAGGAAGAGAGAAGAGGGAGGGAGAGAAGGAGAGGGTGAAAGGAGGGAGAGAAGGAGCGAGGGGAAAGGAGGGAGAGAAGGAGAGAGGAAGAGAGGAGAGGGAGGGAGGGAGAGAAGGAGAGGGGGAAAGGAGGGAGAGAAGGAGCGAGGGGAAAGGAGTGAGAGAAGGAGAGAGGGGAGGGAGGGAGAGGGGGAAAGTTGGGAGAGAAGGAGAGAGGAAGAGAGGAGAGGGAGGGAGAGAAGGAGAGGGGGAAAGGAGGGAGAGAAGGAGCGAGGGGAAAGGAGGGAGAGAAGGAGAGAGGGGAGGGAGGGAGAGGGGGAAAGTTGGGAGAGAGGAAGAGAGGAGAGGGAGGGAGAGAAGGAGAGGGGGAATGGAGGGAGAGAAGGAGCGAGGGGAAAGGAGGGAGAGAAGGAGAGAGGGGAGGGAGGGACAGAAGGAGAGAGGGGAGGGAGGGAGAGAAGGAGAGAGGGAAGGGAGGGAGGGAGAGAAGGAGAGAGGGGAGGGAGGGAGAGGAGACAGAGAGGAGGGAGAGTGGAGTGGGAGGGAGAGGGGGGAGGGAGAGAAGGAGAGGGGGGAGGGAGAGAAGGAGAGGGGGGAGGGAGGGAGGGAGAGAAGGAGAGAGGGAAAGGAGGGAGAGAGGAGAGGAGGGAGAGAAGGAGAGGGGGAGGTAGGGAGCAAACAACATTGTATAATTCAACAGACCTTGACACCAACATTACAAACTTTCTGGACCTAGAGCACACATTTCGAAATGTGCGTGCACCGCGACTGCGCGCGCATCGTCAGTGCAGACGCACCGTCAATGCGCGCGCACCGCGACTGAGCGCGCACCATAAATGCGCGCACGCCATCAATGCACGCGCACTTCGAATGCACGCGCATGCGCAGTATAAAAACTCGATAGATCGGTTTAAGCAGGTATGAGCAAACCGATATATCCATATCCGGAAAAATCCCATATCGCCGTTCCCTACTATTACAGTTCTAATTTTAAGGTAATTGTGGACAATACATATATATATAGTATATTATATATAATAGTATATCTTCAGCACCTTGGGATGTCCTCCTGACGTGAAAGGATCTTTACAAATGTAATTTTGTATGTTTCACCTTCAAAGCCCTCCATAATTTTCTTTGCCCCACCCTACCACTACGACCTCCTAAACCCCTACCAACCTGTCTGTTCCCTCCACTCCTGCTCCTTGTCCTCCAATCAACCTGCCCACCGTAGGCCACCAATCTCTGGAATTCCATACTGCAATCCCTCCGTCTCGCCCCCTCCATAGCCTCTTTCAAGTCCTGCCTAACCCTCCTCTTCGACCGTGCCATTAGTTACCATCCCTTATCCCGAACCCAGCTTGGGTCTAACACACTTATTGTCCAGTCCTTTAGGATGACCTCCCAACATGAGGCACTTTGCAGATGTGATTTTGTTGTTGTTGTATTGGATAGAATAGACCCGCGACAACCTGTTTAAACAATAATACAGCAAAGATGTCTTTAAGGAATCGAGTCGCTTAGAGGTGATCTTTTAACCCTATTTAAGAAATTGCGTGGGCTATATTGGGATGATTGGTAATCTGGAAGAATGTGATCAAACTATGAAGTTGGTGTGTGTGTAATTTAGGTGTAGAAAGCAACACTTTGATCAAGGCTAAATTTCTCTACATGATTGTTTATGTTGAAATGATTATTGATAACTTACCTTTACAATATTATAGCCTGAATTGTGGATCTGCAGTGGTTTGTCAAGGCAATTTTAATTTTAAAAACGTTCCTTCTGTTGTTTAGGAAGCCTATGAGAACATCACGGGCCAGGCGAAGGTCACGTTTCTTCTGCAAGCACTTAGGAATACAGCAGCTGCAGAAGAGGTGGGTAATTTTTCTAAATTACTTCTTTCGCTAAAATACAGCAGTGAAAAGTTCTTCGTGGCTGTGGAGAAGCAAAAGGCTTAGATCTATTTCTAAGTGCGTGAGTGACTGGGCATAACTGGTTTCAGTTCTTTGTCTTCAAGAGATGAATGAAAGGATACTTGGGAAGTCTGAAACTATTTGCATTTCATTGGTTTGGTTCAGTGCCCAAACAAAGATTGCTTCTTTTTCTGTCTCTCCCCCACCCCCCTTTCACATACACTTACAGTGATGTGTACTATATTACCCACTGCTGTTGCAATTAGGGCTAAACTTTGATAATGTAATATTCGCTTTAACATTATGTTGATCCTCATTAATTGATAGTCTTATTAACATCATAAAATAGGACAATTGTCAGTTAAATTGTAATTTTTACAAATGTACCTTAAAAGAACATTATGTTTTGGATACAAAAGTATGTATCATATGTGACAACTGTTATACCTCAAACGGATTTTGGTGGGTAGTTCATAACCAGTTTGAATGTGCTAGTGTTGCGAAATGAAAGCTTGCATGATGTCAACAGGCTGAAGGGCTTACACATAACTGCTTGTTATCAGTTGCATAATTTTTGGGCTGGTAAAAGATTTACAAAATGAATTAATGCTCATGTCATGACTTGTACCTGACTGAATATTTAGACATATTGTACAGTGTTTATGAGTCCATAACATTCTAACTAGTGCTACAATGGGGTATTTTCACTGGTCGGCACTACAACAATTAATTCTGTATGGATTCATCTAGCATCACATTGGAATTCTTAGATCAAACGTTGCCTAGTTCTTACAAGCACACAACATTTGGCATGTCTCAAATTACTTATATACTGTATCCCCCCAAATTATTTTCTGAAATAAAATTATCTCGTTTGCATTTGAATGCATTGACACCCTCTTGCTCCATAGGGTTTAAAATTACCGTATATCTCCGCGTATAAGGCGCACCCGCGTATAAGGCGCGCCCCCCGTTTTTGACCTTTTCTTGGTGAAAAAAAACGGAAGCATTTTCAATGATATTGCCGGCAGAAGGCAGGAGAGACAGGTAGGTAGGGAGAGAGGCAGGCACGCAGGCAGGGAGGGAGGGAGGGAGGGGGAGCGGCAGCCTGGGAGAGAGAGAGGCAGGCAGGCACGCAGGCAGGGAGGGAGGGAGGGAGGGAGGGAGAGCGGCAGCCTGGGAGAGAGAGAGAGAGGCAGGCAGGCACGCAGGCAGGGAGGGAGGGAGGGAGGGAGGGAGGGAGGGAGGGAGAGCGGCAGGTCGGCAGCCCAAGAGAGAGAGAGGCAGGTCGGCAGCCCGGGAGAGAGGGAGGGAGAGCGGCAGCCTGGGAGAGAGAGAGGGAGAGAGGCAGGCCGGCAGCCCGGGAGGGAGGGAGGGAGAGCGGCAGGTCGGCAGCCCGGGAGGGAGAGAGGCAGGTCGGCAGCCCGGGAGAGAGAGAGGGAGAGCGGCAGCCCGGGAGGGAGAGAGGGAGAGAGGCAGGCCGGCAGCCCGAGAGAGAGAGAGGGAGAGAGGCAGGCCGGCAGCCCGGGAGAGAGAGAGGGAGAGCGGCAGGCCGGCACGCAGGCAGGGAGAGAGAGCGGCAGGGAGGGAGGGAGGGAGAGCGGCAGGGAGGGAGGCAGGCAGACTGGGTTCGGCAGAAGGTAAGCACAGCACTGAAGTCTGCTGCTGCTGCTGCTGCCGCAGCCCCGTCACCCGCTCCTCCCAACCCCCGCCGGACATTGACCAAACCCCGGCTGACAGCGCGCCGGCCGCCCCTCCTGTTTACTGTATTTCCGAGACTCAAAATTGCTTGTATCTGCGTATAGGGCGCACCCCCAACTTTCGAGATCTTCCGACCTGAAAAAAAGTGCGCCTTATACGCGGAGATATACGGTAGTACATGTGGAAAATAGAGTTACTTTACTTCAGAAAAACGTTGAAGTGATGTTCTTGACATTACAGTTGATATAGTAAATTCAAGAATTATTTTATTATTCACTTACACACTTTTTTCTGAGGAAAAATCTGTGCTGTAGCTTGCTTATAATGCAAATTAATCTCAACTTGCCAGTGTTCTGACTATACTGGGGACATATTGCTGGAACACAGCCTGGCATAATTAAAACTTAAATTGGCAGAATATGTATTGGTCTGTCTCTTAGCAATCCCAGTTGAGAATTCTACTGTCATGAATTAATGCGGGTGGTTCTATTCCATTGCCATCATAATAGAGATCATGATGTTCCAATGTATAAAAATGTTAGAGGTAGAGTTCAGCTGACATACTCGGCTGTAGTAGTTTGCCTTGTGACTAATCTGTTGATGTGGGTGTATCGTATTTCTTCCTAAGTTTGGAAATCCTGAACTGTATCCAATGGGTTCCTCAATTACAAATGGAAATAGTTGGTCTTTATTTATGGCTTGGTTGCACCCATTATAATTTTGTGAGATGTTGAAATTACTATTTCAAGTAATAAACTGTTATTAGTATTAAAGTATTAAATACTGTATTTAATAGTATTAAACTGTTCATATGTTCTTTAGTATTGACCCAGAATCAACATCTATTTGTCAGTGAAATGTGCACCTGAGGGCTTTTATTGCTCATGATAATTTGTAGTGGGGTTAGCTTTATTCTTTCCAATATAAAAGAAACATATAGAATTGTTTTAATTTTTACAAAATAATAGAATTAATTTTACTTTTCGTAGCATGTTCAACTTCCAATTTGTTTACATTTTTTAAACCTGCAGCAAATCTCTCTTGTAACTAATGCATACAATTATAATCTTGAAATAGGACTTGGACAATAGCATATTCTGTTCAATTGTTCACATACTTTGCTTTGGTGGCTCTATACCATTTATCAAAGTTGTATTTCTAAGGTGGCTGTGATACTATGATTGGAATGTAGTAGACTCCCTTTGCAAACTGATGCATGCACATCAGGTAATTTTTTTTACAACCAGTTCAAAGGTGGCAGCTGTGCATAATGCTCACGTTTGTTCCCATTGCAGGTAAGACAGATGGCCGCAGTTTTAATGCGTCGAATGCTATCTGCTTCATTTGAAGCGGTGTATCCAAACCTGCCTACTGATGCACAGAATGCTATCAAGACAGAATTACTTCTGGGAATCCAAACAGAAGGGTCACCAAACATCAGGAGGAAGACCTGTGATATTGCTGCAGAGCTTTCTAGGAATCTAATTGGTAAGACGTTTGATGTTGTCAACTGCAAATTCCAGGTATCTCACTAAAGACAATTTTCACAGCTCTGTGTTTTATTGGAAGATTTGATAAATGATCAGCTAGTTCTGTTCAACCTTATAACTTTTTTCTGCCTCCCGAAGCCACTGGCCTATTTGGGTATGTTCTTGGGATTTCTGGGTACCTTGCCCAAATGATCACCCTTGTAGATGGCAAGCATTAGCAGCTTATGTGATTGTGAGAGCATCACACCCAAACCCAATCCTGTCTTCACCTTATATCCACATGTACAGTTTCCAGCAGAGCTGCTACTTAGTGAACATGATGATATATTTTGTGTCTTAACTGCCAATCTGCTCAGATAAACAGATCATGGGTTGAATTTGAGAAGTTGTTCTATTTGGTCCAGTTTACACTTGGCAATGCATTTGAGGGGTTTAGTAGCCTAAAGAGTTACCCAAGTATATTCAGGATGCTGCCTAATTAGATTATTCCTTTCCCTAGGTATGTGTAACAACTTTATTATGTATTTTATCAAAAATAAACATACTGTTATTTTGCAGCTGTAAAATATTTAACAATACAGTATATTACTTGAATTTCCCTGTCTTTCCATCTGTACATGTAAATTTCATTGCAAGAGCAACTTGACAAATCAGTCTTTTTAAGAAAAAATCCTTGCATTTGATTTAGTGCCTCATCATGTATTTGAGAAGTCTCAAAGCGCTTCACAGGAAACACTGTAACGTTTTGTATATTTTGTGGGCAAAATGTAGCAACCAATTGCACACAGCAGTGTCCCACAAACATTCGTAGATTGAGTAACCAAATTATCATTAACGTTGTTGAAGTGATTAATGCTCTAAATCTCTAAATCTAAACTCAAAGACAACAGTAGTCAGTTGATGGAGCCGAGCTGCAATTTCCTTTTGACCGGCTAAACGCAAGCACACACCCTTCACTTCTGAATACTGTACCCACATTGCCAACACATCACCGTGTCAACACATCACCGTGCCCTCACATCACCCGATGTAAAAGGGGTTCTGGTGTAGTAGTGTAGCCTACTTGTATTTTGCATGATGCTCAGTTGCCTGCAATATTAACAGGCACAGCACCCTCACCATACACCAGACTTGATTTAAACTTATTGGATTTTCGCTCCCACGCCTCTCTTTGTGGAATCAACCACGCAGAAGTTAAATTATCATGTGACTGCAGTCTGTGTATGTGTAGCAGTGCTGTGTGTATTATTCGGTTCTAAAGTTATAAGAGTTACTTTAAAATTGTTTAGCATAGATGACCCTGTCCTAAAAGCTGCTATTTCCCCTTGTGAGGGGCAGGTTACACAGCTAGCCTGCTGCTAAGCAAAGCGGTTACCAATGTTAGACAGACAGACAATCACCAACACTTGATTTTACACTGAAAAAAACTCCATCCATTCACCTGTTCCTGTCAATTTGAGATCTGCAAAATAATTCTACACATCAGTTTGAATTTGAATATATCAATCCACAAGCATCAATATGTACACGTGGAACCAACGGCTTCTCTACAGGAGTTTTAACAAATCATCTTATAAAGGATGTTATATTTGATTTAAAGAAGGGGAGGGCAAGATTCTGATTACAATCTGTAGGAGTATTTGACCAAACTTATAGTCAAAGCCCACATGGTACTGGTTCTACACATTTCATTATAGAAATTATAAAATAACACTCTTCCTTATTGTCCCAATAATCCTATTGGTATCTTATCAATTTGTATTGCCTTGGTTAATATCACCAGAGGCTGCAGTTTTGCTTGAAATTTAGCAAATTTGGCTCATAATAGTGCTCAAGCCTCCAGGCTTGAGTATTCAATCAGAATGAGGGAGTGGTTTGATGAGACTACTCAATTAATGTTACATTGTGGTAATAAATCTTTTGGTAAAGATATGACTTGCTTATGTTTAGATGACGATGGGAACAACCAGTGGCCAGAACTCCTGAAATTTCTTTTTGAATCGGTCAGCTCCCAGAATGTGGGGTTACGCGAGGCTGCGTTGCATATTTTCTGGTAAGTCTTTACCTTTTTGGCATACAGTGTACAAACAATTAAATGCTGAGTGCAGCCTAACTTGAAAGATAAGTAATTAGTAATTGATGAGGGCAATGTAAAATATGTAGAATTTGAGGTAGGAACCAAGGGTGAGCTCAGGGTAGGAGGATTGGCTCAGGAGATAATACATTGTGGATTTAGTGCTCTTGAGCATATTGCATGCTATTTTTCAGCCAAAAAATGCTGATATTTGGTCTAATGAATTCAGAGGCACCTTTTTCTGCATCTAGTTGAAATTAAATAATATTCTATCAACAATTTGACTTTGAAGATGCATTTTAATTTGAACAAAGAGTTACAATTTACATTTTATAGTGCCTTTCACAAGTGCGCCCCAAAGTGCAGTTTCCAGTTTATCTTGATTGAGAAATTTTCAAATGCTTTATCAACATATTCATGGTATTCCTGTTTATCAAACATGTGCCATGAATGTGGATACAGCAAAACATTGTGCTATAGTAATTCCTCTACAGATAATTTCATTGCACTTCATTTTGTAGTTTAGCAGTCAATTTACCTTTTTTGGTAATGGTGAAAGGTAACTATCGCTCTAGTTCATGACTAAAAGTTTCTTATAATAATACTTGCATTTGATATAGAATTTTTCATGTCTTCTAGATGTCTCAAAGTGCTTCACAGAATACACTAAAGTGAATTGACTGTATATTTGCTGCTGAAACACGGCAGCTAATTGTGCACCGCAGTGTCCTGGAAACAGTCATGGATTAAAGTGATCAATATTATTTTTTCTTGAGGTTTTTTTTAGGCATGTGGAATAAAGAAACTTGCCCAAGGTTTTTCCCTGCTGGGAATCAAACCCAGGCCTCTCGTTTATGAGGCGAGTGCTCTAACCGCTATGATCATCCTTCTTATCCTTCCTACCCTACATTCAGTCCATTCCCTAGACTGCTTCCTCCTCCACATTGCCTGATTCCAACCTAACCTTGTCCTAAATGCCGCTGAAACTCATCCACACCTTGCTGCCTTGACTTCACAGCACACCCCTCGTCGGTCTCCTGTTTCACCATCCACAAGTTCCAGTTTGTCCAAAATTACAATTACTGGTTCAACTTTTCACTCAACAAACTTGAACTTGTGAACAATTTTTGGAACTTTGAACTGGTATTTTGCACACCACAAATGATCAATAGTACTCCATTATTGAGTCAAGACAATTTATAGCTCAGTAAAATGCCGGGAAAAAATCTATCCTATGCTGAGTTAGCTGATCTTAGTTGTGCAGTGGGGGTGACTGTAATTGCACTTAGCATCCTTGGGGTTGAGGTAAACCAATTGAGCACTTTCAGTTCTGAAAGCTAAACAGTGTATGTGGCTGCCCTTTGAGAGCGAAGAGGCTCAAACGTATATAATTACCATCTGGATGAGGGAATAGAAGATGGTTGTTATCTATGGAACTGTATCCTATTTAAATCAGATAATAATCCTTACATTTGATATAGTGCCTTATCACGTCAAAGCATTTCACAGAATATACTGTAAATATACAGCGCCTTGGAGGGCTGCACTGCCAGAGGTGCCAATCCTTGCCAAACCTCACACCATCCATGCCATGTTCAGGTTGTTAAAAATCTTGTGATATTTGGAACGAGAATAGAGTTTCTTACAGTGTCCTAACCGATAATCCAGGGTTACATCATGTTGAGGCAGTTGATGTGACTTGTACTAATCCAGGGCTTGTTTCCTTGCTTGAATAGGAATTTTCCAGGAATTTTTGGAAATCAGCAGCAACATTATCTTGAAGTTATCAAACGAATGTTGCTTCAATGCATGCAAGACACTGAGAACCCAACAGTAAGGATTACTGCTGTTATCATTTAAATGCCTTCATGATGCTTCAAACATTCCTATTTTTTGCTTTTCATTCTGTCAATTATAATTTTGCCAGATTCGTACTCTGGCTGCGAGGGCTGCAGCAGCATTTGTGTTGGCAAATGAAAATAATCTTCCACTCCAAAAGCATTTTGCTGATATGCTGCCTGGAATATTGCAGGTAAGGTACTTTTCGTTTAATCAACTGTAACCAGGCTTATACTGTTCTAGACATTTATTTGTATTTTATTGATAGTCCTCAAATTAAGCAGTTGGTTCTTGATTTTATGAAATGAAACCATTTGTATCCTGAATAGAAAGAAGGCTGTTTGAGCGACTGAATTGGAAGTGTATTCGATGTGTAAGCTTAGGATTTTTTTGTGTACAACCCCTAGAATGCTTTTGATTTAGAATTTCTGGTAGTAATCAAATTTTATTGTCCATATTTTTTAAGTAGTGTTTTTACATACATTCTGTTCAAAACAAAACAAAGGAAAGCAAAAATTGATAGCTGAACCATCAGTGTCTCTAAAGTGTTTTAGGCTATCCTCAAACTCACTGCAACGTCTAACTGAAACATTTGACTCTCTTTTCCCTTTTGGTAGAATCTTTGCTATCTGAACAGCTTGAGACCAGTGTCTCAGCTTGAAACAGCTGTAATATTAAAGTGCATGATTTGTACATTGAAAATGCAGTCGGGAAAATTTGCAATAGATGAGTAGTTATTTTTGCATATAAATATGCAATATAATGTTCAGCCAATGTTTATGAAGATAGCGGGAGGTAGCATCCTGAATCGCTTCAACCAGCATCTAACAGTATTTGAATGGCATATTTGCAAATATTATTTTATTTAAATTCTTTGTGATTTATGAACCAGGTAGTGTACTGGTCTGATTGGGAGTGGAATCCTGTTTGAACTGTTTCCTGCAAATCAGATTACAGAATCTGATTATTAGCATAGGAGGAAATATCCATCATTTAAAAATTGCTGCCTCTGATTTATTGACTCCTGAGGATGGCAGTTATTTGGCATTAAACAATAGTTCTATTTTTATGTGTGTTCTTCTAAAGGCCCTGTTCAGTGCCAGACTTCCATGGTCTGACGTTCATGCTAGGAGCAGGTTCTGTCAAACATTCATTATAAATCATCTCTTGAGGAATCTATGCCTTTGGGTGCGTCCTTGCAAATGAAAATATATTTCCTTTTATAATGAGCCAGTCCCATTATGAAGCACTCTGAGGCACCGTCTGGCGTGGAGGGTGCTATATAAATCCAAGTTGTTGTTGTTGTCATCTTATAGCTTAAACTGACTTCCTGAGTCATTATGATTGGTTAAAATGTTCTTCATCCTTTTCTGATCCAGGCTGCAAATGACTCTTGTTATCAAAATGATGACTCTGTGTTGAAATCTTTGGTGGAGCTTGCAGACACAGCACCTAAATATTTACGTCCTCATCTGGAGGCAACTTTAACATTGAGTCTCAAGGTAAGTTTATTGGGTGTCTTCTGCTCCTGTGGTACACTAGTTAGCCAATGCTAGTTTTCAGAAGTATTTCTATTTTACCTCTTGGTGACAACATCCACAGACATGGGGTCAACTTCCACATGTATACAGATGAACCCATCTCTAACTTCCTGCAGTTGAATGTCAACAAGTTCCAGGCTCTCCTGCTTGGTTCCTCTTAGCATGTTCATACCTCAGGCTCTGTCAACAATACCCTCCATTGATGCATTCTACATCTCATGGAGTCAATACCGAACTTCGGTGTCCTGTTCGACTCTCAGTTATCCTTCATACATAATATCCGTGCTATGACCCGTTCCACCTTTCCCCACCTTTGCAACATTGCCCAGCTCCACTACTGTCTCACACCGCAGGACACCAAAACTTTCACACATGCATTGATAGCTTGATTGCAATTCCCTGCTGTCAGCTTCCACAATCTCCCTCCACGGGCTGCAGGTCATTCAGAACTCTGCAGCCCATCCAGAACTCTGTAGACCATTCCTCTCCCGTACCAAGCAACACGACCCTAGCACCCCCATTCTCTCCCGATTCCACTGGCTCCCATCACTTTCAAAGCTCTCCATGGCTTCCTCCCCTCAACTTCTGCAATCTCCTAACCCGCTACCAATCTGCTCCCTCCCTCCGCTCAGCGGGCTCTAACTCCTGAAGTGCAATTCAGTGTTGTTTTTCCTCACTTACAATGTGGACCTGCGCTACCAGGAAAGTGCTTAAAAATGGATGAATGAATTTGTGGTCACAAGGTTGCATCCGATGTCACTTGCATCAGATATCACTGGCAAATAAATACAGGTAGACCCCGCTTAACGAAGGGGTTAAGGACTTTAAAACCCTTTATTAAGCGAAAATTTTGTTAAGCGAGAGTTTAACTGTATTACTGTATTTGGCCACAGCCAAAATGCCGCCCCAACCCGAGCCTCCTTGCTAGAATTAGTTCAGTTCCTAACGGTTCCTAGGGCTAACATTTTCGGTGTAGTGGTTGAGCGGCCGAAATCCAGAGTTCCGGAATCCGGAATGTGACAAAAATTGCAAGAATAAAAACGCCAATCCTACCTGATCCAGGCCAAGTCTTCACAATCACCGCACCAAAATGTCGCAACCTGGGCCCAGGCATTTCCGGACTCAGGACGCACTTCTGGCGTTCTGAAGTCCGGAAATACCCGAACCTGGGCTCTGTTACGGGCCCGAGGTTGCCGGATTCAGGACGCTCAACCTGTACTAGCAAAGGCTTAAGGTAGATACAACTGCTATTGAAGGCTACACAACTTTAAATACAACAATAAAATATTAAAATGTTAGTAAATACAACAAACAATAAAATACAGACAGTCCTCAACTTACTATTATTGAAGCCACAAAGCATCCTGCTGCTTAAGCTCCTCACATATGCACTGCTTAACTGAGGCAGGTTAAAGACTGAGCGTGTGTTGCGGGGGCAACCAGGAGAGACGCTATCCATGGGATGCCTACAAGATTTAAACCGTGTGTAAACATTCGTTGTAGCGAACGCAGCCTTTGTTAAGCGGATAAATGGTAGAAATAAAAACCCTCATTACAGTGAACTTTCGTTAGGCATTTGTTAAGCAGGGTCTACCTGTGTACAAATATACATAACGCCCACAAATATACAGTCAAATTTTTTTGTTCCTATCTTAATGGCAGCTGAGATATTGAACTCAATTGACCGTGGATAATAACAGTTTCATTGTACTGTATTTCTTTAACTTGTTTGGATACATGCAACAGTGATTGTGGTTTGATCCTCAGATCTGTGCAGATATTAACCTGCAGAACATGCAGCGTCAACTGGCACTTGAAGTCATCGTAACTTTATCAGAGACCGCCTCTGCAACACTGAGAAAGCACAGCAACATTGTATCACAAGCTAGTAAGTAACCATAACTTCAAATTTGTTTCAAGTTTAGATTGTTTTTCTTGACGGCAGTTAATTGTGAAATAGCGTGAAACGACAAATTACATTTGTTTAGCGCCTTTCACATCAGGAGGATGTCCCAAAGTGCTGGACAGTCAGGATTCTGCACCCAAACTTGCATGTGTTCTCTGGCATTGTTTTTTTTCTCCTCTTTCTAGTAGCTCTATAATTAACGATCAGTAACCATTAGAATGGGATTTTCTATAGCTTCTATTTGTATCAGCGTGACTGGAAGTTGGCAGGATTACCTGGTTGGTGTAGAGAGGGTTTTAACAATTGCAATCTGATAGCACAGTACTGTTACGTGATGAAGGAGTGGTGAGTTAGCATATTTGAATATTTTTTACTTTAAATTTTTAAATATAATTGTAGTTGTCCAGCTACTATGAAAGAACTTTCCTTTTTTAAAAAAAATCCATCCTTCAGATTTTCACACGTTTGAAAAACACTTGGCATTTAAGCTGTGTCAAGTGAAGCCAATTCCCCAATGTCCCTATTGAATTCTGACAAACTTGCTAAAGTTTAATTTATAATGAAATTCTTGCCATAAAATACTACTTGTGCTTCTGAATTTAGTATACTGTTGTGACAGTGGATTTCAATCTACTGATTAAAATTGATTCTTTAAGCTGTATAAGAAGCAGTCTAGTTGTATGTTTAGAGTAAACCAGTGGCTTAATTTTAGTTATTTTATCTGATTTGCATGAAATTGTGTATGAAATAAAGTGTGATTCTGAAAGAGAATAATCCTTTAGTTATTGTATGAATGACTACTAAATTAAGCATTCCATAAAATGTGTGCATCAATTCTGATGTCTGCATCATGATAATTGCCTGAATGTTGAATTCAGTATTGATTTGTGAACATTTTTAAATTGTGGTTTTAAGATAAAACTTAATACAAATGTAGGTTTCATAGCAGATACAATTATTTTTCCATAATAATGGATATACTGATTAAATAATTTTTAATACTTTAATCAATTACTTTTTTTTAAATCCCGAACAGCATGCTGACAGTAGAAATATGGAGTTCCTTTAATAATATATTTGTTAAGTTCCACAGATGCTGACTATGATGGTGGATTTAGAGGATGATGAGAACTGGTCAAATTCAGATGAACTGGAAGATGATGACTTTGACAGGTAATTCAGATTCAGTATAGCCTGCCTCTGATGAGAAATAATTGGGTTAGATCAAATGTGTATTAAAATTGAAAACAAGTAAAGCAAAAGGTTTAGTACGTACTATGATTGTCAAGCTATCCTGATGTTGAGTAGCCTGATCACTGGTGGGTGGAGAGAATGGTTTATTTCAGAATCCATAAACAAGATGAAAACGTATAGAGCTTTAGAGACTAGTCTCCAGTTCCAAATTCCTAATTCCCTCATTTCGAAGCATTTATCTTCCTTTAATACCATAATTGATTCAGAACTGATAGTTTTCTCTGGAAATTCATTCTGTATTTTCACATCACTGTGATTAAAAAAAAACTTAGATTAGTTTTAACTGAGAGCCTTACATTTTAAGACTTAAAGCTCTTTGTTCTCCATTTTCTCACCTGGATGAAGAGCTGTTTCCACAATAACTTAAAAATTCCTTTAGTATTATACATGCTTTAATTAAATCGTGCATTAACCTCCTCAGATTTAGGGAATGTAAGTTTACCTAATCAAAAATCAGGCCTTTTACCCCATACATATATTGTCCAGGTGAATTTTTGCTAGATGTTCTCTAAATTCAGATGAGAAGCAGAAAACAACCAAACAATCTGAATGTGATGGGGGTAAATTTCTATGTGTTAGTAACAAGAGTGCATATTTCAGAATAAAAATATAAAAGCAAAGTTTACATATCTCAATATGGAATTGAGCAGCTGTTGTATAGCAGAGTACATCATTTCTTTTAAAAAGAAATGGGGAGTGAACAGTAGACAAGGTGGGACACACGAGTACAGACTTTTAATGGGTGAAATTGATTCGTTAATTTTTTTTAATAAAATGTGACATTTTTGTGTTTTTTCAAAATACAGTAAAGTAAGTAACTTTTGTTACTGTCCCTGGAAATTAGTTTCCACCTAAACAATAAAAAAAATCCTTAATAATTTCATTGTTTGGGGAATAACCTGTTTTGTTTCAAATATAGCAATGCTGTTGCTGGTGAGAGTGCACTGGACAGAATAGCCTGTGGGCTTGGTGGCAAAGTAGTGCTTCCACTAATAAAAGAACATATCATGCAAATGTTGCAGAATCGTGAGTATGAGGAATATTACTTAACCTGTAAATTGTTTCAAATCACTCTTGAGGTTGATGGCAACTGTATTCATCCAAAGGGTAAGGCTAAATTAGTAGCAGAGCTTACAGGAAGAGTTATGGGGAGGGGTTAGGAAAGCAAGTCCCTTGGGTATTAATCTAGTTGATTTCAGTGATTCATGCATCAAATGCACAAATTGTAATTTATTACTATTATAAAAATCTTACTGGAATAGAGATGCTCTGATTAGTGAATTTAATTCCTAGGATAGAACTCTGTGCACCAACATAAGAATACTAGGCAAAAAAAGACCAAGTCTATCTAGTTTGCCAGGGTTGTGGAAGACAGGCAGTCGCTTGAACTGTTGTGTCCCTAACTATACACTGTATACAGTTGGTGTGGAGTTTGTATATAAATCATCACAGTCAATATTTTGTTGCAAGTAATCTAATTGTAATATAAAATTTGCTGTGACAACTGCATTATAGAATGCCAAATATTTGCTTGAATAGTAGCATTTCTGGTTCTAACCTTTAGATTACAATTGCATCCAGGAAGATTAGTCTTCTCAATCAGACTAGTTTTCAAATTTATAGAGGATGTACTGACTGAATCAAATTAAAGTAAAATTATCTACTCATAAAATGAGCACCCATCTATCTATCTTTGCGGAGTCATGTAGCTCAGTGGTTAGAGAACTTGCCTTACAAGTGTGAGACTTGTGTTTTGAATCCAGGCACGTCAGGGCGAAACCTTGGGAAAGTTTCCTTACTCCACATGTCTGAGAATAATCGTCTAAAAAAAAACCTAATAAATTGGTAATTTCAATCCACGACTCTTTGTGGGACACTGCCGTGTGCAATTGGCTGCCTCATTTCGCCCACAAATATACAGTCAATTCACTTTACAGTATATTCTGTGAAGCGTTTTGAGACGTCTAGAAGATGTGAAAAGCACTATATCAAAATGCAAGGATTATTATATAACATCCAATTGTTTTCTGTAATCTTATTAAAACATCCTTTAATCATGCTCATTTGCTCACAAGATGCAGAATCAGAGTCACAGTGTTTTACAGTATACCACCTTATGAGGTACTTTGATACATCTTGATGATACATCAGGTACTGTATCAATTGCAAAGACAGTTTTATTTATGATGTTTGTATTTTACAGTTGAGATACATTTTTAAGAAATGTTCATTTCCTTAAAACATTTTTTCCAGTCAACGGAAAACGGAAAGGTTGATGTATAAACATGCATCAATACAAAAGGAGCTCATCTGTAGAGCTTAAAGGTTGATAATGTTTTTAACTGCTCTCTTTCAGCTGAATGGAAGTATAGACATGCAGGCCTGATGGCCTTATCTGCTATTGGGGAAGGTTGTCATCAGCAGATGGAAGGGATCCTCAATGAAATAGTGAACTTTGTCTTGCTGTTCCTTCAAGATCCTGTAAGTTCAGTTAAATCTGTTACTTCAGTGTAAATGCAAAGTGAACCCCTAGCATTGGTTGGCCGAAACTAATTGCTTGCTTGCTTGCCTATGGATATAATAGTGGGGGGTGTAAGTAAGTGGGTGGTTGGGTTCTCTGCCGTTGAGAACTTTTGTCATGTCCACTATGTCATGTCCATAGGAGATGAGAAAGCAATAGAAAAGTGACTTATTAATTAATTGTCTGGTTTATGGTCTTCTTGTTTCTAACGTGTGAGCTTTCAGATAAGCTTGGGTAAAATTTAAAGAGCTTTGCCTTAATTTTTCAAAGTTCTATGAATATGATGTAAGTATCCTATGTCTGACTCTGGCATTAAAATTCTGGTTGGAGATTGAAGGGGTCACAGATTCAGCATTAAGTACAATCTTTTAAATAGTAATTAAAATTGTTGAGTTTTTTTTGCAACAAGGAATTAATTATTAGAACTTCCATCTATGTTTTAGCATGTAATTGTGCTACCTTTCCCAGAATTTTAACATGATAGTTTATTACTAATTCAACAAGATGGTGAGATGCTGCTTTTGGGCAAAAGAAGGGAAAATGAGTCGGGGAGGGTGGGGGAATTAATGAGGGTTATTGCTTCAGATTGCTGTCCTATGACCTGTGGATCAAATGCTGGAATGTGTGTATTGAACATTGTTGCGATCATCTTTATTTTTTATACCCACATGATTGTATCAAGGGGCTATAAATGGCCACTTCTATGACTTATTTCCACATAGTGTGCCCAAAAACTGATTTATAAAGCTAAATGTACACATAGCAATAAGATGTGAAGTTGTATGATTCATCACAAGAATTTTACTTCTTTTATTGGATTTGAAATGTCTTGTGCTTTAATACATTCTCTTTGTGATTTATTTTTAGCATCCAAGAGTTAGGTACGCAGCTTGTAATGCAATTGGCCAGATGGCTACAGATTTTGCACCAACATTTCAGAGAAAATTTCATGACAAGGTAAATGGCTCTAATTCAAGCATCAGGAATATCTTATTTTCTGGTAAATTTTATCTCCAGTAAGAAATAAGCAATGATCTTTCAGTTTCCATTCAACTTGTCAATATACATCACTGTTTGGCCCACTAAATATACAGTCAGTCTAATTTACAGTGTATCCCGTGAAGTGTTTTGAGACTCGTCAACATGATACGGTACAATATCAAATGCAAGGATTACTATTAGCATTTTGAGAACTGGAAAATAAAATCCCTGATATACATAAGTCTTCAGTTCCTGCTTTCTATTTTTTAAAGGTGATTTCGGCTCTCTTGCAAACTATGGAAGATCAGGCAAATCCACGTGTTCAAGCTCATGCTGCTGCTGCTCTCATCAATTTTACTGAAGACTGTCCTAAAACTCTGCTACTCCCCTACTTAGACAATCTAGTAAACCATCTACATGTCATCATGGTTGCTAAATTGCAAGAGGTAAGTAACTTGCTTTCATTTTCAAATCCCATCAAACCCTGGCATCTCCCTAGCTCCAACCTGCTTATTCCCCACGCCACCTCCGCTCCGTTTACTCCACCTTGCCCCCTCCTTCCCCGTTTTCAGAGCACATCTTAAAACCTTCATCTTCATCCGTGCCCATTGTAGATAAGTAAACTGCAGATGTTTCAAATATTAAGCACAGACCCAGTGAGTGGAACGGCCTTTATGCTGTAAATTTCTATGATTTGGATTGATTGTTCAGAATACAAATTCGCTATAGAGTTTATCAAACAATTCTTGAATCATAAGTAGTACAATCTCTCTTGTGGCCCTATTGGAAAGTGCTTGGGTGTAAATGCTTGGTGGCAGCTGGTTAAAGGACTACCTGCTTTGATATCATCATGATTCAGTTAATTTGGTTCACAGCTGCTATATTTTTCTTAAGTATTCAAAGGAACTTATCTATTATCTATTTATATATATTGTTTTTTAGCTGATACAGAAGGGAACTAAGCTGGTATTGGAGCAGGTTGTTACCTCAATTGCTTCAGTGGCTGACACAGCAGAGGAGAAGTTCGTTCCATATTATGATTTATTTATGCCATCCCTGAAGCACATCGTAGAAAATGCGGTACAGAAGGAGCTCCGACTACTGAGAGGAAAAACGATTGAGTGCATTAGCCTGATAGGCCTTGCTGTTGGTAAAGATAAGGTAAACCAGCTTGCTAAATTTTAGATTCTGTAATTTAGCAGTCGGATGTAAATCACTAACTACAGTTGTTTGTTTTTATAGTTTATGCAAGATGCCTCAGATGTGATGCAGCTGCTTCTGAAAACTCAGACTGATTCCACTGAATTGGATGATGATGACCCTCAGGTGATTTGAAAACACTGTTTTGAGAAATGTTTGGAAAGGATTTTTGTAAAGAACGAGACTTAATTTAAAAAAAATTAAAACTGCATTGATGCGCCTTGGGACATCCTCACATGAAAGGCACTGTACAAATGTAATTTTGTTGCTGTGTGTTTTATGCCTTTTTTAAAAAAAAAACAATATCTCAGCTGGTATCATCCATCGACCAAGCCAAACTTTATGATTGGCCAACAAATTATTTTTTCTTTATTGAATATTTCTTGAATTTAGCCACAAATCAAGAAACATTCAGTCAAGAAAAAAAGGAAGACACACTCCTGATCGATCACGGACTTACCTAGACATTTTTTTTGGGTAGTGTGAGGGCTTCTTGACAGCCTGTGGGACACTGCCTTGCACTATTGCAAGATTGACCACAACTGATGTGGGACAACAACTCAAGGTACTTTATGATATCTGAGTGAAAGTCTTTTGCATGGAGCAGCTGACTTCCCACACTGAAATGACTGATTTCCATGTCGTCAGGTTTGTGGTGATTTGACTACCCATACCATTGCCTTTTAATGCAGCAATCTGAAATAGGATCCTATATTTTTCTAATTTTTCGCTATATCTACAGATCATTTTCTAATCTCTTGCAGATTTCTTACATGATCTCTGCATGGGCAAGAATGTGTAAAATTCTTGGCAAAGAGTTCCAGCAGTATCTTCCTGTCGTTATGGGACCACTGATGAAGACTGCTTCAATTAAACCTGAAGTTGCTCTCCTGGATAGTGAGTACACAATATCTATAGGTGTAAGCTGTTTTATCTGCTCGTTTCCATTTATCTCTTTAAAATAAAAAAGAAAATGTTTTTGAGCCACTGGGAACTAATATGCAGTGATTATAAACTGGATTCCTTAGTAAAAAAAATTAAGAATCATCTCCTGGTAACGCAGAGGTAGTTTCTTTGGGTCAATAATATGTATTCCAGTATCCTTATTGAAGATTCTGATTAGAAATCTTCACATACTAGACAATGCCGTAACATGACTAGTTTAATGATCTCTGATCACATAATATCCTTGTTGTAGATTTTTACTGTTCAGTGAACTATGATTCCGTAACTGTAATTCTTATATGTATGAAATAACAGAGAGGGTGGATCAAGGTAGTACAGTTAATGGTATTTTATATGGATTTCAATAGGCATTTGATAACATGCCACATAAGAGACTTATAAGCAAAATAGAAGCCCTTGGTATTAAATGGACAGTGGCAGCATGGATACAGGAACTGGCTGGCAGACAGAAAGCAGAGAGTGGTGGTGAACGGTTGTTTTTCTGATTGGAAGGAAGTGTGAAGTGGTGTCCCCCTGGGATCGGTAATGGAACCACTGCTGTTCTTTTTTTCTCTATATAAATGACCTGGATTTGGGCATTGAGAATACAATTTCCAAGTTTGCAGGTGATACAAAGCTATGAAAAGTAGTAAACGGTGAAGAGGATAGTAGCTGACTGCAAGCGGATATAGACAGACTGGTAAAATAGGCAGACACATGGCAAATGAAGTTTAATATGGATAAATATGAAGTGATGTATTTTGGAAGGAAGAATGAGGAGAGGCAGTATAAGGTAGATGGTAGAATATTAAAGAGGGTTAAAGGAACAGAGACCTAGGCGTTCATATAAATTAATCTTTTAAGGTGGCAAGACAGGTAGATAAAGCTGGGTTTTTTTTTAAAAAAAGCTTATGGGATACTAGGCTTTATAAATAGGGAGCATAGAATACAAAAGTCAGGAAGTTGTGATAAACCTTTATAAAACACTGATTAGGCCTTAGCTATAGTATTGTGTTCAGTTCTGGGCATGATGAGTTGCTATAATATATCAGTTCATTGCATGATTAGGCACTTTAACAATGCACATATTATGAGATCTTATTGAAGACTAATTCACCACGTTCTGCTCGCCCTTTTGTTTTTCTCAGAGCCAGTAAATGTTAAAATAAAGCACATTTTACACTCTCTGCTTATTAGCACAAGATATGGAGAACATGAGTGAAGATGATGGATGGGAATTTGTGAACCTTGGTGATCAGCAGAGCTTTGGAATCAAAACAGCAGGGTTAGAGGAGAAAGCAACTGCTTGTCAAATGTTGGTAAGTGGTGAATTTGGTTTGGTTGCATTTGCAGTCTTAGTTTTAGAAAAGTTAAAATAAGTTAGCAGCTTGAGACATGTGAGCGAGCTCATTCAGTTAAACTTAAAACAGTTTTGCATATTGTTTTAATGATTATATTTAGTCATTTATTTTTTATAAATTTAGAACTAAATCAAAGAGATTAGTTATATTAGGCTTATATTAGTCATTGGTTGAGGTTAAAAAACTAAGATTGTGCTTTTTCACATGAACATTATATTAATGGATGTAAAAAGAAAAAAATAGGTTTGGGGAGGAAATTGGAAACACAAAACCTCTCACTTAATATTCCTAGATTGTGATCACACAATTTACCTACTGGAGACCCTGTGGCAGTGACAATAAAAAGTTATGGTGTCACCATTGCAAGTGTTAAAGTGTAGAGAACAAATAAACCCTGGGACCGTTTTAAAATGTTGCGCAATTTTTATTCTGAAGGACTTTGGCTCTGAAAGATCTTAAGTATTTTCGGATGCAACAGTAATGTGCTGTTGCTGATTTTTATCACTGCAATGTTTATGTCGACAGTGTGATGTATAGCGATCGAATACTTTACCAAATGTAATTCTCTGGGAAATAGAGATCAACTGAGTAATAAATATTTTGCAAAGTTTTACTTAAAGGCAAAATACAGGTACCGCGCTCAAACCGCGGTTTTGTCTACCACTAATTTCACTTATCCACGATTGCCTCGCTGCGACAACGCTTGCTAACCACGGCAATGGGTTTTGCTTATCCACGGGTTTTAACACTAACACTAGCGTTTGGCGCTAGGACCCAGTTGCATCAACCAGCCACGATGTCGCTTCGCGCTAGCATTTGGTGCTAGGACCCAGTTGCGATGTCACAATGAGCCAGCAACGCTTCTCTCTTAGGATTAAGGTAAATAACATTAATTTATTGTCGCTTCTCCGTATCCACCCCACTCGGTGTTACCCACCAAACCACCTTCTCCACATCCCCCCTCGCCTCCGTGTCATAGACCACACCACCTTCTCTACATCCACCCCCCTCTGTGTCACTCACACCACCTTCTCCACATTCCCTCACACCCAACCCCCCCGCCCCCGTGTCACCCACACCACCTTCTCCATATTCCCCCCCACCCCCCTTCTGTGTCACCCACCACACCACCTTCTCCACATCCCCCCTCCGTGTCACCACCTTCTCTAAATCCACCCCCCTCGCACTCGTCGGTGATTTATGATCTGGAGGGCGAGGCAGAGGAAGAGGGTGCGCAGGGTCGCTCTTCCATGTAACAGCATGCAATGCCACCTCCAAGTAAGCAAACTTACTCCCCCTATCCCCATGTTTCCCATAGAGCACTGTATTTTCCAACCGTTGTTTTACTAACCGCGGAGGTTTTCAGGAACATATCCCTTGCAGTTGGGGAGGGTTATCTGTATTTCTTGCGCTTAAAAGATTTGCTTTGTTTTTCAATTGACTTTGTTTCTTATCTATGTACAGTGCAAAAATGATGCAAATAAAATATTTTCTTAGGTATGTTACGCTAAAGAATTGAAAGAAGGATTTGCTGAGTACACAGAACAAGTGGTGAAGCTGATGGTGCCACTCCTGAAATTTTATTTCCACGATGATATCCTTTCATGAATGGTTACTTTTATAAAGAGTACTAGATGTTGTACTTTCTACATTCGTATCTGAATATGGATGAAGGTGAATGTGTGCATGAATTATTTGTGCCGCATTCTGTATTTTCCTTCTGGTTGTCAGAAGGCGCAAGACAATAATTCAAAAAATGATATGACAATCTCTTAAACAGTTTTAAATGTTGTATTTAATATAAATCTTCTAAGCAATCCAAGGAATCAAATTCCCCTTTTATTACCTAAAAATTTTAGATAAGCAGGGTTTTTATATTTGGAACATATACAATAAAACTCGTATGACGTTCCCGGTGATTACCCAGGACCTCATCATCTTGAGGTGGTTAATACAATTAATGTACAGTATATGAATTTAAGCAGTTTTCTAGGAAATTGAACAGAACCCAGATAAATGTACAACTGGGTTGATTATACAATTTATGCAGATAAGACATCTACAAGTTTTATTGTATTTGAAAATTCCATCGTTGTGCGATTTAAGTGACTTGTTTAAGAAGTACAAGAATGTTATTGTGTTGTTCAACATGTGCTTTATCATGTGGATTTTCTTTTATGAATCCCACAGTAATCTTATTAGAGCACTGCTCTTGAAATCCCATAAGGAAAAATGTATAGCACTGAAATAACTTTTCAGTTCTTTAATGGGTTAAATTTGCCTTTGCTATATCTGCTCAACACCCAATCCTCGACCCACCGCCTTCGCTCAGCTGTCAAGGCCCACTGCATGTCCCTCGTCCCCTTGGCTCCACAATTGGTGCTCTGTGATGACAATGTAAATGCAAGTAAAATGCAAAATACTGCAGATGCTGGAAATCGGACACAAAAACAAAAGTGCAGGGAGTGTTCTGTTTTTGTTATAAATGCAAACTGTTGTCCTCCAAACCCCCAACTCCAATTCTCTGACTGTCAAGCATCTTAGGATGTCCTCTCAATGTGAAAGGGGCTATACAATGTATTTTGATGTTGTGTATATAAAACTGTCTTCCTTGACCATGAAAAACGTGTTCGTGTTGCAGCAGCTGAATCAATGCCTCTGCTGCTGGAATGTGCTCGGGTTCAAGGACCTAATTATGTAACTCAAATGTGGCATTTTATGTGTGATTCCCTCATCAAAGGAATTGGTACAGAACCTGACTCTGACGTCCTTTCTGAAATTATGCATTCTTTTGCAAAGGTAATTTTATGGGAGAATTTTCCATTCATATTAATGAACTTATTTTGAGAGAATATTTGCTTTGACTGTTGCACTTTAGTGTACTAGCTCAGGGTTCATATTAAATACAGTTTGGGTACATTTTTTGTCATAAAGAAGGGAGAAATCTTTCATGAAGGTTCTATCGGTAAGTGTTTCAGTGGAAATTAGTGAGTTCCAGTCACGAATGCCATAAGACACTACCATTTAAGAATTTAAAAATTTGAACAAAGCTGAAATTCATTATGAAATCAGTAATACAACCTCACAAGATTTCTGGTTCATACTGATAAAGAATATTGCGAGCATTTCAAATGACTTTAATGTCATTGCAGATTGCCTTAAATCAAGTGAATGTTCATACTTCATTGACAGTATATTTTGTAAGCTTTGATTTACTGTAATTGAAAGATCCCTGCTCATGTCCTGCCCCTCTGCAGTCATGCTCGAATCTTAGTGGTTTTTAAGTTTTATTTTCCCTCCCTTTAGTGTGTTGAGTTGATGGGTGAAGGCTGTGTGAGCAGTGAACATCTTGAGGAACTGGGCAACATTATGAAGGGGAAACTAGAGGAGCACTTTAAAAATCAAGAATTAAGACAAGGTAAAGAGAAGTTACTGCACCAAGAATTAAAACTTCCATTCTATCCAAGTTCTCTGTAACCAAATCATTTATCCCTTGTGTGTTTCAGCAAAGAGACAAGATGAAGACTATGATGAACAAGTTGAAGAAACCTTACAAGATGAAGTAATTTTTCTAACATTTATGTGTATAATATAGTTTTCTTTAAATGTTCCTATGAAAATTCACTTAACTTGTGGGTGGAGGAGGGGATAAAATGTATCCTTCAATTGGACTTCATTTTCTGTCATTGCATATGTATGGCTACATGCATTCTAAAGGCATTGCTATATATCGTTTACAGATCAATTTCACAATAGTTTTAAGTCTTAAATGGATAAACCAATGTTTTGGTTGATTGCAGGACGAAAGTGATGTTTACATCTTGACTAAAATTTCAGACATCTTGCACTCATTGTTTAGCTGCTATAAGGAAAAAGCACTGCCATGGTTTGAACAACTTCTTCCACTAATGGTCAACCTTATTGTAAGTATAAAATACGAACTAAGATTGTTTAATCAATTACAATTCTCCTAACATCCAAAGCTAATACAACCTTTTCATTTCTATAGTGTCCGCATAGACCATGGCCAGACAAACAGTGGGGTTTATGCATATTTGATGATGTGATTGAACATTGCAGTCCCACCTCATTTAAATATGCAGAGTACTTCCTGAGGCCCATGTTACAATATGTCTGTGACAACAGTCCTGAGGTGAGACAAGCAGCTGCTTATGGCATTGGAGTAATGGCCCAGTTTGGTGGAGAGAACTACAGGCCATTTTGCACTGGTATGTTTAATGGGTTTTAGCTTTGAAATTAAAAAGGGTACTGGATTATGAATGGGTTAGATCAGAGATGTTTTTCCTACTGTATATAGGTAGCATCAGTTTTCTTTAACTTCACATGGAAAATATATATTATATTTTACACTGCTTTAAATAGAAGCAACCTGGTTCAGCAGCTTCATTTTTGTATGTCTATTGGTTTCTTAGCCTAAATGTAACACACATATTAATGCAGTTAAAATCAAAGTAGAGTATCATAACTGGTTCTGCTAAATATCAGCAATATCAGCATTATATGTTGTGTGCAATGTTAGGGAAAGGAGAATGAGACATTTACACAGCAATAAATAATGTGCTCAATCTGAGAAGTTTGTGGTGTTGTGATTGACGTAAAGCATCTGAAGGAAAAGACCTTAAATGCATGATATATTTCTGTAATCAGAGGAGGGAAAATCTATTTTAATCTTTGTAATAAAGGCAAAACACTCAACTAGAAATGGATAATAGAGTATTTGTATAGATCATTATTTTATTAATTCTAAACTACAGGTGCTTCCTTTGACCTATTAATGCTAACTGCATCTTACATAAGTAGGTTAATGATTGCCAAAAATGTGTGCAGGTTACACATCAGGATAGTATTTTCTGAAACAAAACGGTTCACAAAATTTAATTGATTCTGAGGAGAGTATGCCTAGATCAGATTGTGGCCAAATGTCTTGTGTTCTGCAAACTACTCATTATAGCTGTAAATTAGTTAATCCAATTGAATCAGGCAGATTTGCATCTTGGCATAAAATGAACTTTTTAAGGATTATTATTCAATAATAAGATGTTTTGTTTAATTATACAGAGGCAATTCCCCTCCTGGTAGGAGTTATACAAATGGAAGGGTCCAAAACCAAAGAAAATATTAATGCAACAGAAAATTGCATTTCTGCAGTCGGAAAAATCATGAAGTGTAGACCAGAGTGTGTAAATGTGAATGAGGTCTTGCCTCATTGGCTCTCATGGCTACCACTGCATGAAGACAAAGAAGAAGCAGTTCACACTTTCAATTATTTGTGTGATCTTATTGAAAGGCAAGTTTTTATACACATTGATTAATATAAAATATTTTAAAATGTGCAATTCATGGCAACATTTGCAAATCTGTTTTTGAGGCTACAAAGCATTTTTAAAAAGAATCCTGCAGATTATTATGTACACTTGATGTATTTGACTAAAGCTGTATCGTTTAACCTCAAGTTTTTCCACTCAAGGGTTGCTTGTATTTATACGGTCTAATAACATACTGATTATAGCAATTCTAAATATATAATTACTGTGGTAAGCTGGGAGCTAAATTTGGCTGGCTTTTCAACAGCTGATTAAATGGATTCAATTTGCTTCCATATTATGAGTAATGGACCAAAGCTTATGGGGATGTTTTAGGAATCCTGTCCAAAAATGCATTTCGCCCTGTGACAATAATACTATTTTATGTTTTTGTTGGACTTAATAATCATAGTTATAATTAGATTCTAATTGTAGCTTTGCTAGCTACCAGTTCAAGTTCCAGTACAAAAGGTGATTTATATGGATTGATTGAGAACCTGTGGTAGGACTTTTTTCTTTGTGGATTCTGCTTAAGTAACACTTTCCAGCTCTGTTCTGATATCTCAAGTCTGATAAAGGAGTAAGCCACTAAGAATCTTATCTTTTCTAAACTGATCATTTTACTCCTAACAACAACAAAATTACATTTGGATAGCGCCATTCACGTCGGAAGGACGTCCCAATACTGAGATGCGTGTGTATAAACATTTTAGTCCATAGGCTGCACCGTAGGGTCCGTCGATATGGAAAAGATGTGGGCTCATATTAATATATATCGATATATTGATATCGGCGGGTTTTTTATACTGCGCATGCGCGAGCATTCGGAGGTGCACGCGCATTCGGAGGTGCGCACACATTCCGTGCTCTAGGCCCAGGAGGTTTGCAATGCTGGCGACAAGGTAAGCTGAAAAAGTTCGCTTTATACCGATATAACCGATATATCGATATATCGTCGGACACGATATACCGATATTTGCTATATACCTTTTATTTTTTTTCCGAATTTTTCGATATACCAATATATTTGAATTTCCAATATCAGCATATCGATATGAAAAATTATACCAATATATCGCCGGACACTACTGCACCGTGTACCATCAATGACCAACTTGGATAAAGGACAACTTATACATTCAGAGAGAAAGCATTTTGTTTTTAGTTTGTCAAATGTGGGTTTGGAACACATCTTAGATCAGGGGAAGCTTTCTGAATGTCTGTACTAAAGGAAATATTCTCTCTTTTAGGGGAATATTGAACGTATATTCTCAAAAAAGCTTTAATTTATTTTATTCATAAATTTTATTATCTCGGATGAGTGAGACACATTAGATATGAATAAGGGGAAATTCTGTTATATCCCAGATCTTAAAATGCACCTGACAGTTTTGTGAGTCTTCTGATTTAATGTCAAAGACTCCAGTCTTTGTGTTGGACACAAAACATTAACCTGCATTAGAATATGACAATTTTGAATATTAGAACAATGCGCATACAATTGGTTGTTTGAATGATAACAAAATAAACCTTCTGAAGCTATTAACCCAAAATGTTTGCATTGTGTACATCCAATGAGCCTCTAGATGGCAGTACAGGATAGTGTAATGAGCAACATCATAATCAAACTTACAAATCAAATTTCCTTGGTAAACACAACTGCAAAATTAACTTTGACTTGCAACAATTGCTTTTCTGTGGATTAAGAAGTTCTAGGTTTTAATATTGGAATAAGAAAATCAGAAGTGTGGGGTTGCATGTTAAACTGCCCCCATTGTATAGGCACACCTGATGATTCTTGTGGATGATCAGAGCTAAAGATATAATTATTTCAGATTATCCTAACTTGTTTACTGGTCTCACAAAGGTTTGTCTCTTGCCCTCTTTCTCATCTGGATGGGGGATGTTTTGGACCACTTATAGCATGCTCTGCTGTTCAAGGCTGTGGGATAATTGTAGTTAAGCATAATTTGGAGGCTGACCCAATAAGTTTGGTCATCCACAAGAAAAAAATCAAGTTCCAGAATGTTTTGCTATTTTCTGTGAAACAGTTCAGTGATGAATACCAGGAATCAGTATTCTATCTTGATGCTTATTGCTCAGTTTTATATATTTTTAAATGAAATGTGTTCTAATTGTTGAGTGCGTGTGATTTTTTTTAAAGGATTCATTATAGTTTATAATCTGAAGTATTTCATATTTTATTGGAGAATATAATTGTACTTCCACAAGCAGAAACTTACTCAGAATCTGTTCTTTACAGTAACAATCCAATTGTCCTTGGACCTAATAATTCCAGTCTTCCCAGAGTATTTAGCATCATTGCCGATGGTCTTGCTAATGAAGCTATTAAGAATGAAGATGGCTGTAGTAAACGGTTGGCAAATGTAATTCGACAAGTACAGGTCAGTAGAATCCAGCAAAACAGGTGGACGCCCTTTCCAGGCGGACACATATTTGAATTAAAAATAACTGAATGCATTTTTTATGTCGCTGAAACGTACGTTGAAGGGTTTCAGAAGGATTCATGTTGCGTTGTATGTAGGATATAGTGATGTGAATGTAACTTTACATTTGCGCTAAATGTTTTTCAACCAAATGAAAATTTGGTATTATTCATTTCTCTCAGTGACAAAAGATTTTATCCACCTGATTCTTCCATGGCAACATGCAGTATGGAAATGTAGATCAGGGTATTGTAAAATAAAATACAAATTTATATTTATATAGAGGACACACATCAGGAGGACATTCAAAGGTTCTGGGGGTGATGGGGCAAAGGGGAGAATGCGCAGTCAAACAAGAATGTCGTGAGGCAGATCTTGAACTAAGTGAGGGAAGAGGTGAGTTTTGGGGTCTCTGAGGTGGAGTTCCAGAGAGTATGGAGAAATACACTGAAAGCCCGACCAACGATGTTGGTTGGCAGACATGAAGTAGGCTATTGCACACTGAGAGGAGAAGTTTGAAGTGGTCACAGAGATAGCGCGGTGCATAACATGGAGGGATTTAAAGGTTAAGATGGGGGACTTGAACTCGATATTGTCGATTATCTATGCTGAGCATCTGGTCTGAATGGCTTTAGCATTCCCAGACTAGATGGGGAAAATTATGCCACAATTCTCTGTTCCTAGTTGCTATTTAGATCCATACTGTAAAACTGGTTTTTGGATGCCTTTAACATAAGTCCTATTTGAACACAATTCATTCTGGCTCAGAACAAGGCATACGATCCATGAATTGGAGGATCTTATCAATGACCATCTTTAATGTTCACTGTTCAAACATTTACACTGAATTCAAAATGTTGAGTATTGTGTGATAATAATCCTTGCATTTGATGTAGCACCTTACCACATCTTAATGACGTCTCACAGAATATTCAGTACAGTGTATTTTGTGTACATGTGTTTACTGAGAGACCTGTATTTTTTTATTCCAGGGTTCGGGAGGATTGTGGACAGAGTGTATGTCATCTCTTAATGAAGCACAGCAGGCGGCTATTCAAAACCTGATGAACACTGCTTGAATGGTCTTAAATAGTCTCAACATGCAAAATCATTCATGATTTGTCTTTTCCTCCCTCTTCTGTGAGAGAACTGTTATGTGGGTCACTTATGCAGACCGCAATGTGTAGCAGGAATCTCTGTGGCTCAACTCATTGTGCATTAGGACTGTTGCAAATTATAGAGGAAAAAAATTCATACCCCTAACAGCACTGATGCTTATTTTTCTACTCGGTATCAACAAAACATGGCACAAATGTAGTTGGTTTAAACCGGCTGTCTCATTAACAGTAATAATTTTGGAACAAATTGCTTTAGTGTTGATGTGCTTTAAACTGGTAAAATATTTCTACATCTAGTATTGAACTACTAAATAGTGTATCAATTGTTTTTCGGTTTCAAAGGTAGGATATAGAATCTTTGGCCTCACGAACGCCAACATAGCCCAGCATGCAAGATCCATCATTTGTGCTATTGTTTTAATCATTTTTCTCTCTCCCCCCCCCCCCCCCCCCTCCCGCCGCCCTCCCGTTGCACTGACTGCTGTCCAACAAATAATTTTGAATTATAAATTTATTGAACGTATCCAGCAGCATTTCACCCACACAGCCCAATAAACAATGACAAAATGCAATGGAATTTCATGTGAAGTGCACCTTTATTGAATGCAATTTTCAATTAGTGTATCTTTGACTGCTGCTGAATTTCTGGCCAATTTTCAGTTGTTGTTGTATGGTCGCATAATATCCTACAATACTGGTACTTTCAGTGCTGATCTGAATCCAAGTTCTGTTGGGGGGGATGCAAAATAGCAATAGGATAAATATAAAGAATATTTGCAAAATGTCATCTGCTTTATTTTGCAACTTCAAATTGCAATAATAAAGATTATGTTAACAATTGCCTGGTGTTGCAGTTTTATGAATTCAAAGAGTGCACAGTTTATTTCAAACTAAAATGAATATTTTCACAGATAATTCAGAATGTGATTACTTTCATTCCTTGTGTTTTAATAAAAACAAACCTGTAAAATGTAATGGTATTTTCACTCCTTGTGGGAAAGGCTCAATAAGATTTGGAACATTTAAAATTAGTAGACCATGTCATTGTGGAGATACTGCTAAGAGACTTGAGAACAGCATTGCGCTGATAGAAAAGCCAGTTTTAATGTGTTTTTTTAAGCATGTACAACAAATTAAGAGATGTTGTACGAACCAGCTAAATATAATTTCTCTTGAGTTTAGATAATTTGAAAGGGAAATTCAAAGGTAAATTAGCAGAGGAATCTAAGCAAGATGTGAAACTAACTGAATAGATTCCATAATGGTAGACTCTTGTTCTAGTAGTGGTATCTGCTTTTAGCAGCATAGAAAATATTTACAGCTAATTTTCCTAGACATTCTTGTTTTTCATTTATTGCTACATTTTGATTTTTACTAATTTTTGTAGTAAGTAACAATGTAATTGCAATTTCAGAATAAACACTCTAAAACCTGCCTCGTCCTGATGATTAGTTTTATGCAAGTAATAAAAGTTTTGCGGGACTGCTAAGAGAACCAGTTTTTAAGTAGGAAAATTAGTGATTCCACAGTTTTGGTTTCAGTTTTTGCAATTTATTCTGATATGAAAATGTGCCAAATATTCCGCTGCTTTATCAGTTCATTTACCACAGAATAGTTTGGTCATCAATATGGAGTGAAACAAAATTGGCCCTTTGGATGAATCGGTCAAATGCCTGTTCCCACTTTATGTAGGAGCCTGGTTCTGCTAGTTTGGGTGATTTCTATTTTTGTTAGTATTGTGTGCTGCTATATTTCTGTGAAATTGTGGTTAGAGTTGGTTGATTGTAATCATGCTGAAGTATGAACGATTTCCTAACATTTATTGTTAAATTTATCAAAGTCATTTATTTATAAGGGGAGTGAAAATGTATAGGGGATACCATCTATTCGGTTAAATTTATTCTTTGACTTGCCATTATAATGAACCTAACATTTTATAGCATCTTATGTTGTAAAGTCTCAAAGCACTTGAATAGTACTTAATGTCAAGTCTGCCATTTTTTCCAGGCAAACATGAAGCCATTTGCAGATGTCAGCTCCTGTAAATGGTCATAAAGTATAGGAAGAGCTCCCTTATCTCTTCAGTGTGAATACTGCTGGCACATGCTCTGTGAGTTTCACTGAGCAGATTTGGACCTCCTATAAATGGGATGTGGGTGTGAAAGACAAACCTATGAAAGCTCATTCATCGTAAGAATGTACCCAAAAAATGATAGGATACAAATTTTCAAGCATCTTGTATATTTGCTAAGTACATTTAGCAATGAATGCAGATTGTCTGTTTGCCAGGTGGCCAGGTCCCGACACTGGGTGACTTGGTTCAAAAGTGAATAGTGAGAAGCAAAGAGATTTGGTTGTACATAACAACACATCACTAAAAATAAGTTCCAGGTGCAAAACCTAATCAAAAAGGCAAATGGAATGTTGGTCTTGGAGGGGGTGCAGCATAGGTTCACCAGAATATTACCAGGCCTAAAAGTGTTGTACAAGGAAAGGCTACGTCAACTTGGGTTGTATTCCCTTGAGTTTAAAAAGTTGAGGGATGATTTGATTGAGGTATTTAAGATGCTAAAGGGATCTGATAGGGTAGATAGAGAAAAGCTATTTCCTCTGGTGGGTAAATACAAAACAAGGGGACATATCTTCAAATTAGAACCAGGCCATTCCTGAGTGAAATCAGGAAACATTTTTTCAGTCCAAAGGGTGGTAGAAATCTGGAATTCTCCACCCCCCACAAAAGGAAGTGGATGCTGGTCCCATACACACCTTCTCGAGTGAAGTTGGTAAAGTTTTAGTAGGTCAGGGTAATAAGGGATACAAGGAGAAATCAGGAATTGAAAGGATTAGTTGTACAGAACAGCCATTATCTAATTAAATGGCCAAACAGGCTTGAAAGACTGAATGGCCTACTCTTTCTTGTTCCTAATAAGTGCAGGAAATAGAAAATCCTGATCAGGAAGCAGACGTGTTTGTGTATCAGACTTAATATTAAGAGTTTTCTCTCCACCAAATTGCAAGTATTTTAATGGACAATGTGCTGTATGAAAGTCACTCTTTCTGTTGAGTACTTTAGCATTCTCTCTGAAGGATGGAATTTTTTCTGTTCCAAATAGAATTCTGTTCAAAACCTTTGGGCCCTCCTTAAGCTGAAGAATTTCTGACACGAAAAAACTTCTGGTGCTTGGGGAAGCAAACGATTTTGCAAAATCTGCCAAAGTATTATGGTGTTTTATTTAATAATAATCTTTGCATTTGATACAGCGCTTTTCATGTCTTCTAGACGTCTCAAAGCGCTTCATTCACACTGTAAAGTAAATTGACTATATGTGGGCGAAACGCGGTAGCCAATTGTGCACAGCAGTGTCCCACAAACAGTCGTGGATTGAAATGACCAATTTTGTTTCCAAAGCTACTAATTTTTTTTGGAGGGATTATTATTAGGTGTGTGGAATAAGGAAATTTGCCCAAGGTTTCCCTTGCAAGGCAAGTGCTCTAACCACTGACCTACAGGACTCCCAAGCAAGCTGTCTCTTGACTCATTGAGACCAGTTGAAGGAAAGTTGACCTTTGACTACTTCCCAAATAAGATCAAGATATTTTGAGTAAACAGATGTTGATGAGACAAATCCTAAGTGGCTATTACTGTGGAACACTCTTACTATCTATGTTTTAGACTCACTCCACACATTAGTGAAGCATTAAAAACATTTATATAGAGCCCCTCATGAAGGTTAGTGTCCCAGAATGCTTGATTTTGCATTAGTTCGTGGCATTCATTCTTTCCGAGTACAGAGTCAGCCAGCTGGCACCACCCACAGGATTGTCCGCTCTGCTGTGGTGGGCCTTGTGTCTGCACAGCAGGTGAGAGGCGAAGCTGGACTTATATACTGCTCTTAATTTTATTCTCTGAATTACACCATTGCTAATTTTGTTGCATTTATGTAGTGCATTGCACTTCCAACGGCGCTGGACAGTCAGTGTTTCAGATCCGAACTGCGAATTGGACTTGGGGAGGGTGAAGGGCAGTGGGGGAAGGAAAGTCTTTAGACAGGTCTTGAAGGGGGCTGGCCAGAGCTACTGCAGTGTGGGAATTCCAGAGATTGGAGGCAAAGCGGCAGAAGACTGCCTCCAGCCAATGGTGGAGCAGGTGAAGCAGTCTGGAGCCCACTGAGCCACCGCAGATAGGTGGTTAGGAGGTCGCAGAGATAGGGGCGAGCAAGACCTTGGAGGGCTTTGAATGTCATGTGTGGTTATAGTTACAGGTTTTTTTTGCATATCTCTTATAGGTCCTTCCTCCCCCACATCCGTGCCTTGACCGGCACCGCTTATTTCCACCTGCGCAACATTGCCAGGCTCTGCAACTATCTCACCCCCCACGCTGCCGAAACACTCGTGCACACGTACATCACCTCACGGCTGGACTACGGAAACTCTCCTCGTCGTCGGCCTCCGCTCTTCCATTCACAGGCTGCAGGTCATCCAAAACTCTGCAGCCCGTGTACTATCCCACACCCGCCTCCGTGACCACATAACCCCCACCCTCGCCCGTCTCCACTGGCTCCCCATCCCCCAGAGGATCGAGTTCAAGATCCTTGTCCTCATTTTCAAGGCCTTACACGGCCTTGCCCCGCCCTATTTATCCGATTTACTCTCCCCCTATAAGCCCACCCGGACCCCCCATTCAGCAGGACTTGGTTTGCTCCAAGACCCCCGCCCGAACCGCCCCACCATTGGAGGCCGGGCCTTCAGTTTCTCCGCTCCCACCTTATGTAATTCCATCCCCCAATCCCTCCGCCTTGTTTCTTCCCTTTCCTCTTTCAAGGCCGGTCTGAAAACTTTCCTTTTCGACCGTGCCTTCTGTTCCCTCCCTAATTCTTCAACCTCCCCCACGTTTTTTACCCCCTCCTGAACACTCCCCTCCCAGCTCGGGTCACACGCCTCCTGTGCAGCGCCTTGGGACGTCCTCCCGACGTGAAAGGCGCTTTATAAGTTTAATTTGTTGTCGTACTTTTAATGTAAAATTAGGTTATATAATACACACCTGCTGCATTAGGTTCCCTGTAATAGAAATAACATTAGTACTGAGGTTTACGCTTGCACACACAGAGATAACAAAGTGAGCTAGGTACACAAGTGAATTTAGAAATAAATGGCCCATTGTGCACAACAGTGTTTCACAAACACTTATGGTTATAGAGTTACTGATTTTTTAAAAGGAATTATTACACCAATATAGTTAAGTGTGCAGGTTTTCCTTTCCTGCCACCCAATTCCCTGCGGCTTCACACTTTCGCAAAGCATGCTCATTTAAACACTATTTGCAACAAGTTCTTCACTTAACTTCCTTGTTTTAAAATGTCTGCTTCGAATTTTTATGTACATTCGTGAAGAGAATGCATTCATTTAATAGAGGAAGCACCAAGTGGAAAGCCAGGTATGTTTCTCTTTTGCTTCACTTATTTGTCTTCTCAACTAACAACAAGAACAACAACTTGCCCTTATATAGTGCCCTCCCTGCCAGGCAGCATCTCAGGAGTGCTTGGAAGGAACTAAGGAAGCTGGAGCGGAAAACTGAAGAAAGAGTTGGTGTCTAGAGCATAGAGGTGTTGAAGGTTACCTTAAGAGTAAATTACTTGTCCACCTTACTGAGAGGATTGGCATGAGAGAGATTAGGAAGCGTGAGAGGAAAGCAATAACTTGTAGGGATATTATTCATAAAAATGATCTTGATGCTGCCTCCATTTAAATTAAAATTAATTTTACCATTAATAATGGCATAATTTAGGTAGCCCAATTATCTAATTGAACATTTAATCTCTGGGGTCACAAACTAGTTCTTTCCTCTCCAAGACAAAAAGTAGTCTAGACAAAAAAAGAAGCTATTTGGAACAGTATGTTAAGTGATTTATTACTGAAAAGCACAGGGTCCTTCTGGTCAGCAAATCCTTTCATCTTGTGCTTTCCTCTGAGGAAATTTCATGCTGTGCCTCACAGATGTGTATACACCTGGAGGATAACTCTTGAGCATAATTTAAGGATAGTTTAGGTTCAGGATAATCCCTAGGGTGTATTTAGTCAGGGGAAAAGACAGATTTGTTGCATTCTTCAGATAGTTTTGAGATGATCACCTTATAGAATAGATGCCATTGCGAAAGGCTGGGTTTAAAATACAATATGATGAACTAGAGACTTCAGTATACATTATAGTACAGAATCTAGTTTAATTTGTGTATTGCTCGAAAAGAAGATATGAAATATCTATTGTATGTTTGCTTTTGCTCAGTTTATAGCATTTGCTGCTATTGGATTAAGGAGCTGGATTTGCCTAGATAACGTTCTGTATTCCTACCTATGAAACCTGCTGACCCCATATGAACCTAAGTGCTCTCTCTGCTCAGCAGGCTGCAGCCTGCTCTACAAACCCCATTCGGTCTGCCCTACCATCAGCCTCTTTGCCCCCAGCGTATGGAACTCCAGCCCACATTCTCTTCGCCTTGCCTCCTTCAAAACGCCTCTCAAAAACCTCCTCTTCAATTGAATCTTCGAACACCCTCCACCCAATCCTGACCCACAATTCGGGTCCAAATCCCTGACTGTCCAGCACCTTGGGATATCGTCCCATCATGAAAGGTGCTATACAAATATAATTTTTTATTTATTTCCAAGTCATTTTTGGTTGAGACATTAATTTAGGTTTGATGTGCTGTTTTATATTGTGACCTTTTCGTCCCTTTATCCTGGTTTATTCCTTCCTGTCAAAATTCAATCCAAATTTAAAACAGTTGGCTTCTCGTCTCATTGTTTGTAACACATTGTCAACACAAATTAGTTTTTATATTTGCTTACAGAACATTTTTTATTGTAACCCTCGGAGTTTTTGGACCTGAAAAGCATAACATTAAAATAAACTGTTTCTTGTCATAGTGGGTTGAAGACTTGATCATATAGTCTAGAGCATAGGCTAACACTCCAGTGCAATTTATTTTGGCACTGCAGAACACTGCACAGTGTGCCGTCCTTAAGGTTTAAATTTACCAGAATTTATGTTTCTGGAAGCACTTAAGGTGAGATAATAAACACTTTTACTCCATTTGCTCCTTTGTCTTCCTTACGCAGCATCCTCTCTCTGTTAGTCCTTAGAAATCGCCCTTTCTACCGAACGGCTGTGGTCCCGAAATGTTGAATCACTTTCCTTACTCCATAGATACCTCCTGACGTGCTAATTGTTCCCAGTGAATTCTGTTTTGGTTTCTTTTATTTGTCTGTTCAGGTGGATGTTGAAAGTTGTTGCTGCTCTTTATATAAAGAAAGAGATTTCTTCCAGTGTGCTGGCAAACAAGCCTCTTGATTTAAACAAAAACTCTGATTTGTGGTTGTGAGGTGCAATTTCAGTTAGGCAATTCCACTTGCCTAAATCAAAGAATTTCTTGAGTATAATTGGATAAGCCAACGAATAATAAAAACTAAAAATTCCTAACAGTCATTTTTTTTAATGCTGATGATTTTAATGTCTTGATTAGGATTTCTACTCCTGAATTCTACCCAGTCCATCCCACCCCACTCTTACAAGTGCGCTATGGGTCCATGTTGGAGAAGGACATCCAAGTGAAAGGCACTGTACAAATCGAATTTTGTTGCTGTTGAATGTCTATCCAGTTAGAGATGCCCTGTAAAAACAGTATGGTCTCAATGGGATACACTATTAATGCCTCTTACAAGTGGATTTTGAAACCTAATAATTTAAATTAGTGCTGTGTTAGGTTACTGAAGCAAAGTGATGACTGTTTGCTTCTGCACCTTGTTAGAGAAAAGAGTGCTTCCAGAAACATAAATTCTGGTAAATGTGACAACACTGTTTCAGAGACCAGCTAAAGTTGGCAGGCATGCTGGAATTTCAAAACCTTTTTTAAAACTGGATCAGTTTGGATAAGAATATATAATTTATTTTTGTAAAGCCGATAAAGATCATTTTCTTATTGCTGTAGGTTAGAGATTGAGATTGCATATTTAACCTTAATAACAACACCCTTATACATAAGAACTTTTTTACACAGAGGATGGTTAGAATATACAACTCGTTGCCAAACGTTGGTGGTTGAAACAGAAAGCATTAATGAATTAAAGAGGATACTTGACACAAAAATGAGGGAGAAGTAAATAGAATACCATAAGGTGGGTCATGATTATATGAAGTATATACAACTGCAAGGACTATTTGAGTCAAATGGCCTGTTTTAGTTCTGCAAATCATATTTAATTCTGCAAAACATTTGATGTTAAATTTGACTGGCCAAAAAATGCAAATGTCTATTCCCATCAACCTGTGGTCACCTTATGGGTCGATGCCAATTTGCGAGGTAGCAGCATGGAAGAAAGCTTGCAAATTTACAATTCTCAACATTTTCTTGTAACCACTTTTTGGAATTGGATATGCTATTTTCAGATTTCTGATGCCACCCTTGAGTCCAATTAAATTTCCAGTACTGTATTCTCAGCATCATTCAGCCTGCTTCTAGTTCACATTACTTTTCATAATATGTTTCAACACATTCCTCCTGGACCATGATGTCTTATGAACGTTAAAGAATTCCATCCTTGCAATTCTGCTTATTTTCCTATAAGTGTGCCAACATCTCCTACTAGTTCAGCACCTGCTCGTGAATATTGTTATGATCCTTGGCATGAAAGCATGAAGGAAAAATGATTGAAACATTGTGCTCTACACTGTTAGCTGCATTGTTTCACCTCCCTCGTGCTAAAGGGATGAACCCATATTTTCTCGTCATTTTTTATTACAAAATTACGATTATTCATTTACCCTGAATGATTGAGTTTGTCTTCCCCCCGTTCCCCATTACTTTACATCCTGCTGTATGATGAAACAGCACTGCCTGTTAGTACATTTTGATACAATCCTCCCCCTCACAAAGTTCCACTCATCATTCCCATCCTGGCCAGGTGACACTAGTCCCCTGTCCCCCAAAGGATCAACCTCAAGCTATTCATTCTCAATTTCAAATCCCTCCATAACTACGTGTAACTCTACCTCTATGATCTCTACTCTGCTGAACATCCCCACCATCGGTGTCTCACGATCTCTCTACCTGTTTCAATGCTGTGTGTGAAGTATAAATACCTGTACCATGCTCTTGTCACCTTCACTTTTACATACTCTGCTCAGTACTCCACACCGTCCACTTGAAGCACATTGACATGTTATCCTGCATAAAGGTGCGATACAAACGCGAATGTTGGAGTGTCAGCTAGGCTCAGCTGGTAGCACTCTCACCTCCAGGTCAGAATATTGTGGGTTGATGATCCAGTTGGAGACTTTATGAGTTGATAGTCTGAGCTAATACTCCATTACAGTGGTGGGGGAGTGCTGCATAGTCCTTTGAATGAAATGTTAAACCAAGGTCTCATCCGCCAGTTCAAGTGAACATTAAAGATCCTATGGCAATATTCAAAAAGTAAAGGGAGATTGTCCTGGCCAGCAATCCTCCAGATAAATTAGTCATTTACTTTCATGGCTGTTTGTGGGACACTGCTGTGTGCAATTGGCTGCCACATTTCACTCACAAAATACATAGTCGATCCACTTTATGGTATCAAAACCAGAAATTGTTGGGAACACTCAGCAGGTCAGGCAGCATTTATGGAGAAAGGAAAAGTGAGTCAACATTTCAGGTCCACGACCCTTTGTCAAAACTGGGGAATGTTGGGAGGGAGAGGTTTTTAAGGACTAACAGACAGGGAGAGGCAGGGCAAGGAAGGCAAAAGAGAAAATGGGGGTAGAGGGCAGGAGATGATGGGTTAAAGAGGTACTAATGATGTGAAGCAAAAGGGGGAGATTGCAACAAAACTGGAGAGAAGGGGTGTTAATAATGTTAAACAAAGAGGGGGTGAAATTGCAAGATGGTCCTAGAAGAGGCGGAAAGTGAGTTGTTATGGTCTGAAATGATTGAAATCAATATTAAGGTGAGAGGGCTCTAAGCTCCCTAGCAAATGGATAAGGTGTTGTTCCTTGAGCTTGCGCTGCCAGTCATTGGAACAGCGTAGGAAACTGTGGATGAATAATAATAATAATCCTTATATTTATATAGCGCTTTCCATGTCTTAACGACGTCTCAAAGCGCTTCACAGAATACAACAATGTCCTAAGATTGGGACCAGGGCAGGGGGTGGGGGGTCGTGGTTGGGGGAAGGAAAGTAGGAAAATTGACTGTATATTTCTGGGAATGAAGAGGTCAGACTGCAAGTGGGAAAGAGAGTTGAAATGGTGGTAAGTCAGGGTTGTACTTTTGGACAGAATGCCAGTGTTTGGCAAATTGGTCGCTCAATCTGTGTTTGGTCTCCCCAATGTAGAGGAGATCACATCGTGAGCAGCGGATGCAATATACAGTAAAAGCCTATTTATCCGGGACCCGATCAACCGTAACTTCCATATAACTGGAATCGCAAAAAAAAGGTCCGCATTCGATTAACCGGAATTTATCTGGAAAAATGCATGAATTATTTTTTCTTAACCTTTTTCTTCGTTTTCAGCCGAATATCCGGCACGCACTTTAACTGGCATTGGCCAGATCCCGAGGGTGCCACATAAATGGGCTTTTACTGGACTATCTTAATCTAGTACATGTAAAT
This sequence comes from Hydrolagus colliei, assembly GCA_035084275.1. Lineage (NCBI taxonomy): Eukaryota > Metazoa > Chordata > Chondrichthyes > Chimaeriformes > Chimaeridae > Hydrolagus > Hydrolagus colliei. The sequence continues at coordinate 44,130,249 of CM068745.1, read as the reverse complement.
CACTGTCTCACATAAAAACTGTGCTTGGGCCTTGTACAGTGAAAGGGCAGGTATTGCATCTCGGGTGCTGGCATGGGAAGGTGCCAGGGAAAGGGGAGTGACTGTTAGTGTTGATGGAGGAATGAAGGGAATCACGGAGGGAATGGACCTTTCGGAATGCTGAGAGGGGAGGGAAATATATGGCTTGTGCTTGAATCATGTTGGAGGTGACGGAAATGGCAGAGAATTATCCATTGGATATTGAGGCTGGTATGGTGGAAGATGAGGACGAGGGGAAGGGCCGAGGGCAGAGATGCAGGAAATGGGGCGGACACGGTCAAGGGCCATTTGTGGTACATTCTGTGAAAGAGCTTTGAGCCGTCTCTTCACTCCCTGGCGTTTCCCTACCTCACCGATCTCCTCCTCGCTCCCTAACCCACCACCCAGCACCTCCGCTCGACTGGCACCTGCTTGTCCCTCGCACCCTCAGCCCCGCCATCGGAGGTCGCGCTTTCAGCCACTACACCCCAAAACTCTGGAACACACTTCCTCCATCCCTCCGCCTCGGCTCCTCTCTTCCCCTTCGCAAGTCCCGCCCGAGAACGTTCCTCTTTGATGGTGCGTAGGGCCACCTCCCCCCTGCTCCCCCACCCCCACCACCCCCTACCCCCCCACCCCCCACCTCCCCCCTGCTCCCCCACCCCCACCACCCCCTACCCCCCCACCCCCCACCACCCCCCTGCCCCCCACCACCCCCCTGCCCCCCCGCCACCCTGCCCCCCCACCACCCCCCTGCCCCCCCACCACCCCCCTGCTCCCCCACCCTCACCACCCCCCTGCCCCCCACCACCCCCCTGCCCCCCCCACCCCCCCCTGCCCCCCACCACCACCCCCCTGCCCCCCACCACCCCCATGCCCCACCCCCCCCCTGCCCCCCACCACCCCAGCCCGGAGTCTGGCTCTGCTACTGTCAAGCGCTCTGAGACGCTACCCTGCGCGGAGGGTGTGATATCAGTACAAGCCGGTGTCGCCTGGACGATGTGATCAGGCGCTACATTAGTGGTTGTGATGACTGTGTGATGCCCGCTGGTGGGGTGGGTGGAGGGGGGTGTTACACACACTCGGGGCGCTGGGAGGCGCTCCTCTATCAGTGCCTGTGCTGAGAGCCGCTGCTGTTCTCTCTCTGATGGGGATGGCGCTGTTCCTCTCTCTCTCACACACACACACACACAGCCAGCGATGCCGTAAATCTGCACCTCAGGCAGCCAGGCAGTGAGAGCATCGCCCCGGAGCAGTGGGGGGGGGGGGATGGCGACCCGGAGCCCGTCCTCCTGACTGCACATCTGGGTCCGGCTGTGATCAGCCCCCGGCCCCTCCCTCGTCTTGTGTCTCTCAGCCTCTGCTGCGGGAACAGCGAGACAAGCCCTGGGAGAAGCCAAACAGCGGCCACACAGGAGGTGAGAGTCGCTAACCCTCTCTCTGCTCACAAGCAAAAGCACATCTGGTGATCCGGGGGACACTGTGGGCGACTGTGGTGAGTAAGTTGTTGGGAGAAAGTGAGTGATCTGGGAGCTGGTCCTGGTCTCTCTCCCCCCCTCTCTCTCTTCTCCCTCCCCTCTCTCTCTCTCTCTCTCTCTCTCCCTGTTTCAGGATCAATTCCTGCAGCAGATCCCGGGAAGCAGCTCTTATTGTTCTGGTGTGAGCTCAGGGAGAGAAGCCTGACCTCCTTCACTCCCCCTCTCCCCCTCTCTCCCTCCCCCTCTCCCTCTCCCCACTCAATCCCCTGGCATGTGGAGGGAGCCCTGGAGGTTAGTCAATGATCAGAGACACCCTTTCCCGGCTCTCACTGAGAGCGATCCCGAGCCCAGCAGACAATCGCTGAAAAGTTTTTTTCCTGTTGTGATCCAGAGGATGTTTTCCGTCCTCCCGCTGCTCCCTTGCTCCCACTCCTGGCCCCAAACGCTTATCGTTCATTTTGTTTCTTTTTCCTGGATCAAGTTTTCAGTGGCAATGAGGAGCCCACCACGCCAGGCTTTGTACTCGCCAAGCGCAGAGTTTGACAGACTTTTGTTTCAAATTAAAAAAATCTATATCTATCTATCTATGTATATATATATATATTTCTTAACATTTTGAACAATCACGGTGATCGCAGAAAGGATCTGAATTAGATCAGCTGAAACCCTTTTTTTTTGTTCCTGTCTCTGGAGGCGAAATGATCCTGAACAGTTTTTGAACAGGGTCCTATTTTTGTGTGTGTTTTCTTTAAAAGAAACAACACGAGACAACCAAATCAACTCTAGTGAGAGACCCGAGAGAGAGAGAACTGAATGGCAACACAAAAGAGATCGGAACCAGGAGGGTGAGCCGAAGAGATCCCCAGATCTGTCAATGTCTTTCTTCCTCCCAATAGTTTTTTGTTTCCCGCCCCAAGATTGTTTGCCCACAGATATACAGTCAATCAATTCACTTTACAGTCTATTCCGTGAAGCGCTTTGGGACGCCTAGAAGATGTGAAAAGCGCTGTATCGAATGCTAGGATTATTATTGTTGTATTGTGTTGGTCTTTCTTTAATCAGCAGGCTGCTGGCTGTGCTTTGACAAGTGTTTGGAAAGAGTATTTTAAAAACACACATCTGAAGTGTCAAACAATGTATCCAAAATGGACATGAAAGGCACAGCTCATTGAGATCATAATAACCTAGAGCGTTTTTAGAGTTTGATGTTGTCTTCTCTCCCGCTCCCCTCCGCCCATCTCTGCTCTGGTTATTATTTGTAAGGTGGTTATTTTCTGTCTCTCTGTGGGGGAGGGGGGCCTATGATGGCTGGTATGTAAATAATCTGCCTTGTACCTTCAGCACATACGTTACGTTACCCGGCACCTTTGTCATTGTAATTCATTTATTTTCCTAGGGTGGTGAGGGTTGTTTAATTTAGATAAGTGAAGTTGGTATGTTACAGGGCAAATTCTCCCATTGAGATGTGTGTGTGTGTGTTGTGTGCGCAAACCTCTGTAGGTCCAGGAAACATTAAACAACAAAGTTGCATCTGGAATTCAGCAGAGTAACCTGAATGCCCAGTGAGCTCCACAGGAATCCACACTTCACGCACAAAATGAATTGGATTTTCCATTCCTTTCCTAGTGTGCTGCCAACACGGCTCATTTCACTCATTTAATATTTTCTTATGCATAATAGGGCACTCATATACACTGGAAATATTAGCCATTTGTGGAGTCCTTTAGGTTAGCGGTTAGTTAGAGCACTCGCCTTGCAAACGAGAGACCCGGGTTCAATTGCAGGCAGGGCAAAACCTTGGGCAAGTTTCCTCACTCCACACGCCTGATAATAAAACCTCAAGAAAAAAAAAGAATCATAAATTAGTTACTCAATTCATGACGGTGAATTTGTGGGACACTGTTGTGTGCAATTGGCTGCCACGTTTCATCCACAAATACAGTCAATTCACTGTACAGTATATTCTGTGAAGTGCTTTTGAGACATCGAGAAGATGTGAAAAACACTATATCAAATGCAAGGAATATTATTATTATTAAATTGTATTGCCCAAAGGCACCAGTAGTCCACAGGTTTTGGATAGCGATCAAGAGCAGCTACCCACCTGATTTTTCCAGCTCCACAAATTGTGGGTTTTTAAGGCCAATTACTCCCTGGAAGTCCATCTATGAGTCCCTCTGACTGACTCGCTCAATCCCTCCTTCCTCACGTTCAACAACAAAAAATTACATTTGTGTAGCGCCTTTCATGTTGGGAGGACGTCCCGACGTGCAAGCCCACCGTGAGAGCTCTTGCTGACGTGAACGGCGCTATGTAAATTGTATTGTAGAACACTAACGGCTACTCTGGCTTTGACTTGCTAACTCAACACAGACAAAGATTTCATACGTTTCAGATCTTTATGACTCCATGCTCACAGGGCTTTATACACCATACCATCTGGAAGTTTAGGAGTTGTGCCTGAAAAATAAATTCCAGAAATGCAGAGGATATTCCATCAGTAGCCACACTTTCCATATTGAATCTGTTGACGGCTCTACAAATACAGCAGTAGAATCTGTTGAAGTAGTGAGTAAAGACAATGCCAATTGTCAAACTGAGCCAAACAGACCTGGATAATCCCAAACACGTTGAAATTACACAATGGAAAAGGGGCTAATTACCAGAAGGAAATCTCACTAAACACTGCTGCTATCTAGAAACCCAGAGAACAAAAGTAATGCTGGATACAGAGTAGGGGTGTGTGAAGATAATATCACAAAGATAATATCGGAATACTGGGATGATATTGCTGTTTTGAATCATTCCCACTATCTATCCGTGTTTTAACCATGTGTTCTGTGAAATCTGTGGGGCATTTGATCTCCTCATTTTCACAGGGGTTTGGTTGTGTGGTGGACACTGATGCATGATGTCCACATGACAAGACTCATAACCATGAAACAATGACCACATGTTTCTGGAGGAATAATCCAGTAAAAACTGTACCAATAGTAACAATAGTAAGTCAGCCTGGTACATGTTATTTTTTGAAAGAGCATCTGATTTCACCCTTACAGGGGGAGAGCCTTTTCGAACTGTTGCCACAGATGTGGCAGTCCGAGAACTGAACCTCACTGTTCCCATGGACTCACTGAAGCAATAGATACTTTTTCCTTGGGGGAAATATAATTTGGGGGGCTGGGATGTATGCATAAATGCCCTTATAGGTGCTGTTGTCTGTGGTCACCTTCATAGTCAGTGTAGTCAAATTGTGGAATTGGGTGGATTTTGCGTTCAGCAAAATATTGGTTTAAAAATTCATATGTCACTATTGCAGTGATTGATATATTGGGACCACATATTGACAGGCAGTGAGTCAAAACTGCCAATAGTTTCAATTATACTGTAACGCCCCATTAACTTATATTTTAGGAATTGGGTCAGTGTGTAAACCCAGTTAGTGTGTAGTTTAAATACTAAGCATTATGCTAAACAAAATGTGTAGCCCTGTGCCAGATAATTATTTTAACAACCAGATCATCTGCCTGTTTTTGAAATGATTGATTGAACACCCAGACACATTAGCTTAGAAATGGTTTTAAATCCTGATTAAATGTCCATTCAATATCTTGTACGATAATGAGTAGGCATCACATTGAATTAACTAATTCTAATTATTGCCCAGTCAGTTGCACTAAAGATCAAAAGCGTTCACTGGTAATTGCAACAATGTTGTTCCTCTGTGGAGGAGGGTAATGATGGTCAGGTCAAACACATGTCCAATACCTCCTGGTTCACGTTAGCCCTGTTATACTTAGGTACAGAGCAGGTCTATTTAGAGCAAGGATGTAACGTGAACCCCCACCCCATCGTATGCACAAAGAGTGGTACATTTCCAGCTTCCAGTACTGAGGAGCCACCTTCCTGCACACGCACAGCATATAGAGAGTGACAACAGAGCTCGGACAATCAGGAATCAGTGACTGGCAAACATGTTTATACTACTCATTTTATGCACACAAATCACAGCGTTACAACACCGTATGAACCTAATTAATGCACATATATACATTAACAATCACACGTACTTTAGAATTAAACTGGAAGGTGGCTGGCAGCCTTGCATTTCATCAGCCCATGCTAATTTCCCCTCCATAGTCCGTGATTTTGAGACCAAGTGTGCTGCTAATACCATTATTAGATCATTGAACATCATAGAAGAAGGATCAACCTGTGATCGTTCTGATATTCATACCCTGAATGCAATCGGGTTGTGAATTAGCTGATTTAGTCAATTTTTAAGTTTTATTAAAAAAATCGCATGACAAATTTGATGCATGGAAGAATACAACAAAACATTTAATTTGGATAAGGTCTTTCTCAAGGACATCCCAAGGCACTGGTGGTAATAGATGATTCCTCTTTTAAGATAAACTACTCTAACTTTAGTAGATAACCCATCGATTTGGAAGTCTGACCTCTAACAAAATATTCCTGCTAGTTATCTTGGCCAACTGAGTTGTTTCTAACACAGTTTTGTATGATATTTTTCTTGAGTCAAACTATCAACAGCTTTGTACGTACAGTCATAAAAAATACAGTGACTACTGCTGGTTTTTGTGTGAAGGTGTGGGGTTGTTGGTCAGCTGGGTGTCCTGACAAATGTGGAAACCCATCACCATGTTTCAGAGGATCCAAACAAAGCTGAGATTTCCATGCATCCCACTTACATATGAAGATTCCAGAGATAGATTTTTGGAATGGAATGCACACTGTCTCCTGGGAGGGACGTATCCAGCTTACCTAATTCTGGAAAATAATAAGGCACATGTTGACAACGGCTAAGGATTGGGGACCACAGAGTGTCTGTTGGGGTGTTGCCTAGAGTCTAACCAGCTAAAACTGCCATTGAGAGCATTGCCTGGCAAGCTTTCTTGCTGCTTGTCCAGCTTGGAACATCCTACCTATTAAAACTATGACTTAACAGAGACTGTGAGGAGAATGGGAGGAATCCTCACCCTAAGTGATTGACTACTGCTGTGGAGCGACGTGCAGTTTGGTACTTGATGGTGAGGAATTCCCTTGGGATAAAGCAAGAGAAAAAATTGGCGATGCATTCTTGGTGTTTATGTGCAGTACTTGGATTGGCTAATTGGTTATACTGAGCAATCTCCATATTAGAACAATAAAACACTTCCATATTGTCTGCTTATAGTCTGGATGTAACTGTGGACCAGTGGTGCAGTACACCCCAGGGTTGCAGTGCTGATTCGCCGGTTTCCCATGCTGAAAGGTGGCTGGCAGTCTTGCATTTCATCAAGTTGCAACTGGCATCATTTGATGTGTATCACATGATACAAGCTATGCTTGTGAAGTGTCTCTTGTGGTAGTGTGTAAGAAATGCTCTTGACTTCACTTCCCTCAGTGTACAAGATGTGCTGCTAACCTCGCTTCATTAAGGAGGTGTTTCTTCTACAAAGCACATGTGCAGAGTTCTTTGATGCTGCTTTGGAATGCAGTAGTGTAGCACTGTAGTAATAATGCCGTTAGGCATTTTATATCATGTCTATAATGTTGATAATGTCTCATAGCGCTTCATAAAGTTTCTCGAAAATGGAGAAACTGTGTATTTTATAGATGAGCAGGACAGGCATTTTGCACTCAGTAATGCGCACAAACAGATATGAAGTGGATAACCAATTATATTTTGGGGAATTGCTGGCCAGAACACCCAAGAGAAATTCCCTTCTCTATTTGACTAGTACATGGGATCTTGTGACAATCCACTTGGAACAGGCGGACGAAACCTTGGTTTAAAGTCTTACCTGAAAGACAGCACCACCCAACAATGCAAAACATCCCCAATACATTTGGAGGATCAGCATAGACTATTTGATTAAATTTGTTTTAGTGGACTTGAGTTAACTAGGAGGGATATTGGCACGTTAATCTGAAAATGTCTAACCTTGCATTTAAATGAGTACAATAGTGTAATTTTATAAACAACAACAACTTACATTTGTAAGCACCTTTGCATAGGGTAGTGTCCCTGAGCGCATATGAATGCAGTTGCAGCACAAAAGGAGAGCACTCAAGACAACTGATGATGCTATTTCCTCCATTGCAGGCGTTTACTCAGATATCAATTCCAGTCTCTTTAATGCATTAATTTTAGATTTTAATTTGGTTTGAAAGGCACTATACAAATAGGATCCCATCACATAGAGGATACAGTTCAAGATCCTGGTCCTCACCTTCAAAACCATATATGGCCTTGTTCCCCACTACCTCTGTGACCTCCGAACCCCATACCAACCTGCCCACTCCTTCCATTTAGGTGGCTCTGGCCTGCTGCATATCCCCACCCCACCATTGACAGACGAACATTCATCAATACTACCCTTAGTCTCTGGAACTCCCATTCCAAAGTCCCTCCACCTCGCCCCATCCCTTACCTCCTTCAAGACCTACCTCAAGGCTATCAATGATCTGGACTTGGGTGTACGGAGTACAGTTTCCAAGTTTGCAGATGACACTAAGTTAGGGAGAATAGTAAATAGTGAGGAGGATAGTAGCCATCTGCAAGAGGATATAGACAAATTGGTAAAGTGGGCAGACACATGGCAGATGAAGTTTAATGCAGAGAAGTGTGAGGTGATGCATTTTGGGAGAAGAAATGAAGGGAGGCAATATAGGCTAGATAATAAAATTTTAAATAGTGTGAAGGAACAGAGAGACCTGGGGATTTGTGTTAGTGACTCGTTGAAGGTGGCAGGACAGGTAGACAAGGCTGTTAAGAAGGCATATGGGATACTAGGCTTTATAAATAGGGTATAGAGTACAAAAGTCAGGAAGTGCTGACTAACCTCTATAAGACTTTGGTGAGGCCTCAGCTGGAATACTGTGTTCAATTCTGGTCACCACATTACAGAAAGGATGTGAAGATATTGGAAAGGGTACAAAGAAGATTTACTAGGATGGTGCCAGGATTGAGGGACTTCAGCTATGAGGAGAGGCTAGATAGGCTAGGGTTATTCTCTCTGGAGCAGAGAAGATTGAGGGGAGACCTAATAGAGGTTTATAAAATCATGAGGGGTTTCGACAGGGCAAATAGAGAAAAACTATTTCCACTCGTGGGCGAATCTGTGACTCGTGGTCACAGATTTAAAATAGTTTCAAGGCGAAGTAGAGGGGAGCTGAGGAGAATTTTTTTCACTCAGCGAGTTGTTCGAATCTGGAATGCATTGCCTGAAAAGGTGGTGAAGGCTGATTCGATAACAACTTTTAAAAGGGAATTAGATCTTTATTTAGGGAGAACAGGTCTATTAGGCTATGGGGAGCGGGCAGGGCAGTGGGATTAAATCGCTCTTTTCAAAGAGCCGGCACAGACTAGATGGGCCAAATGGCCTCCTTTTGTGCCGTAAAATTCTATGAATCTATGAATCTATGAATCTATCCTCTTAACCGAGCTTTCGATCAACCTTCTTCCACCCTCCCCGATCCCTACCCCCAGCTTGGGTCTAAAATACTGTTGGTCCAGTGCTTTGGGACATCCTCCCAACGTGAAAGGCACTATACAAATGTAATTTTGTTATTGTTTAATCATGTGCCAATTGAAAACTCTGTTTTTATTAACTTAAATATATGTATGAGGCACAGCAAATAAATATATGAGGCACAACATGTAATATGGTCATAGCCTTAAGACAATGTTCTTTAATTTAAGATTGTTTTATAATTTTTAAAATTCTTCAATTGAGTTTTAATTTTGAAGCTGTTTTTCTCCCAGGCTTAAAAAGATTAAATTGCAAAACTTGCCTCAAAGGCAAATTGTGAAGCACAAGTGTAAATGGACTTAGGAGGAAGTATCATCAAAGTGCTGATATTGAAACAACAACAACAAAATTACATTTATGGAGCGCCTTTCACATCGGGAGGACGTCCCAAGGCCCTGAATAGTTAGGTCGGGACCCAAGGAGGGGTGGGGGTGTGGTGGGGGGGGGATCAGGGTAGGGGAAAGAACAGTAGAAGAGGGCAGAGAGTTAAGAGGGGGGTGGAAGGCACGGCCGAAAAGGAAGATCTTGAAACTGGCCTTGAAGGAGGAAAGGGAGGAAGCGAGGCGAAGGGATTGCAGGATGGAGTTCCAGAGTGTGGGGGCAGAGAGGCTGAAAGCCTGGCCACTGATGGTCGGGTGGTTCAGGCCTGCTGAGCGGAGGGGACGGGCAGGCTGATAGGGAGATAGCAGGTCGGAGAGATAGGCAGGGCCAAGGCCATAAATGGCCTTGAAAGTGAGGACGAGGATCTTGAATTCGACCCTCTGGATGATGGGGAGCCAGTGGAGATAGGCAACAATGGGAGTGATGTGACATTGCTGTGCAATGTCCACACAGCATTAAATGACAGTGATGTGCGAGTGAATGCCAAACTTGTATTGGCCTTACATTTTTTGTCTTTTGGTATTAGTTATTTACACTCAATAACTAATAAATCTATTAGTTATTGAGTGTAAATTATTATAAAATAATGTGAAAAAAAAGGAAGACAGTAAAACTCAAATAAGTCTTATCTTTATAAATCGTATAATTGCCTCCAAGTCATACATTCACCTGAGTCGCATTCAATTTCCAATTTCAAAAGCACTCAATATGCACTACTCAAGTTACCCACCTCTTAATGTAACGCCGTTCTGCTACTCCCCATCACTCTGGCACAGCTGCTTTGAATCCTGGGAAATAGCATTCTGACACTTCGACACTTGCATATTTACCGACCGGCTGCATTGAATCGCAGGAAATATATTCCTGACCCGTCACGTCCTGGCTGCAATGACAAATGATCACGTGTGCGCTTACCGACTGCATTAAATTATGTTTACCCACTGTCGATTATTGAATAAATTGGATTTTCTACAACTTTTCTACAACTCAGACTTCATTGTAAACTATATTAAATGTTATGGTCCTGACTGATATGAGTTATGTGAATTTTGCTGTAATTGTAAGGGTTATTGGAAAAGGCAAATAAATGCACTGAATGGATTGCTCTTTCATAGAGCTGAAATAGATTTGACAGGTGGAATACTATTCTTCTATTGTGAATTTCTAAGGATCAAAACAGATTTAATACTTAAATTTGTCTTGAATTCTCACATTTTTCCATTTCATTCCTGAAGACCGTCACCTGACCATGATATAATAGTTTTAGTCTTTTCAAACTTGTTTGGCTGCCGTGTGAAATAATAATAATAATAATAATAATCCTTGCATTTGATATTGCATTTTTCACATCTTCCAGACATCTCAAAGTACTTCACAGAATATACTATGAATTGAAATGACTGTGCTTTTGTGGGCAAAAGACAGCATTCAATTGTACACAGCAATGTCCAACAAAGTCATGGATTGAAGTAATCAATTTGTTGGGAGGTTTTTGAGGGCTTATTATCAGGTGTGGAGTATGGAAATTTGCTGAAAAGTTTTTGGCCTGCCTGGAATTGAACCTAGGTCTCTTGCTTACAAGGCAAGTGCTCTAACCACTGAGCTACAGGACTCCAGTGGTATGATGCTCTGTGGGACATTTTTTTTTAACCCATGATGTTTCCGCCTATCTTGGAGTTATATTCTCGAGTAAAATCGTTGTCGAATTTTTATCTGCGCTGAAATGCTGGTCTCCATGATCAGGAGCAAGACAGGGAATTCCTATTTGACATCATTACAATGGGGGCTGTGGGAGAGTTGGAGGGGGAAGAACCCTCCCAATATCAGCCAGGTCCACACATGAAGAATCACCCAGCAATCAGTTGCTCATCCTTGCAAATTACAGCTTTACTGTATCAAAAATCCTTCAATTGAATGAACACTTCAGGACAGAGTTTTCTAGTATAATAACTTAATGAATGCAATAATAAATAATCCTTGCATTTTTGATTTAGCACTTTTCACATCTTCTAGACATCTCAAAGCTCTTCACAGAATATAATGTAAAGTGAAGTGACTTTATATATTTGTCGGCGAAATGCGGCAGCCAATTGCATACAGCAGTGTCCCACAAACAGTTATTGATTGAGTGACCAAATTATTATACTTTTTTTTGAGGGATTATTATTAGGCATGTGGCGTAAGGAAACTTGCCCAGAGTTGTGCCCTGACCTGTCTGGATTCGAAACACAGATCTCACACTTGTAAGGCGAGTGCTCCAACCACTGAGCTACAGGACTCCCAAGATACAAGGGACTTCAATTAGGCCCACAGCAGTGTAGAGCTCATTAGGTAGATTCCTGACAGTGTAAAACCATGGGCAAGTTTCCTTACTCCCAACACCTGATGATAATCCCTCAAGAAGGAAAAAAATCCCCAACTGTTCGTGGGACACTGCTGTGTGCAATTGGTTTCCGTGTTTCGCCTACAAGATATACAATTAATTCACTTCACAGTGTATTCTGCGAAGAGCTTTGAGACGTCTAGAAGATGTGAAAAGCGCTATATCAATTGCAAGGATTGTTATTATTCTTATTCTTATGAGAACTTATGAACAAACTTGATAGTACTATAAAATACCAATGGGCGTTGGTGCAAAAGGCGATGGGTGCATTTGTCATGCTCAGATTTTGGAAAAGCAGAACATCCTCATGTTACAAAATGGGAAGCTTTTGCATGATGGATGGCATGGAAGCAGAACTATGTTAAATGCTTTAGGGGCTCAAGAGTGAGATTTCTGTCATTCTTTTTCAGAGTGAAATATGACCTCTGGGTAACTGCATTTCCACTTGTGCAAATCAATTCCTATATAAGACAAAATTATTTGAAGAAAATAAAAAGTTGTCCTTGCATTTGATATCCACATCCGGTCCGTTACCAGCACTGCCTTCTACCACCTCTGACGGATCGCCCGTCTCCGGCAATACCTCACCACAAAAGCCGCTGAAACCTTGGTCCATGCCTTTGCCACCTCTCGGCTGGACTATTGCAACACCCTCCTCTCCGATCTCCCCTCCACCACAATCCACAAAATCCAGCTAATCCCAAACTCTGCTGCCCGTATACTCACCCGCTCCAAGCTTCGCTACCCCATTACCCCAGTCCTTGCCAGACTTCACTGGCTCCCTATCCCAGAGAGGATCGACTTCAAGATCCTCACCCTTGTTTTCAAATCCCTCCACTCCTCTGCACCCCCCTAACTCTCTGATCTCCTCTCTCCCCAAACCAGCATCCGCTGCCTTCGCTCCTCTGGGTCTGGCCTCCTCCATGTCCCCCGAATCCTACGCCCTGAGGCTCTGGAACGCCCCGAGGCTCTGGAACTCCCTTCCTCACTCCCTTCGCCTCGCCCCCTCTCTTCCCAGTTTCAGGTCACAGTTGAAGACCTTTTTATTTGACCGTGCTTTTGGTCACCTTTCTGCCCCTGCCCCTGGCTCGGTCCCGGGATCCGCTATTGTAAAGCGCTTAGATCATCAAAATGTCTCAAATGGTTTTTTTGTAAAGCATTATTGATTGTAAAGTGATAGCCAAACACAACAGCCTATTGTTTTTTGCCTGGGGATTGTGCCCCAACACACTTTCAAGTATCAGCCTAGACTGAGTTCAATATATATTTTAGTCAGAGGTGAGAGAGCTGCTAACTGATCCAGGCTGACACTTGAAGATAGCCTAGATATTGGAACGTGGAAATTATGGAAGAGCTGATAGAGGCACACAGGTCAGCGGTTTTGTGAAATATTAAGGCATAAAGTGATTCCAAAGTTCTTAAGAGGAAGATACTAAATGGTGCAGCACTCAGTGAAGGAACTTGTTTCCCTCCATCCCAACTCAGGTAAAGGCAGAATAGCAATTTATGTGACTCTCACAGGCACACGGGATTGTATGAGGTAGATGATAAATACTGTAGGTGTAAAGGAGAGTGGGTAGACTCTGTTTAAATGTTGAGGGTGCCTTTTGGGAGATGTTTTGATGGGAGTTTTGGATTGTCCTGGCCAGTGAAGTGGTGAGAACAAGGAGGGTAGCACTATTTGATGAGCTTTTCTTAAAATAGAATTCAGGGACACCACAAACTAAATTACTAGTTGCTTTAATGGTTAGCTGTATAAATGCACCACCCAACGTGGCACTGAGCCACACAGTTTGGGATGGTCCCAGTTCAATTATTGGTTTGTACTGTTAGTTCAGTTTGGAAGGGGAAAATCAAACAGATTCCTATTGCTGATTACCCTGTGGATGAGTGAATCTTGCTGGAAAGTGTTTGTGGAAATTTGGGGGTGAGAGCAAGATTGGATTTTGACCTTATGAAAACTTCTTTCTTCTTAACAGCTTCTCGAAAGTCACTGGGATTGAAAGAAAATACTCAAACAGGAAAACTGTAAAGTACAGCAAACCTCACATAAGTCATATCATTGGGACCATTACATTTAATATGACTTAAACAATGTATGAGTTATATCAAATTTACATAGAATATAAATTCATGAATGCCAGATGTACAATTTAGGTGATTATACAATTTATACATGTCAGACTATGCAAGTTTTCCTGCAATTGATGTCAGAAAAAAACTGAGGATATAAAATGCTTCACATACAGAATCCTCACAGAGAGTGCATTACACTGACCTGTGAGAACTCTGCTCTGAAGCAATCTTGGTTTGAGTTCTGGATATTCAACGTGAGATGCACTTCACATCACACCGCATTATCCCAGCATAAGCTTTGTCCATACCTTAACATGAGGTTTGTCCACACTAGGGTCTGTCGATATTGAAATTTTCTGATATCGATATATCGGTTTGCCCATATCAATATATCGATATCGCCGATATATCGATATCGCGGGTTTTTTTTTTGTCCTGCGCATGCGCGCGCGTGCATTCGGATATCAACAAGGTAAGTTGAAAAAGCCCGCATTATACCGATATATACCGATATATCTCCGGACACGATATACCGATATTTGCGATATATCGTTGTTTTTTTTACATATCGAATTTTTAGATATATCGATATATTTTAAATTCCGATATCAGCATATCGATATGAAAATTATATCGGATATAACCGATATATCAATATATCACCAGACCCTAGTCCACACCCCAGCTCATTGTAGGCAAGGAGCAGAGAGAATTAGTAAAAATTTAGTGCTATACATGGAACTCAAGCATCACCCCGACAACACAGCAGACAGTCACAGCTACAGTTTTCATAGTCTGCATTTAAGGTCCTGGAAGAAGAGCAACAATAATTGGAATTTACATAGCACGTTTTATGGTAGGAGGAAATCTCAAGGAACTTCATACAATAGACTTCTGAATCCGAACATGGGAAGGTGAGGAGAGGAGAGATAAGGTGTATGGTAGAACAAGGCCTTTGAAAAATCTTGAATTCAACCTACTGGGGATGGGAAGCCAATGGAAGATGGGGGTGATGTGGGTGAATAAAATAAATCATGGTTCTAGTTAAGCCTAGTGTGGAAAAGACACAATCTGTAGAGTTTTGGATGGCGGGTAGCTTGTGCAGGTACTTGCTGGAGAGTCCTGTGAGCATTTGAGTAATTGTGCCTGGAGGTGATGAAGGGAAGAATAAGGGTCTCAGTGGCCTGGGGGAAAGTTGATATTGTACGACAGGGTTCCACTGCAGTATAATTTTCACTTGTGCCTGAGTGGTGGCATTATGGGGAGAGTGAAGGAGAGAGCAAATGTTGCCCTGTAGCTCAGTGGTTGGAGCACTCGTCTTAACAAGCGTGAGACCTGTGTTTGAGTCCAGGCAGATCAGAGCGAAACCTTGGGCAAGCTTCCTTACTCCACATGCCTAATAATAATCTGTCCCCCAAAAAAACTATAATAAATTGGTCATTTCAATCCACGACTGTTGTGGGACACTGCTGTGTGCAATTGGCTGCCACATTTTGCCCACAAATATACAGTCAATTCACTTTACAGTATATTCTGTGAAGCGCTTTGAGCCATCCAGAAAACATGAAAAGAGCTACATCAAATGCAAGGATTATTATTATTATTACATGTACCTCCCATCAGGTGTCACGTTTCTTATAAGGCTGATGGCATAAAGCCATTTGAAATATACTGAAGCTAAGAGGACTGAGTATTGCATATTATCTCTTATAGATATTGACAGTGCAAAATTAGCTGCTGCAGCATTCAACGTGTGAGACAGTATACCAAATGCAAGGATGATGATGATTGTTATTATTTTTTGATGCAAGCCGGATGTGTTTGTAGGCCCAGTGAACAGAAATACATCAGTACAGTATTTAATTTATTTCCAAATGTCTGTTTTCAGTACAGCGGACATCTGCAACTGTAAATATGGGTGATGTGGAACTGGCACCTCACTCGCTTCAGACTCCTGGAGCTCGGTTGGGGTTACAGGATAGCACGGGAATCAGTACCTTGGAGCCCGGTCAGAAGCCGCCCAGCTCTCCACCTGGAAAACTCACCCCCATCAAGGTTCAGCTACTGGACGAGGCCCAGGAAGTGTATGAAGTTCCGGTAAGGTCCTGTTACAAACCAAAGTAGAGGAGAAAGAACTCTTACTTAGTGAATGCAATTGTCTTTCATTCCCCCCACTTCAAACAAAATCCCAATCCATCAAATAACTGTCTGTGTTAATTGCTGGTCTGGTGTCAGTGGGTATTGCTCAGTGTACAGATTTATTTTCTTGACTGATGTTGTTGGTGGAGACGGGGTGTAGCTCAGAAATAATTATGTTTATCCCTGGAACTCCATATAAGGTAAACAGTCTCCAAAATTAATATATAATATACCATTGATTTGTGATAGGCTCTTAAGTGAGCTGCTCAGCAGTGTCTCAATCATTCACCATGAGACAGGATCCTGCTCTGCGTTGTCACTGGAGATTTGCATGACTGCTACAAACATATCAGTGCGTCTATTCTAATGGCGGTATGGGGTTTGGTGAAGGGTGGGGTCTGGGAGAGGATAAACTCATACAAACAGAATCATACTGAGGTATTCTTGATCAATTCAAACCTGTCTAGTACAACTAAAGAGTACAAACTTTAAAAGCATTTGCAGCAGGATTGACTGTTCATCTGCATATGCCCTGTTTCCACTTTTGCTATATCCCCCTGACAGGCTCCTTTCCTGGAATATGTTGTTCACAGTGGGTCCATCCCCTCCCCCTCCCATCCCACCACACGCAGACGCAGACTACCCCAGGTCGATCATTGCCCACATGGTTCCAGTAATGACTGCACTTCCCAAACATTCTGCTGAACATTTTCATTTTGAAGATTGTCCTGGCAGACCTCCATAGAACACCATTTATCTGCTGCTTATCGGTAGATGACACATTGTCCAATTCTCGCTGACAGCAGAATTATAAAGAAAATAGTAACACTTTCCAGACTACTTGAGACTTTGCTGGAATTCCTGTGTGCCTTCAGACTAAGTATACTATTTTAATAGCTAGCAAAAAGAGGTACACATTATATATTTTTTAAGTTTTGTGGTCTGATTGTTGTTGGTTTGTAGAATCCCACTTGTATATGAAAATTCCAGAGATATTTGTTATAATAGAATCCACACTCTCCTTGGAGGGACACATCCTGCTTACTTAATTCCTGAAAGTATTGGCAAGAGAGTAGGCTTGGGGACCCGAGAGTGTGTGTTGGGGGTAGTGCTGGCATCTAACCAGCTAAAACTGCATAGCTTGCCATTGATATAACTGAATGGCCTGCATTCACATTGCTTGTACCGTTAAGGCTTTGGCTTGCAGGGTTAATGGTTGCTGAATGGGAGGATTCCCTGCCCCCAGTGACTGGTCTACCCTTCCATGTTCTGCTGATGAGCTAGGCTGGCTGTACTCTCATCAGCAGTGCCCCGGATAACCAAAGACGTATTCTATCACTCAGTTTGTAGGAGAGGAGATGAAACAAGCAAAACAATTCTCCTTTATCTCTGGTGTTTCCTAAAAATATTTTTTTTAAACCCTCAAGCAATGCATTAAACTTACCTCTGCCATCTTGGATAAACTGTCAGGGAATACTTGTCCATTCTCAGTTCCCTTCCCCCTCTTAAATGCAGGAAGGAGACTTAAGCACATTCCCTAGAGAAATCTCTGTTTAATAGGTCTGACCCCTCCAACCTGACCTTAGATTGTGGCAGGGATCAAAGGGTAATTGAACATTGATTTGTTATTTGGGAGTCAGCTGTGCTGAAATTTCTGCTTTGCATGAAATGAAAATATTTATCCTCTCCTTCCCCAGCATTCATATCTGTAATTGGGAAACTGTTGGATTGATACATGAGTTTATTGATGTCTCGTGCTCATAATTGATCCTCTGGCTGGGATCACAGTTTGGGGGAGGGGGAGAGAATGTTCTTGTTGATGAGTGTACTGTACTGTGGTGATTGTACATCATTCTTTGGTTTACTGACACAGGATAGTAGTTCCCTTTGTTCAGGTATTGCATGTCTATATTGTGGAAATGCTCACTTCTGTCTCTGGTGATTGAGAGCTGTTCACCATTAATTGTGTGCACGTCGTCAGGGCGGTTAACAACAACAACTTTGATTTATATAGCGCCCTCCACGCCGGACGGTATTAAACTACGAGAGAGGAAACACTGCCCATTCAAAACATCCAGAAGGAACAAACTAGCACTTGTCAATAGGCTGCACATGTATGGAGATTGTGGTTCCCTTATATGTTCTTTCTGCGGAAAATCAGTAATGTTCAATGTAAACAAAACAAGTGGTCCAGCCAGCAACTTTACATGTAGAGTTGAGAAAGTTATGTGTAATCAGACACCAGATAGGTTTCCTGTCTGGACAGGCTTAAAAGCCAAAGGCTACGTTGTTGAAGGATTTCCCTTCAAACCCCTATTCTCATTCTCCAGCACAGACGTTTAACTGTTCTTTCAGGCTGTGTTCGTCATCGTGCTCTGATTGGCAGTGGAGTATTCAAGTCAGTAATTCTATCTTCTGTCTTCAAATTTAATAAAGTCTGTTGTCATGATGATTAAGTGCCATTTCTTGTGAACTTCTGTGCCAAATTGCATCTACTTTTGAAACTTAGGAGTATTTGTATTGATGTTTTTGCTTTGCAGCTCAACATTAATTGATATGCAACTCCATCCGCTAGACAGACCTTCTGTTGTGTCCTTCCCATCTGTTATGTCCTTCAGCATATTTCTGTCACCTCACAATGCTTGTATGCAGCATGTGTATGAGTTGCTTGGTTCTGTGGCTGCCTCGCACTTCAGAAATCTTTTCCATATGGCCTCTGTATCAAGTGTCTCCTCAGATCCTGAGTTTTTCTAGTGTATAGAGGTGCCAGAAAACAGAGGGTTTTGGTTTTCCAAGCACCTACAGGAGTTTTGATGATAAACGGAGCGAGTGCAATAAATAAATGATCCGGTCCTGTTGAGCTTTTTTGAGATGCCTTTTAACCTTAAGTTGCATTATTGACTGGTTTAAGTGAGAACAAAAAGACAAGGAGTTTCTAGTTGCAGACAGAGCCGGTAGCCTCCTGGGATTGAGGTCAATCCTTGCAGTCGCCTCTGTAGCTTTGATCTTTGTGTAGCTTGTAATGTTGACTGTTGATGGATGGGGTTCAGACCTTTCAGCGCGCTCCAGTGAAATAACTGCTGTTTGAACTGGTTTGGAAACCTTTTGCTAAACAGTTTGTGCTGTTGCACCATATCGCAATCATTTTCGTTTTTATTAATCACTTGAAAATGAGAAGTATTGAACCAGACTGCATCTTGTATCTGGTTGATGTGGGACTTTAACTTTTACCTTGCCCTTGAAATATCTGACAGATTCTCCCAATAAAATGTAGATGGGGGAGAATCAGTCAGATACGTCAATGTCACATCCTTCAATAGCAGAAATAATTAGCATTTTTACTGCACCTTATATCGAAACATCTCAAAACACTTTACAGGTAATTACTGTCAATTAAGTACAGTATAGTAACTGTTTTTTGTGAGGTATAAACATTACAGATTTTTCTTTGTGTTCCTGGCGTGAACACAACCTGGTGAAAGTGATGTAGGAAGCAACATTTTACAAGGCCACAGGTGGAATTTTGACTCACACAAAGGTTTTAATTGCAGCAGCGGATGTTCAATTGACTCCCCTCTGTAGAATGAACATTTGTAGAAATGCTAACATTGAAATGGATGTCAATTTGACTGGTAAGCTCTGCCAGGCTATGATATGAGGGAATGTGCGTGACCTTAGAATAAACAGTGCCAGATTTTTCCCAGTGTTCTTTCGCTCGGAGAAAAGAAATTAGAGTTGCTGTGACTTGCCAGGAGACATCTGTGCTCATTCAGTCTTCACAGTGATATCACAGATCTATTCCTGAGTGCTCTTCGGGCCTTTGTGGAATAGTCATGTGTGCTTGAACTAACCATTGCACTATGCCTTGAAAGTAAAATGAACCCCTTGCAGGCTTGCAATTTAATTAAAGATGCACCAACCAAAGATTCTTTATGGGTACATTACTGATAAAAAATGCAGTGCTAATGTATAACAGTATCTCCCGCAACCCAACTGCTAGCACTGTAGGAATTCCATAGGAATTCCACAGGATATGGAGGGATCTCGGGCAGGCAAGTCTGAAGTGCAATAAGATTCTTGACTCCAGCACTACTGTCTTCAGAAATGGATGAAGGTCCACCTTAGGGTAGGGTAATTGATGCTTCCAGAAGGCAAGTGACTCGGACTATTCATAGTGGTTCAGGGATCTCTGTAATTATGTCTCTGCCTTCATTGACCATTCTAATTGCAATGTAATTCTGTTTTTTATGTAGGACGACCACATTTATAAATTGCACAACCTTCCTCTGCTTATAAAAGATATTAAGAGCTACCATGTATTGCATGATCAAGTCAACTTTATTGCTGTGGTATTTTAGATTATGACTATAATTAATGTTATTCGTATCAGGCAGATATACGAATAACTGTTGTCTTCTTAGTTGGATAACCAGTAATGCTGTTTTTGTGCTCTTTTTCTTTCCTGGATGGAAGCCTTTCACTCATGGGATTGTTCATTTCAGTTTATAGTCCAAAAGCAGCAGAGAACAAAAATATATGTATCCTACTTTATCGCATCGTTGAAATGTCTCAAAGTACTTCATTGAATATATTGTAAAGTATATTGACTGCATTTTGTGGGTGAAATGCGGCAGCCAATTGCGCCCAGCAGAGTCCCACAAACAGTCGCGGAGTGAGTGACCAAATTGTCTTTAATTTCCCCCCCACAATGAAAACCACAATACAGAAAAAGCAAATTGGGGTATAAAATGAGCCTCTTGCAGGGAGAGAAGCCTGATGTAGGTCAATCCAGTCTGTAAGACCGTACAAACCTGATACCTTGACTTCACAACCACAAAAGCAAGTCAGATGACTGGGTCAACTCTCCGGTCTTGCAAGCCTGGCCTCAGCCCAGTGACCAACAACTTAAGCTAGATCCATGTTCCAGTATCTCTACTTCTTCGTGTGAGGGCAGATCAAACTCTTTAGATTGGAACCTGCCAGGAGCTTAATCTTCTCACGATGCAATATGGGGAGTTCACTCGTGACCATGTAACGACAAATTTCAAAAGGAGATCTTTCTGACAGGCACATATCCCAAGGAGTAACTTGATCTTAGCCAGAAGGCTCAAAGGTTATCTTTATGCACTGTAGATGTTATTTGCCTAGGTAATAATAATAATCCTTGCATTTGATATAGTGCTTTAATCCATCTTTGAGACATCTCAAAGCACTTCACGGAATATGCTGTAAAGTGAATTGACTGTATTTTGTGGGTGAAATGTGGTAGTCAATTGTGCACAGCGGTGTCCCACAAACAGTCATGGATTGAATGACCAATTTATTATTATTATTACTTTTTTGGAAGGAATTATTAGCCCTGGAAAAGCGATCCACCAATCGACTAACAACCAGGTTCCTATGTAACGCTAGGTAAACAGAGGCATGTGTAATAAGGAAAGTTGCCCACGGTTTTGCCCTGCCAGGAATCGCATCCAGGTATCTCGATTTCAAGGTGAGTGCTCTAACCACTGAGCTATAACAACAACAACTTGCATTTTTTAGCACCCTCCATGCCAGACGGTATCTCAGAGCACTTCACAATAGCAAAGGCCAGGGCTGAGCCAGGGGGAGAGGGAAAGTGACCGTAGGCACGGTCAAACCTAAAGGCGTAACCTGAAAATGGAAAAGGAGGCGGTGAGGTGAAGGGATTGAGGGAGTTCCAGAGTTTCTAGGTGGAGTGGCTGATGGCTGGCGATAGTGGAACAGAGGATTTGGGGGACAAGGAGGAGGCCAGACCCAGTAGAGCGGAGGCAGTGGGTAATGCTGTGAGGAGAGGAGGTAGGGGGGCTGCAGAGGAGTGGAGGGATTTAAATACAAGATTATTGTCCAGGACTAATACATTACTAGATGACCCACACGTGCACTCTACAGGGGCAGAGTTTTTAACAGACAGGCCTCCTAAATAGCCTGCCCACCCCCACCCCCATTACAACATGGCCAAAACTACAACTGTGTGAGGGCAATCAGCCGCAGGCAAAACAGAGCTCTTTGTTCAGGGAGATGGGGGAAGGGATGGGGCTATAGATTAAAACCAGTTTGGTGAGGTGTCTAGTTTCTACATTATGCAATGTTGCAGACCAGGCTGCTGTTCTAAAGACAGAAAAATGAGAAAGGGTGTAGATACCCTAAAAGAGAATTTGTTTGGGGCTGGACAAATGAGGCACTGGAAACATATCGTTTTGATGATTTATTAGGACAGTAAATAAAAGTGTAGTGTTGTATTCATTTTACAAGGCAGCACTACAGAGATGCTTTCAATAACGCAAGGTTTGGCTTGGCCTTGAAGGGTATTCCTGTTGTGGAAACAACAAGAACTTCTATTTTTATGATATCCGTAACATCAAAACATCACAAAGCACTTTACAGTAAATACTGCCATACGTAGTGGTTAATTTTTCTATGTGAACTTGGTAGCTATTTTGCACACAGCAAAGTTACCTTTCTCTTTACCCTTCTCATCGTTTCCACTTTGTTGCCACCAATGCCTTCCTTTCCAGCCCCCACAATGTCACCTGTGCCATTCCCCAGGGCTCTGTCCTTGGCTCCCTACTTTACAATATCTACATGCCTTGACGATATCATCTGCAGACATGGGGTCAACTTCCATATGTATGCAGATGATACCCAACTCTATCTTTCTGCCTCTATCCTCAAATCCAGGACCACTGCTGTCCTGACAGACTGCCCATCAGACATCAAGTCCTGGATGAGAGTTAACTTTCTACAGTTGAATGTCAACAAGACTGAGGCCCTCCTGATTGGCTTGCGCCAGTGCCTTCACGCATCAGGCACTGGCAGCATCAACCTCCATGGTTGCACACTCAACCTCGCCAAGCCAGTCATGAACCTAGGTGTCTTGTTTGAACTTCAAATGTCTTTCCTCCCCCACATCCAAGGCATGACCTGCTCTGCCTTCCCTCACCTCCGGAATATTGCCTGACTCTGCCACTACCTCACCCTTCAGGCTGCTGAAACCTCATTCATGCCTTCAATCATTTCCAGGCTTGACTACACCAGCTTGTTGGCCTTCCTAATTCCTCCTTCCATAAACTGCAGATCATCCAGAACTCTCCAGCCCATGTCCTCCACAGATGTTTCAATTCAAGCTCCTGGCCCTCGCATTCAAAGCCCTCCATAGTCTCACCTCACCCTATGTCTGTGACATCCTAACCCACTACCAACCTGCCCACCTCCTCCGCTGAGCAGGCTCCAGCTTACTCCATGTCCCTCGACCCAGCTGCCCCACCATTGGTGGTCTAGTCTTCAGGCACTCTGCCTCTAACCTCTGGAACCTAACCCCTCCCTAGCTTCCTTCAAGTCCCTACTCTTTGACAATCCCATTAGTCACCCCAAATCCCCCTCTTTCCCACCACCATCCCCATCCCCGACCCCATCTTAGGTCTAAAACATTGACTGTCCAGCGCTTTGGGATGTCCTCCTGACATGTGTAATTTTGTTGTTCTTGTTTCATAAGCAGCCATGAGGTAAATGATTGGATACTTGTCATTTAGTCCTGCAGCTCAGCATTTAGAACACTTGCTTTGCAAGCGAGAGACCTGCGTTCAAATCTGGGCAGGGCAAAACTTTGGCCGAGTTTCCTTACTCCACACACCTAATAACAATCCCTTGAAAAAGAACAATAATAAATAAGTCATTTCAATCAACAACTGTTTGTGGGTCACTGTTGTGCGCAATTGGCTGCCCTGTTTCACCCACAAATATATTGTCAATTCACTTTACAGTATATTCTGTGAAATGCTTTGAGACATCTAGAAGACGTGAAAAACACTATATCAAATGCAAGGATTATTATTATTATTATTACTACTTCCTGGACAGGACTGGGAGAAATGTTCATTTTTGAATAGTGCCATGGAAACGTCAGCCTCACTGGACAGACAGGAGCTCAGTTTAACATTCCAATAGTAATATGGAATTTCTGACAATGCAGTGTTTCCTCAACATTGGTTATCAGCTTGGACTATGTGCTCAAATTCCAACATGGACTTGAACTCACAACAACCTTCTGATCTGGAGGTGAGAGTGCTATTAATTAAACTAACAACAAACAGATGGCACCAGCTGCTGAACAAGTTTTACCACCAGATGCCATCACTGCCACCAGTCAGTGTATTGGAATGGCTGGTTTCAATAGCTGTTGATGAGCACATCCAGAGAAACAAGCTGAGCAATGTAAGCAACACTAGGAATATGGACTTGCAGGTCTCAGAGGGATTCAGGCATTCTGTGCTGTCACCAGATGAATTGTCCTACTCAGAAATGGCCTTCCTTTCAAAGTTAGGTGAAATGGAATCCTGTAGCTCAGTGATTAGAGCACTCGCCTTACAAGCGGGAGACCTGAGTTTGTTTCCCGGCAGGGCAAAACCTTTGGCAAGTTTCTTTACTCTACGCACCTAATAGTAATCCCTTGAAAAAAACAATAATAATTTGGTCATTTCAATCCACGACTGTTTGTGGGACACTGCTGTGCGCAATTGGCTGCTGCATTTTGCCCACAAATGTACAGTCAATTCACTTTACAATATATTCTGTGAAGCTATTTGAGACGTCTAGAAGACTGGAACAGTGTTATATCAAATGCAAGGATTATTTTTATTACTATTAAATGGTTATTCTTGGTTGTGGTTTGGGTGTTAAAGGCTAAGATGTTTGATGTAACAGATAGTGTCATCATGCTGCAAAATCAACCAGGTTCTGACATTATTTATATGTGGAATGATTTGAGATGCAGCCAATCATTTCACCAAACGTTTGGATATCAGTCAGTAACCCTGAACATTTGTTATACTTTGTAACCCAAAGCTCCAGCCCACCCTCTCATTTTGTGCTCTTACTCGCTCGTAGTACAGCTTTACATGAGTTGAACCTTTCTTTCAAATGCTACCAGAGCTGAGAAAGTGAGATCTCTCCTATGGCATTTATTAGTAAATGCACAGTGTAATGTGGAACTGAGCCCTGCATACTGGCAAGGTCTCAGGTTCGATCCATGGTGTACATTGAGCTTGCTGATCCCAGAAAGGTTAACAGTTTAGCTGCAATCTGCCTCAATGCCCCTGGGTTAGGGAAAGGAGTTCTAGCTTGCGATTGCATGTAAAGTGAATGTACATGAGGACAGGAGTGGGCTCTGCTTTGATGATGAGTAGCTAGAGGAGGAAAGAAAATTCAAATTTGGAAACATTTTTTGGAACAAATACAACAGAAGTGAACAAGAGCACACAGAAAGAATAATTCCAATTGATTTAAAACAACCTGGAACCCTGTTTATGATGTTCAGTTCAAAGTAGTGGATTTTCTTGGTGTAAATGAAATGTGAATAATAAATAACTGGTTATGAAGAATTTATCACTATTTATTATTTAGCAATGTATCACTGCCACAGATTCAGGTGCAAATTTGGCGTAAATGTACACTGGTTATCATATCTCTCTCTTTCTCTCGCATTGAAGAGTAACAGACAAATTTCAATTTGAAATGTGCCACAGCAACAAAACAAACTTGCCTCTGGGGGCTGAAAGCAGAATATTGGTATTAAAGTGAGGAGCTTTCTATACCACCTTCTGCTGCTATGGGAGCTTCTCTCAAACATCTGGCTGATCTGATTCTGTATAGAATCCTACCATTCCCAAATGTTCACTCTCTGCCTTCACCGGACACTGTACCAGCCAATGCATATTTTCCCTTTAAACACTTAGTGATTGGATGAACAACAAAGTTTGTATGATTTATGCCATCTCATATGTTTGTAATAATAATCATAATAATAATTCTTATATTTGGAATGGTGCCTTTTTACGTCTGAGGATGTCCCAAAGCGAGATAAATTGTAAAGTGCATTGATTGTATGTTTTGGGAGAAAACATCAACAGTTGTAAACAGTAAAGGGTTTACCAAACAGTATTACGTCAAGATGGGTGCCCTGTGAAAGAGTGCATAAATGTGGCTTTAAAGAAAACAACAACAAATTGCATTTATATGGCACCTTTCACATCAGCAGGATACGCCAAAGGTTAATCTTAAAACATTTTAACATTATTTAATTAGATAGATTCTGGGTATCAAGTACAACAACTTTTGGTGAAATAAATTGGAGCAAAAGGCTTCTTTCAGAAGTTTATATGATTCCACCTGACAATTCTCAATTGTATCAGTTTGTTTGTCAAAACCTGTCTCTAACTGTAAGCTGATAGAATTCTAGACCTGGCTGAGATTTTCATTGAATCCCGTCAGTATACTATACAGGGTTAATTATACAAGTGCTACTGTCTTATAGGGTCCGTCGATATGGAAATTTTCCGATTTAGATATATCGATGGGCTCATATCGAGATATACCGAAATATCAATATTTTCGGGTTTTTCGTACTGCGCATGCGCGCGCGGCGTGCACATTCGGAGTGTGTGCGCATTCCAGGTGCACGCACATTCGGGGCCTATCTCCTCAGGAAGTAAATATCTTTCTCTCTCTGTGTCTAACACTCTCTCCATCTCTGTGTTTTTCTGTCTGTGTCTCTCTCCTCTCTCACATTCCCATCTCCATCTATCTGTATATTATCACATCCACCCGTCTCTCCCCCCATCCACCCCCCGCCGCCGTCCCTCTCTCCTCCCCCCCCCCCCCCCCCGTCGTCTCTCTCTCCCCCCCACCCCAGCCATCTCTCTCCGCCTCCCTCCCCAGCCGTCTCTCTACCCCTCCCCCCACCAGCCGTCTCTCTCCCCCTCCCCCCACCAGCCGTCTCTCTCCCCCTCCCCCCCCCCCCAGCCGTCTCCCCTAACCCCCCCCCCCCCCCCCCACCCCTTGCATACCTGTATATTGTATTCGAGGACTATGAATACAATATGGCGGCTTTGCACCTCGGTCTGTCCATTGTGTATAGAGATGAGCATTCTGGGTCTTGTAGTTCAGTGTGCGCGAATTTCCGATATTTTTGGAATGCCTATATCGGCGTATCGATATGAAAATTATATCGGGTTTTAGTGATATATCGATATATCGCCGGACCCTACTGTCTTAATGATATGTGTTAGGCCAGTCTCTTACTCATGGTTTTGGAGGAAAAACAAGAGACATGAAACGTTTACTTGGTACTGAATGTGATTCAATATTTTCTTTTAATATAATAATCGTATAATCCTTCATTTATTATTGTGCCTTTTACATAGATTACAAAGAATGTGCAACATGGAAATCATACAATTATACAGCACAGAAGAAGCCCATTCCCCCACTCTCTCCCCATAGCCCTGCAAACTTGTTCTCCCCAAATAACTATCTACTTCTCTTAAAAGTTGTTATTGAAATTTCTAATTTCTCCTCACCTCCCCTCTGTTTCTGTGAACAACTATTTAAAATCAGTGTCCTCAGGTTACTCACCCACTCGCCAGTGGAAATAGTTTTTCCCTGTATATCGTATTGAATCCCTTTATAATTTAAAAAACTTCTATTAAGTCTTCTCTTAACCTTCTCTGCTCCAAGGAGAGTTATCCTAGCTTCTCCAGGCTCTACTGATAACTAAAGTCCCTCATTCCTGGTACTATCCTGGTAAATCTCCGTTGCACCCTCCTCAATGTTTTGACATCCTTCCTAAAATTCAGTGCCCAGAACTGAACTCAATACTCCAGTAGAAACCTTGCCAGTGTTTTATAAAGGTTCATCATAATTTCCTGACTTTTGTACATGTATTCTATGCCCCATTTGTAAAACTCAGTATCCCGTATGCTTTTTAATGGCTGTTTAACCTATCCTGCCAGCTTCAAAGATTAATTTATATGAACCCACAGGTCTCTCTGTTCCTTCATCACCTTTAAGATTCTATCATGTAGCTTATACTGCCTCTCCTCATTCTTCCTTCCAAAATGCATCATTTCTCATTTTTAACATTGATCTTCACCTACCACATGTCTGCCCATTTTTACCAGTCTGTCTATCTCCTCTTGCAGTCAGCTACTAACCTCCTCATTGTTTACTACTTTTCCCAGCTTTGTATCATCTGCAAACTTGGAAATTCTACTGTTTATACCTAAGTCCAGGTCATTTATCAAAAACAGCAGTGGTCCCAATACCGAATCCTAGGGGACACCACTGCACACTTACCTCCAATCAGATAAAACAACCGTTCATCACCACTCTTGCTTTCTGTCTTCCAGCCAGTTCTGTAGTCATGCTGCCACTGTCCCTTTAATACCGTGGGCTTCTATTTTGCTTACAAAATATTGCTTATACAAATATATGGCACTTTATCAAATGCCTTTTGAAAATCCATATAAATGACATCAACTGCACTACCTTCATCCTCCCTCCGATACTTCATCAAAAGACTTTATCAGGTTTATTAGACATGATTTGCCTTTAGCAAATTTGTGTTTGTTGACCTTTATTAACCCATATTTTTCTAAGTGAAAATTTATTTTGTTCCAGATTATAGTCTCTAATTATAGAACTGGGTCTCTCAGAGGCAAGAATGCCATTAAATATTTAGAACAAACATCGCCTGGCGTCAGCCACTGACGCCAGGCGATGAGGAAACTGCGTTTTCCGAATGGGAGAATAAAGAGCAGACTGCAATAGTGTAGTTCATGGTGTGAAGTGACATTGGAGTGATGTCTGCACTAGTAATCAGCTCCACATTAACTGCAAAACTAGAAGTTGTGAAACTTGTTTTGAGAGTGCTACTGATTGTTGGAATGTTGGCTGCCAGGTTAGATGTTAAAACTAAGCTCCTGTCTCTCTGTCCTAAGTTGGATGTTGAAGAACCCATGACATTATTTGAAAATCTTCCAGGTTTATCATTCAATCGCCTCATGGCTTTTTGTGGGACACTGCCGTGTGCAAAATGACTGCATTTGCCTAAAAGCAATAAATCCACTTGAAAAAAAGTTGTTTTTGTCCTTTTCCAACAATGACGTAGTGGTGATCGAGTAAGTGAGGGCTATTTACAGGCAAAAATACAACCAAATTTATAATGGAGCTTATAAACCAATTAAATTAACAGCAGGTTATGTTGCTATTTAGCTCTCTTGCTCTGCACGTTTGCACTAGAATACTAGACACAGTTTGAAAAGATGCCAAATATCACAATGATTTCAGTTCAAATATTCATCACATATTCCATATGGCACAAATAACTTTGCAATATATTAGGCAAAATATGTTCTGTTCTCAATAAGCAGGTCTGAGAGTGGATATCACATTTACAAAATTAGTCTCTATTCATAGTATCTGTGTGATTGACTAAATATTTCATCCACATAGTAAGGGAAAAAAGTATTTAATTGATGGCAGTGCTTTAGCTAATGTCTGCATTGTTGGTATAGCAGCGTTCTGGGCTGACAATCCGCTCCATAATTTCATAGCCAATGTCATCAGTAGGCATAACATATCCTTACTACTTTAATGTTAACCTGCAATGAATGTTGAGAATACTTAATAATAATGATAATAATAGCAATAATACTACTATTAATAATAATCCATGTAATTGGTGTAGCACTTATTACATCCTCAAGATGTCTGAAATCGCTTGATTCGCAGGATCTTACGGTTATCTTAGTCTTTTTCCTCCCATGCTTGGGCTTCCAATCAATTGTGTGCAACAGTTTGATATGTCCTTTCAATGTGAAAGACACTATATAAATGTACATTGTTGTTGTTCTGCAAACAACACATTGTTAAGAATTAAATGAGACTTTCAAAAATAAATTGTACCCTTAATTTCATAAATTTACAAATAGCTCAAATGCAGCTTTTAATTAAAAACGAAATGAAATTCATAGTATAAAAGTAAAAATAAATGAGTTATTGCCATCGGTAACCAATTTGTGTAACATACACATGTCTAGTCCATATTGACAAGTGCATTTATAACGTGGAGTGTACAGACAGAGCAATGGTGGCTTTATTTTAAAAAAACTGTAGCCTCTAAAGAAAATCTGGCAATATTGTATTAAATTCGATGTGGCATCATATTGACATTAGTTGGGAAATGAATCTGGGAAACAATCAATTGTTTTTGAACTTGCCTTTCATTGTGGGACAGTTTAACAAATGATATTTAAAACCAAATTAGAAAAATCTGTTCAATCAAATGATTCTACTATTAAGTGGTACTGTACATTGGAAATGTTATCGAAGAAGGCTACAAATTAAACTAAACTTTTGAGATCACGGGTCTTCAGGTGTAGTGACATTTTATTGCACACCTCTATTGGGATTTTGTTTTCTTATCAAGCAATAGAAAGTTAATTGCAAAGTGCAAACTCACTGTCTTTAAGAAGCCAAGGATTTCCCATCAGCCTGAATTCTCATTCTCTATAACTGTGGAGCTCCTGTAACTCAGTGGTTAGAGCACTCACCTTACAATGTGAGACCTGTGTTCGAATCCAGGCAAATCAGGGCAAAACGTTGGGCAAGTTTCCTTACTCACATGCCTAATAATAACCCATCCAAAAAAAAACACAATAATAAAATTAGTCATTTCAACCCTCGACTGTTTGTGTGACACTGCTATGCTAATTGGCTGCTACATTTCGCCCACAAATATACAGTCAATTCACCTTACAGTATATTATGTGAACCGCTTTGAGACGTCGATAAGATGTAAAAAGCGCTACATCAAATTCAAGGATTATTATTAAACTAAAGTGGTACAGTATTATTTGGAAGGGATGCAATTCTCTTTGGAAACTACAAAGCAAATAGTCCAATCGCAGATTTAGATGCCATCAAAAAGCATGAGAGCAAAGCTACTGAAAGTAAATCACCCTATTAACTTAATCAGTGACATCCAGCACAATGTAAAATATTCAATAATGACTTCTCTTTACAACTATATTTCTTCCATTTAGTACAGTGTTTCTGTTGTCATGTGAGATAGAGAGCCTGGATGAATATTGGATTTCTGATAGAGGGCTGTAGGACACAACACTATTTGTCAGTGAATAACCGGCTACTTTTGCTCCAGAATCTAGCACACCTGAATGAATGGCAGGTCTATACCAACCAGCATCAAAACCATTCAAGCTCGGTGCTCTTGTACGCTTTTCTGTCAAAGTTCCAAATAGGATACAAAGAGATCAAACTAGATTTCTCACCCATTTTTCAAAGTGAAATTGAATCCAGGTGTGTGTGAGAGCTCTCACACACACCTGGATTCAATTTTATTGCCCCTTCATATTTGACAGGGTCTCTCAAATGATATACAGTAGAATCCTGTTTATTCGGCACCCGCAGGACCTGGCCAACGCCATTAAAGCGCCTGCCGGATATTTGGGCGGCTCACGGCCGAAAACCCACAACAAAAAAAATTAAATTCTTTCAACACACACCATACACACCAGACTAGGTAATAACAGATGGTGGCAGAGTATTGTATTGGTACTTATTGTTGGGGCTGCTCTCTTGCGCTTCTCACCTTTACTGATTGGGGTTTGCAATCCAGTGATTATTTTTTGAGTGGAGGATGCCGGGTGGGTGAAGAAGGCGACAGCGCGATTTTAAAGTCGTGCGACTTTGCTAGCTGCAAGCTGAAGCCCTAGACTCTACTAGCAGCAAACCAAAATACTGCACCTGCGCGACAATGTGGGTTATCGGCTGGCGTTATCGGCTTGCCGTTAGTATGACTTGGTAGTCATACATGATCCGTTTTTTTCACCCACTTGGCGTGCTCCATTTTGGGAGGGGCTGCTGGACTGTAAACCTCAACCGCAGCATCATGGCTTCAAGCGCAGCATCTACCAGTGGGGGTGGGAGGTACAGGAGAGTGGTTTTGGCAGTGGGTACCAATACAATATTATGTTATTATGTTATTATTTATGCATTTGCAAATGCTCCACTGCTATTGTTCCAGATAAGTTTCAGTTGATCGAATGGGGCCTTTTTTTTGGTGTGCTGGTTACACAGAAGTGACGGTGCACGAGTCACGGATAAACGGGCTTCTACTGTACTTTAGAGTGTAGTGACAGTGTATTTTACGGGTGAATGCAGCAGCCAATTTCCACACAATAAGTGTTCCACTAACAGCAATGAGATGAATGACCAGTTTTATTTGAGAGATTGTTGGGCAGGTCACTGGGAGAAACTCGAATAGCATAGACAAGTGGTACCTTAGTTTAATGTCTCATCCAAAGGATAGCACCGCAAAGAATGCAGTGCATCCCTAGAACTGTCTTGGAGTGCCAGTCTATTCTACATGAGTTCATAGTCCAGATGTGGGGCTTGAATATATGACCTTCTGACTCAAGAGTGGGGGTGCTACAAATTGTGCCAGGTCTCTAGTCAACGAACAGTTATTATAACATGTTTTAAGCATAAGCTCAGAACTGTCACTGAAAGATTAATGGGAGAGGGAGGTTAGAATATAGAATGGTTTGCCACAAGTAGCTTTGGTTGATAAGACCATATCTACACTGGAAACCTGTTATAAAATGGGAGGGTGGTAGTTGTGAATGTATGAAGCAGGGTGGCGATTGCTGTTGAGTGCTTACTGCACATGCATGGAGAAAGTCGGACGATCTAATGATTAAGTTAGTACTGAAACTTGGTAAATGCATGTTTTGCCTGCCTTTTTCTATTAGTTATTAAGAAAAAGACTTGAACTGGCTGGCTTCAGTTTTAATTGGCTCTGGCAATGTTTGCCCACATGTAACTCTGCCAAAATGTTAAAATTCTTTAAGGTACATAAACCCTGCTTCAGCAACTCCTCATCAGACAGAATACAGCATTTCTTTGTAAGATTGAGCAGGGAATATGCTTAGATTGCAGTGCAGTGTTTTATGGCCTGATTTGAGGAGGTTAGGGCTGATGAGAACAGTTTGTTTACAGGCTGCACTTAATTTGAAGCCTGACATAAAAGCATAATCTTGGAAATACCACTTCCTGCCCAGTCATCATTCGAGTTTATTTATTGAGCACAATCCCACCCTCATTTTTGATGCATCATTTTGCCGGAGACCAGTGTTTGGTTTTTTTTATTGTTCTTTGTATTTTGTGATGAGGCATTTTGTTCGTTTTCATTTCCTGCACTGCTAATCTCATTCCTTTTCCTACCCATAGAGTATGCCATCTGTTCTAATGTGGGATATGATCTGTCTCAACCGCTTAAAACTGCCTTGTTAGTGCTTTGAAACATTCATCCTGTAGGAAAAGCATTGCATTTTATGCCTTCCCCAGCAAAGTTTCATTCCGCTGCCCGCAATCTCACCTGTACCAAACTTTGTACTCTCCTGATTAGCCCAGGCCTTGCACTGGCTCCGTCACAGTGAGGGTTGACTTCAAGATCCTCAATCTGGTGTTTAAATCCCTCAATTACTTGGCACCCCCGCTGTCTCTCTCATCTTCTCTCTCCTCACAGCAGTACCTGCCTCCTCCTTGTCCTTCAAATCCTCTGCTCCACCATAGGTGGCCATGTCTTTAGCCACTTTGTATTGAAACTTTGGAAGTCCCTCCCTCAACACCTTCGCCTCACCCCCTCCCCTTCCCCATCTTCAGGTTGCTCAGGTTCCTCTTTAACCACACCTACAGTCACCTTCCCCCTGGCTCGGCCTCGGGCTCTGCCATTGCAAAGCGCTCTGAGATGCCTCCCGGCATGAAGGACACTGTAAAAATGCAAGTTGTTTTTGTTGCTGTTGTATGAATGCAACCAGTTTGATGTTATGATTATTTGTGGAGGAGTGCAGAAGCATTTTTTTAAGGATGCTAGGTAATAGTAGATGAGATCAGTACAAGGGTGTGTGTGTGTGTGTGTTGGGGATGGGGTGTGTGGGTTTGTCCATGGAAAGAAGAATTGAACACTAGGGATGTGGAGTTGGATGACTATAACGTGTTCTTATCCAGCTGTTCTGTACTGTGGTAACCTGGCTTGCATCTTGCTGACAAAGCTGGGCTGCCTCTTTTGCTCCCTAATTTGGAATCTGCAAGTTGTAACAATTTACTCAAGGGGGCTGTGAATGAGGAGGTCAGGTACTTTTTTTCCTACTTAAGGCAGGACTGGCGTCTAGTAGGCCCTTCTTGCTCAGAAGGCATTTCCTGCCTTTCAGTCTCTCCCTCTCAGCTGTTCTGATTTACATTGATTTGTTTGCACATATTAAAGATTAGCAAATACGATCGATATTCTGACACGCTAAGCTTCTCCAGGCCCACATTGTGATTGCATGCTGGGCTGTGAACTCAAGCCTGTAGTTTCCTGTGTAGTGGTGCAAAGTATAGGAGAGAGAAAGACATGCCACATATAAGTTGTTTTGACTCCCAGGCTTGATGCTGACCTGTGGGTACTGGCGAAACGTTGTTACAGCAGCAAGTCACTGCGACAAAAGAGCACATGTAAGTTCAATGCTTTGTGTGTATTTAGTTCGGTGCTATCTGTCCCCTTTCTCAATAGCTAGGCATTGGTAACAAAAGCACTTCCTCCTATTCATCGGGCCAAGACCAAGAGCTAAGACTGCTGTAGCCTTGTTTTACTCTGACAGCATGCTCTGGGGTATGGAGGCTGGGCATTGTAGGTCCAGCTGAATACCATACACATTGGTGATAACTTATGATTGATAACTTGGTGCCTTCCATAACAATAACATTTTACTTTGGAACCAACTTAGCTCCAAAGAGGGTTTATCTCCCCTCCCCATCACCACCTGAGGATTGCTATTGGTCCATCCAAGGAATCCTTGTGAGCTCTTTTTGTGAGCAGTATAACTGCGCAGGAGAAACATGACAGCATTGCCACCATCCTACCCATTGAGCTGTGTATTCAAGCATTGAGAAGCAAAGTATTGTTTTCTATCGAAGTTTGAAGTTAACGGGACCAACCTAACTCCTACGATAATTAGGGTAAGCTTCTCAATGGCAGATTTATCTTCTGCAATGTAAACCCAGAGTAAAAGTGAAGCCAGAGGGCTGTTTACTTTTCAGGCGCAGATTGGTATTCAACTGTGGGTGTGAGGAATTATTTACCTGGAAGTCAGAACACAGAAAAACATTCACTGTTCGATGTTTGATTTAATCCGGGTGCCACATCTCATCAGAATGGCACAAAGTGATCAATGCAGATCTGAGTGCCTCAAGGGAAACCACAGAGCTGAAAGGCTGGGAAGCAATTTACATTGGCAACGTGTAGTGCCCCAAATTCTATCTAATCTTAGCCTGACAAACAATTTGCCCTTAACATAGAACTGTGCACAGGAAATTATGTTGCTGATGACCTGATGATCTGGAAATTGATCATTTTATACAATAACAACAATTTACATTTACATGGCGCCCTCCATGCAGGGTGGTGACTCAGAGCACTTAACAGTGGCGAAACCTGACTCCGAGCTGGAAGGGGGGTGGCCATAAGCCTGATTGAAGAGGAAGGTTTTCAGGTTGGACTTGAAAAAGTGTAGAGAGGTGACGAGATGGAGAGATTGAGGGAGAGTGTTCCAGAGCTTGGGGTCATAGCGGCTGAAAGTGCCAGCTCCAGTCGAGCAGAGGAGTCGGGTGGTGGATTGGGGAGTGAGGAGATCGGAGAGGTAAGGAGGTGCCAGAGTGAAGGGATTTGAACACAAGCGAATAACCTCTACTACCTTGTGTTTTGAAGCACAACACACACATAATTGGGATTTTTGAGTACGTAAATGTCACTATCACACTCGCATTGCGTTACAGGTGAACAAGTGTTATAATATTGCATGTTAGAATAGAGTTCTACATTAATACTATGCACTATGTGTTGGACGGCAGAGCAAGACTGCATTCAGGAGGCACCTCACATTGTCAAATGACCGTTTTTCCCTGTTCTATTTCCAATAGTCCCAACCTGGATCCAGATCAGCTATTCCAGCCAGATCGAGTGCTGCATTACAAGTTACTGCTCCCCAAACAGATCTGTGTGCTGATGGAGGCTGCAGTGGCTCTGTTTGGTGTGCTGCAAAATATATTTGAATTTCTGTCTCTGTAATGGGAAATGTTTTTGAAGCATTAACATAGCTTGTCAGGCATGGTGGAAAATGTTTCGGGCAGCAAAGATTGTATCTTTCATGCTTCATCTTCACATTCCACCCACTATTCAAGAGCTTCCAAAAAGCATCTGTGGTGCAAATGTGCCAGAGCCATGAAATACAGTAATGACTCCTCTTTGGCACATCATTTATTTCAGTCAGTACGGAACAACAATGCTGATGCACAAGATTCCTTAAGTGACACCGTTTCCATGGTCCACCTTTACCTAAAGTTCTACTCTGCAAATCCATTGAAAGAAGATCAAATGTATCTTCGAACTTTGATATGTCTCATGAATAGTTGTTAGTAATGATTTATTTTGTAAGCAAATGCAGCAGTCAATTGCAGTGATAATGCCCCATTATAGCATGGCTGGAAATTTATAGATCCTCTCCCTCCCAAATACCACATTAAAATAACCTTGGGCAAGATTCCTTATTCAACATGCCTAATAATAATCCCTTGAAAAAACAATAATAAATTGGTCATTTCAATCCACGACTGTTTGTGGGAGACAATTGTGTACAAATTGCTGCTGCCCATAAAAACACAATTCATTTTGCAGCATATTCAGTGAAGCTCTTTGAGATGTCTGAAAGACATGGAAAATTACTATATAGAATGCAAGGATTATTATTGTTGTAAAATGAGGCTTCACTTTACTTTGTCTAGGTTAGCAGTAAAAGAGTTAAAATAACTTGGATCTCACAAATAACCATGAGGCGACTGAACAACCAACCTGGAGGATTGTAAGCCTGGACCGCACAGAGAGGAAATTCTAAGCCCCAACAACCTCTGTTATCATAAGAAGCAGTAATATTTGAACAAGCTTTGCAGTAATCTTAAATATAAATTACAGTACTTCAATATTGTGAATTGTCGAACGTTGCTATTTCTGCTGGTGTGAAAACTCACTGGCACAGAAATTTGTGTTGGCTCATCAGTCGACTCTACCTTCTGCCTTTGTTCTAACTATTTCTAGCAATATCCCTTGTTGCTCTTAGCAGAGTTTAAAACCAGCTTGAAAACACAACCAGGCATCACTGCTTTTCTCCAAAGCTGTACCATAGGATGAAAAAACTGTTTCACAACAATATTCACATATTCTGTTCAAGCAGTACTGCAATATGGTTTAAGGATATTAAAGGTTTTGAGTACGTTGCCAATTTTTGCACATTCATCGCTCAGACATTCAAAATAATGGGAGGTGCAGGCCTCTCGCAGATGAGCTGGGAGGATCAGTGCCTTGAGTGACTCATGCTATATTTACGCTCCAGTTGGCAGCAGGTCTGACTTTAGCAGCAGCACTGGCAGGTGAAGAGGTTTGCGATTCATAACAGGAGTCACTCAGCTCCGAGTCACAAATGGGGAATCCTGCCAGGAACTAAAAGTGCATCATGTAAATGTGCGAGAATTCTGGAATTTTCCTTTGGAGCCAAGTTCCTTCTATGTACTTTGCTTGACACTGGGATGGGGCGTGGCATATACTTACATACCTATGAACAGCTTCTGTTACATTAGACAGCAACCGCTTCAGTGACTTCAGAACCATTTCTTTTGAAATTATAATAATAATCCGTGCATTTGGTAAGCACAGTTCGTATCAGGAGGACGTCTCAAAGCACTTTACAGGATATCCTGTGAAGTGTATTGACTATGTTTTAAGCAATGCAGCAGTTAATATGCGCACATCAATGTCCCCAAAAAGCTATGCATTCATAAGTGAGAGAATCCAGGTTCAATTCCCGGGCAGGGGGAAAGCTTAGGCAAGTTTCCTTACTCCACGCACCTTTATTTATCTAGCAGTAAGGAAGATCCTAGTTGTTAGTCAAATGGCGGATCGCTTTTCAGAGGTTGTAATACCTTATCAAATAATAAAAGGAGGATGACCAAAGGCGCAGTCAAAAAGGAGTCTTCAGGTGGGCTTTGAAGGAGACAAGGGAGATGGCGAGGTGAAGGGACTGTGGAATGGAGTTCCAAAGTTGTGCCAGAACGGCTGCAGGCCCAGTTGCCAATGGTGGGGAAGGCAGGTTGGGGGACATGGAGTAGGCCATAACCCACTGAGTGGAGGGAGTGAACTTGGTATGGAGTTAACAGGTCACAAGGGTAGGTAGGCAGGAGCAACACCTTAGATGGCTTTGAAAGCAAATATTTTGTATTGTATCCTTTGGGGGATGGGAAGCCAGTGGAGCTGTGCGAGAGGGATGATAGGCTCACGGAACTTCATACAGGAGAGGATGCAAGCTACAGAGTGCTGTATAATCTGCAGCTTGTGAAGGGAAGAGTTGTGAAGACAGATGAGTACAACAACATTAACAAAATTACATTTACAGAGCGCCCTTCACGTCGGGAGGAGGTCCCAAGGCGCTTTAATAGGGAGTTAGTACAAACGAGTCTGGATGTGATAATGTAAGAATTTAAATTATCAAAGAGAAAATATAATTTGGTCCATCATGTCTCTCCTCTGCAAACCCTGTA
Source organism: Hydrolagus colliei (assembly GCA_035084275.1). Classification (NCBI taxonomy): domain Eukaryota; kingdom Metazoa; phylum Chordata; class Chondrichthyes; order Chimaeriformes; family Chimaeridae; genus Hydrolagus; species Hydrolagus colliei. Next base: position 44,091,730 of record CM068745.1, on the reverse strand, counting down.
CAGTTTGTCCTGTCACAGACTTTATCCAACCCACTCAGTCTACTGTGGTGAGTGACTAACAAGAGGTGTAAAACCCATCTGAACATGCTCACTCGCTCTAAACAGCAGGGTGGGAGGTAGCAGCAACAACTTCAATCATTTGAAACTGTAAAAAATGATGGGTGGGGTAGGTTATAATATTTTGCGTTCGGTTTGTTGACAGCATTGAAAGAGAATGACTCTGGTTATAAGTGGCTGCAGCTTGCATCAATACAGTTAGATAATAAGCCTCAGGGCAAATATCATATGTGAGTATTGGGGATTGGTATAAATGCTTATTCCAATGCTGCAGTTGGTGAAAGGCTGTTTATTTTACTTAGCAGGAACCTCAATGATACATGAAAGCCTTTCCACCATCTTCTCAATCACGAGCTACTCAGAGGCCAAGACAAATGGCAGCTCCCAATTAAAACAGTTTTGTTTCTGCATTCATCCCAAAAGCCACAGAGATTTGATTCACTTGAGTGAAGGGAAGCTTACTAGCCTCAGCCGCTTGGTTTTATCCCGACTGAACCAGACCTGTGAAGCCCTGAGTCAGAGCCAGACGCAAACAGCTAACATAACTACTGATATCAATAATAGAGTGAAATGTTAGCTCAGTTCCTTGGATCAGGTTCAGATTTAATATGAAGAAGGAATTGAAACCAGAAGCATTTGTGACTTTTTTTGCCAGAGTGAATGAGGTTAGTTGTCTAACTTTTGCCTTTGCTTCACCCTATTTAATAACATAAGGAAGTATGAAAGCATTGAAGGTTAGTCCCATTGAAACCTGCCTCCACCAAGAATCCATATTCTGTGGAGTCTTTCTTCATATCAGTTTATTATCTTAATACATTCCAGCCTAAAGCCTAACCTCAAAGTAACCAGGTCAGCTTTATGCCTCCCTTATATTGCAGAGGTGTTTCAATGTGAGTTGTGAAATTAAGCCCATTTGATCAACCAGTTAATTAATCATACTACTTTGAGTTGCATAGAAATCCAAGGACATCAGATCTAGACATGGGTAAGTGGTTGTGAATGTCCGTGTGCTCTGTATTACTTGTGTTTATTTCTGTTCAGCTAATAATCACTGTACAAAGCTGCATGTGTTTGCTCTTGGGATGAAACTTGCAGAATACAGACTGAAAAGGGGATTCATTCACTGTGAATAAAACTCCTGATTATTTAAAATGAACTTCCATTACCCCAATAAATGCTTTGTGTTGACTTGTTCTAGACATTTTTCCAGTTTATATTTTGAGTCCTCACTTTAGAAAGTGTTCAGAAATCTCATGCTCATTATTCAGTGTGTTTTTCCAAACAGCCAATGTGCAACAAGTTGGCTATTGATTGGTATGTTGATGGGCTTTCTAGATTTAACAACTAGTCTCTGGAGAAGAATAGATTAATCGCTATTTAGAAAAAGATTGCCATGTTTCTCACTGGATTCCAAAACATGTCTGTCAACAAATTGTTACTATTTATCAAGAAGAAAAAATACTTTGTTTCTTGATTTCTACGTGATTTGTGTGCACGTTAGATTTTAGTACATTTAATAGCAAAACATTAGAAAACAATCAGACAGTGAATGGAACAAGGAGAGATTTCTCATGAGAATTTGTCACATTTGCTGCTGGGAATACAGAGAAACAGAGCATATTCCACAGTTCTTACCCAAGTTTTTTGACTTTACTCATAGTCGACAACATTGATTTGTTCCTCCTTTGTTTTTCCTATTTAGCTTTATACTAGTTGGCAAAGAAACAAAATGGGTCCAGTCAGCTTGTGTTATATGATATTTGGAGCACATGAGATTAATCATGCAATTTACATGTTTCATTATTGTCGCTTGCAATTGGCTTTCATTTGGAAAATTTATGAGTTGTAAAAGAGTTACGATTTTGATTTTAACTTTGAGTGGGAGCTAAAACATGCATCGTATTTATGCTGCACAGGAATGTACCTCTTTGGTGACCCACATAATTAATTATTAATACAGCATACTGATTAAAATTACTTTAAGGAAATGGAAGTATTTTCAACAAAGAATGCTTTTTTTGGCTGTAGCATTAAAAGTCGATCTTTATTTACAATCCCTAATCATTAGACAAAAGGTGGGACAGACGTTGACTGGCACTGTTAATAGAAACAGGGTTGATTGACTTTCACTAGCACTGTTAATAGGACCAGGAAGAGACCATTTATCCCATTGAGCCTAATCCGCCATTTTATTACAGCAGATGAATATCCAACATTCATTGTTTAGCCCCACAATGGAAGGAAGTTTTACTGAAGGGCAACAACCTTCATGGAACTGTACCTTGGAGAAGAGAGATTCATCACCTGAGCTGGTCCATTATTATAATAATAATCCTTGCATTGATATAGCACTTTTCATATCTTCTAGACGTCTCAAAGCGATTCACAGAATATACTGTAAAGTGAATTGACTGTATATTTGTGGACGAAATGTGGCAGCCAATTGCACACAGCCGTGTCCCACAAACAGTTGTGGATTAAAATGACCAACATATTATTGTTTTTTTTCTTGAGGGATTATTATTAGGCGTGTGGAGTAAGGAAACATGCTCAAGATTTTGCCCTTCTTGGAATTGTACCCAGGTCTCTCGCTTGTCATGCGAATGCTCTAAATACTGAGCTACAGGACTCCACTATACATTAAGGAATCACTGAAGATTAAAGAAGGATTTACCATCATACTTCTACTTTGTCTCACTTCTGATTAAAATCAAGGTAGCATCCATAGCATAAAGTAATGATGACATGGTAAAAGGCCACGTAGCTCATTAAGTCCACCCTTGTGTCCAGACCACATGTAATCTATTGTCATGCTTTTCACCTGGATCATGTCATTCCTGACACCAAAAGTAATCAAATCTTAAACTCCCTAAACAAAACACAAAATACTACAGATGATGGAAATCTGAAACACAAACAGAAGTTGCTGGGAAAACTCAGTAGGTCAGGTAGCATCCATGGAGAAAGGAATTAGAGTCAACATTTTGGGTCCACAACCTTTCGTCAGGGTTACGACTGATGAAGGGTCGTGGACCCGAAACATTTACTTACTTTCCTTTCTCCATGGATACTGCCTGACCTGCTGAGTTTTCCCAGCAAGTTCTGTTTTTATTTCTTAAATTCCCTCGCTTTCAGTGAAGGAAAGAGGAAGCTGGCTTGTTCAGAGCAGCCAGCTTCCTCTTTCCTTCACTGCCTGAACAACACAAGAATCATCTTGTCCACTGGAAGATTCCATTTCACTGGGATCTTATGCAAATTCATATCATATTGGTACTTTCTTCAAAGAGTCTGGATGTTGAATTGGAACGTGTGTCTGAAATTGCAGGGATGAATGTGTTCATGACAGGGAACGTCATTCCCTTAACAGCTCAGGGCCATACGCTGTCAACACAAGACATGACTATTGTCCGCAATTAATGAATGCACAAAGGAAAATTCTTATCTTGTTTTGAAAAACATAAAAATAATTTCCTGCAATGGTAAGCTGCTTTGTACACACTCCTCTGCCATCTAAAGCTGGTACGTTTTGGCTAGGTTTTGTGCTATTTGTATAAACAAATAGAGAAATAAAAGGAAGATATGTTTGGTTTCAATAGAAGCCATTCCAAATGAGTGTTATTCAAATTGAATTCATATAATAATAGTAATACTTCTTGCATTTGATATAGTGCTTTTCACATCTCATAAATAGTGAGTTTCTTGTAGCTCCCACAAGCTCTACAATGCACATGAACCCGGTGATCCAAAACTCCACTTATTCGCCCCTACTAAACTGTGTACACCGATCAGACTAGGGCCACAGGCTCCCTATCGCAGAACGGATTGATTTCAAGATCCACAAAATCGCTTTCAAATCCCTTCAAACTCAAGCATCTCCCTATCATTCTGACCTGCTCACACACCCAACCTGCTGCCTGTGCTCGACTGGTACCGGCCTTCTGCTGTGCGCAATTTGGCTGCCGCGTTTCACCCACAAGTATACAGTCAGCTTTCCTGCTCTCCTTCCCCCTACCCTGACCCCTCTCCTTGCCATCTTTTCCCCCCCTTTTCCCTTAATCCCACTTCTATGATTGTTTGTGGGTCACTGCTGTGCACAATTTGGCTGCCGCGTTTCGCCCACAAATATACAGTCAATTTTCCTATTCTTCATCTTGCCCCGACCCCTCTCACCCTGCTCTTGTCCGACGTGAAAAGCACTACATAAATGTAAGTATTAATTGGTTGGTTGGTTGGTTGATTGATTGATTGATTGATTGATTCTGCTTATACCGCATGCCTTCTGTTCCACCATTGGTGGCCATGCCCTCAGCCACTATACTCCAAAACTCTGGAACTCTCTTCCTGTATCCCCCTGCCTTGCCCTTTCCTTCCCTATCTTTACATCACGTCTGAAGACCTTCCAATTCGACTGTGCCTATGGTCACCTCCCCCTCACCCCGGCTAGGCTTTGTACTCCACAGTATCAAGCACTCTAGGGCGCTACTCTGCATAAGGGGTGCTATATAAATACAAAATGTTTTCGTTGTAAGTTATTTTGTACCAAATACTGAATTCGCAAATAAACATCTGAACTATGTCACACAAAGCTGGTTCCATCTTTGGTTTCTGTGTCAGAAAAGCATCACAATGCTGCTTAATTGGTATCAAGTTCTTTCTCACTCTTGTTTGTTCATTGTTGTTTTATATTCTGATTCAAAATAAAAGCTGCTTGGCTTATTTGGCAGTATTCATTCATGCAGGTCAGACCTTTCTCTGATCAAGCCCCATCAGAGGACTTTGTGAATTCATTCCAGTTCAGTACTGGAGGATTACTCTGTAATTACCTGTTCAGGTAGAAATTAAAGATCCCATGACACTATACTGAAGAAAGGGAATTTGTCTTGACTAGTGTCCGGCGATATATCAATATATCGGTTCTATTGATATAATTTTTCATATCGATATTCCGATATCAGAATTTAAAATATATCGATATATCGAAAAATGCGGTATAAAAAAATCGGTATATCGTAAATATCGGTATGTCGTTTCCGGCGCTATATCGGTATTATCGATATTATCGTATAATGCGAACTTTTCCAACTTACCTTGTCGCTGGCATTGCAAACCTTCTGGGCCTAGAGCACAGAATGCGCGCGCATATCGGAATGTGCGCGCACCCCCGAATGCGCGTGCACCCCCGAATGCACGCACCCCCCCGAATGCTCACGCACCTCCAAATGCGCGCACATGCGCAGTATAAAAAAGCCGAAAAAATCGATATATCAGTATATATCGATATCGGAAAATTTCCATATCGACGGACCCTAGTCTTGACCAATAATCTTCTAAATAATTTCATCATTCACTTCACGGCTGTTACAGATTCCCTAAACTTAACTGCAATTACCATTGAAACACTTTGAGATGTTTTGATATTAGGATGTTATATCAACTATAAGAATAATAATCCTTGTATTTGATATAGTGCTTTTTCACATCTTCTAGATCTCAAAGCACTTCATAGAATATACTGTAAAGTGAATTGACTGCATATTTGTGGGCGAAACGCAGCAGCCATTTTGCTCACAGGAGTATCCCATAAACCGTCGTGAATTAAGCGACCAAATTATTATTGTTTTTTTTGGAGGGATTATTATCAGGCGTGTGGAGTAAAGAAACTTGCCCAAGGTTTCGCCCTGCTTCAGTGATTATTATAATAAAAACAGATGGTATTGAACAAAGCCACGAGTTTGTAAATTGAACTCACAGGGGAGTGTAGCAATCTGAGCCATATAACAGGCTAGGCTATAGGTTTGCTCTTAGAATGTGCAGGAAGATATTAATAATGGTAGTGAAACCTCATTAAACATCAGAAGCAAAGTTGTCTGATATTCAAATGTATCTACTGACCTTCACAATTGTGGGCCTATTTGGAAAGGTTGCCTGATGAGTCGGGATTTCATTACAGCAAGAATAGGGGGAGGAGGAAGACCACTGCTGAGAAATGAACCTATTACTGACTTCTGCTGGTCAATTGTCATGGATGTTGGCAAACCTTTCTCTTCCAGGCTTTTTATGTGACATTGCTGTGTGCAAATTGGCTGTGGTGTTTTGTTTCTGTCGGAGGTCCAGATCATCCCGGCTGCAACTGGCTTTTGTTTAGCAATGGAGTGTTTGGATGGATGAACAGGACTGAACCATTGCCTAACCTCTCTCCCACAGTGGGAATTGCCTTCTGACAGATCTATTGCATGTATTCAGCAGATTGACTTGCTTCCAGCTAAAACTGGCACATTGCCAGCGAGTTACTGACCATGTAAGGGGGTGGGGGGGGGGGGGTGGGGGACACAATTTCCTAACCAATGCGAGAACAAATTAAGGTAAAGTTTATGCACCTAGATAAGAAACAAAGATAGTGAAAATATTTTAGGTTCCCACTCCTATACACTGTATATAATAATAATAAACCTTGCATTTGATATAACTTGCTATTTTACGTCTACAGGCCTCCAACCTGTTGAGTTAAACAAATGATTATTTACCATCCATGATTCAGACATGTACAAATCTTCCCACATGTTGACACACACATATAATACTAAAACGAAAACACAAGTTGCTGGGGAAACTCAGCAGGTCAAACAGCATCCATGGAGAAAAGAAAAGGAGTCAATGTTTCGGGTCTACAACCCTTCGTCAGGACACAATCCTATATAATACCAGTCCTTGCATCACAGACATCACAGATAGGTCAACTTCCACATGTATGTGGATGACACCTAGCTTTCACATGTATGTGGATGATCGACTCTCAACTCCAGGACAGAATGTCTTGCCAGACATCAAAGTCCCAGATGAGAGCAACCTTTCTTCAGTTGAACGTCAACAAGACCAAATTCCTCCTGATTGGCCTTCACACCTCAGGTGCTGACAACATCGCCATCCAAGGATGCACACTCCACCTCACTGAGCCAATCCGGAACCATGGCATCTTGTTTGATCCACAACTATTCTTTCTACCTCACAACCGTACCATGACCCCCTCCACCTCCACAACACCTCTCGGCTCCGTCATTGCCTCATCCCTCAGGCTGCCGAAATTCTCATCCATGCAATCATCACATCTAGGCTTGACTATGCCAACTCACTGCTCGTTGGCCTTCCCATCTCTTCCCTCCACAAGTTGTAGATTACCTAGAACTGGGGGGTCGGGATCGGGGAGGATCTCCCACACTGGGTTCAGTGATCCCATCTCCCCCACGCTTGCTTAGCTCCACTGGATCCACATCCCCCAGAGGATAGAATTCAAAATCCTCATCCTTGAGGCCCTCCATGGTCTTGCTCCTTCCTTCCTCTGTGACCTGCTCATATCAACCAGTTTGCTCCCTCCGTTCTGCAGGTTCCAGCCTGTTCCATGTTCCCAAGCCCAACCTTCCCCATCATTGGTATTCGGGCCGTCAGCCGCTCTGGTCCCACCCTTTGAAACTCCATCCCATTCCTTTTGCCTCGCTTCCTCCCTTGGCTCCTTCAAAGCATGTCTCAAAAGCCTCCTCTTCGACTGAGTTTTCGAGCACCCACCTAACTTTCCTGTCCTCCATCCTTCCCAATCCCGACCCCCAGCTCGGGTGCAAATCTCTGACTGTCCAGTGACTCCTCCCAACGTGAGAGGGGCTATATAAATGTAATTTAGTATTGCATTTGATACAGTGCCTTATCATGTTGTCAAAATGCATAACCAGATTTTACTTTAAAGTGTATTAATGTAAGTATTTGTAAGCAATACGGTAAACAATTTGCTGCACAGTAATGTCCTGCAAACAGTTTTGAAGAGAATGACAATACAGATAGACCCCGCTTACCGAACGCCAGGTTACCGAAACTTCACTATAACGAGGGTTTCTATCTGCCTCCCTCAACCCCTTCGCCTCACCCCCTCCTTTCCCATCTTCAGGTTGCGCCTGAAGACCTTTCTTTTCGACTGAGCTTACGGTCACCTTCCCCCTCCCCCTGGCTCGGTCTTGGGCTCTGCCATTGCGAAGTGCTCTGAGATGCTGCCCAGCGTGGAGGGCGCTATATAAATGCAAGTTGTTGTTTTGTTACTATAAACAGGATTGATCATCCTGCTTTGAGATGATCTGTTATTGTTTCCCTCTATGTGTAGAAGTATTGTGAGTTTGTGTACAGTATAGTTCATGTGTTTTACAGCAGCTGATTTGGATTGTTTAGCAGGCTTGCTATGTGCTGCTGACATGAAGAACACTTGAGAAATGAAGAACACTTCAAATACAGGAACATATATAAACTGATCTTTACAGAAGGAATCTGACATTAACAACAAGAACAGTTTGCATTTATATAGCTCCTTTCACGTTGGGGGATGGCAAGATGGAGGAATTTCAGAAGAGTGTTCCAGAGGAGAGGGGGAAACGTACCTGAAAGCTTAATGAAACAAAGCTGATTCAGCATGAGAAGGATACATTTTAAGGTGTTTGTGAGGTGATTTCCATATGACTGTATTAACACAGTTGAACTTTACAGGTACCTGCCTCCTTGCACCTCTATGAAACTAAAGCAGATGCATCACTATCTCATCTTCCTATCACTTTCTTCCAGAAGTATGGGAGTGCTACTTCTACCAATTCCTTCCCATTCCAAGTATTTTTTTTCAAGCCTGAATGGCTGTGGCTTATGGTGTGAATTGGAATCAGAGCAGTTCAGATTTTAATTGGAACAGTTGCTTGGCACAAATGCTTTAACCTCTTTCAGGCAGACCCCACAAGTGAGCAAGGCTTTCAAACCTTTACACCCACAACTGCAGCCAATAGGTAAAGAAAAACTTGCATTTGTAAAGCATATTATCACATTGAAACATCCCAAAGGTTCTTCACAGGCAATCAGTGTCAAGTGAAGTAACTATTTTAGGAGGCAAACACAAAAGATGCTTGTGCCAGAAAGTGCACACAAAACAGTCTGACAACATAGTCCCATTATTTAAATACTGTACTGCCCTTTAAATACTGTAAGTGGTTTGTGGTTCCAGGTAATTTGTGCTGCAATGAATGGAGTTTTGCCACTTACAATGATTGTAATTTCTTGTAACACTTACATTATTCAGTACCTTTGTCTCTCATAATGACCCTGCACTTACAACAAATTGAGTTCTCATCCTTTGTGGTCAGGAGCCTGTGTTTGTCAGGCTTTGCCCAAGGGAATTACCCCAAACCTATAGTTTATGTGGTCATATGATTTGCTGCTGTATCTATGCAACTAGATATGAATTATTGCACCGATCAACATTTATTGAACAAATTGACTTGGGGAAATATACAGTGTTTGATATTTATAGTAGCCTACAACTCGTGTCCTTCAGATAAAATGTTAAACCAACACTCATTCATGTTCAGGTGAACATTAAAAATCCCATCGTACAATGTAATGTCCCTGATTAACAATCCTCCAGATGAAAAATTACTTTAATTCACTTCATGGCTGTCCATAAGACCATGCTGTGTGCAAACGGCTGCAGGAATTGTCTACAAAAACAGTCATTTCTCTTGACAGTAATTGCATGTGAAGTGTTTCGAGACATTTTAATGTGATAAAATGCTATAAAAATTCACTTTCAGTCTTCTTAGCTACAGATAGATGATGCTCCAAATCAAACAGTCATTGCTCTGTATAAAGGCAATAGAGAATTTTAAAAATCCTGAGCTGGGGATTCATAAAGATGCGGGTGTACCTTGACATTTGTACAGTATATGAAGAATTTTGCCAGAAGCGTGGGTTTTTTCGAGTCAGTCCCATGGATGTAAGTTGTTGTGCATTTTGAAGCTCTACAAAAAGAACACTGTACCTTGTTTTTTTTTAAAGAATAGGGTAATTCTCTATTTTGAGGTGTTGATGTGAACACTTTTAGACATGGTACTATGCTCCCTGTGTAACAATAAGCAGAATACATTTTGAAGCTTTAAATGTTCAGGCTTCAGGTCAGTACTGAAGGCGATAAGACACAATGAATGTCCAGGAAACTCTTTGCCCTCTACCACACTGTTGGATTCTCTTTGCAAATACATAACCGTAATGTGTGGCATGATGCAGTTGGTTTTTCATAAATGAGTGGAGTCCAGCATCAGAAACATATAAGAGATCAGAATAGCTAAACTATTTTATAGGGTCCGTCGATATGGAAATTTTCCGATATCGATATATCGGTTTACCCATGTCGATATAGACCGATATATCGATATTGCTGGGGGGTTTTGTCCTGCACATGCGCATGCGCATTCCGGTGTGCGCGTGCATTCGGGTATCGACGAGGTAAGTTGAAAAGGTCCGCATTTTACCGATATATCAATATACCATCGGAAACAATATATAGATATTGGCGATATATCGATTTTTTCGATATATTGAATTTTTCAATAAATCTATATTTTTAAATTTCTGATATCGGCATATCGATATGAAAATTATATCGGATATAACCGATATATTGATATATTGCCGGACCCTACTATTTTATGACAGTATTTGGTGGCAAACAATAAAACTGTTAAAATAAAAATCTGAAAAATTAAGTAAATTAATTCCGCACCAGACTGACTGGATTATGCTATCCTGGCAGATTGTTGAAATCACTGAATATACTCAAATTAGTAAATAGAAACAAATGGGTTGCTGGGTTGGATGACTTAGGAGGCTTTGAGGATGGAATAAAGCAAAAGGAAAAATGGATGGTTGACCACATTTTATTGAAGGCGTGAGTATTCAGGCAGCTGCTGAGTGTTACATTTTGTTGTTGGAGGTTATTTCTAGGATTTGTTTTTTGATCTTCCCTGTTATTATTGGAGCACATGTATCAAATAAAAGTTATCAAAATATATGTATAAAGTTTTGTACGTGTAAGTAGAAAGTATAATATGGCAAAGATGCCAGAGTCACTTTGTTAAGACTAGACTGAATGTGAACCACTGGAACTAGGAGAGGAGTGAGGATCAGGGAACATTAACAATAATAGTAATCCTTGCATTTAATATAGCGCTTATCACGTCTTCTAGACGTCTCAAAATCGCCTCACATAATATATTGTAAGTGTAATGTCTGTATATTTTCTAGGCAAAACACAGCAGCCAATTGCGCACAGCAGTATCCCACAAACAGTCATCAATTGAAGTGACCAAATTATTATTGTTTTTTTTCTTGAGGGACTATTATGTGTGGAGTATGTACAAAGTATCATGTGGCAAAGACGCAAACCAGAAGTAGCTAATAGCATGGCGATTCCGATTTGCGGTCAGAAGGTTGGTGGTTCTCTTGGATGCCAAGCTCATTTTATAATTTGTTGTTTACAAATATGTGGGTCGAAAAAAATCAATAATTTGCCATCAGAATCACTAATGGTTGTTAATGGGACATCTTATGAATAATCCTCACATTTGAAGTAACCCCTAACTTTATAATCCTGATTAAATTTATCAGCATTGTGTTACCAACAACTTGCTGCACCACTCACCTGCTCTGAAGTACAAAGAGTAGATTACAGTCGTGATGTGCTATCAGTTGAATCCCGTTGCATAGTGCCCCCTTTTAAACAATCTATTGGCTCCTAAAAGCCTCAGATGTATACAAGGCAGATGCACAGATGGACAAAGGCACTATGGTAGTGAGTCCTGAGAATTGCAGTAAGTGAATGGAAACTTGCCAACATTATGTCATGCAAACTTTATCTACAATCTGCTTGGCTTCAATTTCCCTCAGGTTATTGCTTTGACTGAAAACAGCTCTTCCAATATCTGTTTTTGGCAGGAAAACAAATTCTGTTTAGGGGGTTTGCAGTCTTAAGAATTCATTTAAAACTAGAACTCAAAGAGCTACTGGTACTATGAGGATTATTTCCTGAAAATCAAAACATTTTCTTTAGAAACTTCAAACTATCAGGGGTTAGTATTGGAACCACTGCTCTTTCTGATCTATATGAATGATCTGGACCTGGATACAGAGAGCACAATTTCCAAATTTGCAGATGATACTAAGCTAGGAAAAGTAGTAAATGGTGAGGAGGATAGCACCAGACTCCCAAGAGGATTTAGACCGGTTAGATTGGTAAAATGGGCAGAAATATGGCAGATGAGGTTTAATGTTGAGAAATACATAGTGTTGCATTTTGTAGGAAGAAAGAATGATGAGAGGAAGTATAAACTAGATGGTACAATTGTAAAGGGGGGTAAATGAGAGACCTGAGGGTCCATATAAGCAAATCTCTGAAGGTGGCAGGACAGGTAAGTAAATATGTTAAAAAAGCATATGGGATACTAGGATTTATAACTAGGGGCATAGAATACAAAAGTCAGGAGATTATGATGAATATTTGTAAAATGCTGGTTAGACCTCATTTGGAGTATTGTGTTCAGTTCTGGGTACCACACTTTAGGAAAATATTAAGGCATTGGAGAGGTACAAAGGAGATTTACCAGGATGGTACCAGGAATGAAGGACCTTAGTTATGAGGAGAGGTTAGTGAAATCAGGATTATTCTTACTAGAGCAGAGAAGATTAAGAAGGGAAGAAGGGATTTAATAGAGGTTTTCAAGATCATGAGGGGAATTGATAGGTTGAACCGGGCAAAACTGTTTCCACTGGCATGTGGGTCAGTAACCTGAGGACACCGATTTAAGATAGTTGTTAAAAGAAACAGAGAGGAGGTTAGGAAAACAATTTTCATCCAGCAAGTTGTTTGGATCTGGAATGCATTACTTGAAAGGTAGTGGAAGCTGATTCAGTAACAGCTTTTAAGAGAGAAGTAGATGGGTATTTGGTGAGAACACGATTGCAGGGCCATGGAGGAAAAGTGGGCCAATAGGATTGAGTTGGATTGCTCTTTTTGGAGCCGGTGCAGACACAATGTGCCAAATGGTCTGCTTTTGTGCTATATGTCCTTTAAACAGGCGTTTCTTTCTGACATGAAAGGTGCTATAAAAATATAATTTTGTTGTTGTTGTTGTATTCCAGATTCTATTCTTCCAGGATTCTGACATCTCTCAGGAGTATTGTACACAATGGTATCTTTGTAAACTTGTTGAGTTGTGAGAGGTTCAGAAGCAGAGTTGTATGTCCTGCACTGTCAATGTCTTCATTGCTGCTTAGTCAGGCTGGGTACAGCCACTGTCAATGGTCGACTGTGATCAGCTGGCAGCAGCCATGGTTTATAAAGGATCAGACATGACTTTCCCCTTCCCGTCTCTCTGTTCCTTCACACACAATGAAGAACTAACAAGTAGGGCAAGTCGAAGCTAAACTAACTAAAGATCGGAAGATTGAAGCAAAAGTTTAACATGGTTCTGAACCTTTAACCCGCTGTTATGGAGGACAGTTCCACATGATTTGGACTAGTGGAAACTCCTCATGTTTGTTTGCCTTCAGCTTTCTTCTGCAAGTGATTAATCTACGTTTTCGTTGATAAAATGGGAAATTTGATAAAAATAACCGAATGTGCTTGATAAAAGCCACATTACAAAACTGCAGAGTAGAACTGACAGTGACGAGTGATATGAAGTGCAGAGTAAATGAGATTTGACACCATGCAGATGTGAAAAGAAATGAAGCGCGCTTCAGAAAAAAATTACAGAGTGATGCACACGTATAATAATAATCATTGCATCGCTAACATGGGGTCAACTTCCACATGTATGTGGATCACACCAAAATCTATCCTTCTGACTCCACTCTTCACTCTAGGACCACTGCTGCCCTGTCCTGAGAATGTCTGTCAGACATCAAGTGCTAGATGAGAGCTAACTTTCTACAGTTGAATGTCAACAAGACCGAGGCCCTGCTGATTGGCTCCTGTCAATGCCTCCACAACTCAGGTGCTGGCAACATCACCATCTAGAGATGCACACTCCACCTCAATGAAACAATCCAGATCCTAGGCACTTTGTTTGACTCTCAACTGTCTTTTCTATCCTACATCAGTGCCATGATCCGTTCTGCCTTCCCCCATCTCCGCAGCATTACCTGGCTCTATCATTGCCTCACCTCTTGGGCTGACGAAACCCTCGTTCATGCCCTCATCACATCTAGGCCCGACTACGCCAACTCCCTGCTTAACAGCCTTCCCAACTCTTCCCTCCACGTTGCAGATCATCTAGAGTTCTGCGGCTCATGTCCTCCTGCTCCAGGCTCCTAGACCCCAACATCCCCACCCTCGTCCAGCTCCACTGGCTCCCCATCCTCCAGAGGATAAAGTTAAAAATCCTCAATCTCACCTTCAAGGCCCTCCGCAGCCTTATGCCCTCCTATCACTGCAACCTGCTAACTCCATATCAACCTGTCTGCTCCCTCCACTCAGCAGGCTTCATCGACTGCCTGGCCCACCTCACCTCAATGGTCAGGCCCTCAGCCTCTCTGCCCCCACCCTTTGGAACTCTATCCCACATTCTCTTTGCCTCGCTACCACCCTGTACTTTTATCCTTCCTATATACTGATTGGCATGAAATGTTGCTCACGCATAAGCATCTGTACACTGTTTAAATGGTGCACGCAAAGGGCATCTCTGCTAAATCTGAGTGTGTCCCCATTATATCTACACATACATTTTCCAATTGGGGCCTTTGGCTTATTTTCCCTACTAGTAATTGTGTCACCTCGCCTGAGATAAGCTAGCTCAGCATTTAGAGAGTGTGATATTTTATTTGACCCTCTTGGCTCTCTTTTAGTATCACAAAGAGGGGAATCTTGCTTCAATACTAATCAAATATCAGTACTTGGTGTCCTGTAGCTCAGCAGTTAGGGCACTCACCTCATAACCAAGAGACCTGGATTCTATTCCTGGCAGGTCAAAATGTTGGGCAAGTTTCCTTAATCCACATGCCTAGATTTGCCTAGTAGTAAGTAGGAACCTGGTTGTTAGTCAATTGGTGGAACGCTTTTCCGTTGGTAATAATTTCTTTAAAAAAATGATAAATTGGTCACTTCAACCGTGACTGTTTGTGAGACATTGCTGTGCATAATTGCCTGCCGCATTTCATGCACAAAAACATTCAGTTAATTAACTACACAGGATATTCTGTGAAGCGGTTTGAGACATCTCAAGGATGTGATAAGGTACTATATCAAATGCAAGGATTATTATTATAGTACAGAAAGTGTTCTGCGCTGCCAGATAATCGGCATATGTGCTTTCAAGGGTAACAATCTCGTCCATCAGACAGATGCACTGAATCTGAATACAATCTTGTTAACTGATAGAAACGGTTACCTTTTTAAAGATTGCTTCTAAAGATGATAAGTAACCCAAATAAGTGGATATACATTCTGTTGATGATTTTCACTCTCCTGACAGGACATTTATATGATTGTGGCTTTGCACAGACAAACAAGTTTGTTTAAGATGTATCACATTCACTACATTTATATTCAGTTTATTCCTTTTGACGAGCCTTGAGACAAAATAACAAAATTATAAACTGTAATGAGAATTTCTGTGACAGTTCTGGAACAATTTGATATTAATTAGTCTTGAGTTTATCTGATTTCAATAAATGTGTGTAATGAGTCTCTGTGATGTTGAATCAAATCAGTGTTGCAGAACTCAGAAGTTAGATTACAAGTGTTGTACTGATATAGTTTCCAAATACCTCAAGTATTTGTTTTTTCAGCTGGGAAGTGCTCCAGGATATAAGCAGCCTTCCCATGTTATCTCCACCTTGTACTATCAATAATGTGGGGGCAGATCACCTTTTCCAATTTTCCCCTTTATTTATCTCTGTTTGGCACTGCAGCATCTTCAATGGCACAAATCACTGATGCAAACAAAATCAGCTATGCATGGCAATCAGGAAAAATATCATCAACCAATAAGATATCTTGTAAAGTGTGCAAACTGGCTGCTACGTTCATTCACAAAATACACAGTTAATTCACTTGATACTACAGTATATCCTGTGAAGTGCTTTGAGATATGATAAGGGGCTATATCACAATTATTATTATGAGATTCAGCTCAGTATTTTGGGTGCTAAAACTAGGACTCAGACTGGATTAAATCCAGAATAGTATCACTTGGCAACAGTTG
This sequence comes from Hydrolagus colliei, assembly GCA_035084275.1. Classification (NCBI taxonomy): domain Eukaryota; kingdom Metazoa; phylum Chordata; class Chondrichthyes; order Chimaeriformes; family Chimaeridae; genus Hydrolagus; species Hydrolagus colliei. Next base: position 44,075,618 of record CM068745.1, on the reverse strand, counting down.
ATGTCCACAGACAATAAACCAAGGGCAATATTTCTATGAAAATAGTTCAATTCTATGAGATTGGGACATCCTCCTGACGTGAAAAGCGCTATACAAATGTAACTTTGTTGTTGTTGCCTTTTGCTGTGTTATTTCCATATTAACTGAGTTCAGAAAATTATAAATGATCTACTGTGGATATGGAACATATACCGTAAATACCCGCGTATAAGGCGCACTCGCGTATAAGGCGCACCCCCCACTTTTGACCTTTTCTTGGTGAAAAAAAACTGAAGCATTTTCAATGATATTGCCGGCAGAAGGGAGGGAGGCAGGAGAGACAGGTAGGTAAGGAGGGAGAGAGGGAGGCAGGCAGGCAGGAAGGGAGGCAGGCAGGGAGGGGGAGAGGGAGGCAGGCAGCCAAGCAGCCAGGGAGGGAGAGAGGGAGGCAGGCAGGCAGGGCAGGCAGGCAGGCAGGGAGAGAGGGAGGCAGGGAGGGAGAGAGGGAGGCAGGCAGGGCAGGCAGGCAGGGAGGGAGAGAGGGAGGGAGGCAGGCAGGCAGGGAGAGAGGGAGGCAGGGAGGGAGGGAGGGAGGGAGGCAGGCAGCCTGGGAGGGAGAGAGAGAGAGAGAGAGAGGGAGGGAGGGAGGGAGGGAGGGAGGGAGGGAGGCAACAACAACAACAACAACAATTTACATTTATATAGCGCCTTTCACGTCGGGAGGACGTCCCAAGGACCTCCCAAGGCAGACTGGGTTTGGCAGAAGGCAGGCAGCAAGCACAGCACAGCACTGAAGTCCGCTGCTGCTGCTGCTGCCCGGGCGGCCGAGGCCGAAGCCCTATCACCCGCTCCCCCCAATCCCCGCCGGACACAGTGTCCAAAGCCCGGCTGACAGCGCCCCGGCTGTCCCTCCTGCTTATTTCCGAGGCTCAAAATTTCTTGTACCTGCGTATAGGGCTCACCCCCAACTTTCGAGATCTTCCGACGTGAAAAAAAGTGCACCTTATACGCAGGTATTTACGGTACTTTCTGGAGAAAACATTTCTTGATAGGTAGAGAATTTTGGAGAGGAAGACCTTCTCTGTGGTCTGTGGTCAGCTCCTCTCTTTCTGTAGCTCTGTGTCAAGCTCCGCCACTGTTAAACATACCCACATTATAATATAATAATAATACTTGCATTTGATATTGTGCTTTTCACATCTTATCGACGTCTCAAAGCGCTTCACAGAATATACTGTAAAGTGAATTGACTGTATATTTGTGGGTGAAACGCGACAACCAATTGCACACAGCAGTGTCCTACAAACAGTTGTGAATTGAAATGACCAATTTTTATAATTGTGGTTTTTTGGGGACGGATTATTATTAGGCATTTGGAGTAAGTAAACTTGCCCAAGGTTTCACCCTGGTCTGTCTGGATTTGAACATAGGTCTCACGCTTGTAAGGCGAGTGCTTTAACCACTGAGCTACAGGAGCTCCACATTATACCATGAACGAACAGAGCTATATAAATGCAAGTTATTGCTGCTACTGGGTAATTTCTCAGAATTGTTCATAAGGGCCCTAATGTGCTCAACTGTTCCCATGCCCATAATAGCACGAAAAAATATCTTCAGCTCACATTACCAATCAAACAGAATTCTGGAAGAAGCCTTCCTTTCTCTGGTCCCTCAAAGGGCCAGCAGTCAAAGAAACGTGGGAATAATGTTTTTCATAATCATTCCTGTGCTTATGTTATATAAATAGGGTTGAGGGCAAGAATAGGCCAGGCTGTCAGCTGGTCTTGTTCAGCTTAGGGTCAGATGTGTTTGGATTTCTTGTGTAATTTGTATTGTCTTCTTCAAGTCGTTCAAAACTGTAACCAATGAAAAATGTGGAACTCAGCCAAGTTCTGATTTGATCAATCCACTCTGAGACAACAATTCCAGCATCTAAGGTCTTGGTTCGCATTTGTTGGGCTGGGGGCAGGAGATCAGCCCAGAGGGAAGATCCAGACTCAGCTGTTTATTTGTCCTTAGTGTACAGATTATAAGTTGGAATTGCTTTTTACTAAAAAATGATGACAATATCCTAGCCTGGTCTTAAAGTATTTTACTGTGAAGTTCCTATGCCTTTTTTATGTTCAGTCACCAAAAAGCTGCAGTTCATTTGTGACAAGGTGGAGAGGCTGATGTACAGTAAATTTAAAAATGTTCAGGGAGAGCTGGAAGAATAGAATATGAAGATCTTAAAACCAGGGAAAATGTAATAAAGGAAATAAACAAAGTGGTGGGATGGATGGGTGGCAAATAAATGATTTAAATAAAAATAAAAAGTTGTGCAGTAAAACAAAACAGATGCTGGTAAAATACTGTACAGAAAAAAATCAATAGCTTGTGTTGTAAATATAGAAGAAAATGGATTAAAACAAGGAAAGGGGAAACCAGAATCAAGATTTTATTGAATGATTTGTCATTGTTTGTAATGAAGAGAGAGAGTAAATGAAACATTCAAAAAAGGATTCTCACAAGGGTCTCTTGGTTGTTACTAGTGAATGACAAAGATGTTTGCAGCAACAATCAGATGAAATACCAGACATTTGCTTACAGTACATATGTCTCGTTCTGTAGAATTTAATGGCTTCATGAATTCCTGACTGGTCATTTACCGCAACAAAGTCTGTGCCAGAAAATCCTCTGTGTCCTAATGTTTGGTCAGCACGCTGAATTCAATACAGGGTTAACCTTGAAATTTCTCTGTGGTTAACTTAATCTGGTATGCTGTGGTATTGGCTTCATGCATTTTTCACATGTTTTGTCAGTGTTGAATGAAGCTAGTCTCAGATTTTAAAAATTATATACTGTGTAAAACTGGTGGAGGTGTGCATGAACAAAGCTCTTTTAGCCCATTTGATCTTATTTTTTCAGAATACCGTATATCTCCGCGTATAAGGCACACCCGCGTATAAGGCGCACCCCCCGTTTTTGACCTTTTCTTGGTGAAAAAAAACGGAAGCATTTTCAATGATATTGCCGGCGGAAGGGAGGAGAGACAGGAGAGACAGGTAGGTAGGGAGAGAGGCAGGCAGCCAGGGAGGGAGAGAGGGAGGGAGAGCGGCAGGCCAGCAGCCCGGGAGAGAGAGAGGGAGAGCGGCAGGTCGGCAGCCCGGGAGAGAGAGAGGGAGAGAGGCAGGCCGGCAGCCCGGGAGGGAGGGAGGGAGGGAGGGAGGGAGGGAGGGAGGGAGGGAGGGAGGGAGGGAGGGAGGGAGGGAGGGAGGGAGGGAGGGAGGGAGGGAGGGAGGGAGGGAGGGAGGGAGGGAGGGAGGGAGGGAGGGAGGGAGGGAGGGAGGGAGGGAGGGAGGGAGAGCGGCAGGCCAGCAGCCTGGGAGAGAGAGAGGGAGAGAGGCAGGTTGGCAGCCCGGGAGAGAGAGAGAGAGGGAGAGAGGCAGGCCGGCACGCAGGCAGGGAGGGAGAGAGAGAGAGGCAGGCAGGGAGAGAGAGAGCTGCAGGGAGTGAGGCAGGCAGACTGGGTTCGGCAGAAGGTAAGCACAGCACTGAAGTCCGCTGCTGCTGCCGCCGCCCGGGCGGCCGAGGCCGAAGCCCCGTCACCCGCTCCCCCCAACCCCCGCCGGACACACTGACCAAACCCCGGCTGACAGCGCGCCGGCCGCCCCCCCTCTTTACTGTATCTCCGAGGCTCAAAATTGCTTGTATCTGCGTTTAGGGCGCACCCCCCATTTTCGAGATCTTCCGACCTGAAAAAAAGTGCACCTTATACGCAGAGATATACAGTATGCCATATTTGATTCTTCCAGCATCAAAACTGTTTCTTATGTTTAGCATCCTCGTCTCAACCGATCTTTTTTGTAACCCATTCCAGCTGTTGATGATTGAATTGTCTGATGTTTGTCCTAAGTAGAGCACTTGAGCAACACTTCTGGGAATCTGAAATCAACGGATATATTAGGGAACGGCGATTAATCGGTTTTTCGATTAAACCCGATATGATTTTCAGATCGGTATGCCGATATGGTGATTCTAAAAAAACTGTTATATCGAGAGATTCGATTTAAAAAATATACATCGATATATTTTTAATATCGTTCCTGGCAATATATCAATATTGTTGGTATTATCAGTGTAATGCGATCTTTTCTAGCTTACCTTGTCGCCGGCATTGCAACCTCCTAGATCTAGAGCATGGAATGCGCGTACATTCGGTGCGCGCGCACAATTAACGGGCGCGCACATCCGATGCGCGCGCACACTTTACTGTGTATACTCGACGTGAGTCGTGGCGTCTTAACAAAGTCGCATCGCTGAAAATTGTAGTTTGAAAATTTACCTTTCTCATCATGGGGAAAAGAAGCCCCATATGGGACTACTTTGAAAACAATGCAGTCAGTAATGGTGTGTATAGATGTACAGTTTGCAAGGTCTTGGTTAAGACATCTGATTCGAGCACGAGCAACCTGCGACAACACATTAAGCAGCACCACCCCGCCCAGCACGCTGCCCTCAGAGCAAAATCATTGTCGACAACAGCAGGAAGTCGAACCAGCGCTTCGGAGAAAGCGACAGGTAGTGGGGCCAGTGCAGCTCAAACAATTCCTGCTTTATTTAAGAGGAGAACATTGTACCAGAGAGGGGACAAAAAGTGGCAAAGTATCACGAACGCTGTCACTTTTTGCATAGCAAAGGAGAGCTTGCCAATGGCGAAGGACATTAATTCAGACTTCAGACTACATAAAAATAAGTGGCATTTTGTGGCTGTAAGTGTTATTTTTGTGTGTGAGAGAGTTAGAAGCCAGATTATCACTGCTTCTATGTGTGTGTCTAGTCAGACACACACAGCAGTGATAATCTGGCTTCTAACTCTAACAGTCAGTCTGTCTGTCTCTCTCTTTTCTATTGTAATAGATCTCATTTACACGTGGACATTACATGCTACTTTCAAGCAAGAAATGGAGGAGAATAAATCTCCAGATTTTGTTTTTGGTGTGTATGTGTTCTATTTTGTGTTTAGAGATGGAGGGAGAGAAGGAGAGGGGGAAAGTTGGGAGAGAAGGAGAGAGGAAGAGAGGAGAGGGAGGAAGAGAATGAGAGGGGGAAAGGAGGGAGAGAAGGAGCGAGGGGAAAGGAGGGAGAGAAGGAGAGAGGCGAGGGAGGGAGGGAGAGAAGGAGAGGGGGAAAGTTGGGAGAGAAGGAGAGAGGAAGAGAGAAGAGGGAGGGAGAGAAGGAGAGGGTGAAAGGAGGGAGAGAAGGAGCGAGGGGAAAGGAGGGAGAGAAGGAGAGAGGGGAAAGGAGGGAGAGAAGGAGAGAGGGGAGGGAGGGAGGGAGAGAAGGAGAGGGGGAAAGTTGGGAGAGAAGGAGAGAGGAAGAGAGGAGAGAGAGGGAGGGAGAGAAGGAGAGGGGGAAAGGAGGGAGAGAAGGAGCGAGGGGAAAGGAGGTAGAGAAGGAGAGAGGGGAGGGAGGGAGAGGGGGAAAGTTGGGAGAGAAGGAGAGAGGAAGAGAGGAGAGGGAGGGAGAGAAGGAGAGGGGGAAAGGAGGGAGAGAAGGAGCGAGGGGAAAGGAGGGAGAGAAGGAGAGAGAGGAGGGAGGGAGAGGGGGAAAGTTGGGAGAGAAGGAGAGGGGGAAAGGAGGGAGAGAAGGAGCGAGGGGAAAGGAGGGAGAGAAGGAGAGAGGGGAGGGAGGGAGGGAGGGACAGAAGGAGAGAGGGGAGGGAGAGAAGGAGAGAAGGGAGGGAGGGGAGGGAGGGAGGGAGAGGGGGAAAGGAGGGAGAGGAGACAGGGAGGAGGGAGAGGAGAGAAGGAGAGAGGAGAGGAGGGAGAGAAGGAGAGGGGGAGGTAGGGAGCAAACAACATCGTATAATTCAACAGACCTTGACACCAACATTACAAACTTTCTGGACCTAGAGCACGCATTTCGAAATGTGCGTGCACCGCGACTGCGCGCGCATCGTCAGTGCGGACGCACCGTCAATGCGCGCGCACCGCGACTGAGCGCGCACCATAAATGCGCGCGCGCCATCAATGCACGCGCACTTCGAATGCACGCGCATGCGCAGTATAAAAACTCGATAGATCGGTTTAAGCAGGTATGAGCAAACCAATATATCCATATCCGGAAAAATCCCATATCGCCGTTCCCTAGGATATATATATTTATATAGAGAGAGAGAAAGAGAACATGTTGCGATATCCTGCTGAAACTCTAGGGTCTTTCTATTGAGTTACACACTTGTCATTCTAAATGCAAGCAACTGAGGAACAAACTGTTCAGGATCAAATGTTTAATGACATTTCTTAGACAATGCTTTCTTTCAGCCAGAAACTTTTGGCAGTCAATTTGCACGCATCAAAGTCCCACAAACAACTAAGAAGTCAAAAATCGATACCCAATTTTATCAGGAGGATTGTTGACCAGGATTCTTTGAGAAGCTTCTTTGTTTTTTGATGTGTGCCATGGAATTATTAACGTCCACTTAAATAGACAGATGGGATCTTGGGTTAATTTCACCAAGAAAACACACTTTACAGTATATCTTGTAAAATGCCTTGTGATGTCTCAATGACGTGATAAAGTGCCATATCAAATACATGTATTGTTATTATATTATTATTAACATCTCATCTCGAATAATGCAAGTTTGAAATGGATTACTAGCCTAACTCGTGATGACAGTCACGTCTTCATTCAAATTCTAAGGTTATACATGTTCCAGGAGGGAGTTACTGCTGCCTGATCTCATTATTCCTGTTCCCAGCTGAGAAATATGGAGGACAATTCCAGTGCCCTATCATTACTCTACTGATGATTAGTCAATTCACCATCCAGGGATCAAACCTGGCATCATATATTCTATATGGCTCGTGGACATACTCAGTAATTGGAGAAGTTTTTCCTTGAAGCTTAATAGTCAGCATTCACCTCCAAGCGAGAGGGCTGTGTTCAATTCCTGGTAAGGCAAAACGTTGGGCAAGTTTACTAATCACAATACGCTGTTTACCTAGCTATAAGCAGGAACCCAGTCAGTAGTTGATTGGAGGGTAGCTTTTCACGGAGGTAATAATTCCTTCAAATAAAAAAACTGAAAACAAAAATAGTTTGGTCCTTCATTCCATGACTATTTGTGGGACATTAATGTGTGCAATTGGCTGCCGCGTTTCGCCTACAAAATGTACAGTCAAATCACTTTATAGTATATTCTGTGACACACTTTGAAATGTCTCAAAGATGTGATAAGGTGCTATATCAAATGCAAGGGTGATTATTATTATTGTTATTGTTTTTTGTGGGGTCTAACATATACAAAAACCCAGTACCATGCTTAAGAGCATCCAATCCAAACGACCTGAGAGTTCCATATGTGCGTGGAAAAATGTCCATTTTTCTAACCTATCGGTTCTTCATTTCATGCAGTGAGATGTCAATCTGTATTCTTACACAATGTGTTGTTGCTCTGATGCACTGTCACAATCCACAATTTAAAAGGGTTATTTAGTTGATTAATGCAATGTCTAGATGGTTTACAAATAATTAATCGAAGTTCATTTCACTAAATTCCAAGAATAAAAAATGCTTCCTTTAGCGTGTTCCATAGCTCTACATGCATTTCACGGTTGATTCCCAGAATAATATTTTCAGTGATGAATAATTCTGCAAGGAGCACTGTTCAGTCCTGATGTCTGCCTTTTTTTCCAAGAGTAGCTGACATACTGGAATTACTGGGTTTAATTCAGTTAGGAAGGTGACGTTCCGCTTTCCACTAAGTGTAGTGATTTTGACAGTGTCCATTTATGATGGGAGAATCCTATTAGAAATACACCTTGCCAAGGAACAACACTTAACTCTAAGAGGTGATTTAATGCAGACCTTGCCAGAATGTGTAATAAAGCAGATGAAGCAGGGAACGGGACATTTCTTGAACGAGCACTTTAGGACTAAGTGTTCAGCATGATGTGACAAATAATTCAGGCAAATGGGGCCACGAGTCCATGGATTAATCATAATCACTCAGACAGGGTCCTGAATTGCCCCTGAAAATCACAGAATGTCCTTGAGTTTCCCTAATTATCCATTGCTTCCCAACTGATGTGGCTGAGTTTTGGGCCTGGTTGTAGCACAGCATGGTGTATATCAGACACTGATGCAGAAACCAGAGCTGTCAGCTATCTTCCTCAGGGAAAAAATGCTGCACAGATGTTCAGGGTTTATATTATTTCTCTGTATAACACCTTATCCTGAGAGTACACCAGGGGTTTAATTGTTTGAATTTCCTTGGAGTACTTTAGGCATTCATACACTATGGGAATTGTAGCCTAGGATAGTTTGCTCATGGCTTTGGAATAAGTACACTCAAACATACATATACACACACACACAGACACACACATGTGCAACATGTATTATATGGTGCGATCACATTATGGGATATTCTGCCCTAGACATGTCCCAGCTGTACTGGCTGCATCGAAGGAAGGCATCCCCACACCAGCTTCATTAAAATTGATTTGTTTCTGCAGCTGTGAAGCCCTAGAGGGGTGTTTGATCTTGCTGTTGTGCAGATCCCATCTTAGGGAATACCAGCCTAATTCAGCTTTAAAAATCGTTCTACTCCCTGCCCCCTCTCTTTCTCCGTACATCCTGCCTGCAGACAGAATAACAAGATCTACATTGTCAGAAATAGACTTTCCTTTGGATTCCTTGGTTCCCCAGCACTGCATTGGAGTGGGGTGTAGCTTTCTCCAAATTGAGTAGTAATTTGGTGGCCGGGGTTAACTGGTTGCACATAAAAATAACAGTGATAATCCTTGTATTTGATTTGGTGCCTTATCACTTCACAGGATTTTACTGCACAATGTAGTGACTGTGTATTTGCAGATGAGCCCCACCGCCCCCATTCCAGCAATTGGAATTGCCTCAGCCAGAGTGTGCCCTGAGCATCCTAACTCGCACTCACCTTTCCATATCCTTCTGCTGTCCTGGCTTCTGGTGCTCCAGCAGTTAATGAAATTTGTGTGTACTTTATGGCGCTTATTTTATTATGAATTGTATATCTACAAAAAAAAACACTGCTTTAATCCTCTGCATTGAGCTGTTTAGTTCTGAAGTCTGTGCTTTGATTGTTTTGTCAATATAGCAATTCATTAATGCAGTATTTTAACTGCAACCTACTCACAGATCTAAAGCTGCAGCCTCCTCTCAAGTTATACTTCAATGATATGTCCAACTGAGGATGACCTTTGTGCACTCCAGAATGTGCTTACCTTGTACCTTTCCTACCAGAGAGGCTGTTTTTTTCCCCAGACATTGTCCCTTAAATCAATTTCTTGACAATGGTACTGAAGTGGATACTGCACAATTACATTTCAATTTCAGAAGCTAGCACCAAAAGAATTTAAAATATAACTTTTTTTCTCGAAGTCATACAGTGTTGAGGCTATCCTGAGAGCTCAGGGGATAAATACCTAGACTTCGTAAGACAACAATGGCAACAACAAAATTTATAGAGCGCTTTTCGTATCAGGAGGACGCCCCTAGGCACTCAACAGTCGAGGATTTTCACCCGAGCAGGGGGTTGGGATCAGGTGGGTGGAAGGCAGGGTGGATAGAGGTAGGAGGGTGGTTGAATGCACGGTTAAAGAGGAGTGCCTTGAAATGTGCTTTGAAGGAAGCAAATTAGGAAGCAAGGCTTCCTCCATGTCAGCAGAATATGCCAAGGCACAGAGACTGAGCCTTTCAAAGCTAGAAAGGACTGGGTTTGATCTCATCTCTGTGCTGACTTATCCAGCTGGCGAGTAGGGGGAGAGCTACAATTGACAGCGGTGTTTTATGGCTCAGTTGGGAAATATCAGGGCCAGGCATCCCCCTACTGTGACCTGAAGTATCTCATGGCCTTATCCTTAAGATCATCCTGCAGCTCCTGTACTCTCCCGCACTAGGCTTCGCAAACACATCACTCCCACCCTCGCCCATCTCCATTCCCCAGAGGATCAAATTCAAGATCCTCGTCCTCACTTTCAAGGACATTCACAGCCTTGCCCCCGCCTATCTCTCCGACCTGCTGTCTCCCTATCAGCCTACCCATACCCTCCATTCAGCAAGCTCTGGCCTCCTCCATGTTCCCCGCCCCGAACCGCCCCACCATCGGTGGCTGGGTTTTCAGCCTCTCTGCCCCCACACTCTGGAACCATCCCACAATCCCATCACCTCGCTTCTTTCCTTTCCTCCTTCAAGGTCGGTCTCAAGACCTTCCTCTTCGACCGTGCCTTCTGCTGCTCATCTAACTCTCCACGCTCTCCTATTCTCCTTCCCCCTGCCGCTATCCCGACCCTTCTCACCCTGCTCGGGTCCCGACTTAGCTGTTCAGTGTCTTGGGCCGTCCTCCCAACATGAAGGCGCTCTATAAATGTAATTTTGTTGTTGTTGTTGATATTGTCTTAAAAAATATGATCATGAGGATTCCTAAATTCAGTCTTAATTCAGAAGCTGATTTCCGCGGTTTGAAGTTAATGCAGCTCTTTACTGATTTCATTTGGCTGCAATCATGGCCTTAACACTGAGCATTTAGTTTAATAAAAACCAAGAGTTAGAAGAGGAAAGCTGTTCAAGTTTACAGCCTTTGACATTAAGAACAATGTTTCTTGTCAGGCCCCCAATACACCCGAGTTATTCCTATTCAATTGTTGGGGAATTTCTATATTTAAAGTGCAAGTCAGATCCTAATTCAGAAAATGATTGTTTTTGATTTCTTCAGATATTCATTTAAGTGGAGAAAGATACTAGGTTTCCACTGGATAATCCAAACATATCTACCCACCAGATCTCTCTCTGCTTTCTTCCATTCACATCTACAGGCACCAGCCTGACACGGACGCAAAACCTGGAGGAGGACGCAATGTTTTGAAGCTGTTTCTTATGTTTCCATTAGCTCAATTTTTCAATTAAACAGCTAAACATAGTTTTTGACATTTGTTGAACAAAATACCGCAGTTAGTTCAATAAGAATGAAAGTAAAAGTGATGAATAACAAATATAACATTCAGGGGTTACCCTATAACATCTGGAACTGAGTTAGGATAGTGCTATATGAGAGGAATTAGCTAGTACAGAATACGTTTCAACATAGAATCACTGGAACATATTCTACTCATAGAATCATAGAATCTTACAGCACAGAAGGAGGCCATTCAGCCCATGGTGTCCATGCCGGCTCTTTGAAAAAACTAGCAATTAGTCCCACGTCTCTATGCTTACCCCATAATCCTGCAGATTTTTCCTTTTCTCTTTTGAAAGCTGTTATTGAAACCGCATCCACTACCCTTTTAAGTAATGCATTCCAGATCGTAACAATTCTCGAGTTAAAAAAATTCTCCTTGTTTCCCCGCTGGTTCTTTTACGAATTACCGTAAGTCGATGTCCTCTACAGTACAGAGACAACGACATTTCATTTATATAGCTCCGTTCATGCAGAGCAGTGTTTCAGAGAGCATAACTGGCCATTCAGGCTAGCAAATCTGCCCTGTTTTTTCCCATACTAAATAAATGTAATCCAAACCAATGCTACTATCTTGCTCACTTTGATATTCCTCTTTTTCAAATGTGTTCCAAGTTCCCTTTCCAAAAAAATTATAGATTCTGTTCCAAGAGCAGTTGAAGCAGAGTTCATTTGGGCAATGCAATTTTATGGTGAACCGCTTTTCAGCCTTCCCAACTCTTCCCTCTACAAGTTGCAGGTCATTCTCTGCAGCTCGTGTCCTCTTCTGCACCAGGCTCCGTGACAGTATCATCCCCACCCATGCTGGCTCCACTGGCTTCCCATCACCCAGAGGATAGAGTTCAAATCCTCATCCTCATTTTCAAGGCCCTCCACGGCCTTGCTCCTTTCTGCCTCTGTGAGCTGCTAACCCCATATCAACATGTCTGCTTCCTCCACTTACCAGGCTCCGGATAGCTTCACATGCCCTGCTCCACTATTGGCACTCGGGCCTTCATTCTCTCTGCCCCTCCTTTTAACTTCATCCCACGATCACCTTGCTTCCTAATTTGCTTCTTTCAAAGCACATTTCAAGGCACTCCTCTTTGACCGTGCATTCAGCCACCCTCCTACCTCTATCCACCCTGCCTTCCACCCCCCTGATCCCAACCCCCTGCTCGGGTGAAAATCCTCGACTGTTGAGTGTCTCGAGGCATCCTCCTGATATAAAAGGAGCTTTACTGATGTAATTTGTTGTAGTTGTTTTAAACCACTTTCCTGAATGGTTATTTGAAAGCTACTTTCCTGGTACAGTGAAGGCTGGTAGACTCTCAATGTTGTCTGGCCTGAACAGTACACTGTTATCAGTCAGATCCGGAATGCTGTTTCCCTCAAGGAGGTTGTGGGCTGAGCAGCATTCACCATCAAGATTTTTCATGTCAACAAGTTAACATCAGGAGTTATGGAGAATCGAATGGGTTGTGGGGGCAGCAGGGAAGTAATAAGTGAATAAGTGCAATCAGAGTGTAAATCAGCCCTAGTTAGCTAAACTGCTAATGTACTTGGCACAGGAAACAGTTGTCTAGGTTAAACCCTTTTGTGGGCCAGTTAGTTAATCGATCTTACTCTAAATAAACAGGAGGAGGGTGGGACGAGTGCTGATTGTCCTTAGATTTCAGTACATCTGGTGAGAAATATCCCCAGCAAGTTGTAAATGAAATTCCCCTGAACCTCACAAAACGTGAGGTTCTATTACAGTACAAGGTTTTTTTTCCCCATCACATTCCTGATTATAGTAAGAAGCAAACATCCACTTTAATTAGTGTCTTTCAAATGATAAATAATAATTATTGTACATTTGAACTTAACTTAGCTTTTAAAAGTCAGGTAGAGCTTCTTTGCACTGCCTGCTTATCAATGGATAGCTCATATATTGTATTAAACTGAGCCTTTCAATGTTATTTGCCCATACAGTATAGCATTCACTGATGGTAAGTGTAATGGTTACCCTGAAGGTAACCCATTGAGATTACAAAATCTTTCTCAATCATGACGCAAAAATTGTGTGTTTCACCCACAAATATACAGTTGGTTTTCCTGCTCTCTTTCCCCATACCCCGACCCCTCCCCTTGCCATTTCTCCCCGCTTACCCTCTTTTCCCCCTTTCTCCCCTAATTCCACTTCCAAAACAGTTTGTGGGTCACTGCTATGCGCAATTTGGCTGCCGCATTTCACCCACAAATATACAGTCAATTCTCTTACTCTCCTTCATCCTGCCCCTCCGCCCCTGCTCTTGTCCCTACCTGACTGCACAGCGTCTTGGGACGTCCTCTCGACGTGAAAGGCGCTATATAAATGTAAGTTTTGATTCATTGATTGATTGATTGATTGATTGATATTGTTTGACAGTGAAAACTGACCAGTCCACAACCTTCTCTGGGGAAATTGGACAGAATTCCTGATGCGACTGACAAAATCAAAACATTGAGATGTTTATTTTCATATGAAAAGCCTCTGTAAATTCAAGTTATTTAATATTATAATACTATTGTTGGAAAGTCTGGGGACTGTCAAAGTTACATTCAAATGGGAGATGCACTGGCAGTTCTTTGGGATCTGAAGCCAAGTTAGGCACTTGGCTTGTGAACCAGGTCAGGGTTAGTGGGAAATGTGATTTAGTAACTCTGTGTTGTTTGCTGCTATCTCAGTTGAACGAATCATGGCTAAGACCAACCAAAACCCACCCAAGTGAGCCTGGAGTGACAAGCTGCTTTAGGGGTTCAGACCTGAAGCTATTGGCTGGGAACAAAACCTTGAACTGCTCAAGATACTGAACCTTGAAGCTTCAATATTGTTTGTAGGACAAGGGAACCTTGTTATAACATCCTTCTATATGGTACTGCGTCACTTACACAGTAGGTCTCTTGTGGGCCAGTGCTCTCTGTACATCTAAAGTCTTTAAATCATCTTCATAAAACATGAATTGGATAGAAAGAGACTTACTTGCTGATTAATGGCAGACAGCTCATTGCTGATACTGTATCATTTATTGTAGGGTCTGGCGATATATCGATATATCGGTTATATCCGATATAATTTTCATATCGATATGCCGATATAAGCATTCTTAAAATATCGATATATCGAAAAATCAATATATCGAAAAAATCGGAATGCGCGCGCACTGCGCAGAATGCTCATCTCTATACACAATGCACAGACCGAGGTGCAAGCCGCCATATTGAATTCATAGTCCTCGAATACAATATACAGGTATGCAAGGAGTGAGGGGGGAGAGATGGGGGGAGGGGGGGAGAAACGGGGGGGAGAGATGGCGGTGGGGGGGGAGAGACGGCGGGGGGGGGGAGAGAGACAGCGGGGGGTGGAGAGAGAGACGGCAGGGGGGGGAAGAGAGAGACGGCAGAGGGGGGAGAGAGAGAGACGGCGGGTGGGGGAGAGAGCGAGAGAGACGGCGGGAGGGGGGGGAGAGAGAGAGAAGGCGGGGGGTGCGGGAGAGAGACGGCGGGTGGGGGGGGGAGACAGGGGGGATGTGATGATGGATGGATGGATGGATGGATGGATGGATGGATGGATGGATGGATGGATGGATGGATGGATGGATGGATGGATGGATGGATGGATGGATGGATGGATGGATGGATGGATGGATGGATGGATGGATGGATGGATGGATGGATGGATGGATGGATGGATGGATGGATGGATGGATGGATGGATGGATGGATGGATGGATGGATGGATGGATGGATGGATGGATGGATGGATGGATGGATGGATGGATGGATGGATGGATGGATGGATGGATGGATGGATGGATGGATGGATGGATGGATGGATGGATGGATGGATGGATGGATGGATGGATGGATGGATGGATGGATGGATGGATGGATGGATGGATGGATGGATGGATGGATGGATGGATGGATGGATGGATGGATGGATGGATGGATGGATGGATGGATGGATGGATGGATGGATGGATGGATGGATGGATGGATGGATGGATGGATGGATGGATGGATGGATGGATGGATGGATGGATGGATGGATGGATGGATGGATGGATGGATGGATGGATGGATGGATGGATGGATGGATGGATGGATGGATGGATGGATGGATGGATGGATGGATGGATGGATGGATGGATGGATGGATGGATGGATGGATGTGGGGGGAGGGGGTGAGAGAGGACAGAGACACAGACAGAAAAACACAGAGATAGATGGAGAGAGTGAGTGTGAGAGACAGAGAGAGAGAGAGAGATATTTACCTCCTGAGGAGATAGGCCCCGAATGTGCGTGCACCTCCGAATGTGCGCACACCTCGCGACGTGCGCGCATGCACAGTACAAAAACCCTGAAAATATTGATATATATCTCGATATGAGCCCATCGATATATCTAAATTTTGCCTATAATGTGGCTGTTGGGACATTGGACCCAGCCAAACACGCTGTAGCTGGGCTGCTGTGTTTGCAGACAAATATACAGTCACTACATTTTACATTATTTCTGGGAAGCATTTTGTGATGTTATAACATGATAAGGTGCTATATTCAATGCAAGCAAGCATCAATATACAGCTCTGGGCCCCTTAGGGAAATTTCCATTTAGCTTATGCATCCTAGTTCAGCTTTTATCCCTGCCAAAGCTATCCATATCTGCCACTTTTATTACATCTCTTTGAACCTGATCATACAGGATCGTTCAAGAGAACACAAGTGCATTAAGAAGCCATGTGCTCTGCACTCAGAGAAGCACTTTGGGGACTAACTTCTGACTTTCACAAATGTATTTGGAAATAACAAATTCCGGATGTGCTGCAGCCAACTGACCAGAACTCTGTTTGGATGATGACTCCATGGAATCAAAACTGTGATCTGAGTCCGAGCGAAGTTCTGGTGGATCCACTCCAGAAGATATACCGAGAATTCAATATTTACAATTAATCTTGTGAATCTCACAAATTAGACTATAAATCTAACTAAATTTGGTCTATAAAATATGAAATAGAAAGATGCAGAATGACAAAAGCATATCTTGGTTTGGCTCTGTTGGTAGTAGTGTTGCCTCTAGGTCAAAGGCCTATGAGTTTGAGAACCACATTATTAATTGAACCCCTTACGTTGGCTGAACCACTCAGTTCAGTATTGAGGTGGTGCTATTGTTGATTCAGGCTTTAAATCAATATCACATATGATAGTTTACATTAGACATTAATATCCCAAGCTACAATTTGAAAGAAGAGCAGGGAGGTTGAACGTTACTGATGCAGATTTGCTGTGTAAAATGATAGTTACTATAATTAAAAGTAACTCACCATATGAAATGTGTTAAGATATTCTGATGTGACAAGCTGCTATATCATACAAAATTATTATTATCATTATTGTGACATTTGACCTCTTGGATAATGCTGTCCCTGATCAGCAATGTGGCTGGAAAATAAGATACTCACAACCAATGGCTATCAACATATTTCTGATTTAGCAGTCCTTAAATGATTAATGTAATACCAGTTTTCCTTCTGATTCACTTTAACCAAATGAAACTGACATTGTTGACACTGAGAATGACATTAAAGCAAGCACATTAATCGTCTTGTGAAATGTTTTGAAGGGAATGTGTTACCCAGTTAACAGATAACTGTTTTCTTTGATATAGGCCTTGCTGGAGTGTAACATGACTTTTTTAAAAATAAACTGTAATTTTATTCTGAATTTCCTCTCCCATTGAGCTTAGCATGCCCACCCTGGAGATCTGGAGACATACTGAAAGTGACATTTCGTGAAACCTGTGATTTCAGGTTGAAACTGGGGAAAAGAATAAGAATCATAAAGCAGTATATACAGTACCCATGCAGTGTGCAGCAAAACACTGCAGAGGAGGGAGTGCTCTCCCTTCAAATACTCACCAATTCACAGGGAAACCATTAAAACTGCTACACCCTCTTGGATCTGCTTCAAATGTACTATTAAAAAGAAAGGAAAACAGAATTCAGTCTTATCATGACCTATATCCAGGAGATGCTGTTCCCTTAATTGTGCTAGACCACCCACATTGGCACAAAAGTTATTAACCAGCTTTGCTAAAGACCCAGGTTCCACATAGAGAATAGTAGTTGTAACATCAGAGATGAGAAACAAGGAACATGGGAGATACAAATACTGTAACTTTGGAATAAAAAGTAACCCAGAAATAGAAGGGATCAGACAGGAGAAATGCAAAGCAGAATAAGATGTTTTGGAGTGCATGTGGTGCATAAATGCATGAAGTATAAAAGCCAGAAAGTTCTGCTAAACCTTTATAAGTCACTGGTTAAGCCTCAGAGGGAGTATTGTGTCCAATTTTGGGCACCCTATCTTAAGAAGGATGTCAAGGTCTTGGAGAGGTTGCAGAGGAGATTTACCAGAATGGTACCAGAGATGAGGGACTTTACAACAACAACTTGCATTTAATCGATCATAATTCTACATAAACAGGAGGAGGCTGGAAGGAGTGCTGATTGTCCTTAGTTTTCAGTACTTTTGATGAGAAGTATTCTCACACAGGGTAGTATCCCAGAGTGCTTGTCTGTGGAGGAGCACCACTTTATTTACATGGAAGGATAAGAGAAGCTGGGATTGTTCTCCTTGGAGCAGAGAAGGTTAAGGGGAGATTTAATAGAAGTGTTCAAGATGATGAAGAGTAGATTCAGAGTAGATAGAGTAGATAGGGAGAAACTAGCTGGTGGGTCAGTAACCAGAGAGCATAGATTGAAGATAATTGGCAAAAGAACCTCTGGGGTGAATAGGAAACATGTTATCACACAGAGAATTGTTACAGTGTGGAATGCACTGCCTGAATGGGTGGTGGAAACCAATTCAATAATAACTTTCAATAGGGAATTGGATAGGTATGTGAAGGGAAAAGTTTTCTCTCCCAAAGAGCCAGCACAGGCATTTATGGGCCAAATGGCCTCCTTCTGTGTTGTAAAAAAAATTCTGACCATTCTCTTATGATAATCGAATGCAGTCCGGTTTCCATTATAAGTGAGTGCCTTGAATTTAACATCTGTGGCTAAACTTTCCAATTCTACTCCCCTAATCTCTGGAACTCCATCACTCAAGCCCTCTGTTTCCCCCTGTCTGTCTCCAGTCTCACCTTAACTCCTACCTCTTCAACTGTGCCTGTGGTCACCTCTCTCCTCTTTCCCCTCCTTCACTCATATCTATCCACGCCAATATGATATGAAGCACTCCAAGATGTTATTCTCTGTGAAGTATACTATATAAATGCTAATATTGGGGCTGATAGGGTACTCAGGAGGCTTAGGCCAAAAGCACAAAGAGCTGGAGCTGTTCTGATTTAGAGCTGTCATGCAGAGCTGTTAGTATCAGTGAAATAAATGTGAGGATAGACATTTATGGTCAACAATAGGAAGATAATTTGCAGATCTCTTTAAAGAAATTGAGCTTTATTTATTTCTATTGCTCTGTTTATACCATTGAGAGTTAATCTTCTGCAGTCCCAAGTGTAAAGTGTTTGAGGAATGGGAAACCCGATTTATGCTTTTCACTTTTACATTTCAGTAATATTAGAGCCAAGAGGAGAACAATTTTGGTATTCTACACATGGCTTCTGTGCGGATCATTGAAATGAGGTACTTGTACTTTTAATGCTGTTAAAGATATCATTAAAGATAGCGTTGTGTGATTTAGGTTTTTAATAACATTAGCAAAATGATCTAATTAAAGTGACTTCCAGTTAATCATAGGGGAGCAAGTCTAGTCTGATTAGTATCTGGTTCATTTATATTGCATGGGCATGAATCGCATAGCTTCTGAAACCACCTCCTTCATTTGGTGTCAGAAATGCGGCTCCAGCATGATTCACACGGTTTCTGCCTTTATTGTGCACATCTGGTGCTGAATATAATTGTGGTGAATAATTGGAAAACTATACCCCGTGAATACAATTTAGAGTGATCTGCATCAAAAGTAAGTTACATTTTTAAGCCACTCTGGGTGAGGTCCAGTAGTGCAGAGTATACATTCCTCCAATTCCTGGGGCTCTCATTGCTTGCACCGTTTACAAGCCTACAACATGCTGTGCCTTTCATAATGCAGAGTGATGAATGGCCCAAACTAACTCAAAATATGTTGTGGGTGAAGGTTGAGGTACAGATGAAGAGTGTCAAATATCTACCTACTGGCTTGACTCAACCAAACTGATGTTAGCATGTGCTGTAACTGTTCCTTGTGGGGGAGTTTTTTAATGGTTAAACCCCAGGTGAGAGTCCAAGGTCTACAGTGATGGCGTCATCAAGTTTGAATGGAGGCAGGTATTCTGTCTCACTTTATTGGAAATCTTCAAACTTTGTTTCACTTGAAAGTTTTTTATTAAAAAGCACAATTCTCAGGGTTTTTCAAGGCCACGAGGAATTCATTGATGCCAGGAAGTGCAATCCAGAATAACGTTTATTGTAAAATATTTGGCCAGATTTCAAGCATAAGAGATTGTGATCATGATTTGTCCAGGAGGGAAACACTGTGCTTCCTATAAGCAGTGCGGTTAAGGTTAAAGATAGACTGCGGTTAAGTTAGGATTTGATTCCCGCTGCCAGGCAACAGGCCTACCTCCTCTACCCCACCCCCCACACACTCTCCCACTGAAAGACGTCTGGAAAAATATCCATGACATGTTGTGCTCAAATCTCATGCAGCTGGAAGATTATTTCCCCTCAGTGATAAACCCATCAGTACAATAACGGTCACTGTTTTTGCATTATCATGTGAGAGAAATATTCTGTACAGTATTTGAGCCACACCAGGGTGAAACTATTGGAGTGGCAATAAGGGGCTGTCAGTTAGGCCAAATGGGAGTTAATTTTGTGTTACATTCTGATATTTGATAGCTAATTGACAGAAGTAATTGCATAAAAGTCTTACAGTGTATCTGTTAATTTGCTAATAGAGCAAAAAGAGGAATCGTTCAGTTCACATAATCCCATTTAGAAGCTCAGATGATGTTGGTCTGTGACTATCGGTATAGAATGTTAACCCTTTCATTAATGCTGACCTACATTTAGATTTGAAGGAAACACCCTAAATTAGTCTATTTGCCTTTAGGGAGTGTTATGTTTCTCCTTACTTCCAGGCATTCTGATTACACATTACCATACTCCAAGAATGAAATTCATATATATGTATATAGGTTAGCATTTTAAACAGAGATTTGGGGGAAGAGTTTACGATATGACTTAGTTACAATATAAAAATTGATGTTTGCGAAAAAACAGCTTTTTATTTCCAATGTAAATTAATTTGAAAGAAAATGTAAGGGCACAATTTTTGTTCAATGCACGTCCTTGTCTGATGCATAATAATCTATATAGTCTATATATGTCTTATATGTCTTGCACTTATATATATGTGTGCAAGTTGCTATTGTCAAAACAAAAGTACTATAATCGAAAAGAATGAATGTGACTATCAAGAGCCATTCCACTGAGTATAGTAGATACATCGACAGCTTCACTGTTTAGTGTTGGCATTTTCATTTAAGCAGCATGTGTTGCTTGTATTGCCACTAAAAATTGTAGTATTTCATCTCGAGGCACCCATACAACCCCAGTGCAGGCAGCACATCAATGTCACGGAGCAAAAAAATATAAGGAAATACTAGTTTGTCTTGCTGACCTGCATTTTCCCAAGCACGTACAGAATGAAATGAAAAAAAAACCTTGGTGTTGGTGTCAAATTCTGCAATGCGGACACCATCCATCAACGCTGAAGACTAATCCTGTGTTAAATCAGGACTTATTAATTCTTGCACTCGTCATTGTCGTCTTTCCAGCCATAAACAGGGAATTGACCGATTGCTTTGTGGTTCAATCCATTCAGATTGAAGCCAGAGCTACTCAGTCCATTCCCCATGGGATAAGCTTTCAAAAGACTCTTTGACAAACCACAGCATTCTCTCAGTTATTTGCGGATCAGTAGATGTTTTTAACATGGCAATTCTGATTTTTTTACACTCTAATTGCTAAGGGCGTTTTTCGCAACATAATTGGTATTCAGAAATGCTTATTTACAATCTATCTAACTATGAAAATTCAACTTGCTTTCTGGTCTTCTTTGAGCTCAGTATTTCTCTGTCTTTTTTTCTTTTACTTACTGTTTGAATAATAAAGATGGGGGAATGACTGGTACATGTGATTGTGATTGTGCTGGAAGGAACGAATCTCTGTACTAGTACATTACTTAGCCGGGGAAACAATGTGATGCTCATTAAAGTAGGGTGGGTATCTAAGTGTAAATTGATGCCATTGTGTAAACTTGTTAATACATTACCCCAGGTATCTGCATAGTTCCTGCTCTTGTTATTTTGCTCATCGTTTTGCATTTTTGTCCTGCATTAGAATAAAATGAAACTTGAATTACAGGGATTAGTCAACACTTGAGAGTTTTAAACTGAATTTTTTGCTATAGATTTGTTTTCTGAGTGGCATAGCATGTAGGTTAACCATCGGTGGCCGGACTTTCAGTCTCTCTGCCCCCACACTCTGGATCTCCATCCCGCAATCCCTTTGCCTCGCTTCCTCGCTTTCGTCCTTCAAGGTTGGTCTCAAGACCTTCCTCTTCGACCATGCTTTCTGCTCCCTTCCTAACTCTCCCCCCTCTCCTACTCTCCTTCCCCCTACTCCGATCTAACTGTTCAGCGCCTTGGGACATCCTCCTGACGTAAAAGGCGCTCTATAAATGTAATTTTGTTGTTGTTATTAAATGTGGACCGGATGCATCTGCTCAAATGATCACACTGAAGATGGTTGAATTGTGTTGTACAAATGACATGCAACAGCTTCCAGCAGAAGCCTTTGAAGTGAGGTAACAAGGGAGGCAAACATGATGCCAAGAATCACAATTTATGTGGGGAGTTGGATTTACTTTTAACCTTGCTCAATTGGATTTGCAAGTCACTCTTGGTGAATTTCACTGTGAGTCACCATCTAATATTTGTGCACTGTTAACATCCGTACACACTGTTTGTTTCAATTAGATTTAAACTTATGGAAATCATGCAGAAAATTATAAAAGTAATAAATCTTGTGTTCATTAGAACTCTATCATGTCATTGAAATGTTTCCAAGCGCTTTACAGGACTTTGCCGTAAAGTGCAATAACTATGAATTTATAGGCAAATGCAGTGGCCAATTTGTTAACAGCGTTTTCCATAAACAGCCATGAAATGAATAACCAATTTTATCTGTGAGATTGAGTTGTAAATCTAAATGATCTACGCGATTTGTTATTGTTGAATAGAAAGATGCACTGCTCCTCATACAGGAAGGTAAGAACCCTGTCTCAAACTATTCACTTCAAAGTTAGCAGCTGGAATGCACATTAGATTGCACATTCCTCTGAAGATCAGCATTGTTCACTTTATTTATTTAGCTTTGTGTCAGTTTAGCATCAGCATTCATTATAGCAGTCGGTAGATAGCACATTGGGATGAACTGACCGCTGCTCTGCATGAATTGGAGAAAAGCTGTGAGAACATAGTCAGTATGGTGCAGTTAATTACTAGCTGTGGAGACTGCTTTCTTTCTGTACTTTGTTCTTCCCAGTATTAAGTGTTTCTTGCTGGCATTGCTAATAATAGGAAATGGCTTCGTGGGGCTTTCCTTGGACAATTCACATTTGGGACTTGCATTTTGCCATTTTACTGTTAAACAGTGACCTCTTCCTTGCCAATGAGATAACATCACATATAGACACTGACCAAGTTTGATTTTGTGCTTTGCTGCTGACATCCATGGCAGCAAAATACTCGGCAACCTTTCAGATGGCAACTGCTGTGGGTTTTGTATGTGATATACAAATGTTGTTAGCTGCAATGGTGCTCAGAGAAGGGCCTAGCTATTTAGTGCGCTTGGTGGTTAAGTAGTTTAAGTTAATCTTGAACAGACAAATCAATGCGTCTCACCACAAACAGAGCATCTGGACCTGTCAACCTTTATTACTCCAGGGATTATGGGAACATACTAATCAGTCAGGCTGCAGGCAACACACTTACAGCACTTCCTGACACACACACACTGTCTGCTCTAAACACACAAGCACGTCAAACTCACTGATTACCAAGGAGATATTGACAAAATGGGAGGTGGTTGGAACAGCAAATCACAGAAAATGTGTGTGGAAAATTAACTAAGCACCAAGAATAAACAACAGAGGGGTCTTCTGTGGAAATACAAAAGAGTTGCCAGGAGGAAGGGAGGACACTTCCTATTACGGAGAGGCGTGGTGATGGGGAGTACTTACCTCTGCTCGCTCTCATTGCCCACACATCACAATATAGGAGGATTTGACTTGCTACTCATGGAAACCGCTCAAGGAAGGATAACTGGAGTCACAGTCTGTGCCTACAGAGGCCAATTAGAAGCATCAGAGATTCAATTAGGAAGGCCTAGTTGGGCATGGAGCCAGATTTACTTAGAGGGACTCCTGTTATTCTTTGCCTATAATTGCAACTCGCAGTTTGTACAGAATGTACCTCTCAACTCTGGGGTAAATGAGACAAGTCAGGGACATAGCATGTTAGCTATGTTGAGCCTGTTTGCTGTCTCAATTTTCATCTTTCTTGAGACCAGGTGATAAAACTTGCCCCTGAACTCAGCCTGTAAGTTTTTAAATTTAAGATCACGCAGAATTGTGGAAACTTTTTAAAGTTCATAACCTCTGAAACCAGTCAATGCAACTGCATCTGCGGAGTTGCTATACAAATTGTATGGTGGCAGTTGTGCCTTCGGTGTTATTATAAAAGCAAGGTTAAATTTAGTAAAAATCTATATTGTGGTTCTTCTTCCTCAATATTCATTTCACTTGATGTGATTTATTTTGTAAAACACTACAAGATCTTTGTTTTCACTTGAGAAGTGCTGCATAATTATAGTTTTACTATAAACTATAGTAATAAAGTCAGGCTCAGCCACTGTTAAGCACTCTGAGATGTTACCCTGTGTGGAGGGCGCTATATAAGTACAAGTTGGTATTATTGTTGTTATTACTATTAAGGCATATGTTTTAATAACTGCAGTTTTACTGTTGCCTCTCCACTATCTGAGAGCTTGCAATTCATAACAGATAATAAATCCACATCAAGAATCATCTTATAATGATTATTCCCTGCAATTGTGCTCAAGACTGCTATTAGTTAAATATGACTGAATAAGAAGGATTATATGACTATACTGGTAGACCTGCCCATCCAGACTGAGACAGCTGCTTGATGTAGACTTGAATCCTCAAGAAGCCTATTAATTGCTCATTATAAAATCTAATCTATGAGAGTGTCAGGCCATTTACAGTAAGTGACCAATACGTTGCTGAGGTGTTATAATAATAATAGTCCTTGCATTTGATATAGAGCTTTTCACGTCTTCCAGATGTCTCAAAGCGCTTCACAGAATATACTGTAAAGTGAATTGACTGTTGACCACTGTGGGCGAAACGCGGCAACCAATGGTGCACAGCAGGGTCCCACAAACAGCCGTGAATTGAAATTACCAATTTATTGTTGTTACAATTTTCTTAAAGGAATTATCAAGTCTGAAAAAGCAATCTGTCAATTGGCTAATAACCATGTTCCTACTTACTGCTAGGTAAACAGATGTGTCTTGTACGGTGAGGGGAGGGGTAGTCTCAAACTATTGACTACACTGCAATTGGAGATGGGGTGGGCAGGAGTGGAAGGAAAGACAAGGATAACATAGTGCAGCTTGTTATCAAAACATCTGAACAGTGGCACCACTGGAAAAAGTGTCTGAAACATAGACTACGGTTTCATAAAAGAATCCCTAACATTTCACTCCAACTCTCTATACTTTGGCGCCATAGAGGTATCGGGTCAGAATAGAATGCTAGTGACAAACAGGAATTTCCCAGAAATTTCAGATAGTGGACAAAATAAATTTATGTTGTGGACTTCTTTTCGAGTGGTGACGCCACTTGAATGGTAGCTTATTCTCCCAGTCTGCAAACAACAGTGCCTTGACAGCCTTTTACTTCAGGGAAATATTGAGCCTCATTCTGTGAAATGGTAATAGTATTCTGTTCATTACACAATGCTTCATTCAGAGCTTCAAGTCCTAGGCACCTAATCATTCTGTCTGAAAGGAACTTTTCAGGTTCTGGAAAATCAACAAGTTTATGCATATTATCAATAATGGGTTTCCTTGATAAAAATTGAGAAAAACACTTTTGTTCGAGTCACTGTTATACAGTTATTGACTTCAGACATCTTCTTGCCTTTGGGTTCAAGTGGCAGTATTTTAAGAGAAAAGCTTTAGCAGAAAATGTTCTTTGTTTCTTTGTCAGTTTGGTGTTGGTTTAGGTTAGTTGGCAGTGCATGGGGGTCAGAGAGTTGTGGGTTCAAATCCAATGTTGAGACATGAGCTCATAGTCTGAGCTCAACTGCTGTGCGTAATTGGCTGCCATGTTGCACCCACAAATATACAGGCAATTCACTTTACAGTATATTCTGTGAAGCGCTTTGAGACTTCTAGAAGAGGTGGCAAGGTGCTACATTAAAACCTTTAGAATCCGGCACAGTTGGGCCCACTCACCACCTGGATTTCAGAGTTTGCCATATTTAAAAACCAACCTAGAAATGGCTGGGGAAGCTCTGCCCCATACACCAAATGTGCTGTAAACACACAACACTGAAGCCCCAAAATGTATGAGCTCCACCCACATCACCGAATGATAGAGCGGCCACGCCAGGAACTGCTGTTCCGAACTTCGGGAGATTTGCCGACATTGGAAAAAAATCTAATACTGTATGCATTTTGAAATCTTGCCAGTATCAGGGAGTTCCCGGCTTTTGGAATGTCGGATTCTCGAGGTTTTACTGAATATGAAATGCAAAGATTATCACAGTCCTTGGCTAGCATTATAGTGCAGGATGGAGGGAAGGAGAACTGCATTCTAAGAAGTGCCATCTTTTGGATGAGGTATTAAAATTGAGGTTCCATTTGCCTGTCCTAAATTAGATAATAAAATTCCCATTACACTATTTGAAAAGAGAATGGAGTTTCTCCATGCGTCTTCCCCAACATTCCTTAAGCATCGTTAGTCAGTCTTTTATAGGTTAGTTGTTAAAGAATCTTTGCTTGACGGCTGCATTTTAATCAGAATAACAATTACTTACTGTAATTACTGTAAAGCGCTCTGAGTTATTCGAATTTACAAGGCAAATAAATGAAATACATTAATTTTACAACAAAAAAGCTAATTCTTACTATTCTTTACCAAACCTTCAGATTTCATGGCACAATTCTGAAATTAGAAATTGTGTTACTTGAATGGTGTCACCATAAGATGAATGAGTTGATCCCACAACCCGGAAACTTCCTTGCCATGTCTTATTATTTGAAATGAAAAATACAAGGCTTAAGAGCAACTGGGAGAGAGCAGCCTACACTAATAATGGAATAAAACCGCTGGCAAGGAAAATTATTTTTATGTAACAAGCCAGTTGGAATTATTTCCATGTTTTCCATCAAAACTCACGGAACAAAGAGTCTGTCTCGGCTCATATGTGAAGAATGGCCACTTAGTCAAAGTACTGCAAGCTGTCGTAAAACATGAATTACTTACTGCCTTCAGGGGATAGGTTTGGAGAGTATGCCCAAAGTTATTTCATTTAAATTCACGTAAATGTCAATTCTATCCTGGATTCAAACCCAGGACTCTGAACAGATGACTGGGCTATCTGATGGAGGAGGGCATTACGTTGTTGCTGGGTTGCTGCCTTGTTTGGTTTGTAGAGTTGATGCTACTTGGCATCATTGATGTGTATTATTTGAAGCCAGAATTCCTCACATTCCTTGCTGGAAAGATCGTGATAAGTGTACAATAAATAGTTTTTCATTTACAGGCAGGGTTTCGACGTCCTATGCACATAGCACAAAGTCTCTCACCCTAACACTTTATCTTCAACTTTACAAATCCTGAAATCGATGAATTATTTATCACCTCACTATTCATTCACTAAGAGACTGCAGTAGTGATTCATTGGGAAACTGGGTGAATTGTAAAGGAACCATCTCATTGATTTAAGTGCTACAAGACACTACCCTGCATGAAGGTCACTGTATAAATGCAAGTTGTTATTGTTGTTTACATTAATCACAAGATCAAAGTTCAAGGACTTGGCTATCATTTGCCCCAAGCATCTGTTATAATTTGAAAGTGAACAGAATAATAAGCCTACTCCCACTGGCTTAGGCAGACCTTTCTTGGAGTTTGTGGAAGTCCATCGGTCCTAATTTTTGACTTTGAAACAATTACACTCTCACAATTTGTGCTTAGTTACAGGTGCCCATCACACTGACAACCCAGGACTATTTCTGTTTGAAAAGCTTTGCAGCATTTGTCCTCTCCAAGGCACCGCCTTTCCTTCCCACTCCCCTCTGACCAGGTCAGGATATATTACTGAAAATCGAAAGGATTCTAAAAAAAACTGGTTCCTGACTTACAGCTAATCTGGTTTTAATTAAAATGTGGTCGATCATTTCCTCAGTACTGTTGGTTTGGTGTGTTTTGGCTAGTCAGAGCAGGGAATTGAAGTTAACAGTATATGCCTTATTAAAGATTTTGAGCTCTTTTTAAAAGACTAAATGCAGTATTTATTTGAGGAGGGTTGATGCCAATGGCCTGTGGCGGGACTCTTTATCTGATGTCTGGCTCAGCATTCTCTTCGATATTCTCTTTTCCAGTTATGGTAATCCCTCATGCGAAAACCAAAGAGAGAAAACTGCACCTAATGGGCTACGTTGTAAACCGTTCCTTTTAATGATTTGCTAATATGTCTTTCTGTCTCACAGAATTTAGAAAGAGGGATCAAAGAACAGCAATGCCAATGTTTAATAACCAGAAACAGTCCAAACATCTTATTTTAAGCAGTAAGAAAGTTGTACCTTACAATTACATCAACTTGAAACCACTGTAATGTAGGTTAATAGGCAATGGGCTTCAAATAGCAACTTTTTTTAAGTTTAAAAAAAATTCACTAATGTGAGTGTTGAATAATCTGCTGCATAGAAATGTGCGATTATATTTTGTGGCAGTTCTGAGTGGGAACAGGTTAAGTGGAATCAACTTTAGACAAAACAAGTTAGAAACTGATTGTTCAATTAGTCTTCCACTATCTGCTGATTTGAATGGTGTATATTTATAGAATCTCCTCTAGCAGAGAGCATTGAAATAGGTTATTTGTGTGTAGATGTATCTTCTTCTATCATACTTTTATATCTATCCTTTTATATGCTAATAAAACAACAATATCTGTTTGTACTTCAAGAAGGATCTCAATAACCAATTGACATAGAAAGACATGATTTATACCTCATTGGAAAGGTCTTGCATCTGGGAGTGACATGGGCATATTTATTTTTGTGTACCTCCTATTGTTCATGAGTTATTTCCAGGTTTGCATTTGTCGCTGCGGTAACACCTGGTAGCCGCTGAGTCAAAGTGGCTCTGTGGCAGGGTGCACCAGTTACACCTGGTGGCTGTACTGGCTGACAGTGGTGCTGTGACATCCTGCATCATAGAACACGCTCGCAGCAGGAAGAAAATAAAATATACAGGTGAAGCTAAATCGTGGCAACAACAACAAACTTGCATTTTTAAAATGCTGAATCTTCCCACTGAATCCTCCCACAGGTGGGATGAGTATAGATAAAAATGAAATGGCTGTCTGTGTGCCAATCTGCATTCTCTATTAAATCATTTGGTTGCAAATGTTGCTGCAATGGGTACAGCTAGTCTCTAAAAATTATGAAGTGTCCAACATGTGTGCTGTATGATTCATGTGGTAACATTTGCAGTACAGATAGACCCTGCTTAACGAAGGGGTTAGGGACTTTAAAACGCTTCATTAAGCGAGAATTTAACTGTATTTGGCCACAGCCAAAATGCCGCCCTGACCCGAGCCTCCCCGCTAACATCAGTTTAGTTCCCAGTGGTTCCTAGTGCTAACATTTTCGGTGTACAGGTTGAGCAGCCAAAATCCGGAGTTCCGGAATGTGACAAAAATTGCAGGAATAAAAATGCCAATCCTACTTACTCCAAGCCAGGTCTTCACAGTCACTGCACTGAAATATCCCAACCTGGACCCAGGCATTTCAGGACATGTGAAGCACTTCTTTCTTCCTCCCCCTCCTCTCTTTCTCTCTACCCCCCCTCTCTATCTCTCTACCCTGAGTGTGTGTTGCTGGGGCAACCAGAGAGAAGCTGTGCACGAGAAGCCCGCAAGATTTAAAGTGTGTGTAATCATTCGTTATAGCGAAAGCAGCGTTTATTAAGCGGTACAAATAGAAACCCTCGTTATAGTGAAGTTTCGGTAACTGGGCGTTCGGTAAGCGGGGTCTACCTGTATACCTAAATCCAATGTTTAATAACTAGAAACACGTAATTATTTAAAGGATTGTATTCATCATTGGTTTAGAAATGCCAGGAGGTGGCACTTCTCTTCAGGCAAGTAATTTGCTTCACAAGGGGTCCTAGAGCTGACATTTATCCTGTGACCATTAATTTTGTTTGTAAATTTTGGGACCTCCATCAAGTTCCAGGTTTTTTTTTTTTGTTTTACATCCCCTGGGACACTACCCTACATGAAGGGAGGTATATAAATGCAAGTTGCTGTGGTTTCCTTGGGTTTGGCTGCCTATAGAGGGCTGAACTAGCCTATTAAAATCTTTCTCCAATTGCAAGCAGTACAGTCAAGTCCAGTTAATTCCTCAACCTGACATCCACATGTACACTTTCTCAGTCTGTGATTAGGAGCAGCAGCCATAGATATTTTTTCCCACTTCCTTATCCCAGGGCAAACTTATCATCATCTTGGACAAGATCAGCCAACTAAACACAGACTGGGGATCACAGACAGGAGACTACGAACACTTCATCTCACATTCCTACCAACTACTTCATTGTAGTAGGAGACCTATTATATATGTAAATTTCATTTCATTACCAGTAATTAAAATCCTTGTGTTTCATATAGTGCCTTATTAAAGAACTATGTAAACATGATCTGGTTCACCTATAGGAATTGACTCGATTTCAGACTTTTTCTCATGGAGCCCAGATTCCATTTTAATCTGAATCAGGCCAGATGCTTTTTAAAATAACTTTTTTGCATAAAATAACGCTGTTTATTTTTCAGTGCATTTAAGATCATGGGGAAAATTTTGGTCTGTTCCTAAATGCAATTGTAATTTGGTACTGAAAAAACAATTCTAGAAATCCAGCTTCTAAAGAGTAAATTATTCAAAATTGTGCATGATCTTAAATTTTAGGGCAATGGTCTTAAGGCTTAACCCATGTGAAATTTTGGGCTGCAGTACTGAACTTTTCTGGCATCATGAGAAATGTTTCAGCAAAGATTCTTCACAATAGAGAATGAATTGAGTTAGAAAAGTGTTTTTTTCTTTTGTTTCCAGTGGCACTATTTTGAATAAGAAGTCATCCCGAAAGACTGCATTTTCCCTTTAGATTTGGATTTCTTTACAATCCATTAGTACATCTGACCGTGGCACCTGTGAACACTTTATCCTTCAACATGCAATAGAATTATGGGATTAAAATGATTCCATGTGTACTATTTCACAACTCCTGGTGAAACTGTACTAGGAACCCAGCTGTTAGAGTTATATAAAGTCCTGAAGATTCATCTTCAGCCACAATTACATTGGTTGACAATGTCCACTGAGCTTCACCTTTATATCATCAGAGTTATTTATCAGAGATCCTCTTTCGCACCTTGAAATCTCTCCATGGTCTTGCTACCTTTGTGACCTTCTAAGACATTACCAACCCACCCATTCCCTCTGCTTGGGAGATACTGGCCTGCTTTAGGTCACTTGCCTTGCCTGCTCATTATCGGGCTTTCTGCCCCCATCCCATCTGGAACCCAATCCCTGTCACCTCACCCCTTCCTTGCTTCCTGTCTCAAGATCCTCCTCTTCACCATAACTTTGATCATTTGCCTACCCCACACCCCTTGGCCCCTGCCCCTGCAAAATCTAACCCACATCTTAGATACAAACCTTCGATTATCTAGCAGCAACACTCTGCCAACATAAGCATTATATAAATGCAATGTGTTGTTGTTGTAAAAGTTCTACTCTTTCCTCTGAAAGTTAGCTGGATATGTCAAGTGACTGCCACAATGGTGGAAGGCGAACTGGATAGACCTTACTCTTTCGCCAGCAAATTTTTATGTTCCAATGGAGCATTCTTCTCGGTTTGGTGTTAAACGCCTTGTTCCACTGTTACCTTGATTCAACTCATGGTTATAGCAACACTGTATAACATACTCCACTTCCTTTCCTATTCCTGATTCTATACAACAGCAACAAAATTGCATTTATAGAGCGCCTTTCACATCGGGAGGATGTGCCAAGGCGCTGAACAATTAGGTCGGGACCCGAGTGGTGGGGGGGTGAAGGGTCGGAGTAGCGGGAAGGAGGGTAGGAGAGGGGGAAGAGTTAGGAGGAGAGTAGAAGACACGGTCGAAGAGGAATACACATCGTAACTTAGATTTTATCAAAAATGTGATGGCGAAACATCTGCCAGATCACCGTGGATCCTATAGTCTTGCCCAGGTAAACCTTGGTGCAGTACACTTGAAGCTGAGATCAATGCTTTGCCTGAAGATGCTGGGTTGCAATGGAAACCGAACCCACAAAAATCTTCCCAAGCCTGATGTTTGGTTTTAGAATCATTTTACTTTTATTTAAATTACTGGCTCCACTCCTGGTGGTGTTCTGTCAATTCCTCGAAATAAAATTAAAGTTTCAACTTAACTATACTCTGTTTCATTTTTTCTGCCGGTTCCTCTTAGTAATTCACAATTATTAGGAGACTGACAGATTTAAATTTTATTATTACAGTACATGCATTTGTCAGTGCCTTGGGATGTCCTCCCGATGTGAAAGCACTATACAAATGTAATTTTGTTGTTGTTGTTGTTCTTGGGAAAGAGCAGTATGTTCCTTTGATAGGCTGTGGTGAAAAATGGTATTTAACACTGAGTCACACACATCACAAAGACACAAGTTTGGACCCTGGTCTGTGCCTTCCTAGTTGATCACTGATGGGGCATCATTTGAGATGGTGTGGTTGATCTTGGTCCCCTTGGATTTGGGAGGAGAAAATCAAACAGGCTTCCCCGCTCCTGATTACTCCTCAGAGACCTTATTGCTGAAAAAGAAATGATAATACTCCTTGCATTTGATACAGTGCCTTTCACGACAGGAAGATGTAAAGTGTAGTGACCGACTATTTTGCCTCCAAAGGTGGTAGACAATTTGCGCACAGCAATGTCCCATAAAAAGCAGGAAAGTCAATGACCAATTCTATCTGATATGAATGTCATAAAGGAGTAGGATTGGAACCTCTTCAGTCAAATAACAAGCTTCAGTGTCCTGAATTATGAACTCTCGGCAGAGTGTGACCAATGCCTGTGGAATCATGCCCCAGTTAGAGACAAAAAAAAGTCAAAACTCCCTTCAGGAGAAAATGAGGGAGTGGATGCAAAAAGGTGAAATTAAAAAAAAGGAAGTATTTCGCTACTGTCTCTGCACTACATATTTTAACCTGCATTTCAGATGTATCCCTTCCTAATGTGAATTAACAAGCTTACCAATGAATTTAAAAAAAATGAGAAGTTAAATTGCTAGGCTCTGCCCTAATTAGATCCACTGTTAATGGGGTTAATTAAGTTATTTATCTCTCCATTGATTGCACCATAATGAAGAAATACAAATGTAAGAGTGCAAATGTCTTTGTCTTTGGCAAGCAGTCTTGCTTTACAGCATTAAGTCGTATTTCTTTTGCCACAACTCTCATTACATAGTGAGTTCACAGCAGAGGGGAAGAGGCCTTCTTTTATTCAGAAAAAGCCGTGCTCCACACTGCTCAGTCATCCCTCATTGCAGCCAGAACACAGGGAACACTGTTTGCCACATTAGCTGTTGCTCAAGGGCTGGAACAACAATTCATTCAATAGCTGGTCCCTCAATCCCTCAAGACTTCATTCCATTTATAAGCACAATGTTTTTAATTCACCTGGCTGTTTTGAATAATTTGGTGGGACATACAGTCATATGTCGATATCCTAATATCATGACACCATCCTAACCTAGTTATGTTCAGTTTACTCAGCCAGAAAATGTAAAAGATTACTCATTACTGCTTCTTCTTACCTGATCAGTCCTGGTCTCTGAGGCTGGTCAGATTTGACTTATTCATTCATTTTGGGGTGTTTTTCGTAGAACATTCTACATACAATGTTCTGCAAATTGTCTGAGTCCCATTCCCACCACCCACCAAATCCTCACTGCCAGAGTGCATCAGCTTCTATTTATGGTGTATAATAGCACTGGTAAACACAGTAAGTCTCCTTGTTTTATTGTTGTGAGAAAAGGATGCAGGAAGTGTTTGTGTCCCAGTGTTTGAAGACAGGCTGCTAACTGTTTCAGCACTACTTATAACCTCTATTTAAATGACCATTGTTTTACACTCAGCCACAGATGAAGCTTTTAACCAGTGAGTCACCGTGACACAAAGATTCCTGGGTCCATGTCTTTGTGACATTGCAGTAGATGCATGAATTATACAGTAAAACACAATGACAATGTGGTTTCTACAGCAAGTCACGCAACAACTTTTTGCAATAAACAGCGAGAAACAAAACAGCAGTAGTTTTTTTTTACAAAGAATTATGGCATGGTAACAGGCCACTCAGCCCAACAAGTTCGTGCCAGGGTTTATGCTCCACACAAGACTCTACCCATTTCTTTAAATCCTCTCATACCCTTCTATTCCCCATTATCTCATCTGACCTCCTCAACTTCCCCAGCCTGTCCCTCAGATTCACTGAATAATTGCACAACATAGGCATTAGGTTTAACCCACAGTTGTTCTTCCTTCCCCATATCTAACCCTGACTAGGACTGTCTTCCTCCCCTGAAACAGCCAAAGCTTTTGTTCATGCATTGGTCATCTCTTAACTCCACTTCTCAAATGCTCCCTTTGCTGGTCTTCAGCTCCACCATGCACAAGATCCAGCTGATCCAAAACTCCACCACTCGCGCATACTGACCCTCACACCAACCAGTTCCAGACAGGCTCCACTGGTTCCCTCTTGCCAAATGGATTGATTACAATATCCCTGCACTTGTTTTCAAATGCCCTCAGCCCCTGGCACTTAGCTATCCGATCTGTTTCACCCACAACCCACTGCCTCTATTCGGCTGGTACTAGCCTTCTACATGTCCTTTGTTCCCTCCATTTCACCATCGGTGGCCAGGCAGGCAGCCACTGCACTTCAAAATGCTGGAACAACAACAACTTGGATTTATATAGCTCCCTCCATGCCAGGTGATGTCTCAGAGCGCTTCACAATAACGGATCCCAGGGCCAAGCCAGGGGGAGGGGGAAAAAGATGACCAAAAGTGTGATCGAAAAGCAAAGTCTTCAGGCGCGACCTGAAAATAGGAAAGGAAGGGACGAGGCAAAGGGAATGAGGAAGGGAGTTCCAGAGCCTCGGGTCGTACTGGCCGCCAACGGTGGAATGGAGGATTCGGGGGACAAGGAGGAGGCCAGACCCAGTAGACCCAGAACATCGACTATCTTTCCAGCTTGACTTTTCTTTCCTATTTTCAAGTTGCACCCGAAGACTTGCCTATTTGACCGTGCCTACAGTCATCTCCCCTTATACTCAGTTTGTTGTTGTGCTTTGTGTCAAGCGGTCTGGGATACTCCCCTGCATGAGAAACGCTATAAAAATGCAAGTTGCTGTTTTCACATCATTGCAACATCTAATAATAATAATAATAATAATAATAATCCTTGCATTTTAGATAGTGCTTTTCATATCTTATCAACATTGCAAAGCACTTCCCAGAATAAATACACTGCAAAGTGAATTGACTGTAAATTTGTGGGTGAAACGCGGTAGCCAATTGCGCACAGCAGTGTCCTCACAAACAGTCGTGGATTGAAATGACCAATTTAATATTGTGGTTTTTTTTGGACGGATTATTGTTAGGTGTGTGTGTGTGAAGTAAGAAAACTTTTCCAAGGTTTCACCCTGACCTGCCTGGATTTGAACACAGGTCTCACGCTTGTAAGGCAAGTGCTCTACCCACTGAGCTACGGGAACTCCACTTGTCCTCTTCACTCAGATAACTCTGGCTTGCTGCACATCTCCCGCATTCTCAGCATGACCATCGATGGCTGAATGTTCAGGTCTATCTCTTAGAACATGCATATGGCTACCTCTGCCTCACCTATTTGCCTTGCTCAACTTCCAACTCTTTTGTTGTAAAGCACTCCGAGACATCACCCTTATAGTGAAGGATGCTGTATAAATGCAAAAATTGTAAAGAAATAGGTGAAATTCTAAACAAATACTAAATTGCTTTATAGAATATATTGTACAGTGGATTGACTTTTTTCACTTTGGGGGTGAAATAAATAAGTTCCTCATAAATTTTCTTTTAGATCCCCTAGTTATTATATTTTGTCCCCTGGTTGGGATTCCCCAACCAGTTGAAACAGCCTATTTATGTTAACCTTATCAAACCTTTTTACAATTGCAAACATGGCAACTGGCAGAGTATGCTCAACATAGGGATTCTATAAGCTCCAGAGCAGTCTTTCCATCTGTTTTTCTAGCCTCAAAATACATCAATAAGGAAAACCCCTGGGTATGTGTGTGGAAAATATTCCATTTATCAAAGCTGATGCAATTGGGAGCAAAAGCAGAACAAACCAGTATGTGGAACAATTAGAAAAATACAGGAAAATCCTGCAAATTCAGGAAGGGTTGGGACCGCTGCTAATAATGTCATACAACAATTCAAATAAACACTGCAAGAAACATCAGCAGGAATAGGCAAAAAGTTGTTTTGGAAAAGGCAAACAAATGATTTGTGAACTGCTTCACATTGTTCACATCGGCTGTCCTACCTTCAGCCATATACTCCTAAACTCTGGAACTTACTGTCAATCCCTTCGCCTCTTTATCTATCTTTAAATCCAACCTGAATAAACAAATGACAAAGAAAATTACGTTTATAATGCGATTTTCACATCAGGAGGACATCCTACCTCTTCGACCGCACCTACATACACCTTCCCCTTCTCCCTTGTCCAACCCTTCCACTGTGCAGCATTCTGAGATGTTATCCTGTATCTAGGGTGCTATATAAATCCAGGTTTCTGTTGTTGGATCTTTGGGTAAAATCTGCAATACTGTCACATTTCAACAAATACACTGGATATCTGATATCTGCAATAATTGGGTTCACCTGGGTTCAATTCCTGACAGGGCAAAACCTTGGGCAAGTTTCCTTACTCCATACGCCTGATAATAATCCCTCAAAAAAATTGGTAATTTCAATCCACAACTGTTTGCGGGACATTGCTACTCACAATTGGCTGCTGCGTTTCACCCACAAAATATACAGTATACACATTTTACAGTATATTCTGTGAAGTGCTTTGAGATGTCTAGAAGATGTAAAAAAACGGTATATCAAATACATGGATTATTATTATTAAATGGAACTGATTTTGTGCTTTTGAAAACAAAGCAGTTGTCAGGTTGGGTCCTGCTATGCAGTGCAGCTCTGTGCACTGTTAGCACATGCACAGATGTATGGTGAGGTGTAGACTGATGTTACAATACAACAACAACAACAAACAATTAAATTAGATTTAAAGAGTGCCTTTCACATCGGGAAGACATCCCAAGGCGCAGAACAGTCAGGGATCGGGATACAATAAACTGTATGTTGATTATTTTAATCAAATCATAATTTGTCAAGACAGCTGTAGTATTTAATTCAAATCCATGTTGCTGTGAGATATAGAAATATCGGAGCTCAGAGTTCTAGGATTTGTTTCTCAGGCTTCAATGCAGATTTCCAATATTTGACTTCTTTAATATAAAAACTCCATTATAGGATTAACATTTATGAATAATTGCAAGGTTTTTTACCCATTAAAACTTTAATGGAGCATTCCCCTCCAGTAATACAATACACTACAGTATTAGTGCCTGGTAGATATCCATTGCCCACTTCAGAGAAACTTACTAAATCCCAAACCATCTGTGCGGAATTTTGATTTGACAAGGTTTGGCATGTCAATACGCAAGCAACTAGGATATGATATGGCCACTGTAATATCTCTGGTCTTAAATTCAAATAAGCCTTTGCAGCTATAGGAAACTCAAGTAAATAAACACTTTTACTTCTTGATTTTTCCATTCAGAATCACTGAAAAGCTACCCTGTGTGAAGAGCACTATCTAAATGTAAGCTGTTTATGTTATTGTCAGATTACGAGGAAAATCTCTGTCCCACGTTCCTACTATCCAGCGATTGTTATTAGAAAGCTGTGGTTGTAGGCTAAGAGCACAATCACACGAGGTTGTGAGTCAAAGAGGTGCAGACTCTTAAGGTTTAAATAATAATAATCCTTGCATTTGATATGGGGCTTTTCACGTTTTCTAGACATTTCAAAGTGCTGCACAGAATATAATAATAATCCTTGCATTTGATATAGTGATTTTCACATCTTCTAGATGTCTCAAATCGCTTCACAGAATATACTGTAAAGTGAAATGTCTGTATATATCTGGGCAAAATGTGGCAGCCAATTGCACATACCAGTGTCCCACAAACAGTCGTGGATTGAAAATGACTAATTTATTAATGTTTTTTTTGTGGGATTATCAAGTAAGGAAACTTGCCCAAAGTTTCAGCCTGCCTGGAATTGAACCCAGGTCTCTCGCTTATAAGGCGAGTGCTCTAACCACTGATAAACAATCCACAAACACTTGCAGCATTGCAGAATCTCAGTTGAATAGTATTCTCCATTGAGCTCAACCCAGATTGAGTTCTTACCTAACTCCCACACATGCACACTTTCCAGCACTGGATGGACATTACAAACAATGAGAACTTAGCTATTTCTACCCCTTAAAATGTATAATATGTTGGATGTCCTCCTGGTATGTTAAGTGCTCTATAAATATAAGTTTATATTATATTGTATATCATTACAGCCTTAGCACCATTGGAAAAGCAAAGAGAATTTTTCCTGGTATACTGGCCAACAATACCCTAAATAAAAATTGGTCACTCACTCCATTGCTGTTTGTGTGCCATTGTTGTGTGCATATTGGCTGCAGTATCCATCCAGCCACAAAATACACTTGACAGTTTATACTGTGAAGCTCTCAGACGTCTCAATGAAATGATAAGGCGCTTTATCAAATGCAAGATTTATTATTACCATTATTATACTTTCCTGCAGTCCTTCTATCTCTGCCTCAGCTTCACCGACTCAGGCCTTCTTCAC
Organism: Hydrolagus colliei; assembly: GCA_035084275.1. NCBI lineage: Eukaryota > Metazoa > Chordata > Chondrichthyes > Chimaeriformes > Chimaeridae > Hydrolagus > Hydrolagus colliei. The sequence continues at coordinate 44,037,228 of CM068745.1, read as the reverse complement.
TTCCTCACTCCAGCATCAGGAGATGTGGACAATTTCACCTTCGTTCTCTGAAAGTCTTTCAATAAATCTTTTCATTTTGCTTCCCACCCCCCTCCGTGATTTCAAAACCTCTTTAAAAGCCTCCTGCCAACTCTACCCCCCCCCCCCCCCCCACCATTTCCTAAAGGACACAGACTCCCACTGTAGCTCATTAAAAGACTTTGAGGCATTCTGCTATGTGAAAAGTGCTTTATAAGTACAAGTTGTTGGTCTAGTCAACTGCTGCCTTGACTAAGATCAGGTAACAGTACAGAGCAGACATTGAAACTTTGACCTCCTAATCTGTACTATGTAATACTGTGCCAGCCATCATCTTTACTGCCTAGCCCGAAGATGAAACTTGCTTGCTTTAGTTATCAACAGGAATATGATCAGATAAAGCACGTTTTGTTTTCCTACGAGGCTAGTCAAAATTACAGTATTTCTCTCGCTCTACTTATATATTCGGCCACAAGTATACAGTCAGATATACAGTATATTCTGTAAAGTGCTTTGAGATGTCTAGAAGACACGAAATGCAAGGATTATTATATTTTACTTCTTGACTGCAGCATGGTGATGGAATCTCACCAGTGAGACTGGACCCAGAGTGTAAAACAGAGCCCTTTGAATCATATAATTGACTGTTGCATTCTGGTGCTAAAGTGTTTGTACTGTATGTCACTTGGGTGGCCTCTGGCATTTTCTCTGTTGAATTCATATGGTGACAGAGAACATTCTCTCCTACCAATAGCAAATCGCAGCCACAAGGGAAGAATGAATTTCCTGCACAATTGTACATAAATAAAGGTGGAGTGGGGCGGAGGGGGAGGGCGTACCTCACACTCAAATTTGAGTGGAAAAGGTTGCTAATGGTTTTTCCAGTAGTATTACGACTGCACAATGTAAGATAAATGGAAGGCAAATTAGTTGCTATAATTGTACTGCCAGCCACACTCCGAGCATCTGCAGAATTCTGGGCATGGAAGGTGTGACCTCAGGCAAGCATTGTCAGAAAGCAATTAGTTAATGCTTGCTGGCAGGGTCACCAGGGAGCAAGTTAGACATGATGAAGAAGAGCTTCCTATGATGCCCTCCAGGATGATATAGACTGGCACTGAGACTCCAGCTGTCTTATAGTGCAGAGATACAGCACATTCAGTGAAGCCACCAGCTGGAACTAGTCTTCATCAACACATTGGAGTAGCCTATTTACCTACCCTTTGGTTTCAGACAGGATTGGAATAAGTTAAACATTAACAGAAAGTCCAAAATCCAGCATTGCAAGTATATGTTCAGCATAAAATTGCAGTGTGTAAAAGAGCCTCTCAGACAGATGGAAAAGGAACATGAGCTGGAATTTATCATCAGTGTACAATTACTGTATTGGAATGATATCAGTGAGAACAATCTTTTAACAAGACCTTTCAACGTTCGTTTTGAAAAATTTGAAGCCGACAGATTCCAGTGAGGCAAACGTTTGAGTAATGAAGATGTTCTGTTTGAGCTGTGAGAGGAGCATGGTGATTATGGGCTCTTTGACAAAGACCCTCTGAGGAGGTCAATCTAGTACTAGTACAAGGGGAAGAAGAGTTTCTGGCAGCGAGTTACAGGGCATTAAGTCAATCCAGCGAGATCACTTGAGTGGTTTATGAGTGTCAGACGAACATTGAGACTGAATTACTCCATTAAGTCACTGCCAGATATTTGCCGTTCTTTATGATGTGAAGATAAGTTTTTACTTTTATATTTCTCTTCTTCTTTCCGTTCTTGTAGATGGCATCTTACGGCACCTGGTGGCCCACATGCCTTACCTAAGGATTTATTATCTTTTTATAGTCAGCTGGGCATCTAACACACAAGGAAATCTGTCACCAGTCATATCCAACCCAAACTGAGAGTTCTATTTACGTAGTCATCTAGGAATGGAAATTTCTCCTCATCTGGAATGGAATGAGCACTCTCAAGAAATCGACGCTGCTCCCTCATTTCTAGAGAGTATTCGAAATAGATTGCGGTCCTTAGATTGTGCATTGGGATACTGCTGGAGTTTAACCAGCTTTTTTATCTGAGAGCATGGGCCCTGAGTATCAGTATATAAGGCTGATTCTGTTCGCATCCAACATCCATTGACATGCATCTTGCCAATATACTGTAAAAAAAAATTCACATAATAAATAGGAACCAGATTTCTAGCAGAATATTTCTTCTCTCTAGCCCATGTGCTGAGGACAATCATGATTCTATTACCAGAATGGTGAATCACTCAATACACACAGCCACATCATTTTACAGTATATCCTGGAAAGCAACAAAAACAAACAACAAAATTACATTGATAGAACACCTTTCACGTTGGGAGGACGTCTCAAAGTATTCTTGAGATGGCTCAACTTCATGATAAGGTATATTAAATAAAGGATTGCTATAAGAACAACCAAATAAAATTTTGTATATAACTACTCCAGAAAACATAGAATCAAACCTAGTACATTCCTTCCTGCTCCTCCTATGGTGTGCTCAGTATATTCACTGAGCCATTGAGGAGCGTTTCACTTTTACATAACCTTTATTCGGTTGTAACCTGTGAAATTTACAGGCATCACAGGATTAGGGAAAGGGCTAACATTCCTTGCACTTGATATAGTGTTGAGATGTCTCAAAGCGCTTCACAGGATATACTGGCAATACTGTGACAGTAGTGTAGCTGGTGGTGTCAGCGGAGCTTGTGATATTTGTTTTTAACCAAAAAAACCTTGTTTAAACATCTCCTAAGCAAACAAAACTGAAATTGGTGCTTATCCAAAACACCAGAAATATCCATTCTAGTGTACCGAGATGAAGCTTTCTCTCCCGCTCACAGTGACCAGGTTTCCATTGTGCATGTGTCAGTCTCCGCCTCTCCATCCCCCCTGCAGGCACATCTGGTGAAGTCTTTGAGAGGAGGGACCCACTGCACATACACAAAGCAGCTCCCCCACCCTGAGTGGCTTTGGTAGTGGCTTGCAGTCATGTAAAACATTCTTATCTATTGGTTCCTATCTGTTAGTAGGACCACAGATACTTTTGTTTGCACATTGAAGCTCTGCAGACACCAGGTCACCATGTAAATGCATCTGGGATGTTTTTGTAGTGATGACTTTGCTGTCAAAAGATTACAACTGAAAGTCGCTAGATCTGATTCTTGATATTATAAATTTAATATTGTTGTCTTCTGTTACTTTTGCATTGGAATGACTTCGACTGACGTTAAGAATGGAATATTACAGTGATTTGGCAGTGCTTACTGTTGACTATAAACAATTGCAAATGGTTTATATTTGAACAATTCACCAGTTTCCTGAACCTCAAAAATACAATTTCCCAGAAATTTATTATAGACTTATTGGTATTTTGACCGTGCCTTTGGTCACCTTTCCAGCCCTGTCCCTGGTTCGGTCCTCGGATCCATTGTTGTGAAGCGCTCTGAGATGCCGTCCGGCGTGGAGGGCGCTATATAAATCAAAGTTGTTGTTGTTCTGTGTAGGTCAATAATTATTACCATTTATTTATCAGGCTGCCTCTCCCACCGTGTCCACATCGCCTTTATATCCAAGGTTCCCATCAAAATCACTTTTAAAAATAGTAAAAAGTTTGCAAGTTGTCAGCATTTGAACTTTTATTATATCAAATGTCTTCATGTACCATTCCAGTTCTGTTTGTTGAGAAAGATTAAGTGTTCAGCTCTGCTTGTATGTAGTACAGTACATGTGTACTCTACATACTTTGTATGTATGTTTTGTATACTCTGCATCTGTGTTCTATATACTCTCCAGTATGTAATGTCTATTGTGCATGTGTGGATGGTAAATTCTGCATGTGATATATACTATATGCAGATGCTGTATTCTATAATTCACTCAATCCACGACTATTTGTGTGACACTGCTATGCACAATTGGTTTGCCACCTTTCCACCATTTATCACAAATTATACCTCAAATACTCGTGGATTGAAATTACCAATTTAGTATTGTTTTTCTTTCGAGGGATTATTATCAGGATTGGAGTAAGGAACTTGCCCAAAGTACTGCAGTGAATCAAATTGAGGTTTGATTGCACAATCAAACCCAGGTCTCTCGCTTGCGAGGCGAGTGCTCTAACCACTGAGCTACAGGACTCTGCTGTATTTGCAATACATTTTATATTTGTGCAGTATCTAAATGCTGGATACACTGTGAATCCTGTGTAGGCCGCATCAAGCATTCTATATGCTGTATATGCTACTGCAGACCCCGAATTTCACCAAGCCAGATAAAACCATTTTATCAAAAAATGTTATACCATGACAAACTGGAAAATTCTTTAATTCAGTCTTAATTTAGAAACTAGTCAGATTCCACTTTTCCTACAAAGAACTATCTTGCAATTTATTTGTTTTATAAAAATGCATGAATGACCTTTTTGGATTTTAGATTTTAGATTGCTAACAGGAAATTAAAATGTCTAAATTTGATTTGGCTTTGTCATGCAGTGTAGAGCTTTTGTAAATATGTCACATTTCCACTGGCTCTATTACCTTCGTACCCGAGACACATTTGCAGATTTCTTTGAGACTGGAGGTTAGCTTGATTGTAATAAATAAGATAATTTTAATCTGCGTTACATAATATAGCCTTCTTGGGGTTCAGTGAGGTGAATCCTATGAGGTAGGTCTGGAAAGGAATATCTCTATTGTAGTTGGAGGCTATGTATAGTCTCATAGCACTGTGTGATGGAACATTGGTAATATGGTACCATATCTGTGATTGTGGAGCTCCTGTGGCTCAGTGGCTCACACACAAGTCTATATCATGTGTTAACTCTGGGCAAGAACCATAGCGATAATTTGCATTTATATAGTACATCTCACGTGTGCTCTTGTCTCAGAGCACTTTACTATGTGACCAGACTCCAAGCAAGAAAAAGGGCGAGGTAGGGGAATGAAGGCGAAGGTGACCATAGGCAGCTATTAAGGCACTGATTGGAAACAAAACAATAAAAAAAGTTAAGAACTGCTCTAACACTCCTTCCATTTTGTTTGCCAAGCTCCATATAAATTCCTGAAAGCTTTAGAGTTGGGGAGGAAGCAGGAAAGATAAATGTTTCCTTCACAGGAAATGGTTCACTGATACATTACTCTGAGCCTGGATGTCTCAGTAATGCAAATATGTAAGAGCTCATATAGGAACAACAGATTAGATCAAATGTAAATTATCAGGTGACCTTCGACTCCCAGCCACAGTTTTGGAACTGTGGCAAAGTGGGAACGTGACAGTCTAATGTCAGACTGTGAATTGCTGATTTTTACAAATCATTCAACTCATTGGAAGTGATTGATTGTGATTCAAAAAATGCAGGGTTGATTGAATGGTTGCAATGCCTTTCATTCATTCTGCTGTTTCTAATATTACCTGGGTTGTGTGAGCGAGGGACCAAAAGCTAAAAGGCCATAAAAGTGCTCTGAGATACTACCAGCATGGAGGGTCCCATGTAAGTGCGTTGTTGTATATAGTATATCAAATGTAATGATTATTATTATTATGATTTTCTCCAGTGGCATTTCAAACATGGCAGGCATTTCAAACTAATTCAGATCTTTGCATTCTATGTTTACAAGCTTATTCACTCATCTCCTACCCCTACACACATACACACAAAAAGTTGTTGCACACGTTTCGTGAAGGTATTGCTCATTTGAGGAGGTTTCCACAAAAATGCCTCCAGAGGGAGAATAGTGGAAAGATTCAGGTTACCCTGCTCGTGTGCACCTTCTTGTGGCCAAGTCTGCATGGTGCCAGGAAGATCCAGTTTCTACCCACCATCTTAATACACTATCTCCAAGAGAGAGGTCCTGGCAGAGTTAGTCCTGGGAGTGCATTGCTGTGTTCACCCCAACTGCAACCAATATATTTTCTCCATGGTCAAACCTTTAGATTTGTCGTATGGATGATGTCTAAATGTCAGGTGTTTTGAGGGCATTGTAATCCTTGTAATAATTGTTAGTTGATCGGCAAATTGTTTTCTGGAGGCAATAATCCCTCTTTAAAAATATGCAATTCACCGTTTGTGGGACACTGTTGTGCGCAATAATCCACCACGTTTCACCCCCAAAATACACAGTCATGCCACTTTACAATATATTCTGCAAAGCGCTTTGAGACATCGCAATGACGTGATAACATGCACTATCAAATGCATGGATTAATATTATTATAAAATGATAATTAGCGTTATTAACAGCATATAGTGCTGTATGCTTTGAATATACAATTTACACAGTATATATTGGTTAGCGTGGCTTGTGGATATATATTATAAATAAACAGATTGGTTGTGGTGAAATTCTACTATTGGGAGTTTGAACACCATGTCTCAGTGTGAAAGTGTGGCAAGCTGTGGTTTGTTTATATGGGAAGCAAAGGACGCAGAAGAGCCAAGTAACTTCCTATCATGATTACATGGCTGGAAAGTGTCACGGGCTTTTCAAGCTAGTTCAGGTCATCACATTCTGTGTTGATGAGCAAACTCCCCCTCCCATGCACGCAAAGACATACACACAAAGAGGTTGCAAACACATACATACAAAGAGGTTGCAAACATTTGTTTCCAATGATGTTACTATTCTTTTAGAAGATATCCAGAATAAATCTAAAAAGAGAGCTTGGCAGAAATTTGGACAAGAAAAAGAAGAGTCAGCCTTTATGTTTAAGGGCATGTGGCAAATTGGCTTCTGAGGGATGCAGCACAGTGTAGACAGGCTGTTTTAGTCTGGCAGTGGATGGAAAGGCAACCAACAAGTCTATAAAGCAGTGTTTTCTTCTGATTGGCACATTCCATTTTCCTTTCCAATCCCCTTGAGTGCTATAATCCAGTGTGACATCTTCAGGCAGTGCATTGATTCCTTTATTGCATGTATTTCTGCATTACAAATGTGCCCTCAGAGTTATTCCTTCAGAAGCATTGCTAACTGTCTTTAAATTAGCTGCAATGTACATACAAAATTTCTCTTCAACTGGAGGAGGTTAACAGTGCATTGGTTGGCTCCTGCTGGCAGGAGGGGAAGGTTTCCAAACCCTTTTAGCTACTGGATTTCCTCTGCAGTCTTGAGGCAGGACTTGAAGAAGGCTAGGGTGGGGGCAAGGTGGAGGGACTTCAGGGTGGTGTTCCAGAGGTTAGGGGCAGAGTGGCTGAAGGTTCGCCTGCCGATGGTGGGGCAGGTGGGTTGGGGGGTGTGGAGTAGGCCAGAGCCTGCTGAGCGAAGGAGGCAGGCAGGTGGGTAGGGGGTTGGGAGATCACAGAGATAGGGTGGGACGAGGCCATGGAGGGCTTTGAATGTGAGGACCAGGATCTTGAATTGAAAACTCTGGGTGATGGGGAGCCAATGGAGTTGGGTGAAGTTGGGGTAGATGGGGTCACGAAGCTTGGAGCGGTAAAGGACATTGACCGCAGATTGTCTGCAGTGCATGCAGGGAGGAATTGGGAAGGCTATCAAGCAGGCCATTGACATAGTCAAGCCTGGATGTAATGAAGGCATGAATGAGGGTTTCAGCGGCCTGAGGGGTAAGGTAGTTGCTCCTGGACCCTCTACAGCACCCTCTCCAGGTTATATGTGCACTGACATAGATTACCAAGTTTCATACATGGTAACTTTTTCACATGGTCAAGGTACTGGGGGGAGCAAATTGCACCCAGTTAGAGAAAGGCAGATCAGAAGCAGGGAGACATAATGCCAATCGGGTAAAATAATTGAACACATTTTAGAAAAAACGGCTTTCAGGGAATTTTAGATACAGTAAAACCTTGATAATATGGCATAGTTGGCCCACTCACTTCCTGAGTTAGACGGTATGAAGAAACCTAGCTGGAAATGGCTGGGGGCTGTATTTTGAAATTGTGCCAGTTTTAAGGAGTGGTCAGCTTTCGGAATGTCGGATTATCGAAGTTTTACTGTATTCTCAACTCATATTTTCAGGTTTAAGAACATGGAGTCATGTGGCTCAACCGTTAGAGCCCTCGCTTTACGAGTGAGATTCCTGGGTTCGATTCCAGGCAGGACGAAGCCTTGGGCAAGTTGCCCTACTCCATATGACTGATAATAATCACTCAAAAAACAATAATAAGTAGTTCATTTCAATCCATGACTGTTTGTGGGACACTGCTGTGCACAATCAGCTACTGAGTTTCGCCCACATATATACAATCAGTTCACTTTACACTATATTCTGTGAGTTTCGCCCACATATATACAATCAGTTCACTTTACAGTATATTCTGTGAAGTGCTTTGAGATGTCTAGAAGAAGTGAAAAGTGCAATATCAAATGCAAAGATTATTATTATTATCATCTAAATCTGAAAGATTGTGCAATGAAGACTGATTTTAAGACTGTTTTTCAAAATTATGCAGAATCGTACAAATTTTTAAAAAGGCCCAAATTTATGAAATTTCTTAATACTGTACTTGTACTAAATAACCAAGCAAATTTAGGTCCAATGATGCTGAGCCTATGTCCACAAGAAATATTGAGCCTCTGATGTGATAACAAAGAAAGCCTGACCACAAAAGCTGTGGGAAGGAATTTCATTTGCGAGAACAGGGTGTCATTTTGGAATAGAGAAAAACAGATCTTATCAACAGGCTGCCAAAGTGTAATACTGATGACAATAGAGAGCCAATACTTTGAGACTTGGATTCTGCTTAGAAGGAAATGTAAGCGTTCATTCTTACTGGGTTGAGTATGAGTAGTGCTGTGATTCTCACTATAAGCAGAGCTTTGTTTCATTAAAAGAAAAGTCTATTCACTGTCATGGTAAGTGGACTGGGATGTTTTTCATGAGTCCAACTCATTGATGTTTGAAATCATTGACTGTGTCAAGCATCCATAAAATTCTAAGCGTCTTGGCCATTATGGAGTTGTGGAGGACTCTCTGCATTACAGTGGAATAGTTAGTGCTTGCCTGCAGTATAAAGAGTGAATAGGTTTCCCAGTGTTTGGTAATGCAGCAATTATTTAGTAGCTACTTGTTGCAATTTTGCAATAAAACACAGGTATTAAAAAAGGCAATAAATGCAAATCACTCCAGCATAATGTTTTCAGATGAAGCCCAAATAAAGTGAGAATACCATTCAGTGGGAGGGTTAGGAACAGTACTTAAGGTAACAAGGATTTAAAACTAAATGCATCAGCTGAAATTGAATATTGATTTCCACATGATTTGCTAAATGGTTAGTGTAAATCATGTCAAATTTATAAAGGCAACATAAATTGTGTCTGTGTCAGCGTAAAAGCCTGTATTAACGGGCAGTCAGTTTGCTGTAGTGCTTTGAGTTCCCAGTCTGCAGCACTTTCTGAGTGTGGTGGACAGACAGACACAGGAGAGATGGATGCAGTGCTGAGAGTAAACAATAGGCCAGGCTCACAATCTAGTAGCTCTACTTTAGCAGATTACTGACACCTACTGGGCAAGCCAATACCTGGTGAATAAGGGAGTGGAATAATACCAAGAGGCCGGTTGGAACTGTGTGCATTTGAAATCTAGGGCCACTGTGAGTATAAAACAAAACTTCAATTCAGCACAATTTAAACTGTAAAATAATAATAATAATCCTTGCATTTGATACAGTGCTGTATCACATCTTCAAGACGTCTCAGAGAGCTTCACAGAATATAATGTAAAGTGAACAAAACACAAAATACGACAGATGCTGGGAATCTGAAACAAAAATAAAAGTTGCTGGAGAAACTCAGCAGGTCAAGCAGCATCCATGGAGAAAGGAAAAAGAGTCAGCGTTTCGGGTCTATAACCCTTCGACTGACCCTTCAGGTTGTAGACCCGAAATGTTGACTCTTTTTCCTTTCTCCATGGATGCTGCTTGACCTGCTGAGTTTCCCCATCAACTTTTGATAATGTAAAGTGAATTGACTATATGTTGTGGGTGAAACACAGCAGTTATTTGTGCATGGTAGTGGCCCACAATTAGTCATAGAGTGAGTGACAAATTTATTATTAAAAATTCTTGATGGAATTATTACCCACGGAAAAATGAACTGCCAATCGACTAAAAACCAGGTTCCTGCTTACTGCTAGGTAAACAGAAGCATGTGGAGTAAGGAAACTTTCCCAATATGTTTTGCCCTACCTGGGAATCAAACCCAGCTCTCCCTTGTGAGTGCTCTAACCCCTGAGCTACAGGACTACACTACAGGATACAAATCCATGTCAACAAAGAGATGGAATATAACATTTTGCAATTAAGAGGCATGTGATTTAATTAGTGAACTTGGTCAAATACAAGTCACTCATTCTTTCTCTCTGTCTCTCCCTTACCCAGTTATATTTTAAAAGGTCTCTTTGTTTCATTCCTTCCACATCACTGGAAGTAGTTTACCTCATTGTCATTTCATTCACTCTTGGGACTTCATCCCAATGTGAAAAGCAAGTGTAAATTGTGTGTATTGTAGTCACTTTATGATAAAAGAAACTAATAATAATCTCAAAATGCTTTCGAGAATTCTGTAAAGTGTATTACATTTGTAGACAAATATGACCTCTAATTTCCATACATCAACATCCCATAAAGAAACGTGAAGTAAATGAACATTTTATTAGCTTGAGTTTTGTTTGCCTTGATAGTGCCATGGGATCTTTCAATGACCACCTGAACTAATGGAGATGACCTTGTGCAACATATGATATGAACGATGGTACCGTTGACAATTTAACATTGATCATATTTGCTGAGTATTTTAATAATAATACTGTACTTATATATGAAATTCAAGGATTATTATTTAGTTTGGCATCTTTAATGTCAGGAGGATATTACAAAGTGCTTCACAGGATATACTGTAAAGTGTAGTAACTGCATGTTTTGTGAGAAATTACACAAACATTCTGTTCTTTGCTTTGAGCTGACTGTTCTGGAAGCTAAAATACATAGTTCTTGAACTGCAAGAACGATGTATTTTACAGCTTGTAAATTGGTTATTTCAATCCACGACTGTTTGTGGGACACTGCTGTGCGCAATTGGCTGCCGTGGTTCACCCACAAATATACCGTCATTTCACTTTACAGTATATTCTGTGAAGTGCTTTGAGACATCTAGAAGAGGTGAAAAGTGCTACATCAAATGCAAGTATTGTTATTATTGTTATTTTGGCATTTAATCGGCCATGGAACTTGCCCAATTTTTAATCAAATTTTCCAAATGGAACGATCACCTCGGATGTTGGCACAAGTCATATTGCTACCTCATGTTTTGTATTATTTATCAGCTGAGAAAAGATGTGAGTAGTGACTTACCTCTGGTTTGTGAATGCTATATTTTAGATGACATGAGGCCAGCCAGGTTAGTCAACCATCAACAGTGCCTTAGATTGGATTACTGTGGACTTTCTTGGTTTTGTCAAGTTTTCCAGTTCAACTCCATGGAGACCCCATTTGCCTCCCGTCCCGCACCCTAAATTTAAATAAAAATAGAATTATTTAGAAAATATATTTTGTTGGAAAGTAGAGGATAAATGGGCTTTTACTGTACCATGAATGAGATACAGTATAAAGTCTCTTGTAAGATTTGCCTCATTTTTAAGATTGAGTACTTTGTACGTTGGCAACTCTCATTTGGGATTTCATTTCCGTTTTGAGATATTCAAGGAATTCCTCGGTGTTTTAGCATCAGGTCTAATTAATTCTTTCAGCTGGCATTGTGAGTTAGCTATCTAACAGGCCATCAGTTGCCCCATTCACACACCAGGGAGCAATTATAAAAGAAATGCATTTTGAAATGTGTATCCAACCTTGGTTACATGTTTGCTATAAATGTATCTAGCAATGTTGTGGAACTCAGCATCTTATTTTTAATGCAGAAGCAGTACAGAACCCTGTAACATCTAAGTACTGTGCACCATCATAATGAAATGAAAAATACTATGTTAAATAACATCATAAGCATTAGATGCAAACATAGTACCTGACTAGATTTTCAAAATTCAATAGAGAGCTGCTGGATTTTAAAAGTCTTCCCACTTGTAATATTTGGAGGTAAATATTAGGCAAGCTTGATATCAAGAAGTGCGTAATTGTTTCATTGTTAACACACACACCTCGGACTGTATTACAGTACAGTATATATAGACAATGGAGAGAATGGTTACCAGATTGAAACTGCTTGTTTCTATATAATTCCCAAATTCTTAGCTTTTCAGATACAGCCATTGAGAAAAGGTGATATAATAATTCAGTCATGTTTTGCATGGTTGGTTTATTAGTGGCCCTCTCATCAAGACAAATGTTTTCTATCTGCCACCCCTTTAATAAATAATGCGCAATATAGAATATGTTAATTAGAATGGCTTCATTATTCCCTGAAGTCTTATCTCCAGGCCCCAACCCTTGTCTTATTCTCTGGTTGCAACGTTGTTCCCAACTGTATCATTTGTGAACTGCCATAGTGTTCACTCATTCAGTGGTCATTGCTATTTCATTTGGAAAGTCAAGATTTCATCCAATCCAGTTGACTGCCAACATAGCTCAAATGGTTGAGTTGATACATATAGTATCATGTTTGTCTATGCCAAATGTATTCAAAATGTCTATCATTCTAAGACATTTTACCGTCTGTCATATTGCAGTCAAACGATACATTTTTTTAAAGCCCAGAAAATAACATTTACTCTGCAAAACATTCACTCTGCACTTTACGTAAATCATGTGATGCACTTTGAGACATCTTTCCAATGTGGAAGGCACTGTATCAAATGCAAGGATTATTATAATTATAAACCTCAATCTCATAAACTTTTACTGTTTAAACTTGTGCAGAAACAAAATTGGGACATTCAGCAGGACACTACAGTGTTTGCTCTTTCTTTATTGCAATTTTCTGTTTCTGAGACGGCAATACCCTAGTGACACATCATTGTGATAATACATCGAGTGTCAGGAGATATGCGGCAGGTTAATGAGCTGGCGCTCCTGCCTGGCAGTTTTGTTTGCATAATGGTGATACATACGGCTATGCAAAGTATCTATTGAAGGTAGATTGTTATAAAGGTACTGACTGCTACTTGCATCGACAAGCTGTCACTTCACTCAAATATATCATCTCAGTTCTCCCCCTGGACTATGATTCCTACACCACTGAAATATATTCATTAAGTTCACATTTCTTTCACCTACAGCATTCTAAAAAAAAGCGCATTTGGATCTATTTACATTCAGGGAAGTGAAAACAGTGATTTAGGGGTATTTCAATACTGGTTCCCATATTTATGCTCAAAGATGCTTAAAGACAAACAGCAACAAAACATTCATTAAAATTAACCTCCCAGCAGTATTATGATGGGATTCGGGTACTGAAGGAGTTTTTCACCTTATTTTACTGCCACTCATTGGAATCCTGACGTTTAATTTAGTAATATCAGACAATTTGAATACATCCTGTATTATGAAAGATACAGGTGGAAATACAAGCCTATCACTATTTCTATTGCCAGCTTATTTAATGGTTACAAAGACACCCTCAATTATCTCTTATGTACAAAGTAGACTTTTGAACAATCAAAATCCAGCACAATAGTAACATTTGTGGCATTTGTTCCATTGGCATTTTTTCAATTTACTCAGCTGTCTACATTTAGTAGAGATCTGAACACCTGGATGCTGTTGCTATAGCAACAGCTGAGGCTGTCCTGACTTGGTGAGAATCACATTGTTATCCTCACCTCTCACCACAGGCTACCACACACACACACCATAGAAACAATTTGATTGTAGGCACCGTTTGAGCATAGAACCCCTGTATACTACAAGGATTTACAACCAGTAAATCTCTGTAAAGCATTTTGAAATGTTTCTCAGCATTACATCAAATGCAATTGTTATTGTTATAAATAGTCCACATTGCTGCTCACTGGCTAACCTTATAAATGAAGAATCACTATTAGGATGGAGGCTCAGCAAAGCAGCTGGACATGTAACTGTGTATGAGAGTGTCTTCATGAGAGCCAATTTACAGTCACGTGTACTAATTATAATAGTAATCCTTGCATTTCATATAGTGCCTAGAACATTGAATGTCTCTATAGTGCCTAGAGACATTTCGATTAGACACCTCGGCATAGATAGACAGGAGCAGCTGACACTTCAAACCTTACTGGAAACTTTATGTTAATAGTGGGCTTGACTGAAATATGCAAAGCTGGGTGTATCTAAAAGTTCAAGCGGTCATTGTATCTTTGATATGACATCACAGAGACCTCAGTGACAAGTGTGGAACAGTTTGGAGATGTTTCTGCCAATTTGGATTCCAAAGCAGTGTCACAAATGGATTGATTAATGTTATTGCCAGCATTTCGAACCTCATTCCCAGTGTGAGTGTTAATTCTTGAAAGGAATGTGAATTGCAGCCCACAAGAAGCGTTTGGGCCTTTGGAGAGCCATCTGAACAATGAAATAAAATTTTAAATGCAGCACAGCAGAAGTACAAGAGTTTAATTAAATCTTTTTTTTATCTTCTTACTTATGCGAGTGTTGATGAATATAAATCTTTCCACACTTATACAGGTATCATCACCTTAGGTACACAAGGACCAGCTGGAAAATCAAGCTTCCCCCTGCCTTGGCCTAACAAAGTGCTTTAAGACCAATTTCTGAAATGCTCCTTCTAATTGACTGTATTTCAGGATCTAAAATGTAAGATATGCAATATGGATTTGTTAGGACTTTATTTTGCTGTTTCTGATTTGCAAAATCAGATTTGACAAATGACAAATTGTCACAGTTCTAAAATAGGAAGCAAACTGATGGGCAGATTATTTCATTGCGATTCTTTGAATTTCCCCAATATGGGATTTACATTTTGTAGGTTATGCATTTTGCAATCAGAAGTACTTGAATCAGGTAATAGCTGCATTCAAGAGGAAGCTGTAGATTCCTATGAGGGAGAGGGGAACAGAAGGATTTGGGAGGAAGTAAGGAGTGGGTGGAGTATAAACATGAGCATGGATGATTGAATAGTTGGGTTGTGTGGCCTGTTTCCATGCTGTACATTGTTTGTAAATCTCCAAGCTGGCTGCTGTGCTATATATCCCTGTGCTAGTGATTCACTTATTATGATTCTTTCTATTGGACTCAAAAGAACTCCAACCTTTTCATTATCAAGCCCTTTTCTCAATTCTCACTAAGTATTTGTGTAAATAAAACATTTTCTTCTATTTATTTCCCCCATTTCCACCTGAGGGATTTAACACGTCCCTGGATGGATTCCTGGGTGCTCACTCACCTTTCCCCACAATTTGTGTTCCTTAACATTAGGTGATCCTTCCAATATTTACTAGGAACCTTGTAGGTCTCTTTACTGTTTACTGACTGTATCACAGTCCACTCACTCATGGACCTTTGCAGTAATGTGGCCTTGTGATTTTTGCTCAGCTGTTCACCGCTAGGAATTTTGAGGTGTCGTAGGTCTAATCTCTGACTGCTAAGATAAAACTGCAATTTATTAATGTTTCAGTTTACCATCTAGCTTCACAAACACCATAAAATGGTATTGAATTACAACCTGATCCAGTGAGATTGTATTGATTTGTGATTTGGGAGTGGACATTATTCTGAGTGTGAATGTTTCCCATATACACACCCAGAGGGAAAATGCTGGAACAGATTTGGGTTGAGTATTAATAATAATAATATTCCTTGCATTTGATATAACTCTTTATTACAATGTTGAGATATTTCACTGTTAAGTGTTGTGACTATTTGTAGGTGACACAGTAGCCAATTTCCACAGAGCATTGGCCCACAGACAGCCATGAAATTATCATTTATTTTATATGAGGAATTGTTGGCTAGGACACCTGGAGAAACTTCATTCTCTTTTCTCATAGTGCCATGAGATATTTAATGCTAACTTGGACTGGAAGATGGATCTTGGTTTAACATCTCATCTACAGGACACACATCGTTTTCAAAGAAAGCATATTTACCTTGTGCTATTCTTGAGTTGGGAGTGCTTGATGCTTACAATGAAAGTTATTGTGAGTTAGAGTCTCATATTTTGCCACCACCTTTACTTTTTGTTGGCCAATCTACACTTAATACTGTGATGACAATATTTAAGTGTTGCTGTTCTTGAGGCTGTTTGGGGATTGAGCTGATCATGATCCTATCCCATCTGCTTCATGAAGGCTGGCACAGAGTCTTCCGTGGAATGGATTTCAAACCTGGTTTGTACATACAGCCCATGTTTACTGGAAGGACTGTTTCCAATCTTTTACGTCTCTTAGGATCTCTTCTGAATTTATGCATCAAATTTTAGTTTGACCAAGTAAAACACTTTGATCATGAAAGTATCAAGATATCTCAGGAGAGTACATTAAACTTTCATGCCACAGTGGAAACAGTAATTAATGTAACTTCTCGATCACTTTGTCATTCTTTCTCGGGTTTAGTGCCGGCTTGGCTGGGAAGAAATTCTAACCTTTAACCTGTAAGATCTCTTCTGAAATCGTGCATCTGATTACATTGAGTAATAATAATATTAATAATCCTTGATTTGATGTAGCATCTTATCATGTCTTCGAGACATCTCAAAGTGTTTCACAGAATATACTATCAAGTGAATTGACTATATTTTCTGGGCACCAACATTCATGGATTGAGTGACCAATTTATAATTTTTTTAAATTCATTTTCTGGAATGTGGGTCCTTAAATGCTAATTCCTCTTTAATAGCTCCATATTCTTCCAATGTAGACCCACATAATAAATATAAAAATACTGACAATGCACTCACCCTCTATGCACAATGAGGACTTTTCTATCACTGGATACCCATCAGAGAGCTGACATTTCCCATGGGGCTTGAATCACAGCCTTCTAATTCAGAGATAAGAGTGCTACCAACTGAGCCAGGCTGGCTCACTATTAGCAAATAGGAGCTAAATCATGAATTCCTCTCCTTTTTGGTAGAGTTAGCGAAACTACCCGCAGTGCTAAATTTGGGGGCTTTGCATTTATTTTCAGCAGGAAATGAATTGAGAGACCCAGGCTCATTTAACTGACAAAGGTAGATATTTTTATCTGTCTGTCATGACAGGATTCATACTGCTTTTTTGTTCAAGCTTATCAAGCTTAAGAATTTTTTGACATTCTGATTTTGCAAATTCAGTTTATTTAGCCAAAAGATAGACTGCTTTTGGTATATTAATTAATAAGCCTGCTTAATAAACCAATTGCACTTTTACATGAACAGGGCACAGACGTTTATGGGGCTTCGGCTCAATAAGTGATTGAATGAATAATCCATCATAGAATATGCTGCAATATAAATGTAAATGATTACCGGTAAATGACACAAATGCAGATTTTGAGTGCTGCCTTTGATGAGTAAAATGGCAGTTCCAATAAGTTGTTATTAAGTGCCTCTGATCCTGATGGAATAGGCAAATGCCATTGATTATGCCCACAATTTCCCAACATGGACCATAGGAACCACAACTTAGCTCACCCATTCAATGAGCCATACAATTACTATAGATGTGCTTAAGAGTATTCAAACCACACTGAGAGTGTCAGATATGCATGTTACCTACGCATGGAAATTACTGTGTCAGGAATGGAATGCACACTCTCTCCCAAGGGGATGTTGTCTGTCTATCGAATTCTGGTGGGTGTTAAGCACAGTGAAGGCTTGGGGAACTGAGAGTGTATACTGGGGGGTATTGCTGGAGGTTAACCAGCTAAAATCATATGTCTTTAGAGGGCTGTCTGGTAGGATTTCCATTGCTCATCCAACTCATCACCCAACCTGTTTGAATTTGTCTTGCAGGATAAACTGGATCCAGGAGTGGGAAGAATCCCTGGTCCCAGAGAAATGGTTAAACATGTTAATAATATTCTCTTAATATTCATGCCCTCTCTTTCATGCTGTATTTATTTACAAAATACTGGACAATGTTTTGGGCTATTGTTCCTCCATTATCTTAATTGAGCAGAACAAATATTTTGGCCATTTATCTCACATCTGTTTGTGAGTCTTGGATGCAGATTACCTGCATGATAAGTCTTCATTATAACAGTCAATATGCTTTTTAAATATAACTAATTTGGAGAGAAATTCCACTTGGGTCTAGGTTCACTTGTTTGTTTAGCATTTTAGAACATCCACAATTTGCCGAATTGTTGATTTGAATCTTAATTTTGAAGCTGGTTTTCTGTAGATTTAAAGGATATTAATTCCCACTAAGATGATTGAAGAATTTGCTAAATCCTGGAAGCTCTAAAATGGTACATGAATCAAATAAATCTACATCTAGGTGAATGAAATCTCTCCCTTAATATGTGTCACATGTTTTGAGACATTTCTACATGATAAGAGGCTGTATCAAATGCAAATATTATTTTATGCTTTGAACTGCTAGAAAATTAACTCTTTAACTACAGCAAATGGTTAAAGCTTCTGTGACCAAAATGTGAATATTTTTTTTATCCAGCCATTATATCTTCTTACCTTTCTTCCCTGCAGAGCCTCACTTCTACAATGGTGGTAATGATTTGCACTGATATCTGAGGCATCGTTGTGATTGACAGAAGAGCTTCTGTAATTTTTAAACCACTGAGCTGTCTCTGCTTGCCTCCGCTATTAATGCTTTTCACAAGTCAGGAACACAGAGCTGTCAATGCCGATGAAAGTGTTAGGACTCAGGTTTATGATCAGCAGGTGTGATACTTTTTGCGGTGCCGTGGAGATACGGGGATTAGTTTATTTTTTAGAGTGGCTTGTGTGAATTTAAATTACATTTTTTAACCCAGATTGAATGCCATGTGCCACTCATTGGGAGTCGCAGCCAGTTGGAGGAGGAATTGAAGAAGGTCATGTAAAAATCAGCGAGGGAGCACACCGCATGAAAGGCGCTAGACAAATGTAATTTGGTATTGTATACTGCTTTCTGAAGGAAGAGCAGAACCAGAGTAAGATAAATGAGAAACATGCATGGGGAATGCTTTGTTCCTGCTAATCTCTTCTAACTTTGGTATGAATCCATTCAATTGGTTTCACAATAACTGTCCAGCTTCATTAGCCAGGACTAAAATTCACTTATGTTTGAGGTATAAAGACCCTGGTGAGAGGCATAGGATTGTGGGCAGCACTTTCTCTTCTTTGTTTTACATTTAGTTTATTTCTAGTCTGGAATTTTTATGCATGCTATTTTTTAGAATATGGTCCTCTTCTTCCCTGCCCCCCGCCCTCTGGAAAAGTACTGACTCCTTGACAATGGTCACCCTTCAATATCTCACTTGAGTAGCCATTATTCATGTGTGAACCTAGGCATGGAGTGTTGACAACCTATTTCAATGTGGGGCATCAAAGGTCAAACTCAACCCTAATCCTTACTGACACCTACATCCATGCTGTGTTTGCCTTATTAGACAATTATTGGAATTGGAAGGATGGCAGGATATTTCCTCTTTCCTAGTCTAGGGGATACTGAGGCCAACTGTAGTTTAGAGTTCAAGATCCTTGTCCTCACCTACAAGGCCTTACACGGCCTTGCCCCGCCCTATTTAACCGATCTACTCTCCCCCTACATGCCCACCCGGACCCTCCGTTCAACAGGACTTGGCCTGCTCCAAGCCCCCCACCCGAACCGCCCCACCATCGGAGGCCGGGCCTTCAGTTTCTCCACTCCCACCCTATGGAATGCCATTCCTCAATCCCTCCGTTTCGTTTCTTCCCTTTCCTCTTTCAAGGCCGGTTTGAAGACTTTCCTCTTCGATCGTGCCTTTTGTTCCATCCCGAACTCTTTTACCTCCCCTTCGTGTTTCACCCCTTCCCAAACACTCCCCTCTCAGCTCGGGTCACACGCCTCCTGTGCAGCGCCTTGGGACGTCCTCCCGACGTGAAAGGCGCTCTATAAATGTAATTTGTTGTTGTTCTTGTTTTTCTATTGCAATCGTGGCTGGTCCAACAGAGTGAATACTATCCACTCTCTTTACACATTACTAGCCACTCTCTCCACACACTAGGCTTTCAAAAACTACAGTAACTTGCATTTATATAGAGTCCTTCAAGCAGGTAGCATTTTGAAGCACATAATAGATGCAGAAACATCAACAGAGATGAAATTGTGGCAGTTTGTTAAGTAGGACCTGTACCAGGAGAATGCCAACCTGCTACGGTCGATGAGGGAGCAGAGACAGTGGAGGAGGATAGCCGGGTCGACTGTTGAACGCAACAGAGAGGTCTAGGACAGGAGGTAGAGGGAGCCCTTGTCACAAAGAGAGACAACATCATTTGCGATTTTGCCTTGCACTGTCTCTGTGCTGTGGGCAGGGTGGAAATCCGATGGGAGGGGCTCAAGTAGGGAGTGGAGGGAGAGGTGTGAGTACATTTTCTATTTCAGTGATTCACACATGCACACCTCCCTCAAAGTGAGAGCACAGGGAGAAGAGGATTGTGGTGGCGGACTGGCACTGCAAAAGGGTTCAGGATTTTCATGGAAAATGGGAGCGTTGATTTATGGAGGGTGCAAGTGGCAAAACAAAACAATACAATACACAAAGGCCAGGACCAGTCCTACCCTCCTCATGTATGCGTCTGACGCATGGCTATCTGAAGGGTAAGTGTAAGTCAGTTGATTCCCAGGGAGCTGGTGATGGCGTGGCTAAGGCTGGCAGCAGCTACATGGGGGTTAGGGGTGGGTGGGGGGGGGGGGCGGAGCTCCCGTTAGCACTAGCCACCTGCCGTCTCTGAATTTTAAAAAATCAGTAACCATTTTCATGGGGACTTTCCCAAATAGCCAGTTGTTGTCCCCTCCTCTGTACATGCCCAACGAGCCTCAACATACCATGCACCTCACAAGATCACTGTGCTCATTGAATGAACCTTCCCTGATATTTTGTTGGCCCTTTCTATTATGTCTGCAATGCTAAAAGTAAAACTAAAGCTAAAGCATCTTTCAGATACTGATTGACCTGTGGAGGGGTTCCAGCATTTTCTAGTTGGTTTCCAGTTTGCAACCATGGCAGTTTTGCCTTTTATCGCTATAGTTGCTATTCTTCATAGGACTAAGAAATACCCTCCGGACTCGTAGCCTTTCAGTCAGTTCACCAATTAACTAATGGAAGGACTTAAGCACCACTGAGGGGAAATTCCACCACGATCGAAACAAACTCTATTTATGTGGCATTTTTGAGTGTGCCGTTTGTCAAGTTCTCAAGTACACCATTGATTTTTAAATAGCTCTTCTGTAAATTTTAATAAATAATAAGTAAGTTCTTTTAATAAAACCGTGCTCAAAGGTTACACCGAAGCAACAATTTACTAAATCTTGGACTCTCTGAAATGCGGTGTAACTTGAGTAAATTTAGACCCTGGCGAAATTTAAGTAAACACATTGCCATTAGAAATATAGTCCATTTTAAACATGTCTAGTTAAGTGTGTGAGCGAATCTTGTACAAGGCAAGTCACTATAGTTTTCAGTGTGATTTCTTTGTCCCACTCATTAAAAACCTACTTGGTTGCAATGGGATATTTCCACATCACTGTAGGTGTATATCTACCACCGCAGGACACTGTCAATTTCATAGATTTCTACTGTAATTAATCTATGATTGCCGGTAGCTAACAGCCCTACTCTACAGTTGTCACTTTACGTGAAATGTTAAAACGCTGCTGGAGACTGCCACTTCTATAATTGGAGGCCGTCTTGCACTGATTCAAAATGTAGTGGCTTGTCATGAACAGACTGATGCTGACTTCTCCTTAGTTGGTGACAGCTGTGAATAGACAACCTCATTTCAGAATTTCATCTTACTCTCGCTGTCTTTGAACCACAGAAATGGTATTTGAAACTGTAGGAAATGCAAGTCAAGAAGCATGTTGAACTTAGGATGAAGACCTGTCGAGAATCTTAAGTAGTAAAAAGTGACTTCATAAATGATTCAGGAATGTTTGGGAATACATAGCATGGATACAAAATCTCAAACAAATTAACAAGTCTGAATGTAACACAAGTGATTTTAAAAAGTCAGGAACCAATCCTTGCTGAATATGTGCAGGTATTCAGAACGTGCCAGGAATTTGCTTACATCAGATTTGCAATAAAGACGTCTCGCCTTTGATTCAAATCTCTGCTCAGAAAGGCTTTGTTGTTGACAGCATGCCTGCCATTAGATTAAGACTCCTGATGAATTCTTTACTGCTTTTTGTTTTGGTACTGTAGGTACCCACCATTGGTAGACAATGATTATAATCCTCGCATTTGATATAGTCGCTTTCATGTCAAGAGGATGTCTGAAAACACTTCATAGGATTCACTGTACAGTTGATGTACAGTTACTTTTGTAGGTGAACATTGCAGCCAATTTTTCTTCATGTCCAATACCCAAATATCTTGGAATATTATAGCACTCAACTTGAAAGTTCAATTCTCAACAGGGCAAAATGTTGGGCAAGTTTATTTTACTCCATATACCTGTTTGCAGTAAATAGGAACCCAGTTTTTTGTCAATTGGTTTATCCCAGTGTCATAATTCCTTAAAAAATTAATAAATTGGTTACTCAATCGATGACTGTTTATAGGATACTGTTGTGCAGTATTAGCTGCCGAATTTCACCCACAACATTTACAATCAATTCACTTTACAGTATATTCTGTGGAGTGCTTTGAGAGGTTCCAAAGGTATGATAAGGCACTATATCAAATGCAAGGATTACTGTATCTGAGTTCAACATGAAATTCAGACATTTAAAATTAAAGTGAGAAAGTCCTGGAACCATTGAATAGAAAGCTGCCTTTCAGGTGATCCTATATAATCAAGCCTGACATAACAGGTCTCCATCATGCAAGTGCACATTGTTGTTGCAAGACTCATGCTCTGTTACACTCTTGTAACAAAAGGACTGAGCATTGCATTATTCAGACAGTCTATTCCAAGTGTTAGTAGTGATAATACTAAATGCATGTTTGCTGCAAACAGTTTCTGCACCAGTTATCTGGTAAGACCCCAAATTCCACCAGGCTTTACCTTGTTCATATAACTAAACATAATTTAACAGAATTTTATCTTAATGTTTAAAGATTGTGCAGAATTATGGAAAATCCTTGAATTCAATCTACATTTCAAAGATTTTCCATAATTTTGACTTCCAAGTGAAGACTGAATTTAAGAATTGTTCACATTTCTGCAGTGTTAAATTTTAAACTAAATGGTTTGCATGCTAATAAGATGGAATTGTAGGCCTCCGGGTTTCTGAAAGTTCAGTGCTCGCCTGTATTTACAGTGTATTTCTGAATAAGAACAAGATGGATATCCTCACTCCTGCTGAAATTATTACACTGCTGCTAATGGAAGATGCAGCTTGGTTTTTAAAAAATATACAACATAATATTCCATAGAATTGCTGTAAAGTATTAGATTCTTGATATATTTCACTATCTGATGGGCATTGAACAGCTTCAAAGACTAGTTGTAGTCTGCAGAGGCAAGATAAATCTTTAAATTGGGTTTATGTCACAGGATCAAAGAAAAGCCATGACATGTAATAATGCACATGGTAATGGAGAGAGTCAATGCTAGTTCCACATGACTGGTTTATAAAGTCTCAAATAACTTGTATTTTCTTCTGTTGTTAAAAAGATGGTTGGGCTTATAAAGATTTACTCATGAATTTAAAGCTGAATAATATTTTTACAAAACCTCAAACGGTCTGTTTATTACCAGATGAAGGATAAGAAACTTTGGAGTGTTAGTTTTGTTCTGTTGTTAGCTCTCTCGCCCTTGGTTTGGAAGATTTGCAGTTCAAGGTCAGTAATGAGATCATATTGTTCTGGTACTCCACATAGTGAGTGGGGCATTTTTGGAGGTGCTGTATCCAATTGTTGTGGTTTGTACACAATGCTAAATTGTTCCAGTTAAAGTCTGAAGATTGTGTGGTGTGAGTAATGCAGCTTTAAATCTTTATCAGTTCTGATCTCTTATTCTTCCATTATTTTCCTCCAATATTGAGCACAAGTGTAAAAGTAACCCACTGGCAATTTATTATTCTCTTGTACACTGGTTATTAGTGAAGATATCTTGTCATTATGATCCGTGCTGTGAAATTACCACTGTATCTGATCCCATGTGTTTTTCTTTGCCTTCTTGTCTTCCTTACTAATTGAATTTCTATGTTATTGGCCTGGTGCGAGGCAAAATAAATGAAAAGACAAGGCCAATGCTTTTCCAGGGTACCTCCTCCCTTGAAAAACACGAGAGAGAAGATGAAGAACATAGAGGGGAAAATGTGCAGTTTTTGATCATTTATGCCGGCATTACAGTAATGAACACTGTTAATTGTACTCCTCCTGTGTCATACAATAATATTGATGTATGACTGCTCATTGCTCAAACATTAAATATTTACACTGATATGTTTCACCCACAAATATACAGTCAATTCACTTTACAGTATATTCTAAAAAGCGCTATATCAAATGCAAGAATTATTATTATTAAAGCATGGTACTAAACCAGTGATTGATGGTGCTGTGTAATTTGTAGAGCTAAACAATTGACCACCATATATATGCCAGTTTTCCTAAGGTCTAACTATAAATGTAAGGATTATTATTATATAACTAGAGATAGAGTAGTTATTGTGGAAACATTTGGAAGGATTTAGTACAGATTATATATAGAGATATATACAGGTACATAGTTTAAGATTGCAGCATAGTGGCTGTATAGTGTGCATTTCTGTGTAACAAAGTGTAATCAATACTAAGAAAATAAAAATATAGGACCATGGGGAGGCTGTTGACTTGTTGAGCTTGTTCGATTGATACTATTCAACATAAAAGTGTAGAACACTGCAATATAATACATTGTTGCATATAAAATGCATTAAAGAACTACAGTATTATAGAACTATGTAATCTAAATGGCACAATGTGGCGCAGCATGGTTCAATACAATGTAACAATGGAAAACATCAGTAACGGCATGCTACTGTGGTGGAACACAGTCTAAACAGCAAGTTAAGATTTTTAATGGTGGTTTATGACATTTTGATATGGTAAATCAGCGTAAAAAATGTAAGCGCTTTCTAATAATCAATGTGTGTGATAGCATAACAGTATAATCCATGATTGATGATGATATCCAACTTTGATATCATTACACATGCTATACATTAGGCAGTCCTGCAAATGAAAACAAAATCATAAGAACCTGGCTCCAGTGATGAGCTCTCCCAGGTTAATAATAAATAATAATAATCCTTGCATTTGATATAGTGCTTTTTACATTGCAGTATTGTGTGCATTGTGACCTGACTGTTCAGCGCTTGGCACATCCTCCTGACATGAAAGGCACTCTATAAATGTAATTTTGTTGTTGTTGTTTTTACGTCTTCTAGAAGTCTCAAAGCGCTTCACAGAAGATACTGTAAAGTGTAGTGACCGTACATCTTTGGGTGAAACGTGGCAGCCAATTGAGCACAGCAATGTCCCAAAATAGTTGTGGATTGAGTGATCAAATTATTATTACTTATTTTTTTCTTTATTTTCTTGAGGGATTATTATCAGGTGTGTGGTATAAGAAATCTTGCCCAAGGTTTTGTCCTGCCAAGAATCAAACCCGGGTCTCTCACTTGCGAGGCGAGTGCTCTAACCGCTGAGCTACAGGATTCTGATGTGATGTAAACAGAGTATACTGGAGGAGATACATTTTACATGGTGTTTTTTCAAACATTGGCACCATTTATATTGTTGGTTTCCTTGATGAACACTATTTAATTCCTAGAATGTCTTGACAAACTATTTGGTAATGAATCGTAGTCTAATCCAATCGGGTCCTCGGCCAACATCCTAACATATGGATGTTGAGTATTCTCTGACATTTGAACATGAAACCTTTCAGATCTCTGTGGCTCATTGAGTAATAATTAGTCAGGAGAGAAATAAAATGCAAATTCAAACAAAACTAACACTATACAACATTGATTGCACATTGCGCAACTAAAATTAAAACACATTGATTTGATATTGTGAATCCAGTGTAGATACAATAGTGGATACAATAGTGGATATACATTAGTGGATATACAGCTCAACTGGC
Source organism: Hydrolagus colliei (assembly GCA_035084275.1). Taxonomy (NCBI): domain Eukaryota; kingdom Metazoa; phylum Chordata; class Chondrichthyes; order Chimaeriformes; family Chimaeridae; genus Hydrolagus; species Hydrolagus colliei. The sequence continues at coordinate 44,011,085 of CM068745.1, read as the reverse complement.
TACTGGCATGCTTCCTTGCCACAAAATTTTATTTCTTGAGATTACTTTTTGCTTACATTTAACACGTTTATTGCTTTCAATTATTTATGAGAGAGCTAGCAGATTATAAATATTTCATACATATATCACCAGGTGCTGAACACACCCTTAATAAATAATATATGCATTATGTGATGTATAGAATGATGGAGCATGCATTATACATATGCTCATTTCTAACCAGGTGGAGTTAGCATACTAAAAGAGGTATGCTAGACATACTAAATAACAAAGAAATTTTGCAATAGATCCAGTGATTGCTGGATGATTGACACAGGACATGTTAGAGAAGGTGGGTGCTGAGATCACATGATTGAGTAGAAGATGGTGTAATGAGCACCATCTTGTGCACATGGTTAATATATCATTGATTCAGTATCTCCATTGAAACTGCCATCTACATAATGTCGGCAAAAAATTTTTTTTTGAAAAGGAGAAAGTGTTACCCACACCCCGACCCCCCATCTGCAGATTTCTATTTTGGTACAATCAGTACCCACAAAATTTAATCTTAACTATTCCTATTGTAGGTAGTAGGGTCCAGCGATATATCGCTAAAACCCGATATCATTTTCATATCGATATGCCAATATAGACATTTTTAAAATATCGATATATCGAAAAAACAATATATTGAGGTAAAAAATCGGGATGCGCGCACACTGAACTACGAGACCCAGAATGCTTATCTCTATACACAATGCACAGACCGAGGTGCAAAGCCACCATATTGTATTCACAGTCCTCGAATACAATATACAGGTATGCAAGGGGTGGGGGGTGAGAGAGACGGCTGGGGGGGGGTGAGGGGGAGAGAGACTGCTGGGGGGAGAAAGACGGCTGGGGTCGGGGGAGAGAGACGGCTGGGGTGGGGGGTGCGAGAGAGGGACGGCGGGTGGGGGGGCGGGGGGAGAGACGGGGTGGATGTGATAATATACAGATAGATAGAGATGGGGGGGATGTGAGAGAGGAGAGAGGGAGAGAGACAGAGACACACAGACAGAAAAACACAGAGATGGAGAGAGTGAGAGACACAGAGAGAGAAAGATATTTACCTCCTGAGAAGATATGCCCCGAATGCGCGCGCACCCGGAATGCGCGCGCACCCGGAATGCGCGCGCACCCAGAACGCGCACGCACCCGGAACGCGCGCGCACTCCAAATGCGCGCGTTGCGCGCGCATGCGCAGTACAAAAAACCCGAAAATATCAATATTTCGGTATATCTCGATATGAGCCCATCGATATATTTAATCGGAAAATTTCCATATCGACGGACCCTAGCAGGTAGTTAAAAACATGTTTTCAAAGCAGTCCCATCTCCTTGGCTCTGTGCTTGCCTTGGCTCTGTGCTTGCCCAAATTGAATACAGGACAGTTTGACAGTCATGCCTAGCTGCAACCCGTTCGTCGACTCGAAGGTTGCTAATGGCATCAGGAATCCAGTTGTGAATTTTGCCCACAAAATATGCAGAAATTTCACTTTACAGTACAGTATAGTCTGTAAAGCGTTTTGAGGTGTCTTAAATACTTATATATCAAATGCAATATTATTAGTTGATGATTATTACTGCTTACAGTATTGACTCACTTTTCTACCCAAATAGATAGGTTTTTTAAAAGAAAAATGTATGTTTTATATTTAGTACATCTTTTGTATATGTTTGTAGATCTGTATTTTCCACTGATAGATAAATAGAAATATAGTGACTAAATTCAAAAATAAGGTATAATAAAGATAATATTTTACTGCTTTGTTCATTTAACTGCTGGGCCAGAGTCTGTTCTGTACAGGTATGACAGAGGGTATTTAACACAATGGGGATGTCAATCTTCAGTTTCCTGATCAAATTGGTCCTTTTCGGTGTTTGGCCAAGAGAATGTAGGGAGGGAAGAAAACGGAAGAAAACAGTGTTATTTAGCCATGTGTTAAATTGTTGTATATGATGACAGTTATATTTTCCTGCAGAATAAAATACTCTCTCTAAACTGTAACAATTGTATTCTCTTTTCAGCTAAGAGCCCCTGGGAAGTTTCTGCTGGATTTGATCTGCCAGAACCTTAACCTGGTCGAGAGTGATTACTTCGCCCTTGAATTTCTGGATCATCGGAAAGCTATGGTTTGTGCAATAATATATTACCATATTGTACTCTTTTGTTCAGTTATATGAAGATCAAAAAATTGCAAACCGTTTGTAAATGTCCCAAATTAGTCCCCAATGTCTAACCTGAGGGGATGAAAGCTATTGAAATGTTAAACAAATGTGAATAGACTCAAACTGCACACTGTTCTCCTTACAGAACAACATGGTGTTTTTTTTATATTGTTTCCTTTCGATTTTAAGTGTTATCTTTTTTATGACAGTATTCAATAACTAATGGAATGATGAAATGATTGGTCTTGTTTATGTACCAAAAGGGAACAGTTTAAATGAATTTGGTGTATCTCTTAATATAATCCCATTTGGATAATTCAGTTTGGAAATTCTTCCCTGGTGGTAGAGGCTGGGATGTATCCAAATCTTTATGCTCTCATGTCTTTTATGTTTAAAACAAAGTGTATCAAGGAACTCTGCAGAATTTCAATCTATCAGATGGATGTGGTATCTTACCTGATAGCATCTGGGAAAGGAGTCTTATTTCTGCCATCCTAGTCTGGGTCATCTGATTTTCTGCAGTCTGGTGGGAATACATGAAGCAGTCTCCCAGGTGCAGTTTAATTCAGTGGTCTCTGAACATCAGGCTTAATGGCCTCTTCTGGAATACCTCCATATTGCTATAAGGAGCACGTAGATATGGAAAGCCTAGTGTGGTTTGTTTAATTAATTGGCATTTTTCCACAGCAGCTCTTTTGTTCATCTTTCTGATTTCCTATTTCCCACTTCATCTCATTCACTATTAAAGAGAGGGAGAGAACTTTGAAAAAAAAACTTTCCAAAGGGAAAGAAGAGAAAATAAATTGGTTTCTTTGAGGCTAATGCTTTTGGAAATCAAATGAATATCACATTATTTTCTGCTTTTAGCTGATTTTATTAACAATGTTTTTACATTTTATTTTATTACGCTGGGTGAAGTGATGGGTAATAATGTGATAAAAGCTTGGCAGTAATGCACTAGTTGATAACCATAAAAGTAGTGTTCATGTCAAGAACTAAATAAAACTTTTTTTGAAATCTGACATAACTCAAAATGTGAATATTTGTGGGAAACAATTTAATATTTGCAGTCTACTCCACCTTCAACAATACAATGGAGAACCCAGTCATTTAATGCAATGTAATATTCTTATGATTGAAAAAAAAAGTAAAATAATTCAACACCATTCTATCTAATAAATATAAACCACGGTTTAAACCACGCTTTGAAGAAAAATCTAATTAACGTATACAATCGCACCTTCATGTGCATTCCATCAAATTCTTTGAACCCTTTATGAAGTGCATCAATCCCTTTTCAAATGGAAACAGACTATTTAATAGTAAATACAGTCTTTGTTGTACTTTTAGGTATGGCTGGATCTTTTAAAACCAATTGCGAATCAAGTCAGAAGTGAGTACTGTTTGTCTTGTTGATTTTTTTTACTAACTAATGTGTTGTGCATGATCAGGTGGGAAGAATTTGCAATTCCTGAGAGTGCTCACATGGAAGCTGTGTGGGTGCCTGTCTTTATTGCAATCTCTTCAAAACTACACTTGGGTGGTGCTTGAAAGAGCCATTGAATGTTTTGCTTTAGTGGACAAATGACTTACGGTAAAAGCTGGTTTCTCTTGGCATTTGAACTTATGTCCACAGGGGTGGGAGACCAGCGTTCACCACTTTCCCGAGTATGTGCTATTACTGCTTGATATTCAATTCATGTTTGCTTCATAAAACACAAAAATGACTTAATCTTCCTCTAGGACCAAAACATGTTGTGATGAGGTTCGTGGTGAAATTCTTCCCACCTGATCATGCACAACTACAAGAAGAACTAACAAGGTTAGTGCCATTTTTCTCTTTGCATTAATTTGTTTCTCATCTTCTTACTTATCAATGTGCATAGCAGTGCTGGCTGATTTTACTTGTCTGTGCCAGCTGCTAGGGTGATGCCTTGGTTTGAACAGGGAGCGGTGTTATTTCGTTCCGAGTGCCAGCATATGTCATTCAGCACTGATAAGCATATTCCTGTATATAGCCCCACCTGCTTACATCATCTGTCTTTTAACAGGCTTTGAATTAGCTTTGAAATCAAAACCTTCCCACAGGAGAGCAAAAGTACATCCATTTCAACAACTTTTATGTGTCAACAAAACCAGCTTTAAAAGACAAGGCTTAAACACCACAAGCAGCATTAACCCTTCCAGTCATCTAGAGAATCATTTGCTCTTAAACATTACATTAAAAAAATGTTGCAGCAGAGAAACATTATTGAGATGCTAATATGGGAATTTTTCTATGAAGATTTGTACAGTAGCACACGTTGAGCTGTGGGTTTAAACGGTGACCTTTCCCCCTTTTGGGACACAGGAGTGGGTATAAATTGTGGTTGGTGATATGTAGTTGCTCTGTTGTTGACAATTCCCTTCAACAAAAAATCAGAGTACAGCTTGTATCCTGTTAACTAGCACACAAATCTTTGAGCCCTCAAGCCCACCTGGTGTCACAGGCCAGCTTTGAGCCCAATCATCATGACGATGGGGGGAGGAGGGTGGCGCAGGTGGTGGAAAAATTCAGTTAATATAGCTTTAGTGCTCATTAGAGCGGAATCTTCAACAATTAACAGATCACAGGCCCTGATTTTCACCTTGTGAGTTCACATGCTGTGTCCAGGAAACTGTCCGCGAACAGCTCAATATCTCAAGTAAAAGTAAGATTGATGATGTGCGATAGGGTCATTCTGAACTCAGAGAAAAAATATGATTTTCGCTGAACTGACCTCTTTCACATTGAGGAATACTGGATTTCCCATTCAGAGTCCCTAGTCAAATTGGTTCAGATTTTAAAGAAACCTTTAATTTATTTGAATCTTCTAACCAAATGTTGAAGGGTTCAAAATTAACACTGATTTTTGGATTGAGAGCAGTATTCCTTCAATAATCCACAGGGCTCTTGAACCAGCTGGATATAGCTTTTAAATAATTCAGAGAAGCTGGACTAATATTTTATCTACTCTAACAAGCACTTGTGATTCCAAAGAGGCTTCTATCTGTAAAATTGCTCCCATGAAAGAAAAAAAAGCATTTGTGCATGCTAACTATGTGGATACATCAGATTACTGGCCAACCAGACCAATTTCACTTAATGATTGATATTTTAGGAGCTCTGCAAGAAGTGGATTGCTAACTGAATCCTGGAGAATAACAAATGTTATACTATGATTCAAAGCTGGAAAAAGTGCATGTGAGAAATTCTGTCATGCACACTTCATGATAATATTAATCCATGCATTTGTTATAGAGTGATTGTCAAGATATCTCAAAAGCAAGTTCTCCATAGGATTTACTTTAAAGCACAGTGACAGTCAATTTATGCACAGGAATGTTCCACAAATAGGAATAATAATAATAATCCTTGTATTTGATATAGCGCTTTTCACATCTTATCGACGTCGCAAAGCGCTTCGCAGAATATACTGTAAAGTGAATTGTATATTTGTGGGTATATTCTACAATGAAACATCTCTATAGCTTATTGGAGCATTTTTATTAGTGGGGTGTCTGCACTAACATACCTTAGCTACTACTTTTAACTACTGAGATTGATGCCCATTGATGTTATACTCAGTGCTTGTCTTGGTGAAGTAGTTTTCCAGCATGAAAGAGAGCCATACAGAACCAGCTTTAATCCATCCATGAGGCTCGTCATTACCCCAGCCCAGCCTGTGTGTGTTCTGTTATGCCTAATAATAATCGGTCCAAAAAAACCACGATAATAAAATTGGTAATTTCAATCTACGACTGTTTGTGGGACAATGTTGTGTGCAATTGGCTGCTGCATTTCGCCCACAAATATACAGTCAATTCACTTTACAGTATGTCAAATGCAAGGATTATTATTATTATGATCTGTGCTGATTTAGCTGGATTTACTGTGAAATTGGTAGATTATATGTATACTAGTCCTTTATCTTCTGCATTACTCAAGTGTTATTTTTCACCTGTGAGCCCAGATAGTGAAGTTCAATATTAACTGTCTAATATTAGTAGCCAACTTTACTTCCACACTCTTTGGATGAGATGTTAAACCGAGGTGTGTGTGGATGGGGTGGGGGAAGTGATCACAATGAAACTCGATTCTGTCTCCATCCAATGTCCACACACACACTTTCCAGCAGAGGTCTTTAGACCACAATCAGGAGCAGGCACCAATGAAAATAATTTATTGTTTATGTAAGTAAACAGCAATCCCTTTCATGGTTGCTAGTTACATAAATAAGGGGACTTGTATTTCCTTCTTCACACACCATTTGCAAATGGTGCATACGTCACTTGTTTACACACGATGTATATAATATATGACCACATCAGTAAGGTACTGGGTTCTGGCAATCATGGAACCGAAGGCCATAAGGAGTTAGAGATTTCAGGATAGAGCAGGAGAAAAGGGAATACATCTCACCTGTTTGGGCAAGGTGGAGATTGGTGGAGGAGGGGGATATCAAGGATTTATAAAGCTCCTGGAAAATGCGAATTCAAAGCTTTCCAGCAATTGTTTTAAAAAGTTAGGCCATTTTATGACACGTTGCTTTTTTTAAATTAATGTTGACTATAAGTGCACTGCTGCTGGAAGGGGATTTGTTTTGAAGGCTGAGTTGAACTGTCACTTGTAGCTTTTCCTCTCTCCTGACCTAATTATAGAAAAAATAATGCTGGTCCCATGTTAGAAAGTGTGACCTAAAAGATAGAGTTTGAATCGCGAAAGGCAGGTCGTAGTGAGGAAATATGGGGAGAGTGAAATATATGTGAATGCTGTACTGAATAGTCAGGGAGCTGGTTGACTTGGGTATTTGTGTTTTCCAGGTACCTCTTTGCACTACAGATCAAGCAGGACTTAGCTTCGGGAAGGATGACCTGCAATGAGATGAGCATGGCATTGTTGGTGTCTCACATTATCCAGTGTGAGTAACCTTAGATTAGCTTCTTTCAGGGAAGGAAACAAGTTCTAAGTCTGTCAATGCAGTTGGCTCCCAGGATCTCAGCTCAAAGACTTGAAGATCCTTCATGGTTTCACTGAGGTGTTTTTCGGTATTCTGGAAAATCTGCTTCAATTTAAGACTGCACAATAAATTTTGCACAATCTAAACCCTGCGAATGTAAGAAACGTTCGAGCTTGGGAAAGGGGTTGGAAGATATTTTGTGTCTGTATAAACTGCTGTATGAACTGACAGAGTAATTTAAATTTCTCATGCTTGTCACAGCGGAGATTGGGGATTTCGATGAAAACCTTGATCGGGAACATTTGGAAAAAAACAAATATATGCCTCAGCAAGATACACTAGAAGACAAGATCATGGAGTTTCATCGAAGACATGTGTAAGACCTCAAGTAGTCATTCTGTATGGTTATTATAGCAGATAGAGATGTGCAAGCCAGTAGCTTCATTGTAATTGTTATCAGAGCTTCCCTAATGTCTCAGTTGGTAAATAAGGTTTGTAAAGAGTGGATGGTAAATAATAGCTGGGAGTTTCTCGCATATATTGCAAAATCTGCCTTCCTATCTCAATCAGGTAAAGCACAATGTGAGAATGCTGGATTCACATTCTAAACAATGGATTCAAATCTCAGAGTTATTGAATGAATGTTATAACACACGGAGAGGTCATTTAGCCTATTATGATTATATCATCTATCCACTTCCCCTGCCCCTTCTTCACATGCGTTTAGAATCATACAATCTTACAGCACAGAAGAAGACTACGCGTCCAACGGTGCCTACGAATACATATAGTGCTATCTAATTAGTCCCGCTGTTTCCCCATAGCCTTGCAAATGAAAAGATTATTGTTATTATATTTTTCCTTTTATATTTTTTCATTTTAAAATACGTGTCTACTCCATTTTTAAGAATATTAGCTCAGGAAATCAATTCGGGACCAGAATGGTCACGTCTGGTGAAAAGGGATGTTTTATCTGCAGTGAAATATTATTAATTATATCACTCGCCGGCACCCTGCCAGTCACGGATACTGATTTGACAGCAGTTCTGTTTCCTCAGTATCCAAGTGGGAAAAAGCACTTATTTGTGTGTGAGGTTCAGCACAAATCAGCTTTGGAAACACAGTCTGGGCTATAATTGATATTCACATCACACTGAATTTGTGAGCAGGAGTGCAATAATAGCAGCATTTTAGGTGATCAAGCTTTGGATTGTTACAGGTAAAAAATGAGCTTTAGAAATGGTTCTCACACAAATTCATGCAGATGGATTTTCAGAACTCTATTCAAACAATGTTACTAACAATTCAAAGAAAACCTTAAAATCATATTCATATACTTGCTATCTAAAAAGGGAAGGAGAATTTTGATTCACATGCAGAGCAGAGTTGGACTGGAGATAGATTTTATGATAGTAATGATTTGGGATCTTAAACAAATTATGTTACAGTACCATAATGGAACTGCTCAAACATCAGGTAATTATTTTATTAACAATGGCCCCAAAAATAAATGCAAAAAGCATAAATTTAAAAAAATAATATCTTTCAGAAACTTTGCCTACACTTGCTCTGCTATAATTTTTCCTTCTATTATTCTCTTCCATAATCTCACTATGAAAATATTTATATTTAAACTTGTTTTCAATTGTTTTTACCTATTCTAAACATTTTTATGGCTAGAACTAAATTTGAAATTTCTGCCTATAATTAAATTTCATCTATAGAAAAGGTGTAATTGTCTTTAATGACCTTGGGATAGGGGGGAGAAAAACAACTAGGATTTGTGCTGCCTACCACTACGCATTGACCTTTGCTAGAAGTGAATCAATGCAGATGAGAGTGAGGATACGGGTACGGCTTGATTTTCCATTCGGTATCATTCTCTGTCAAACATAACACAATTTAAGCCCTTGAATATATATGATGCTGTGTTACTGATGACCTTAAATAGAACATGGTGCACCAGAGACCTGGGATAGCAATGTGGTGCTGAAATACATCAGAATAAAGCATACTGGCAGATGAAATACAGGTAGACCTCACTTAACGTTGCTTCAGTCAACGTTGTTTCGTTATTATGTTGCTGATACATATGCTGATTAACATTAATTTAATGTCACAACGTTCATTATTATGTCGTACACGTGGGTGGAAACTTAACTACTTTGGGTAGCGTAGGCGTACATAAACTTTGAACGTCCATTGCCTTCAGCCACTATGCTCGAAAGCTCTGGAACTCCTTTCCTCACTCCCTTCACCTCTCCCCTTCTCTTCCCAGTTTCAGGTTTCAGCTAAAGACCTTTCTCTTTGACCGTGCCTTTGGTCACCTTTTTTCCCCTGCCCCTGGCTCGCCCCTGGGACCCGTTATTATGAAGTGCTCTGGGCCACCATCCGGCATGGAGGGAGCTATATAAATTGAAGTTGTTGTCTGGTATTCTTGCGCGGGTTCACTTAAAGTCGTTCACTTAAAGTTGCACTTTTCGCGAACACAACTGCGACGTTAAATGAGGTCTAAGTGTAATTACTTCCTCAAAATTGTTTCTTTGTTTCCTTGTCAAAGAGGACAGACACCAGCGGAATCAGACTTTCAACTCCTTGAGATTGCCAGAAGATTAGAAACATATGGAATTCGACAGCATCCTGCAAAAGATAGAGAGGGAACCAAGATTCACCTATCTGTGTCACACACAGGGATCATAGTGTTCCAGGTAATAGTTACTAGTTTGGTATTCATGCAGGAGTCATATTTATCACACTAGCACTGGACAATTATTTAGTTGTATGAGATGAATGAAACGAAACATATTTTTGTCTTTGATGAAGGGTCAAAATAAGATAAACTCATTCAACTGGGCCAAAGTTCGCAAGTTGAGTTTCAAGAGAAAACGGTTTCTCATCAAATTCCGACCAGAAGTCAATGTAAGTGATGTTATGTTAAATAACCAATCTGGGTTTGAGCTGGTTTTGAATTAGTGCAGTAGTGATTATATTTTCACTTCTTTCTTTCGTTGCAGTCTTGTCAGGATACCTTGGAGTTCTCCATGAACAGTCGTGATTCCTGCAAGGCATTCTGGAAGATATGTGTTGAATATCATGCCTTTTTCAGACTAATTGAGGAGCCCAAACCAAAGCCTAAACCTATTCTTTTCAGTCGAGGCTCTTCCTTCAGGTTTAGGTAATAGATTTGCACCTTCCTGTGTAACTTTCTCCTCTTCTTTCCTGAAGGTACTGACTCATGTTGGGAGTATAATTTCCTACGCATCAATCATCCTCCAGTACCACATCCAAATGGCTATTTTTCACATATGGGCGAAATCAATACGTGTCACTAGCCAGTTGAGGAAAGCATCACAGTCCAGGTCCAAAACTAACTCACATTCCCAGGAAGAGAGGGTCTGGTTGTGATCAGGAGTTGGGACCTTGACTGACTGGTCCACTGTCTAGTTGATTCCGATTGTGGAGCTCTAACTAATGCCTAGTTTGAGTTGAACCATATCATGTCTTGCAGGTTGCATGACGCGATAACTCACCAGCCAGTCATTTTACCAACTGAGCCTGCTAGCCGTAGTTGAATGCCTTTGGAGAAAGATTGAAATGAGATACGATATTTCTGATCCACACAGAGAGTCGCGGGGGGAGGATGCATTTAATTTAAAAAAATTACGCCAGACAGCTGTTTGCATTATGCTCTCAAACCAGCTATGACAGCAGCATTTAAGGTGCATTAATGCTTTTGTTGCGGGCGCAGGTTGTGTTCTACAGATTTGATTTCTGCGTTGAAACAGGCAAACTGAGTTCTTCACACTGGGGAAGTGGCACCACTGACTACTGACCACCTACAGGTTGTGGGCTCTTCATGCGGAAGCAGTAATCCCGCAAGAAGGGCCACTTCCCATGGAACGCATCATGGAACTAAAGTGAGTCTCTGTTTGGTTTCAGTGGCAGGACACAGAAGCAACTCTTGGATTATGTTAAGGAAGGAGGATACAAAAGAACACAGTTTGAAAGGTGAGTGTGTATTGAGATCTCTTATATAGATCTCTTGTGGGGATGAGGGGAAGTGGGACAGTTGTCATTCATACAAATCAGTGTTATTAACGTTGCTGCAAATTAATGATTTTACATTTTATTTTCAGGAAACATAGTAAAATCCAATCCATCAGGAGTCTATCTGAACAGCCTTCAGATCATCAATCAGAGGTGCCAAAACAAGTTAGTAACTCAGGAAACACGATACTCTGCAGATCATAGGTTTATTTCTACTAAATGCTGATTGTAAAGAGTAGAGTTGTCACTAAGATGTATTAAATAAAATGATTTGTATAAAATTGTCATACAATCTTAACTTGGATAGTGAAGTACAGTACACTCAAATACATTGTGAGTTATGTAATACCAGAGTCAGGTATTAAAGGGAACAATTTAAGATGATGAATTAAAAGAATCGCACAAAAGAATTAAAAGAAACACGTAGTTTGAGAACATAGAATATTGGGTCAAATGAGCCTAGTAGCTGAGTTCCCTGAAAGAGATGTGTCCTAAAACTCTTCTTCTAACATGACACCATTTAATGCTGCTGTTTTCCCAACAAACACATTATATAACAACAACATACCAGTATTTATACATCTATAGCACCTTTCACTTTAGGACGACATCCCATAGTTATAAAACTATGCAGATAACTCAAAAGAACAGGATAGAATATATTGTTAATTTGATGGTGATATAGAAAAAGGTTCAGTTAAATTCGAATTCAGTTCAAATCATCAGATGATTCTTCCAATAACAACAACAACTTGGATTTATTATTGCCCCCCGCCTCCAATGCCAGATAGCATCTCAGAGCGCTTCACAATAATGGATCCCAGGGCCGAGCCAGGGGGAGGGGGAAAAAGGTGACCAAAAGCGTGGTCGGAAAGAAAAGTCTTTAGGCATGACTTGAAAATAGGAAAGGAGAGGGCAAGGCGAGGGGAGTGAGGAAGGAAGTTCCAAAGCCTTGGGGTGTAATGGCTGAAGGCACAGCCGCCGACGGTGGAACGGAGGATTCAGGGGACAAGGAGGAGACCAGACCCGGTAGAGTGAAGGCAGTCGGTAAAGTTGTGAGGAGAAAGGAGGTCAGAGAGGTAGGGGGGGTGCAGAGGAGTGGAGGGATTTGAAAACAAGTGAGAATCTTGAAATCGATCCGCTCCAAGAGTTCAGCCGAGAGGTGACAAAGGTATGGACCAGGGTTTTGCCTGCTTTTGGGGTGAGATATTGGCGGAGACGGGCAATGTGTCAGAGATAGAAGAAAGCGGTGCTGGTGAGGGACCAGATGTGGGGTTGAACCTGACGCCTAATTTGTGCAAGGGTTCGGAGAGTTTTAGGGGCAGGTTGGGTAGGTGGAGAAGTTAAGAGCCGTGGGATTGAAGATGTCGATGAGAGCCAAAGAGTATGGTTTCCGTCTTGTCAACATTGAGCTGAAGGAAATTTGTGCTCATCCAGCTCTTGATATCTGACAGACAGGCTGATAGAATATCAGGGGACTGGGGCGGTCGCAAATTGAGGTTGAAAAGTAGATTTGTGTGTCAATCCACGACTGTTTGTGGTACACTACTGTGCACAATTGACTGCTGCGTTTTGCCCACACATATATAGTCAATTCCCTTTACAGTATATTCTGTACAGTGCTTTGAGACATCTAAAAAAAACCATGAAAAACACTACATCAAACGCAAGGGTTATTAGTCTGTTTTTCCAAATTATGAAAATTAACTAAGACTTCATTTGAAATTCCTCTTCCACACCTAATTTTCTCTTCTCTTGAAGGCGTTGTCTGTGAGGTAATAATTGTATTTGTACCCTTCAGCAGCCCTTCAGTGAAGCTATATATTATGTGAATATTAGAAGGATATTTGACTGTGAAGAACATTATAACTAAGTCTGATCAGGCCCTTAACCAAAACTCACTTACGTGCACCTTTCAACAGGGTTCATTGGCTCAGTAGCCTGAGGCCCCGAATTGGACCTAGCCTTAATCTTAGCCATTAAGAACATTTTGTCTAGTTTAATATTGAAGATCACAGAGAATTCTTCAGTTCAGTCTTACTTTGGAGGTTGTTTTTCTACAGTGTTCAAAACAAATTAACTACCACATTGAATAAATATAAAAATTTTCCACGATATTAATGAAAATAGTTCAAATGTACTTAAACCAAGGTGGAATTAAGGTCTCAGAAGCGGGAGCCCAGAGTGGTCTAATTCCCTCTTCAACCTAAGGATTCTGAGGATCTTGGCTGACAGTTTCTGAGTCAGCAGACTGATGACTAAACCTTTCTGGTCTGTATGGTTCAGTCTAAACAAGCTGTGTCTTCAGAGGAGCTTACAGAATGCAGTTTTAAGAGTGTTTGAATGTTTTCCTCCAAAATATATATTTTTCTTTTCAGAGTGCTAGTTTTACTTTTGGAGTCATGTCTGCATCCCCTGGGAAAACAGCTAGTAACCAGAGGAAGGAGCTAGTTGCTACTCAATCAAGTAATCAAGATGGGCTTGAACACAGGAGCCGATCACCAAAGAGGAGCCCGAAGGAGGACAGGAGTGAAGCAGTGGTGATGGAGGAACCTGTGAGGGACAAGGTTCAGCAGCCCAAACTCCAAAGAGAGCAACAGAATGCAGGTCCAGCATCCAAAGCTGCTCGTGGAAGTAGCTCTTCCATTCCTTATATTGACTGCAGTGACGTAGATAGCAGCGAGTACGATTTAATCAAAGGGCGAATAAACAGGTCACAGTCAGAAACAAATGACAATTATGAGGATGAGTGTGTTAGCGGTGAATACTTTGTTGAAAGGAATGAAAATCTCAATCAGCTCAGGAAGAGGGAATTCCCTAGTTACACACTGGCAGAAGCTCCACTCCATAGTACAGAAGAGTTTTCGAATCTGACCTTTTATTCTGAAAGGAGCCCTCGGACGACCAGACACTGCTCTTTGGTTGATGAGATATTCCGAGATTCAGAAACTCGCAATCCCTTAGCCACCCCAATACACTGTAGTAGCAAAGTATCTAGCCCTGGTAATCATTTCAACCGGCATGGGTATCAAGGCGTTGTTCTACAGAATGGCCATTGCAACCGCAGGCTAGAGAATAAAGATAGCCATTTGTACAGCCAAAAGGATTGCAATAGCTTCTCCCCAATTTTAAGCAGACCATATTCCCAGCGAGTGCAGAGCATGTGCAACAGGTCAGAGACTGATCCGTTTATCCTCAGTCAAATAGCCTCCACCCCATCGAATGAATATCGGGGTAGAACCACTTTCAAAGTTAACTCACCCACAATGCTCCAGTCAGAGAGACGACTTGTAGGTAACGGGTTGTCAGCTGCCGGACAGCCCAAGTCCAGCCCCCTGGTCCATAGACTGGTGGCAGCTGGCTGCGTGGAGCACATTGGTGGTGCCCAGCTGTTGGATGTCTCTACCAGCAGTGGAACAGAATCCAGCGATTCCGACTCCGAAGTCATTAATCCCTTCAGTCACCCATTAACTTTTGGGAACCCAATAGCAGTGAACTCCTCCCCCATGCCTAGGAGCAAGTTCTCCTTTGGGAGTCTGCAGTTAGATGAGGACTCCATTAGTTTCAGTGAGCCTGATGATGGCAGTCCAGTGAGCGAGCATGGTGTCATCACCTGTTAGCAGCATTCCTCCAGAACTGGAGCATTCAGTTAAACCTTTGCAAAATGTCTATTTTCTAATTAGTCAGTTGTTTGTCATCCTGTCCATGAGCTATTGTTGGTGTTTATATAGATGTGGCATCAGAGACCACCAAATACTTTTGTGCTACTCGACTAATTCTTGAGCAACACTCTCTTTCTAAAGTCACAAGAGTAGGTTTATCACATTAACAATCGCTAACAATGGGAACCTTTTTGTACTTGTTTTGGAATGGGCGATCCCATTAGAAGGAAGTACAGTAATGAAAAGATTATTTTCAGCAAATGGCTTGCAATAGACCCATTGTCTCTGACATAGGAGCTTCCTGCTGGCATTGCAAAAAAGCTCAACTGACTGCCTTTACTTTGTTTCCATAGAGTGAAAAGTAACACTGATAAATGTATACTAGATTACATGTCTAAGTGCTTCTCTGTGGTTTAAAGACAATATCGAGTCTGGCTGTGGTTTTCATAACCTCTGTGGATTTGTCACTTGTGGTTTCTGAGGTTGTGGTGGAGTGAGCAGTACCTCAGACTGTTTATCCAATTGTGTCCTGTACTTGTTTGTGGCATTGCATGTCACAGTATCCATGGAATTAATAATTATAAAGGGTTTCAAAGAGAAACTTAGACAGGTTCCTGGAAAGTGCAAGGATAGGTAATAAGATAGATGTCTTGTAAGACATTTTTGGGGAGGTCAGAAAGATAGACTAAATGGACCATTTAGCCCTAGTTTGTGTTGTTCCTGCCTGAAACTCTTACTGTGTAACTGAGTAAACATGGCAGAGCTTCAATTGCATCCAATAAGGTGTTCTAATGTGGTGTATCTAAAAAAAACTCATAAATGACTCCTGAGGTGTGAAATAATCCGTTGCATGTTCAGGTATCAAGTCATTGCCTTCATGTTTCTGAGATATCTGGTAAAGGTATAACAGATTAGTAGCAATGTGATGAGAATGGCATTAGTTAGTGCTCTCACTTGTACAGTAGTTTGGCTTGTCTTTTCCAATGAGTTTATTTGTTGTTGTTTGGTAAAACAAAACATTTAGACAAAAACTAAAGTAGTTCTGGATAAACAGATGTGGTTAAAGATCCTAAAAGGATTAAAATGTAGAGTTTCTTTTTTTTTAACATATATATGTACCTAAAATAAGTGGCTTGATTCACTATGTAGTTGGTATTAAAAGTAGTTATTCTCCAAAAATTAGTTAATCTACTACCATGGCAGACAAGAGCTTCTTATCCTGATCTGGTAATATCCTGGATCAGAGCTTTCTTACTGGTGTTATGTTATAATGGGAAAATGTTATTCAACAGCAGTTTACAAGGCCAGTGATGGGGTTGGCAACTAAATTATCCGGACAAAATAATAGTCCTGCCAAAACCATTTTATCCACACTTCCTGCCTTAGGAGGAAGAGATTAAATAGAAGATTGTAATTTACTCGTCTTCATTAACTATTGTATTGAAGTACTGCAGAGATCTTCTACACTAAGTTATATGTAAGATAGATGCCACTATTCACAATACAAATAGCTTCTCTACCCTATATTCCGCTTTTGTTAGCTGTGAATTTGGTTGTATGTCTGGTTTGATAGAAATTCAAGGCACAGGAGTCACCTGCATTTGCTGGACAATGTGACTGCCCTGGGAGCACTATTAACAACAACAGCAAAATTACACTTCTATAGCGCCTTTCACGTCAGGAGGACATCCCAAGGCGCTGAAACTAACTGCTAAGCTGTTCTCAGTATATTAGCTGTTCAAAGTACAGTCTTTTTAGATGAAAGGATGGGAGTTCAAATGAGGGCAATTGTACATGTGCTGGTTTTGTTTCCATTCTGGCAGTTTGAATCAAATTGGGAGCAGCAATGAACGCACAGCTTGCAGTCATATGTCTGGGACTATAGTTAGGATAGGAAATTCTTCAGTTTCACATCAGACATAGCAGGATTAAGACTTGTACATATTGGTTTGACCTTAGTTGTGATCTAAAAAACGTCTAGACCATTACCGGTAATCTATCTGTCTTTCTGAGTTACTGCTTAAACATGTTGCTGGTGATCCTCTACAGCCGACCACTACTGACTTTCATACTTGTGCGCCCTTAATATTGATTGAGCAGCCATTTTTTTACTAGGCTGGTAGGCTGGTGATGCCAATAAGCACCCTCCAACGAGTCATAAACCCAAGCCAAATCTGTTTTACAGCAATTGCTGTGGGTCTGTAGCTCATTGGCAAAATGACGATTTGGCCACCATTTATGTTTCCACTTCAACATTGAAAGTACTTAGTATTATAAGACTTGACTGAGAAAAGATTGGTTTGGACTCAGTTCTACAGAAATGGCAAATTTATACTTGAATTTTGGACTGTACTTCCTCTCATCTACTTAGATCAGGGCTGTTACCATGAAGCTGCTTTGATCTCCCATAAATTAGCCTCTCAAAGATACATTTTGCTTCATGGATTGTAACATCTGTTAACTTTTCTGGTTCCTGAGAGACATCAACTGCAGTCTCATTACCTACATTGATATTGATTCAATCCTAGTTGTTAAGTAACCATTGACGGTAGTCCTGCTGCAACATTTATCTGTCACATTTGCTTCAAGCAGCACAATCACATGCTAAACGTCAGGCCACTTGGCATCCCAATCCAAGAAATGCAGGAATGATGGAAGAGGCATCAGGTGTTCCAGATAATGGAGATCTTGAAGTCTGAAGGCCCAACTGCCGATGGTGGGGCAGGCAGGGCTGGGGACATGAAGCAGGCGAGTACTCGCCAGGCGAGGTTCCTTAATAAGGCTTCTGGGATTATGCTAGCATTAGACTCCTTTGGTGTCCTTTTAATTCTTCAGTTGTGCAGTCTCTGTTCTGCTGTGCTGGAACTGACGTTGAACAAATCCTTGAATGGCAAAACCGACAGAAAAAGCGCTTGCGACACAAACTGTGATTTTACCGGAAGACCCCTGTATATCATTCAGAATAGCGAGCCCTTTACTCCATGGAGGTCTCACAATCAAATTCCCTTGTTTCAGAGTGAACTGCAGAAAACACCGTTTGTGCGATCTGACCTTTTTCAAACAGTTATCTGCATTCTCATCCCCACTTTAGTAAACTGTGTGTTAAAAATGAAAACCTTCCTCATCAAGAAATAAGATTGTGCAGATCAGCCTCAATAAGGCTGTGTTTTACAATGATTGTACTGTTATATTTACAAAAGCCTTAACTTGTAATCGTGGAGCGAATAGACCTTTGAATCTCCTGCTACAAACGTGAGTGATTTCTCATAGGAAAGCACATTGAAAATGCATTTCAATTAAAAGGTCAATACTAATTTGCCAGCTCCAGCACAAGGCCAGAGGCTTTGCATTAATATTGATGACTGAATTTTAATTTGTTTCCACCGCATATTCAAGAATCCTAAATGGTTTGTGCCATGCTGGATGAATTTGTATTTTGCGCAAATAAAACTTAGTTCACGGTTCATTTCCTGGAACCTGTAAATAATGAAGTATATTTGTATGTAAGTGCATCTCCCCATCTAGCACAGATCCCCAGTTGGCAAGCAGGCTGAAGCAAGTTACTGTTCCAGTGTGAATTTATAAACAAGTCATTAGTTTCCCTGATAGAATTAGAGAAAATTTATCGCGCAGAAGGAGGCCACTTGGCCATTTCTTGCTGTTATGTCTGTGCTAATGCTTGCATCCTCACTCAAATTATCTATTCTAATCTCATAATATTTCTAATCCAACACAAGGCAAATCCAAAGTATTTTATCACAGATCATAGCTGCATGAAGTGATTCGCTCCAGTGGATATAATTATTTTGCTTCCTGTGAGGGTGTTTTTTTTGGCCTTGAAATCAGAGGACTGGGAAAATGATCGAGCTTAGATGTATGTAAGAATAGCATCTGCTCTTATAGCTTGTAGCTGAAGCACTGTGCAGTATTGACGATGGGCAAGAATTAAATCTGTTTTGTTTTTTAAAAAATCCATTTTCAACAGAGATTCCAGGGGACTTTCATTCTCATTATTGTCATTTGTCCACAAGGTTAATATAGTACAGTAATATGAAAAGGTTTGCTTTAATTTCTGTTCACTGTAAACACTGTTGTTCTGTCAGCATGTATCTTTGAAATGGCTCCTCTTATTCTGTCCTTGTTTTCAATGCATGGTGGACTGTTCTTGCACTGTTTGAAATGCTGTCTGAATGTTCTGTTTCCGTAATGCAAATGTTTGTATTTGGGTACCTGTTTTAAAACCAGTGATCCTGTTAAGGTAAAGACAGGCTCGGGAAACAGGAATGGCCAGCATTTGGCAATGGGGAAGTGAAGTCTTAATTATGGGTGGCTAGCTATCCTATCTCCTTTTAAGGGAAACCAAGGTATTGAACTGTACTTCCCTTCCTTTATTAACAGGATCACTGCTTCATTTGAGGAGGAACCTGCTTTAAAGAGACAGTATCAGTTTTGCGGTCATACATTTTATTATTCTGTTTTTTAAAACAATGTAAAATTAACCAATATAGTACTTACTTATTTTCCTAATTTTTCAGTATTGCATTGCTCAAAGTAAACTGAACTGCAACAATTGGCCACAGTGCTATAAATAGCCAGAAAATCTGAATAGTTCTAAAGAAATTAATCCTTTGCCTTGACCTCCTCTTACATGTCAAAATATATACAAGCATCACACATAAATATGTCCTGATTGCATTGATTTTGTGTGGTGCTTTGTTTCAGTTTATCGAAACCCCTCAGTAGCTGCCTACTTTAAAGGAGATGACTATTTCCGGCTACATCCAGAATAGCTGTTCATGAGCCCATTCTCTGTACTCTGATATATTATAGGTACAGATAATAAAATCAGATTCGACAAGAGAAAATTGGCTTATATTATATATTCAATTATATAAGTTTACGAGGCTGTTGTAAAATAAAGAGATAGCACTGGCATGTGTGCTTTGTCAAAGAACTGCCTTATCCAATTGGCTATAGTTGTCCCCTTTGCAGTGTTAAAAGAAGTTTGTTTGAGTTGCAATTCATTGTGAGAAGAGAGGGGAGGATGAACGATGAACTTTTTGTTCAGGCTTAGTTTGCTCTATATTCTCCAAGATTGAACAAATTGGAATTTTGGGCTGGCAGTTACTTCAATCTTTGAGTTTGCCAACTAATCAAACGTAGCCTAGCCAGATGGCAAACATCCAGCCTCTTATGTTTAGGAAGGATCGGGTCATATTTAAATTCCCTCTCACTAACAGTGAGTCCATGTGAAGGGGTATTTCCCTTGTTGATAGGAAATACACTGATCTTTGCTGATTGTTGTGTATTGTTGACTGCATGTCAGTATTCTTTACTGATCTGCACTTACAGTGGGATTTTCCATTAAAATTACTCACTGCCCAGAGGTCAGTATTCTTCCAAATGGAGAATAATATACTTTCTCTGCCAAAGATCAGTGCATTTATTAACTGGTGGTGGGTGGAATTTCATTTAAGGGCTTAAAAAGGAGTGGCCAGCAGGGGAACAGATGATGTAATGGGGAGCTCGGACAAGAAAAAGCACTTCAAACATGAAATGTGCATTTTACAGGAAGCCCCAGGTATGTCACACTGAACCCCATGACCTTAGCTCCTGTGAGATTTCATTTTCCCAATGAGTAGCTTTTCAATGACCAGTGTCTTCTAGTGTAGACAGATGGCTGTGGTGACCTCTCTGTTACATAGTATTAAAATTTTACCTTCCAGCCCATGAAAGGCAAAGGATTCATTCATTTCGATTTTTTTAAAAAGCAGTAAGGAGCTTTCATTATATCATTCAAGTGAAGAGTAATTAGGCTGATAGGAGTCGATACTGTCTGTTTAACACATTCTCCTTTCTAACATTTTGATTACTAAAGCATGTAATATGAACTTGTGGTTACCGGTTACTGCAGAAATCCTCAGCTTGAGGCGAATGTTAAAGCATGTTGGATCAAAACTGCTTATTAACTTTGAATAATAATGTTCTGATTGTATGCATGGGATCTTTGTCATTTGTTTTCCTACAGAAGTGGTTTATATTTTCAGATCTTATGCTTTCAGAACTGCTAATTGCTATGCAATCTTGCCACCATTTTATTTGTTTTGCCAACTGCTTACCTTGCTGATCAGTAAGGATCACTGTGTGCACAATGCTCCCTTAACGAAACCTTTTCACAACTAATCATTTTGCTTATGTTTCTGGCAAAATTTCATACTATTAAAATGAGTATTATTTTGACCTGGTGACAAATAATGGTTGGTGAGAATAACAGCAAATTGTTGTTGCGTTGCTAGACGAGCAACAACAGAAAAAGTGGAAAATGAGGGTTTCAAACAGATTGGATGCTGCATTGTTATTACCGAGTTCATTCAAGTATAATCACACTGTCTACACCGTGTGACAACTCCCATAGTAACAGGGCAACAGACAGACAAATACATGTGTAATTGTGTTATCTTTCCAATGGACTTTGCTCAGAGGCTGGGATGTTTCTCAGCAGGCCAGCAATTGGAAACATAGAATCAGGAGTAGTTATGAAGCCCATACGATTTGCTCACCCAGAATGTTGCTTTTTACAGGCAGTCTGACACTGTCAGCCCACTGGCAACCTTGGGAGGTACGGCTTATCTTTCTCCCACCTACTGGTTTCCCAGCAAAAATAACTTCAGAACCAAGATGTACTGCCTGAGGCTAGGAGTGAGCCAGAAGCAGTAGTATATTGTAAACACACTGGGAAATTAAAAATACACTTAAAAGACAATTGATATAGCTTAAAGTACAAAAAGCTGTGTATTTTATGTTTCGCCTACAAAATATAATTCACTTCACAGTATTCTGTGAAGTGCATTTGAGACATTTCAATGGCATGATACACAACAAAATCAAATGCAAGGATTGGTATTATTATTATTATTAAATATGGTCTATTAAGTTGATGACCGTAATCCACATTACTAATCAGTAAGGAGTATCAGTGATTTCTGCCAATTTACAATCCCTCTTAAGATTGGAGCTCCTGTGGCTTAGTGGTTAGAGCACTTGTCTTGCAAGCTGAGAAGACCTGTGTTCGAATCCAGGCAGGTCAGAGCGAAACCTTGGATAAGTTTCCTTTCTCCACACGCCTTATAATAATCCGTCCAAAACCCACAATAATAAAATTGGTCATTTCAATCTACAACTGTTTGTGGGACACTGCTGTGCGCAATTGGCTGTCGCGATTCGCCCACAAATATACAGTCAATTCATACAATATATTCTGTGAAGCGCTTTGGGATGTCGATAAGATGTGAAAGGCACTATATCAAATGCAAGTATTATTATTATTATATTATAAGATTTGTTTTCAATAAACTCCCAAGTAATATTCTGGGAGGAAGGCCATTGATGAGGTTCTGAGCGTGGATAAGGTAAGAAGACTGCTCAGACTGCTCTGCCACCCACTTGAACCAAACTCTAGTTATCACACAGTACAGTAGCAGACCAAACAGGGTTAGCGACAATGTTTAATTCCATCTGATACAGGGAAAGAGCAGTTGGTTTGACACAATTGTTTAAAACATAGATAAACCCTCCTTTTTTGAAGAAAAGATTACTGTGGAGATGGGATTATATTGTGGCTTTAAACCAAATTCACCACATTCACTTGCAGCGAAATGTGCTTCAGCACAGTTATTAAGATGACAGCTTTGGGTGGCTCTCTGAATGGCAAGGACTTACCAGACATAAATTTAGCACACAATTTGTTGCCATTTTCATTGCAATGGTATAGGTTAGCAAATCTCCTACATGGCCTGAAACTACATGTTAATATTTTGTATATCTTGACATCAGAGAATGCATTTCAAAACAGTTTCCCTCTGCCTGCTCGCTTACATACCCAACTCATCTTTATGTGATGGTGACCATGGTTTAAGCAAAGAGGTGAGTCAAAGGCTAACCAATGTGTGTTATTTTATGAGAAATAATTGAAAGGTGGATAAAGTAATTGTTTTTCTGCATAATAATTTCTCGCGAACTGGAATTGTGTAATTTCTCATGAACATAGCACTCGTGAATATACTGGTCCTCCTGTACAGTGGAAACACTCATACATTTGTAATGCTCACATATATCATCGATTTATCTGAGATTTAGGTATATAGCAACCAATATGGTTTCTAGTGGGTTTTATGTTGTCGAATTGGTGCTAAGCTACAACAAGATATTGTATAGCATTGCAAAGGGTGTAACATATAATTAATGGCAAAATAAAAAAGAAGGTTACAGTTTTACAATGAGAAAGTGTACCGAATAGCTTGCATTGTTATAATGCCCAAAACAGTACCTCGAAATATCTCAACAGTAGTTATTATCAGTTTAACTGGTTGTTTGTTGTAGGCAAGCATCAGTTTGCACACAAGGATATTTGCAATATAATTTCTTATATTAATTGAATTATGTGTCTTGGTGGACTGTAAACAGAATTTACTGCTAAAAAGGAGCATTTTTTTAATGCAGTTCTATTTTAAGCAATAAAGTGTGACAAACTAACATTGATTTTTCAGTACTATCCACAGCATCGCCCTTTGCTCTACTTCCACTCCATCCATGAACTCCTTCAATCAGAAACTGCTCTGGTCAAGGTCACAAATGATATCTTCTCCATCTGTGACCAAAGCTCCCTCTGCCTCCTCATCCTCCTGGACCTCTGTGCTGCCTTCCACACTGTCAACCACTCAATCCTCCTCCACTGCTGCTCCACTCCCTTCAACCTTCAAGATTCCTTGACTGGTTCAGATCCCATCTCTCATACCATCTTCACTTTGTCTCTGTCAATGGTTTCTCTTCCAGCCCCCGCACCATTTCATGCAGTGTTCTTCAGGGCTCTGTCCTCGGTCGCCTCCTCTTGAACCTCTAAGTGCTCCACCTTGGTGACCTCATCCTCAGACATGGGGAAAATGTTCACATGTATGCGGATGACACCCAACTCTATCTCTCTGCCTCCACCCTCAATTCCAGGACTATTGGTGTCTTGACATATTGCCTGTCAGACATCAAGTCCTGGATGAGACACAACTTTCTACAGCTGAACATCAGCAAAACACTGGCCCTCCTGACTGGCTCGCACCAGCGCCTCCGCACCTCATGCGCCGGCACCATCAGCATCCACAGATACACACTCCACCTAACCAAGCCAGTCAGGAGCCTGGATGTCTTGTTTGACCCCAAGCTGTCCTTTCTCCCCCATATCCATGCCATGACCAGGACCGCCTTCCACCACCTCTGCAACATTGGCCGTCTTGGTCAATGCCTCAAACCTCAGGCTGCTTAAACCCTCATGCATGCTTTTGTCACCTCTAGGCTTGACTATGGCAACTCCCTCTTTGTCAGCCTCCCCATCTCTTCCCTCCACAAGCTGCAGATCATCTAAAGCTTTGCAACTCGTGTCTTCCTCCGAGATCCCATCACCCCCACCCTCGCCTGGTTCCACTGGCTCCCCATTCCTCAGAGGATCAAATCCAAGAGCCTTGTCCTCTCCTTCACAGCCATTCACCTCACCCTCCTACCTCTCAGACCTGCTGACCCCCTATCATCCTGTCCGCTCCCTCCATTCAGCAGGCTCCGGCCTGCTCCATGGCTTCTGTCTGACTCACTTCTCTGTCCTCCCTCATTCCAACCCTGCCCACCTATCCGCCCCCCCCCCCCCCCCCCCCCCACCAGCCACTCGAGTCCCAATCAATGACTGTTCAGTGCCTTGTGACGTCCTCCTGACATAAATGGCGCTCAACAAATGTAATTTTGTTGCTGTTGTTGTAGCATCGGTGTGCATTGGAATACACGATAATAATACTCATTGCATTTAATGTAATAATTATCCTTGCATTTGGTATAGCAACTTATCATGTCTTGAAAAAACATCTCAAAACGAGTCACAGAATATATTGTAAACTGTAGTGACTGTGAATTATGTGGACAATATAGTGCCATTCATGTTGGGAGAATGTCACATGTTGCTTCACAGAATTTACCACAAAGGCCAGGGTAAATGTGTTTGTAGCTGGATTCTTGCATTACTTATTTCTAACATATATTCATATCTCAGGGTCTGGAACTGTTTAAATGATACATGTCTCAGCATTTTCCCATTATCTACCTAGTTGGTGTGTTGTGACCAGCCAGTGAAGCAAAAATTGGTGTTAATTACAGGGAACAAGCAGATACATTCTTATGTTTTGTTACACATCACAAAGCATGTCCTCTTTGATTCTCCCAAGATGACAGTTAGGTGTAAGATCAAAGCCGTACATTTATTTGGCTGCTTCCCTGTTGGAAAAAATTTAGATTGTAAGACAACTGCTCAAAACATGAAATGAATCTGGAATAGGTTTAATAAGATTTTAAAAATTATTACTGAACATTTATTATGCCTAGTTTCAATGAAGTTTAATAAGAATAGATAGTTTTTGCAACAATTGTTGATCTTGAGGGATTGGATTTACATTTTTTTAATTGTTACATTAAATACATTACATGATTGAGAGCAAATTTTATGTGGGAGAAGTAAGATAGGAAAGTCAAGCTCACTGTAAAGAGGCACATAATATGTAGAACCAACTTTGAGAGACACAAGCTTAAATTTGACAGAAATAATTTAAGTGGTTGGGAATTCAGTCCAACCAGTCCATGTTATTAATGTTTACAGTATACCTTTTCAAATGCTACTTTTGGTGGATTGTATAGAATTTGAAGCCTGAAATTCCACCATGATTTACTCTTATCA
The DNA here is from genome assembly GCA_035084275.1 of Hydrolagus colliei. Taxonomy (NCBI): domain Eukaryota; kingdom Metazoa; phylum Chordata; class Chondrichthyes; order Chimaeriformes; family Chimaeridae; genus Hydrolagus; species Hydrolagus colliei. The sequence goes on along the minus strand of CM068745.1, from coordinate 43,985,442 downwards.
ATCCATTTCGTCTTAAAATTTAAGGTTCTATAGAACTGGAGAATTTTTCTTCAATTCAGCCTTTATTTGTAAGAAGGATCGTTTGAGGAACTGGCTTCCGAATTAATATTGAATTTAAGAATTTTCCACTATTCTGCCTGATCTTAATTTAAAACAGTAATGGTCTTATGAACTAAGCCTACGTAGATATTGGCACTAAATGAGGTGTAAAAGCCAACAAAACAGAACTCTACTTAAGTTTAGAGAAGAGTTATCACCAGTCAGGGTATTATTAGTAGATGAGAACCGGCGACATCAGGCACAGAGCCGGGGATGAATCATAGAAACAAGAGTAGACTGTTCAGCCCCTTGATTCTGTACCGTCATTGTATAAGATCATGGCTGATCTGTACCTCAAGTCCAGTTACCCGCCCTTGGCCCATATCTCTACCTTGACCTAACAAATATCTGGATAAATAAATAGAGTGCTGTAGCTCAGTGGTTAGAGCACTCACCTTACAAGCAAGAGACCTGAGTTCAATTCCAGGCAGAGCAAAACCTTGGGTAAGTTTCCTTACTCCACACACCTAATAATAATCCTTCAAAAAACAAACAATAATAAATTGGTCATTTCAATTCACAATAGTCAATTCCCTTTACAGTATATTTCTGTGAAGTGAGATGTCTAGAAGATGTAAAAAGTGCTATATCAAATGCAAGGATTATTATTATTATTATCATTTTGTCCAGACATCTCAAAGCTCTTCGCAGAATATAATGGAAAGTGTAGTAGCTGTGTGTTTTGTGGGTGAAACTGGGGAGCCAGTTGCACAGAGCATCATCCCACAAACAGTCGTGGGTAATTTAGTCGTAACTCAATTATTTTTTTGAAAGGATTTTTACCCCTGCCAGGAAAAGTGCTCTGCCAATTAACTAACAAGCTGGTTCCTACTTACCGCTAGCTAAATAGAGCTATGTGTAGAATAAGTAAACTTGCCGAACATTTCACCCTATCCTGCCTGGGAAACAAAATCGGGTCCGCTTGCTTGCAAGACGAAGGAGCTAAACACTGAGCTGCAGGACTCCACTATGATCTTACCTCACCTGTGTGCAAGGTTTCATGACTGAAGTGTGCGAGGACTCATGACTGAAGTGGGAAGGGGGTAGCTGGCAGGCTGTCTGCTCTCCTCACTCTCAGGGCTGACCTCTCCTGATCACTAGCTGTTGGATCTGTCTCTCTCTTTCTAACTTCAAACGCCCTTGTTGTCTTGCTCTCATGCGCATTCTCTTGCTTACACACTAGCAGATGCACACGTTTTCTCGTGTGTGAGTTATGGGAGGGAGTCACTGAGTGGTGGTAGGGGAGCGAAGGGAAGTCAGGAGAGTGGGGGGGAGATGGAATAAACAACAACTTCGATTTATAACAACAACTTCGATTTATATAGTGCCCTCCACGCCGGACGGCATCTCAGAGAGCTTGAATAAAGGAATAGAGTTTTATATCCAAATTTGCAGGTGACACAAAGTTAGGAGGCAAGTAAATTGTGTAGAAAGCAGCAGGAAGGTTCAAAGGGACTTAGAAAGATTGTGAGCGGGAAAAACTGAGGAAAAACAGAAGGAATTCAATGTGTGAGGTCCTCCAAAATAGTGAAACTGAATATTTTCTAAATGGGCAGAAACGTTAAGAATTGTAGAGGAGAAAAGTGATTTGGATGTGTATATACACAAATTAGTAAAAACAAGCTCGCAGATGCAAAATGTTACCAAAAAAGCTAATGGGATTTTGGCCTTTATCTCAAGGGAACTGGAATATAAAGCAGAGGAAATTATGCTTCAACTATATAAAGCCTTGATCAGACCCGGGATGGAGTACTGGGTTGAATTTTGGGCACCACATCTCAAGATGGATATATTGTGCCATCTTGGATGTAGCACAGATTCACTAGAATGATACCAGTATTTAAAGGGTTAGATTATGAGGACAGGTTGCCTAAACTTGGTCTCTATGCAACAACAACAACTTGGATTTATGTAGCCCACTCCACGCCTTCCACCCCTTGAGTTTAGAAGGTTGAGGGGTGATCTGATTGAGGTTTTTAAAGTAATAAAGGGATTCGATAGAGTAGATACAGGAAAACTATTTACTCTGGTAGGGGAATAATAATAATAATCCTTGCATTTGATATAACGCTTTATTATGTCTTATTGACATCTCAAATCGCTTCACAGAATATAATGTAAAGTGAATCGACTGTATATTTTGTGGGCAAAACACAGCAGCCAATTGGGCACAGCAGTGTCCCACAAACAGTCATGGATTGGGTGACCAAATGTTTATTTTTTTTAAGGAATTATTACCCACAGAAAACAATCCGCCAATCAGTTAACAACCAGTTTCCTAATTACTGCTACGCCAGTAGAGATGTGTGGAGTAAGAAAGCTTGCCCAACATTTGGCCCTACCCGGGAATCAAACCTAGTCCTCTCACTTGCGAGGCATGTGCTCTAAACAGTTAAGATCGAATCCATCTCACAATCTCTTCACCTTGCTCCTTCACCTTGCCTCCTCCAAGGTACGAATCAAGAACTCCCCTTTCGCCCCTCGCCCCCCACCCGGGTCTCGATCCCCGGCTGTTCAGTGCTTTGGGACATCCTCCTGACATCCTTCAGATCCCAGCTGAAGACCTTTCTCTTCAACTGCACCTTTGGTCACCTTTCTACCCCTGCCCCTGGCTCGGTCCCGGGATCCGCTATTGTGAAGCGCTCTGAAACGCCGTCTAGCGTGGAGGGCGCTGTATAAATCGAAGTTGTTGTTGTTGTTGACATGAAAGGCAGCTTACAAATGTAATTTTGTTGTTGGTGTTGTAAACTACAGGAATCCAGAAAAGGGGGGCATAATCGTGAAATTAGAACTAATCCATTTAGGAGTGAAATTATGAGGCCGTTTTTCATCCAAAGAGTTTTCGAAACTTGGAACCCCCCCAAAAAAGCTGAAGATGCTGAACCTATTCAAATTTTTAAGATGGAGGAAAATAGATATTTGTTAGGTCTGGGTATTAAGGGATATGGGGCCAGGATTGGTAACTAGACCTGAGGTAGAGATCAGCCATAATCTTATAGAATAGTGGAACAGGTTTGAGGAGCTGAATAGCCTCCTCGTGTTTCTATGTTTTGCATGTTTCTAGATGTTTGGGTGGTAGACAATTTATAACATTATGTTTTATCTTCTATTTATCTTCAATGCTATAAGCATTTCACATCGAGAAGACATCTCCAAGTCCTTGAGCCTATGGACCTCATGGCAGGCTACTAGGGCTGAGCAATTTATCGATTGGAGTCCTGTGGAGTCCTGTAGCTCATTACTTAGAGCACTCACCTTACAAGCGTGAGATCTGTGTTTCAAATCCAGGCAGGTCAGGGCAAAACCTTGGGCAGGTTTTCTTACTCCACGTACCTAATAATAATCTGTCCCCCCAAAAACTATAATAAATTGGTCATTTCAGTCCATGGCTGTTTGTGGGACATTGCTGTGCACAATTGGCTCCTGCATTTCACCCACAAATACACAGTCAATTCACTTTACAATATATTCTGTGAAGCGCTTTGAGATGTCTAGAAGATGTGAAAAGCGCTATATCAAAATGCAAGGATTATTATTGTTATTCAAAAGATTAGGAGGAGGTGATTTTGATGCTTGTCTCCTGGAGTTAAATATCATTCCAATCTTTTCACAGTTGTTTCGTTTAACATGTTCCCTTAATGGGAATCTGGTTTAGCAGCTTGTTTTAAACAAAATTGTATCCAGGTGTGAATACTAGTGCAATTTTTATAATCATTTTTGTGTCTGTGATTGATTTGTTTCAATGCATAACCAAGCCTCAGGCTAAAAAGCAGACAAAACACAGGATTGTCAGAAAAGAATGTTGGAGTTATTGTTGGCTGTGAAGAAAGAGGTCCTCTGTCATTAATGACAGTGCTCTACATTGTACTTTAGCAAATACATATTGATCAAATGGAGCTTTGGTTTTATCCCCAACGTCATTATGTGCAAACGGGGATGACGACTGGGAAAGCTCCCCTTTTCCATCACTGAAAGCTGACATCAATTTGGTTGATAATAATAATAATAATCCTTGCATTTGATATAGTACTTTTCACGTCTTATTGACGTGTTGTGTTTATGATGGATGTTTATTAGTGAGTTAGAGCAATCCGCTGTATTGCTGCATTAGAAACAAACTCAGTTAATGTGAATTGTGCTGCAGTACTGCCCCTGACATCGCCTAGAGGAAGTGATTTCAAGAGCAGTGTGATTAAAACTGGTGAGGTTTCAAGTCAGTATGAATTACCCTTCCTATACCATTCCCCCACTCCCTACCACCACCACCATTGTGAGGGTCCTGTAAAGATACAGTAGGAGAAGATACAGTACGTGATATTAGCAGCTTTGCTTCCACCTGTATAGACATAACATTAACACTGAAAGGATGGTAATAGACAAATCATAGTATGCAATGATTATTAAGAAAGATCAGAAAATGTTGTTTCTTTTGTAACAAAAATCATGTCAAACTTAAATATTTGATATCTGATTTGTCTACACTGGAGTCAAATTTGCAATCTTCACAAATCAATTGATAAAAGCAAATCCTGAGATATTGAATGTGTCCAACTTCAACCCTCGAGAAATCTGAGCTGTGACCTCCACCAATCTCTATCAGGAACTTGTTTTCGCCCACAATGGGCATAGGGCGGGTAAATGGAATTAGGTTAGAAGATCAGCCATAATCTTATTAAATGGTGGGGCAGGCTTGAGGGGCCGAATGATCTACTTCTGCTACTATTTCTTATGCTCTTACAAAACATACTGTCATTTTACTTTACAGTATTATGTGAAGTGCTTTGAGATGTCTGGAAGATATGATAAGATGCTATCACAAAATACAAGGATTATTATTATAGACTCTGAAATTTACGTTCAATCAAGTAAAGTTCTGTAGAGTTAGTCTGCAGGATTCACTATTTATGAATCTTGTCCTCAGCCATAAACTAAACCCATGTCATTCCTTCCTGCTAGGTGGCATTGCTGGTGTGAAATAGCTACCGATGATGACAAGTTTTAAATACAGAGAAAAATACAGACTGAGAAAAGCCAATTGGCCCCTAAAATAAGATAATATAATAATAATATAAAATTCTGTACTTTCCACAAACTACACTGATGCAATTTGTTGAGCCTGTATGGGTTTCTGTGTAAGTAAGAACTCTCTCAGGAGTTAAATAAACATATACAGTACAGTACAATACCAAAAATCACAGCCATTAGGCCAATGCTGGCCTATTAATTACTTGCACCAAAATATTCCTGTTCTGACAATCCTCTGAATGCACAAGTTTCTTCTAACCTCTTTAACTCTTCCAGTGAATCCAGAGTGTATACACCCCTGTTATTAATTCACCAACGAAGAGGCGTAAACGTTCACTATTTATCCTTAAGAATTTTCAAGATGTGTACCAGACCACCCTCTGAACATTTTCTGCTCCATTGAAATTATGCATCAAAATATAAATACAGTTGTACATTAAAAATATCAAGGTACCCTATTAAGCAAACATGAACACAATTTAGACTCCTCAGACATGTACTCAACAGTGATCTGTATAACAACAAAACATCAAGTTCGTGCTCTCTGTGGCAACAGGCCTGAAGAGCACAGAATGTTTTATTGTAAGCATTGCATCTCCCCTCTCTTATTGCCTGAGCAAGTTTGTTGCTGGCATCTCTTGCATTGCACCAGCCAGACATAAGTAACAAAACATTAGTATTTTTGTTTCCTGCAGTTAATTTTACAGGACTCCTGTGATTGCACACTGCAAAAGAAGCATTAATACATAATACACAACCATCACAAATTAAGTTGGCGATCTCCCTGGATGCAATCCTATTAGAAAGCAACAAATCTCTCTTCCCTCTCATTATCTGAGCAGATTTGTTGTTGCACACATGCCTGAAATGCCTCATAGTTCAATGCCTGAGCTCAGTATTGTGAATATTTTATGATTAGCAGTATTGTGCATAATTTTGGAGAAATATTTTGGAAGTGTATTTTGTAACATATCCGGAAAAACAGCTTCATTTAGAAATGTTGAGGCCCAGGGAAGTGCCTCACTATTAATCTTAATGAATATTTAGCTGTTTCTACCACAGCCACTATTAGTGCCAAGACAGACAATGAGAAATGACAACAAAAGGATGAATACATCATTGAAATTATGTTTAGCAAAGTGGTTTATTTATATGTTCCAATCTTATTGCATATTAAGAAGCAAAACACAATCACAGCCCACCCCTAATCTAATTGAATAGATCGAGAGAAGTGTTAGTTTCAGTCACTGGTCTCTATCCTTTGAGACCTGGAAATAAGATAGCAATGTGACATTTCCTTCTACTGACAGCTCCTGAAGGTTATGAGTGAACTAATACCTCAACCTACTCCACGGTGGACATGGGTCCATATCACAAATGTGGCTGATTAGATGTGGCACCGTCCTCTCAGACTCTCAGGCTAATGATTGTTCAAAGGGATGGCTTGTGACATCATTACTATAGTAATGAAAAGGAATAATAAATTTCAGCTCATCCATTTATCTCCCCTTATTACATAGTTAGATAAAAAGTTGGAAACTGATCTATTTATTGGATTGTCAAGCCACCGCAAAAGCACGGCTCACAGTAATCTTGTTCTTAAAAATACACATATTCCAAAGATAAACTTTGTCTGATGACTGCAGACTGCTGTGTAACGTGAATTACTCTGCTCCTTCAGGTTCTCTGACATGCAGCCCTCATGTTTCTGAGCTGTCACTTAATTCACACGGAGGTCCTGGCATTCAGAACCTCTCGCTGTCTCCGAGCCTGAGCCCAGATGGTAAGCAGCACTCCCCGCTGATGACTCCACCACTAACTGATGCGGCATATGTCAAGATTGATGATGAAGAAGAAATGAGGAGAAAGGTATGGGTTTAATTAGCATGTAGCACCCTGCTGCTATCCCAGCAGCCAACTATGTCACAGCAGCACATCGTGAGAACAGTTTTCTGCAGGATATCCTGTATCAAGGACATCTTAGTCAAAATACATTTGTATACCTTTATTTTTTGATGCTCTTCAGTGTCTTTTGTAACAAAATATTGAACAAGATTAAAGCATATTGACAGGGATTTTATTGGGGAATGGTGAGTTCACAGTAGAGGCATTTAAAAGGGAGTTAAACATGGAAGAATGCATTATAATGAATGAAACAGTGAATTGGGATTAAAATAGATGTCTTAATTGGAAGAGCAAAGAGTGACACTAATGCCATAGGTAGAAGCCCTCCCTCTGTGTCGTAGATTCTAGGACTCACTGGTTTCGATCGTGCCTTCTGCTGCCCTCCCAATCTCTCCCTCCCCTCCCAACTCTCCCCCTCCCAACTCTCCCCCTCCCCTCCTAACTCTCTCCCGCCCCTCCCCCCTACCCTGACTGTTCAGCGCCTTGGACATCCTCCCTGTGTGAAGGGCGCTCTATAAATGTAATTTTGTTGTTTCTATGGAGAAATTGAATTTATTACACATTCATAAACTTATCCACTACATAAGCTAAGAATAATATACATAAAGGTAAGTCTTTTTGAATGGAAAATCGAACAGTAACTTGCTTTACCTGAAAGAAAATTGAGAAGCCAGATATATCACAATGTTTTTCCCTAGTCCTGCTCATTCCTACCAAAGTAAATGAGCCCAAACAGTTACATAAGAAAACAGGAGGAGGCCATTTAATCTACAAAACAACAACTTTGATTTATATAGCTCCCTCCAACCCGGACCGAGTCTCAGAGCGCTTATCCCATTAGTTATTAGATCTCAGCAGATTTTTTAGCATCACTATAGTCCTTACGCACTATACTATTCATACAAACCTCTACTGCCCAAATACATATTGAATTCGACAGTAAATGCTTTTAGAGTTGCCACCAACTTAATGGCAGAGTAGACTGGAAGGTCTGAATGGCTTCCTCCTTTTTTTATTGTGACTGTGGACCATGATTTGGAGATGCAAAAGTTGGACTGGAAAAGCCCAGACCATTGTGCCATTCCTCTTTCCAATGAAGACATCCATTTAGTGCTACTCACTCCTTACTCCATGTTTGCAACCTCCAAGCTCATTACATTTAGGACTCTTCATGACCTTCAAGAAAGGCCATCTCTTGCCCAATGTCCACACTATATTTGAACACAGATCTAAGAGGTGAATAACCTTGTGCTATGCTTTTGTAACCTTCATTCTCCTGCTCCTCTGTCACATTCACAGAGCAATTGTCAGCTGAAAGTAATCATAGAATATGAAATGGAATGGCACACTTTAAATTTAATAATGTCTCAAGACTATAAGCCTTTTTGAGCAACAGGAAAAAGCTATTAGGCCTAACAAACCCATCTTTTTCTGATTGATGTCAACTCTCACAATATTCTTCAAATACTTTTTCTCTTTGTATCACACACTGGGGTCAACTTAACCATATATCAGAATTTATCATATTGATAAATATTCCTTCAAACCTCTTCCTAATCCATTCTCAATGACAATGTCCATGAAACTAAGTTTGAGGTGTTGTTTAGTGGGATATGGGCTACTCATGCATATTTTGTTTAATGAAAAGAATGGTATTGAAGTTGTTGTGGTTGTTGTTGCAACCCGATGAGCAGCTGTTGCAAATCACAATCTGTGAACTGATCATTCAATGTTTCCTGGCTTCATAGGTATCACCATTGAGAAGGGTCAGTTGTAACCCAACCCTTTGACTATTAAACCCATTTATACTGCTTGATTCAGTGACATTCCTGGTAACAAATGAATTGAGCTTCATGTAAAAAGAGGTATATCAAACTTACTTCCTAATTCCTTATTTCCTAATTCCTAAGTCAACATCAAACCAGGAAAATTAGAATTTCATTTATAAATGATTCTTGCAATTAATACAGCACTTTATCGTGTCGTCAAGACATAGCAATAATGCAATAAAGGACTCTTGTGGAATCCTGTAGCTCAGTGGTTAGAGCACTCATCTTGCAAGTGAGAGACTTGGGTTCAATTCCCAGCAGAACAAAACCTTGGGCAAGTTTCCTTACTCCACACGCTTGATAATAATCCCTCAAGTAATATAAAAAAAATTGGTGACATCAATCCACGACTGTTTGTGGGATACTGCTATGCACAATTGGCTGCTGTGTTTCACCCTCAAATATACAGTCAATTTACTTTACGGTGTATTCTGTGAAGTGCTTTGAGATGTCTAGAAGATGTGAAAAACACTATATTAATGCTTGTGGTGCTTTACAGGATACACTGTGTATATGTTTTGGGTGAACGCAGTAACCAATTTGTGCATACCAACCCTCACAAACAGACACGGATCGGAAAGAAAGTGAACATTGGGGAAAAAACAGACTTCTGTTAAATTTTGTTGGTCAAAATGAAGTGAAACGCATCTCTGAGGAATACAGTATTTCTCAGATTGTAAACAAACTTGTCAAAGCAAGATGGTCATGTGATGTTCCTGTGTTTCCCAGCGTTTCCCAACAGACAAAGCTTATTTTATTGCCAAAGAAGTCTCTACCACAGAACGAACATACCTTAAGGATCTTGAAGTCATCACAGTGGTGAGTACAATTAAACTGTCCTTTCAATGTTTTATGGGGAAAGTGTGTTCAATCTGGTTTAAGAGCTGATCTGGAATCTATGAATGGAAAGATAAGAGCTGAAGAAAAAGGTTTGGGATCCTGCTTAAACAAACCTAGGATCCATAATCTTTCCTGTAGTCTATCTGTTAACATTGAACTGTGTTTTTCAAATACTATGGGTTCTAAAATGTGGGTTGGGTGAATAGCCCATGGATTAATAACCAGCCATAGGTTAACAGTCCATATTTTATGCCTCAATATATAATTAGTTTGGTTTAGTGGATTACATTGCAATATGCTTGGGTAAGACCCTGCTCTGTAGTAAATCTTGCAGACTTTAAGAATTTGTGCTTATATTGGGAAATTCCATTATCCATCACTTCACCAATCGCCCCGAATGTATGCCCAGCTGTATTATGGTGCTGCAGTAGACAACAACAACAACAACAAAATTACAATTATAGAGCGCCTTTCACGTCGGGAGGATGTCCAAGGTGCTGGGGATGAAAGTAGAACCCCATTATAACACAGGTTCATTTATTGTGTGGAAAATGGCGGCGAGAGGGACACAGAGAGGACAGGTCGAGAGCTGTCTCTGTGCAGCATGAGATTAAGAAGTCCACATGGCAGAGATTGCTCGACCTGGCTCCAGCCCCGAGACCCGCAGCCCCGGCTCCAGCCCCGAGACCCGCAGCCCCGGCTCCAGCCCCGAGACCCGCAGCCCCGGCTCCAAGACCGGCTCTGAGACCCACAGCCCCGAGACTCACAGCCCTGGTCCCGGCTCCAGCCTCGGCCCGGCAACCCATGGCCCGGGCCCACGCAGCCCCGGCTCCCAGCCCTGAGACCCACAGCCCCAGCCTCGGCCTCAGTCCCAGCCAGGCTCCAGACCGCGGCGCCTATGCATCTCCCAGCCGCGGCCTCACATCCTTTGAGATGATGCCGCCCCATTGATCCCTCGCACCTGGTCTCCCGCGTGCGCAATATGGCTGCCGCCGTGACCCGAGCTTCCCTCCCCCTCCTCATGTCTTTCCCCCCAACCTCCCCTCTCCGTTATTCCCTCTCTACCCTTCTTTCTCTTCGCCCTCCTCGTCTTTTGTCTCTGCTCGACCCTCCCACCGCTTCCCTCTGTTCCAGTTTTGGAATCCTCTGTCGGGCTCACCGTGGCACTGGGCGCTGGCTGTCCAACAGCAGCCACACCAAGTGCCCTGTCCCCCACCATCCCCGCCAGCCCCACCAGACACAAACCCGGGGGGTCAATCTCTCCTCCCTTATTCAGATCCCCACCCTCCCCGCCGACCATCCCAGCCCCCCCTCACACCCCTCAGCCAACTGCTCTTTACGCATTGGCCTCCAAAATGTCCGCTCTGTCTGCAACAAGACCCTGGCCATCAACGATCTCATCCTTGATGAGAACGTTGACATCATGGCCCTGACGGATTCTTGGACCACCCCAGGCGACACCTTCCCCCTTGTTGAAGCCACACCACCCAACTACACATTCCACCATGCTCCTCGACCCAACCGTCGTGGCGGTGGTGTGGCCCTCATTTCAAAGACATCTCTCGCCCTATCCCCCTACTCCTCCGGTTCCTTCCCCTCTTTTAACAGCTCACCCTTTCTCACTCCTCCCACAGTTCCTTCAAAATCCTTTTAGTTTATCACCCCCCCAAACCCTCCCCCACTTTCATTTCAGACTTCTCTTCACTTTTAACCTCCCTCTGTGCCTCCTCTGATCGCCTTATTATTCTTGGCGACTTCAACCTCCACTTCACCCCCTCCTGCCCCATCTACTCTGAATTTTCCTCTTTGATTTCGTCCTTCAATTTTTCCCTTCACGTTCACACTGCCACCCACAACCATGGCCATCCGCTCGATCTGGTGATCACCCGAGGCCTCAACGTCTCTGGCGTCACCATCACCGACAAGGCCATTTCAGACCATTTTTTCATTTCACTCAACACCTCTATCCCTACCCCCTCCACCTCCAAACCCATCACCATCTTCTACCAGCCCTGGAAGAAGATTCCCCCACAAACCTTCACCTCTGCCCTCGAAACCTCCGACCTCCTCCCCCTGTGGCACTTTTCCTGTACCGACCCATCCTCCGCCTCCACCACCCTCCATAACACCCTCTCCACTACCCTCGACATCCCGGCCCCCCTCACCTCCAGAACCGTCTCCCACTCCCGATCATCACCGTGGTACACAACTCACCTCCGTTCCCTCAAAAGCCAAATGAGAGCAGCTGAACGCACCTGGCTCAAATCTGGCCTCACGGTCCACTGGCAAATCTTTCATCCCCACCTCCCTGTCTTCAGTCACAAAAATAATCACCTCCATGAAACCCACCACGTGTTCACTGGACCCCATCCCCACCCCTCTCCTCCGCACCCAGCTCCACCTTTTGGCCCCGCTCATTTCTGACACCATCAACCTTTCCCTCTCCTCAGGCATCGTCCCTACCTCCCTTAAAACAGCCACCATCACCCCTATCCTGAAAAAACCCTCCCTTGATGCATCGCAGCCATCAAGCTACCGACCCATCTCCAACCTCCCGTTTTTATCCAAGGTCCTTGAAAGAGTGGTTGCCTCCGAGCTCCGCTCTTTCCTCTCAACTCACTCACTCCTTGAACCCCTCCAATCAGGTTTCTGCCCTGCTCACAGCACGGAAACTGCCCTGGTTAAGGTTACAAACGACATCCTAACCGCCTGCGACCAGGGCTCCCTCTGCCTCCTCGTCCTCCTTGACTTGTCTGCTGTGTTCGACACAGTCGATCACACCATCCTCCTCCAACGTCTTTCCTCCCAACTCAACCTTCAAGGCACAGTCCTTGACTGGTTCCATTCCTACCAGACCCACCGCCTACATTTTGTATCTTCCAACGGTTTCTCTTCAAATCCCCGCACAGTTTCTCACGGCGTCCCCCAGGGCTCTGTCCTCGGCCCCCTCCTTTTCACCATTTACACGCTCCCTCTGGGCGATGTCATCCGCAAACATGGGGTAAATTTCCACATATATGCGGATGACACCCAACTGTACCTTTCCGCCTCATCCCTCAACCCCCAGACCATCGATGTTCTGACAGCAGTCTGTCCGACATTGAGTCCTGGCCGAGGGAAAACTTCCTCCAATTGAATGTGAGCAAGACCGAGGCCCTCCTGATTGGCTCAAGCCAGCGCCTCCGCACATCAGGCACTGCGAGCCTCAACATCCAATGCTGTACTCTCCACCTCACAAAGCCAGTCAGGAACCTCGGCATCACGTTCGACCATAAACTCTCCTTCCTCCCGCACATCCGTGCCTTGACTGGCACCTCCTATTTCCACCTGCGCAACATTGCCAGGCTCCGCAACTATCTCACCCCCCACGCTGCCGAAACACTCGTGCACGCATACATCACCTCACAGCTGGACTACGGAAACTCTCTCCTCGTCGGTCTCCCCAGCTCCTCCATTCACAGGCTGCAGGTCATCCAAAACTCTGGAGCCCGTGTACTATCCCTCACCTGCCTCCGCGACCACATAACCCCCACCCTCGCCCGTCTCCACTGGCTCCTCATCCTCCAGAGGATCGAGTTCAAGATCCTCGTCCTCACCTTCAAGGCCTTACACGGCCTTGCCCCACCCTATTTAACCAATGTACTTTCCCCCTATAAGCCCACCCGGACCCTCCGTTCAGCAGGACTTGGCCTGCTCCAAGCCCCCCGCCCGAACCGCCCCACCATCGGAGGCCGGGCCTTCAGTTTCTCCCCTCCCACCCTGTGGAATTCCATCCCCCAATCCCTCTGCCTTGTTTCCCCCCCTTTCCTCTTTCAAGGCCGGTTTGAAGACTTTCCTCTTCGACCGTGCCTTTTGTTCCCCCCCAAACTTTTCGACCTCCCCTACGTGTTTCACCCCTTCCCGAACACTCCCCTCCCAGCTCGGGTCACACGCCTCCTGTGCAGCGCCTTGGGACGTCCTCCCGACGTAAAAGGTGCTTTATAAGTTTAAATTGCTGGTGTTGTTGACGCAAGCAATTACAGTCCTCACCAAAAATTGTCCAGTAACTTGACTGGCTCCTTCAGCTGCAGCACACCTCAAATTACAATGTTGTGGTTCAAAACATGTATACACATGTAGCTTGAAGCATGAAGCACGAGGATGGAGCTGGCTAGTCACATGTTCAGTGAGATCAATGATCATATTATCAATTATGTCATGATGCAGAAGCATTGAATAGCACAATAAGGCTGGTAAGGTATGGCCCCTATAACCAGCGCTTTATAGTGGGGCTTGCCTGTATTTATGTTAGAAATTGGATTTTCCAAATTGGAAACTAGTTAGATTTTCTTCAGTTACAGTTGGAGTTCTAATATTCCAAGTGCTCCATTCAGTAATTTATAAATGCATTGATTATAATAGAGTGTAATGCAAGGATTTCTTCCCTATATTTTGTGACTTGCAGAATACTTGTTTGTGTGCACATGTGATAGTCCATATTACATGCCGTGGTTAAACACTGGTAAGGCTGTAACCTATATTTTGTAAGATCTAGATCAGCAATCTTGGTGTTTTCGGCCTAGTTTAATACAGTCTAGTTTAACTGTCTTATATTGAACCCTGTCTAGTTTAGCAATCTTGCTGTGTTTGCCTAGTTCAGTCTTGTTTAACTGTCTTGCCACATTCAGCCCAACAGTAACATAGAGAGTGTACAAAGAAGATGTTTGCAAAGAATGTACAGCATTGATACAGGCCACTTGCCCCAACTAGTCCATGTTGATGTTTATATTCCACAGAAGTCTTCACCCATTCCTTAATCCCTCCCATATCCTTCGATTCCTCTCTCCCTCATGTGAAGGTCTATCATCAACTTGAATGCATCTACACTGTCTTATTCAACCATTGCTTTAGGTAGCGAGTTCCACAATTTCACTTTACTATGCATTGTCATCTGCAAATATTGACCTTGTATACCTGAATCCAAATCCTTTATGTGTATAGTGAACAGTAGTGGACTAACACAGATCACTGTGGAACACTCTTGCTAGCCTGAGAAGATATGCTTAATTAATACAAGTTGCTTTTGGTTTCCTAACCATTCCTTGAGTCATTCTGCTGCATCTCCCATGATTCCAGATGCCCCTATATTAGTCACCTGCCTCTCATGTGGCACTTTATCAAGGCCTCTGGAAATCCAATTACACTACAAAAAAGACAGATGTTCCCAACGTGAATTGCCAGAACTGTTGTGACACTGTAATTATTGTGCCTTTGTCCCGGGCAATTTCTACCATAAAATAATTCTCCTACCTATAATATTCCTGCAGTAAGAGCTGCTTATTGCTTTGCAAACCTGAATTGAACCTACAATGTTACAATATATAATGATTAGTTTTGCTCCAATAGCCAGTTGCGGCAATTAAAAAGCACTGTTATCAGCAGTGAATACTTCTGATAATGGTAATTACCGGGCTCCGCCACTGTTAAGCATTCTGAGATGGTACCTGGCATACAGAGTGCTATATAAGTGCAAGTTACTGTTGTTGTTGCCAGCAATACTGGGGTTTTAATTAAAGCTCATCTCTAAAACATAAATCAGATAGGAAATGGTAGAGTTTGAACGTATTATGCTATTATTTTTCTCACAAGTACATACAATTAGGAAGAAATCTTGAAAGTAAATTAGATTGTAATCCTGCTTTTTGCTATATTTCATGTGAAAGTTTTTTTGAATCAATGTAATGAGCTGAACTAGTGGCAGTAAAGTTACTCATTCGAACAAAATGAATTAAATGCTGGTTCCAAATTCCTTGCAAAATAGGAAATTGAATCAAAAACATATAATCATGTTTGATTTCAGTCATTGAATAGTTTAATTTGCACCACAGGTATTATTAAGATTGGCGTTTTGGCTTCATTTATTTATTGTGCAATTTGCCCAAATTCACAGCACAACTATGGGAGAAAATATTGACTGTGCATGAATGTACAGCACAGTATTTAGAGTCTATTTAAGAATGTTTTTATTACCTTTTTCAATTACTGCAAGAATTTGTTCTATACAACCGTGAACAATCACTGGGTAAGTCAGTGCTCGGGATTATTCAGGGAATCCACAAGATAGGGATACAAGGTCGGTTCAGTTAAGGTTCACATCGACAAGCCAGTCAGTCTAGAGTTTCACCTAACAGCTCATTTGGTTTGGGTTGTGGAGTCCTGTAGCTCAGTGGTTAGAGCAACAACAACAACAACAACAATTTACATTTATAGAGCGCCTTTCACGAGTGAGACCTGTGTTTGAATCCAAGCAGGTCAGGGTGAACTCTTGGGCAAGTTTCCTTACTCCACACGCCTAATAATCATCCCCAAAATAACCATTAATTGAAAAAATTGGTCATCTCAATTCACGACTGTGGGATACTTCTGTGCGCAATTGGCTGCCGCATTTCGCCCACAAATATATAGTCAATTCACTTTCCAGTATATTCTATTAGGCACTTTTCTATTTTATTGTTTCTTTTGTTTGAGGTTGCAATTTCAAACGTGTCTGATACTCTATCTATAGCTGGGCCTCCAACAATGCAGGTGTACTTATAGTTGTAGGGAGGTACATGCTAATAGCGCGGCAAACTGGTCTGATTTCTCTCTCCCCCCCTCCCTTCACTCAATGGCTCCCAATAGAATCCTGATGGCATGAGTCCACATTCTACCATTTCAGTGCCAACATTGCTTTTTCAGTCTTTACCCACAAGTCACTAACATTTTAAAATAATAAACTCAGCTTTATTAATATATGGCAACTAATAGCAGTGTAATCTCTACACAACAATATCCTTATGTAGCTTTCAAATAAGACTGAACTGTGAACAGATATTCTACCCATTCTTCACTGCTGTTGTTTGCGAAACTCAGTGCAGCACATAATAATAATAAATCCTGGTATTTTCCCTATCTCTTATAGAGTTTCCAAAGTACTGTGGCCAAAGATGAAGTAATGCCTGAACCTCTGAAGACTGCTCTCTTCTCCAACTTTGACCCATTGTACAAATTTCACACTGGGTTTCTGAAAGAAATTGAGCTAAGGCTTGCTCTATGGTAAGGTCTACCGCTGTTTGGTTTATCTCACTCAATCACTGCGTATGATCCCAGAAATAATTAGGGCTAAGGAGGAGAAAGGTATCACCCAGAATTCATGCTGAAGTGCACACCCTGAACCTCTTGACACATGGCCTTCTGTCTGTCTGGCCTCACACATAAAGAACAGCCGGTTGGGTAAGGAATCAAAATGAAACCAATACTTTGGGACTATGCCCCCTGTAGACCTTAAGAGGAAATGGAAAATACCAAATAAAGTGTCAATGATTGATGTAAAGGATCAGGACCCCAAATTAAGCCACTTCCTTTGGAAGGATTATATTTTTATATTTTTATTTGTATTGCCTACGCAGATTTTGGAGTCTAAATATGCAATATTCACAAAATTCACGTTCTGTTTCAGAAATGCCAGTTTGATGTGTTACAAATATCGCTTTGAAACAGAAGTCTCCATAAGTGTTTCCAATTGGTTTCACGAAGATTTTGCAAAAGTTGCAAATAAAATATTCATTGAAAACTGGAAACTCAGTGCTATATTCACATTTGTGTACAAGGTAGAGTGGCTCCTCTCCACCTACAGGTGTTTAAATGGAAAAGGGGAGGGAAAAGATTGCAAGCATAATAAAGGATTTTTAGTTCCTGTTGCCAATAAGGATACATAAAATAGCATGTCTTCAGGGAAATTGAAAATAAAAAAAGGAATGAAGAGAGCACTTAGCACAATTGCCTTTTTCTATTGAAGGCACTTATCAAAATCACTACACAATGATGGAAATGGCAGCATCTATAAATTAACACATTCAATGCATTTTAGTCGTTCAGTGGACAGTGCTGGAGGGTCCCCTGATTTTCTTTATATAACGGTGCAATTCACAAACCTGTGCCTTGCCCAAATAAAACGAGTTGCTTTCATCGAGCAAAAAATCAGGTGGACAAAGGTTATTCATAGAATGTTACAGCACAAAAGGAGGCCATTCGGCCCATCGAGTCTGTGCCGGATCTCCCCATCTCTGGAGTTAAATATCTCTAATTGTCTTTGCTCTTCTCCTGAAGATGTATACTCAGACTTGGCTAAGTATAATTCCATAAGTCCCTCTGATCATGCCAGCCATATGCATGACCTGGACTCTTTAATTGTGCGATTATGATATAGATAACATTCAGGAGCAAGAAACCTGAGTAACTTTCCCATTGCCTAGTTCTTGAAACACTCAGTGCAAGTTAGCATTCTGGCTCAGCACAGACAGGAGAATAACCCTCAGACCTCCTGGTTTATAAGACTCAATTCCACAACCACAAATCTATTTGGAGGAAGCATTCATTTACATCATTTGAATTTTTTTAAGAATGTGGATATTGACCAATTCAAAATGTTAATATCCTCTAAATTTTGACTAACACATCCTAATGTGTCACACTAGCATTGTTGTAACTACTCAGATCAGGCAAGGAACTGAGCATAGATGTTCCATGGACATCATGGCCTGCATCCCACGTCCATTTATATATTTGGGGAATCCTTTAATGCACTGCACCATTATGCGGATTATTTAGGCTCATCATCCTCAATCTCATGATTATAACGATTCCTTTATGTTAATACTTGACTGTAAAATAATTTGGATTTAAGTATTCTAAGACTTAAAATTTTCTCATGATATTTACCTTACCATCCTAAATTTTAATACAAATGTATTTAAATTTGAGATGGTGCAGAATAATGCAAAATTATTCATTTAGAAGTTGGTTTTCTTCAATGTTTTTAAGAACACTGGGAAATCAAAATCTAATTTAAGATTTTAAAACATTTTTTGTAATCCAATACAGGAGAATTTGGTGCCTCAGTGTTGGTTCACACTTGCCAGATGTTCTCCAATGAAAGCCTTGAAATGCACAGCCTAATTGATTCAACAAACAGCAGTGAGATCTTGACTGTTAAAGCTTGCAAGGTCATATGTTCTGTTTTGGTGGCTCAGTGGATCCCCATGTAATATATTTTAAAAATTGCAGAACTCATAAAGCTTAATTTAAACCATATTTTAGCTTTTGGCTAATGATCACAATGGATCTCCACCAGGGTGCTGAGCACAATAATAATATTACTTGCAGCTAATACAGCACTTTCCATGTCTTCTAGATGTTTCAAAGTCCTTCACAGAATATAATATAAAAGTGAATTGACTATATATGTGTGGGCGAAATGCAGTAGCCAATTGCGCACTGCAGTGTCCCACAAACAGTGGTGGATTGAAGTGACCAATTTTTTTTTGAGGGATTATTATTAGGCATGTTTAGCAAGGAAACTTGCTCAAGTGTTCATCCTGCCTCTAATTGAACCCAGGGCTCTCGCTTATAAGGCGAGTGCTCTAACCACTGAGCTACAGCTTTAGTAAATATCTGGCAATTTTTACACCGAGAATCTTGTTTTTAATGCCCTTTATCCCCTTTTTTCTATGATTTGCTACCTTTTTCTCTATTGTTGTTATTCTAAGTAAAATTAAGATGTGAATGTAGGAGTCCACAGTGGATGACAATCTCCTGATCACCCTGCTTGGGCCTTCAATTTTAAGTAATCTAGGAAAACTATTTTCCAGTAAGTTATTCCTGGCTTACTTCCTCCTCTAGCTTGGTAAGATCAATAAACACACCAAATACACATTTTGTGCCCTCTTTGTAGTACAAGTTAACTGCTAGTTTTGTTTTTACACAGAGCTGTCGTTTTGCATTACAAAGAGCAGAGCCAACAAAAATTGGCTGTTTGTCATTTCTGGGGGAATAGTTTTGATTGTTAATCTGTTTCCTCACTCCATACATATCTATTGACCTAGCAGTAAGAAGGAACCCGGCTCAGTCGATTGGCAGATTCTTCATCGGGTATAATCCCCCCTTTTAAAAAGATTTGGTCACTCAATCCAATACTGTTTGTGGGACACTGCTGTGTGCTATTGGCTCCCGTATTTCGTACACAAAATTTACAATCAATCCACTTTACAGTATATTCTGTGAAGTTCTTTGAGATATCTTGAAAAAGTGATAAGGAGCTATATCAAATGCAAGAATTATTATTATTATTCTACTACAGTATAGTACATTGACTGTGTTACACTCTGCCTCTATTGTGTAGTTGGCATAAAATAACACATGTTTATTGCAGGCTATTGGTGCACACTCGACAACATTCTTGCTCTCCACTCCAGAAACAACTTATTAGTCAGAAAAGAATAAGGAGCTTTGTAGAACTTGTCTTCATTTGCATAACTCAGATTTGTGATAAAGAAATTGCATGAAGAAATACGGCAAATTAGATACCATTGATACAATCTTAAACTAATGGCGAAATAAACAATATGATCAATATAACAGCAAAATTACATTTATAGAATGTCTTTCACATCGGGAGGACATCCCAAGGCGCTGATATAAACATGAAAAATGTATCAGTCAACTGAATTTGGATTTATTTGGATAGCCCCCATATGTCACAGCAACCAGAAGCAACCACAGCAATATATGTTTCATTAGTTTTCATTTTTATTTAGCATAAAATATTTTTTGAAATTATATATATTTTATTGAAGCAAGAAACGGTTTTTCAAGTTGTTCTCACACTAACAGCATATTTTGTAGCAGAAAACGTCATAGTTCTAATGCATATACATTATATTTATGTGTTCTGATAGGGAAGGGAGGTCCAATGCCCATATTAAAGGAGATTACCAAAGGATTGGCGATGTAATGCTGAAGAATCTACGCTCCTTGAAGGTACCTTTCTACAAGCAAAACATACAAAGAAATTAAGATTTTCAAAATATTTACACCAAAAGTTTAAAATGGTATTCTTTGCAAAACACTCTTAAGAGCAGATACAGTACAGGTAGCCCCCGCTTACCGAACGCCCTGTTAACGAAACTTCACTATAACGAGGGTTTCTATTTGTACCCTCTATATGCTTAGCAAAGGCTGCGCTCACTATAACGAAAGTTTAAATCTCGCGCGCTTCTCGTCTCCCGGCAGCCTCCGCGACACAAGCGCACATACATACACACACTTACTTCAGCGCCACCTAATCCAAGAGAAAGAGCTGCAGTATGGGAGGAGCTTAAGTGGTAGGATGCTCTGTCTGTCTGTCTCCTCTCTGTCTCTCTCTTTCTCAGTCTCTCTCTCTGTCTCAGTCTCCCCCTGTGTGTGTGTGTCTCTCTCTCTCTCTCTCTCTCTCTCTCTCTGTGTCTCTTTCCCTCTCTCTGTCTGTCTCTGTCTCTCTCTCTCTCCGTGTCTCTTTCCCTCTCTCTGTCTCTCTCTCTCTCTCCGTGTCTCTTTCCCTCTCTCTGTCTGTCTCTGTCACTTTCTCTCTCTTTCTTTCTGTCTCTCTCTCTCTCTGTGTTTCTCTCTCTCTTTCTGTGTCTCTTTCTCTCTCTCTGTTTGAGTCTCTGGCTGTCACAATCTCACTCACAGTCTCTCTCTCTCTCTCTCTGTCTCAGTCTCAGTCTCTTTCTTTAACTCTCTCTCCCTGCCTTCAATAACAGTGCTACCTACCTTATGCCATCGCTGATACACTGTAAATGTTGGCGCTAGGCGCTAGGCTGGGCACAAGGCATTCCTGGGAATTATTTTTTTCATATATGGAAACACAGTAGGGACCTCCCTCCCGCCCGCTTAATGCAATTTTCGCTTAATGAGGAGTTTTGAAGTCCCTAACCCTTTCGTTAAGTGGGGGATACCTGTATAACCAATTCAGTAGGGCACAAAATGCCTGAGATGGGGATCCCATGATAATGTAGCCTTTGAAAATATGATTTATATCCTGTCTTGTATAAGATGCTATCAGAAAATCAGGTACGTAATCAGTTCACATTCATGAGCCTCCCTTTATTAATGTGGTTCTACAGTTAGTAAAAAAAAATTTGGGCCGAGCTGACTTGATATTTGGGCAAAATAAACCTGTGTCCAAAATAAAATGAGTTGTGAGGCAGGTAGATGTGCAGCAAACCCAGTTGTGTTGTACTACAGATAACATTACATGGCTTCACCCTTGAACTGCCATGCTGCCTTCCTAACTTTGAGCTGCAGCACTTGCTGATGGGGCTTTGGAGGGTGAATCACACACAGCTGGTTCCCTATGCACCTATGGGCAGCACGTTTTGATAAAAGTTGAGTCTGCATTGTGCATGGTGACCAAAAGTCGTGATTACTATCCTATAATCTAAAATCATCATTTCTTTAAGATTTTTTAGACATTGTAATGGTCTCACTACAATTGTTTGGTCACCCTGTCCATGCTCTATTTAACTAGAAATTATGCAAATTGCCCAGAGGTAAAAAGAGGCCCAACAGAAAGCATGGAAAGTAGTAGGGGCTCCTGCAAAGTTCAAGTTTACAATTTTACAAGTTTTTACAAGTTTACAAAGAAGAATTTATTGCAATGGAGGAAATCTAGAGCAGGTTTGCTTGTCCAAGCCAGTTTGATGAAAAGGCAAGATATGGGGGCCTGTGTTCTTATGTTAAGGCAGTTAAAGGGCACATTTTGCCATATTATAGATACCCTAAAGAGGTAAAGAGCAAAAGCAAAGGTGGTTGGCAATTCAGTTCTATGACTTGGGGACCAAAGCATTCCTTAAGCACTTAAAATATCAATCTTTTCTCTGTATCTTTATAATGGGAATTTGTAGCAAAAAAAATGCTATTTAGAGGAATCAGTGTATATGAGACCTAATTAAAAAATTTAATTTGATATTATACTCTTAGATTTCACTATAAATCAGATTTTTAAAATTAATATTAAGCAGGTCATTTTTCACTAAATATTCTGCTAATCTGTTTAGGCAACCCTCCACATTGCATCCTATGATGGATTTCAAAAATAAGCTACATCAACTTTAATTGCATCTTAATTTAAACTTGGTGCTGACTAGATTTCAGTTTTCAGGTTATGTAGCTTGTTGGTTAGAGTACTCAAAAGCGAGAGACTTAGGTTCGATTCCAGACAAGTTTCCTTACTCCACACGCCTGAAAATAGTCCCTCAAACAAAATAATAAAATGAATCATTTCAATCCACAACTGTTTGTGGGACACTCCTATGTGAAATTGGCTGCCATATTTCACCCACAAATATGCAGTTAATTCACTTTGCAGTATATTCTGTGAAGCGCTTTGAGACATCTAGATTAGAAGATGTGAAAAGTACAATATCAAATGCAAGGATTATTATTATAAATGTGATATGTAGATAACATATAGATAACAACGTTTATGGGGATAAATCAATAATTTACTCCAACGATCAAAACCTGGATTATGATATGAAATATATTTTCGTATATACCTTCATTGGCATAAACAGCAGATGTGTTTACAACCTAACATCTGAGACAGGAAATAAAATAATTAACACTCTGTGAAGCAAGAGATCTATGCTAGATCAAAATGCATCAGTATATTCCAGTCCCTCATGCTGTGCTCCTTTGTTCTATTTTAAGCAATTTACAGTTCACCTGCAGAAGCATAATGAGATTTTGATGGAGCTGGAGAAAGCCATCAGGAACTCACGGAAGCTGGAGGCGCTATGCAGGGATTTTGAGCAGCAGAAGGTCTGCTACCTTCCCTTGAATATGTTTTTTCTGAGGCCCCTCCATAGGCTGATGCACTACAAGCAGATTCTGGAGAGGCTGTGCAAGCACTACCCAGCCAGTCATGCGGATTTCAGGGACTCACGAGGTACAGAGATTACATCCCAAGTGGGAGCTGCCTTTCAGCACATCCTTTCATCAAACAAGTGCATAACTATTTATTTAGATTCATTAATTCTGAGTGCTCCTGTCTAGTTCTCTTATTTCACTGAGTAAGAAAAAAAATGTTTTGGTTAACTTAATGTATTTGAAAACTTTTAAATATGTTAGAAATAGGTTAAGTATTCAAAGGTTTAAAGCAGCATTGGTAGCTATTGTGCTTGGTTCACTCAGTACACTGATGTGGGCTAAAATTATTTGCCTATTCTGCTTTTGCAGATTTAAGCAAATTTGACACTGTACCCTTATAAATAACCATAATTCAACTATAAATGTATTGTACTATAGTATATAAATATACAGTGGAAAATCTGCCAAATTTAGTGAACAATAATATTGCACTTAATTAATTTGCATCAATGAACAAAATGGATCAGAATAATTCCTCGTCTCTCGTCTTCTCTTTCATCATATTTTTGAGCATGAACAATATATGCTGAGAATAGGACTCAAGAACCTGAGTGGATTCCATCCCAACTGATTGAAAAAAACTAGAAAAATAAAATTGTATTCCAATCAGCTTGAGCTGGAATAGATCTTATTTGAAACTTTAATAAAAAAAAATATACACAATCATTAACCATGTTTAAGATAATCCATTCAGATTCATGGGAAGAAACTCGACATGTTTCTAAAGCATTTAGACCATACGTAAAGGTATAACACACAGGAGATATAATATCTGAAAAAGAGTAGAGCTGAACGCGTTTTATGCAATTGGTGCTTGGTAGTCTGAATGCATTCTTCATGGTTCATTCTTCATATGCATGATATTGATCTTGAGACGTAGCTTTTGTTATTCATTGCCACAAGGTGGCAGGCAACTTATTCACAACTGAGTATCACTATCGCTAAATAAATGCAGGTACTGAGCTGAAGTCCTTGGTGTATGAAAGAAAAGTTCAAGGAATAAGTTGCAGGCTTTTTATTTTGGTATAACTTAGTATAAAAACAATTAATAATCTTTCCATATTGGAGCTGATACACTTCAAAGAGTTGCAGATATGGCCCCTTCCCTTCAGAGAATTCCTGGAATAACCAGGGGTAGCCTGCTTTGAAAATCTTGAAATATGATTTGGCAAGAACAACAACAACAACAACAAAATTACATTTATGGAGTGCCTTTCACATCAGCAAGATGTACCAAGGTGCTGAACAATCAGGGGTCAGGACCCGAGCACAGTGGAGGGGCAGGATAGGGGAGATGGGGGGAGAGAGTTGGGAAGGAGGCAGAAGGCACAATCGAAAAGAAGTGTCGTGACACCAGCCTTGAAGGAGGCAAGGGAAGAAGTGAGGCAAAGGGACTGTGGGATGGAGTTCCAGAGTGTGGGGGCAGAGAGGCTGAAAGCCCAGCCACCAATTGTAGGGTGGGTCGGGCAGGGGACTTGGAGCAGACCAGAGCCTGCTGAATGGAGGGGGCGGGCAGGTTCATAGGGAGTCAGTATGTAGGAGAGATAGGAGGGGGCAAGACTATGAATGGCCTTCAAAGTCAGGACGAGGATCTTGAATTCAATCCTCTGGGGGATGGGGAGTCAATGGAGCCGGGCGAGGGTGGAAGTGATGTAGTCGCGAAGATTTGCCCTACAGGTCTATGCAGCATAAATGATTCATTAACTAATTCTAAAGAGTGAAATTGAACTGTCTAGGTTGGAGATATTTATCAAACACATTAATAAAATGTTAAAATGAAATGTCATAAAAATAAAGCTGTCTCTTGTTTTTTATTGATCGATATTTATTGATAATTATAATGTTATAAGTATTCTGAATAAACATTTTAGGAGTGAGACTATAAAAGTGGATGGGAAAAGAGTAGTGAATTTGCTTTAGAGTAGAGAGCTCCAATGCATGAGCAAGCCTCAGTTTAGGCGTAAAGGCTGTGTAATCTCTTTCTGTATAAGTTCTGCGATTCAATGTAGGGTTTCCGCAATGGAATGAAAAGTGGGAACTTTACAAAGATAAATTTGAACAGAAATAGACAAACCTTGAATTGATGTTAAATAAAATCATAATCCTTTCATGCCAGAAAGATTTGTTAAAGCACATCACTGTACGCACATTCCCTGCGTAATTTGTAACTAACATTAATGTATCAATTTGTTTAAAAGGTTATACATTGGAAAGTCCATTCTGCATGTTAAATTAACAACAACAACAACAACAACTTAAACTTATAAAGCGCCTTTCATGTCGGGAGGACGTCCCAAGGCGCTGCACAGGAGGCGTGTGACCCGAGCTGGGAGGGGAGTGTTCGGGAAGGGGTGAAACACGTAGGGGAGGTCGAAAAATTCGGGGGGGAACAAAAGGCACGGTCGAAGAGGAAAGTCTTCAGACCGGCCTTGAAAGAGGAAATTAAAGATTTTATTTGGGGTTTTGTACTTCGTTTCACATTGCACAAAAGCTGACTATCCTTTGTCTGTGTTTTTCATCCAGCTGCTTTAGCAGAAGTCGCAGAAATGGCAGCACAACTGCACGGGTCCATGATTAAAATGGAGAACTTTCAGAAGCTTGTCGAGCTGAAGAGGGATTTAATAGGCAATGACAATCTGGTTATTCCTGGAAGGGTAAATTCCGTTCTTTGTTTCTTAAAATATTGTCATTTCAAAGGCTGAGTGAATGGGTGTATTGGTTTGTAATGTTTCTCTCCTGAAGGGAATTGTTGTGGTTAAATAACCTGCTGCTATTGCTGACTGCGGTCCTGAGCTTCAGACTGCAGCCCGTGCTGAGAGCTGAGATGACTCCCCTGGTAGGGTTTTCTGGGGGACAGGACCTTTGAGTGGTTGTCTAGCCGCTGTCCCCCTCCGCTGTTTATCACTTCCATGCAGACCATCATCAGCTCCATCTCACCTGAGCACCTCCCCAAGGCTCTGCAGGAGTTACCTCTGACTTACCGTCAGCTCCTCAAGCCTTAGGGCATCCAATTCTGCCTCCGACTGTGTGCAAACACCTGGAGAACGCTATCACTCAGGTTCAGCTCCAAACTGAACGGTTGCAAACAATTTTTTTAAGCTGCTCTGATTTATATATTTTTATACATATAATATGTGTGTATATATACTACACATGCCTAAGAATAATCCTTTTAAAAAACAATTGGTCATTTCAATCCACGACTGTTTGTGGGCACTGCTGTGCGCAATTGGCTGCTGCATTTCACCCACAAATATACAGTCAATTCACTTTGTAGTGTATTCTTTGAAGTGCTTTGAGGCGTCTAGAGGATGTGAAAAGTGCTATATCAAATGCAAGGCTTATTATTATTAATAGTAAATGCATTATTTATGTGTGACTCAGACACACACTGGAGGAGCAGAACCATATAGTGTCCTCGGCTGGTGTCATGACTCACATCTGTTGAGGTTACTAGAATTGAAAGGAAATAATAATAATAATCGTTGCATTTGATATAACGCCTTATCGTAACTTCTAGACTTCTCAAAGCGCTTCACAGAATATACTGTAAAGTGAATTGACTGCATATGTATGGGTGAAACACAGCAGCCAATAGCACATAGCAGTGTCCCACAAACAGTCATGGATTGAAGTTACAAATTTATTATTGTTTTTTTTTGAGGGATTATTCTCAGGTGTATGGAGTAAGGAAACTTGCCCAAGGTTTCGCCCTGCCTGTAATCAAACCCAGGTCTCTTACTTGCGAGGCAAGCACTCTTAACCGCTGAACTACAGAACTCCACAGAAGTAATTATTTCTAGTTCCTATTTCTTCTTACAGGAGGACTGTGACCAATTGAACTGTTCCACTCTTATTCTGTCTGAGATCAGTGAACACATGATAAAGCTGATATTAAGCTGCCTACAACTTTTATGACCTGAATAGAACCCTTTATTTAGGGGAAGGAAGGTTGGGCTACAGAATTCCCTACAGCTTTCAGCATTAGTGTTTCCATATGGGTTGACACAAATTATGGGATGGCGTATAACCCTATGAAATATCTTCCATCTGAAGCACAGCTCTGCATAAAATCAGTGAGGTAGTCTATTTACATTCCCTGCAGCAAACTGATGACATAGTAATGCTTTAAGATACAGAGCTACCTCACGCATGAGTCAACTGACGGTCTTTTAAGTCTGACAAATAACAATATACAAATCAGTAGAGGATAAAATGAAAAGACTATAAGCAGAAAATGGCATAAGTGAAGATGTAACTATTCCTGAACCAAATAAGCCCAGGGAGATCCTCCCATTTCCTCCAGTAGTTTTAGATATGACATTCATTTTGTTGACCTCAAATGGGTAAAGGATAAGTGCACCTATCAGGATATAATGCCATAAGCTCAAATCCTTATCCCAGAAACACAATGTCTTTGGCTGCTGTCATCTAAGAAAGAAGTTTGAAGCTGCCACTAGTATCTAAGAAAGCCTGATGCCTCTTGAGGGAGCGCTGAGAATTCAGCCAGTGGGAATTCTTGAGCGATTCAATAGCTGCATAGAACTCTATGGTTATAAGGAGAGACCCTGAAAACATCTATAGGAGGGTGAAAGAACACCTCTTCAAACATCTGTGGGATAGTTAGGAGAGAGTAGAGTAAGACTTCTAGTATAAGGCCATGTTAGAAATTTCGTGTTTGAGGGAAATGTAGACACTGTACTAATGCTCTGAGACGCCATCTGGCATGGAGGGCGCTGTATAAATCCTAGTTGTTGTTGTAGAATAGGTTCAGTATGTTCCTATGATGATAGCTCTAGTAATAAATCGTAGCTATTTTACTCATCTTTAAATATAATTGGTATATGCAGATACTGGATACCATCATTAATATCAAAGCTTATAAATTGTATTTCTTAGCATGGACATTAGAGAGTAGCCAAAAGCTCTCATTAATCTTACACAGAGTCCTTTATACGTGCCTTATATTTGTGTATTCTGTAGACTTTGTTTGATTTTTATTCTCATCATATTATTGTGTTTGATTAAGGAATTCATCAGACAGGGATGCCTCAGTAAACTATCTGCAAAGGGATTACAGCAACGCATGTTCTTTCTGGTAAGTGACTAAGCAAAAACGAATTGTGACTGAAGTATCTGTCTGATAGGATCAAAGATGTAATGACACTTCCAGGCATCAAACTATCTATGTACCTGATAGTGCAGAAGAATGTACTTTGACTCCCCAATACTAGTACGATAAATAACAGTCAAGATGTGAGAGTACATTGTTATTTGGGATGGTGGAAAACAATGACTAATTATTTTGATTTTCAGTGGTCAAAATCCAAATTTATTTTTAACTACTGTAATCTTCTTGTTTTTGTTTTCCGTTTCCGTATGACAGAATATTCACTTATGATGTTTTCATTTAGGTGAGTTGAACTGTGATTAAAATGGTGTCGTTTTTCTCCTGACATTGCAGTTCAACGATATTCTTTTGTACACAAGCAGAGGACTGACAACATCCAACCAATTCAAAGTTCATGGGCAGGTTTCTCTGTATGGTATGACAGTAAGTATTGAGCTTTTTATGATTTATAGTGTAGTCCCATTAAGTTCCAGTGTTCCAGCCCTGGATTGTGTTATGTTGTATTACCTGCATTGGAAGAATCACTAGATTCAGTAACTACAAGAGCAACTTGGAGTTGCTGTGAGCAAGAACCAACATATTGAAGGTATCATTATTCTACGCCTTTCAATCCTATAAATTCCACCCCACCACCACTCCCCACCCCCCCACCACCAACCGCTGTTGCAACTGAAATATTAGACGTTGACATCTATTGTCTTGCCTTTACGTTAGCACCATTAGGTTAGTATTTTAAATAAGTGGACAGAATAAGAAACATAACATGACATTAATTTACTTTGTATGTTCTCCATATCCCTTCTTCTTCACTTCTTTTATTTAGACCTAGTCTTTATCGACCAGCCTATCAAGGGCAGTGTTTAGACAGCTCTATGTGTTATGTGCTATACTCCGCATTTGAATTGGTGTTTATGTGTGATGTTATTTATTTAATCCCAGTCCTGAAGTGGGTGGTACACTAACTCAATGCACTATGACCTTTTGAGAATTACATGCTATCAAAAAGTACTGGGGGAGCGAACCCCAGGTTAAATCTGTACTATGTGAACTAGAGAGAACAGGGCTGAAAATTAGCTAAAAAGATCTTTCAGACAAAGGCTGAGACGTGTGTCAACATGTGTGACAAAAGGTACCAAAGCTTTAGGTTTAACTAACTGGTTAGCTGATGAGGCATTAGCAGAGATGTGTGCTTTGGTGACTCAGAAGATTCCATGGTGACTTTGTGCTTCGCTGCCACTCCTGTTGCTTGCACTTTTTAATGCAGCCATTTGACCAAAAGAGAAGGGACCCTATGGGAGAAATTCAACCTAGATCTAGATTTACTTTATCCAACAGTTTAGCACAAACAGAATTTGGAGAAAAAAAATCCTAAATATACAGCCTTAATTGTGTAGAGATTTTTCTGTAAATTCCTGTAAAGGGTTTTATACTTGAGACTGAATTCAACAGTTCCCAATAGTGAATTGTCTAAAATGCTGCGTAAATAGGGTAAATGTAGGCCCGGATGGAATTTCTACCCGCCTTTTTTTTAAAGAACTTTCTTCTCTTAGATTGAAGAAAGTGAAGATGAATGGTCAGTTCCTCACTGTTTTACTCTCAGCGGGCACCGTCAATCTATTGTAGTGGCTGCCAGGTAAGTTTTGCATTGTTCCTTTCACTGAATCCCTTTTCTTCATGTATAATCTGTTTCGTTAGACCGGGATGTATAAATGGTACAATCGTTATGCTCTGTGGGTGAAATATGGCAGTTGTGATGTGAAATTGAAATTCTCAATACCCTCCTCTTTGATGGTCCTATCGGTCACCCCAAATCCCCCCCTCTCCCTCCACGCTCCCCGACCCAGCTTCGATCTGAAACAATGACTGTCCAGCGCCTTGGGATGTCCTCTTCATGTGAAAGAAGCTATACAAGTGTAATTTTGTTGTTGTTTTACACCTTGTTTAAATTTGTATATTTTGTGCATGGCACCCAAATTATTGATTATATTGACCTCATTACTGCAAACAGACACCCTTCGTTGATTTTCAGCTTTTGAAGCAACTTTTTCAAACTATTAGAAGGAAGACTACCTTCATGTGTCTTTCCTCAACCTCCCCAGGCTCTCTCTCTGACTCACTGAACCTGCACAACATAGGTACCAGTATGATCCCAGCTTTCCTTTCTGTCCCACATCCATTCCCTAACCAGGACCGCTTTTTCCACCTCCATCAGGTTGCCACCTCCGTCTGTGCCTTACAGCCAAAACCCTTGCCCACACCTTCGTCACTTCCAGGCCGGACTATTCCAATGCTCTCCTCACTGGTCTCTCCAACTCCACCATATACAAAATACAATTAATTATAAACTCTACTGTCCTGTTACCCACACAAAACTCTGTACCCCCATTGTACAGTCCTTGCCAGGCTGCAGTGGCTCTCCAATTATCAGACAAATTGATTTCAAGATCCTCCCACTCATTTTCAAATTATTTCTCCTCCTTGCCTATTAGATCTGCTTCCCCTCCACCCTCCCACTCCCACTTCCACTTGCCTGGCTCCTGCCTCCTCTTTGTCGCTCGTCCAGTCTTTGCCACCATCAGCTTCAACCATTACACCCCAAAGCTCTGGAACTCTCTTCCTTAATTCTTCTGCCTTGTCCCTTCCCTCCACACTTTCAAATTCCACTTAAAGACTTTCCTTTTTGATTGTGCCTATGGTATGGTCACCTCTCCTCTCCCTCTCCCCCTGCCTCGTGGGTCAGACTCACCATCATCAAGCGCTCACGATGCTATCCCGTATGAAGGGTGCTATATAAATGGAACCTCTAGTTGTGTTCCTATATATGGACCTGCAGGCTCCTCAATGACATTCAACACCAGCACTACACCTGGAGAGGAAACATTACTAAAGGTAAATAAAGACATGTTTTCTTCCAATCAAGCTGGGATGTTCCTCTGAACAGTCTACATAAGCAATGATGAAACCTCACAGTTCAGACTTCCTGATTTTGCAGAGCTATTACCAAGACCACATCTTACAAATCATTGCAGTTATGTTTCGAAGACTTGAAATTGTTGAGCAGCAGCAGTGCACTTGTATTCAAATTTAGATGAATTTGCTTAACTCACTTTTTCAAATAGCACTCGTGTAGAAATGGACAAATGGATTGAGGACTTGCAGATGGCCATTGATCTTGCCCAGCAGTGTAATGGCTCAGCCACTGACTTGATGACCAATAGCCCCAATGATGGACCTACAAGTAAGTGAATTCAACAGAGTATCAAAACCACTCCTGGTTACCTTGGCTTTCAGCTGCAGCATTCACAAAATCAGTCATACTGATCGACTTTGTTGAAATTTACAAGGAAATAACCTCACTCACTTTGGACCTGTGATTTCAGTGTCTTGGCATGATGGTAATTCTTTTAAAAGGGCTATCTAAGCCAGAAAAGAAACTTACAAATAAAAATGGTACTGATCAATTTTCCATAGTTTTGCACACTCGTAAAATTGAAGGTCAAATAATCCTACAGAGTAAGACAAGGTGGAATTATAAGCCTATTATTGTTTCTAATGTTCAAAAAAACTCAGGCAAAATAGTACTCATCAAGACTTCCACTGTAGGATGTGATCTGCATGCCACAGAATAGTTTAGCTGTGTGACTCACCAATAGTTTACTCATTGAATTTTGATCTTGTGCTTTGAGACAGATTATGCTTAATTTAGAGCTTCATATGTAGACATAACACAAACCTAATAAATTGTTCTAAATACAGTAAGATGATAACTGGAGTCAACTTACAAGATAACAACTTACTTGACAAAACCACTGAAGTGAACTCTGACTCCTCTGCTTTTCAATTTACAAGCCATTATTGTTTGTAGTAAATTGTCAAAATGACTTTATAGGATGCATAGATTGGACTATCTAACATTACAGTTGATTTGTATGGAATTTACCTCAAAGTTAATGATGTTCCTACATATTATTATTATTTAAAGGGCATTTCTATCAATTTCCTAGAATCATCTGATGAGACGTCTGTGGAGCAGGAATCTGAAGATGATCTAAGTGCCTCAAGGACTTCACTTGAGCGACAATCGCCTCATCGCGGCAATACCACGATGCATGTCTGCTGGCACAGAAACACCAGTGTTTCAATGGTGGATTACAGTATTGCTGTTGAGGTATGAATGTCCTACACAAAAGCGTACAACTTCACCTGTTGCCAATATGACACATGCTTAAAAGAAACAGAAATTAATTAAATGATCTTTAAAGTAAATCCCACCCCTAACTCCACTTTCAGAAACTTTATCAAATCTACTGGAGGTCTCAAAGCACTTCACAGAATATACTGTAGGGTGAATTGACTGCATATTTTTGCAGGCGAAACACGTGTCCCACAAATAGCCGTGGATTGACCGATTTATTATTGGGTGGTTTTCTGGAAGGATTATTATCAGGCGTGTGTGTGGAATACGGAAACTTGCCGAAGGTTTCACGCTGATCTGACCTGCCTGGAATCGAACCCTGGTCTCTCGCTTGTTCTAATCCATTCTGCCCAACTACAATATTAACATCCCATGGATTAGACACTGCTGTTGAACTACCTCATGAGTTCAAGTAGTATCCTTCTCTGACTGTGAAGAATCCTGATTTAATGCAATCACATTCATAATCACTTGTTTTCTTTTCACTCTTTTAGCTTGAAACATGCTTGTTTATGTTCATTTTGTCCCATTTTATTTATTCCCTTTACGTGTTATAGCAAGATAATCTGCTGCCTAAAGTCTAAAATGACTGATGTAACGTTTGGTTTGGCACTTTCTTCACAGCAAGGCACCACAGCTGTTTCTGTTTTGCTCCCAGCTAAACCAAAACCGTTTAAAGGATAACATCAGATCATTTCAAGATCTGGGAATATGGAACATAATCCAAGATTCTAAAATGATTTTTCAGTACTTTTAAAAATTACAATGTTATTCAGTTTCTTCTTGTTCTGGTCTAAACTGGACCTCACTTATTTAAAGCATCGTTCCTGATTCTGTCCGTTATATTTCTTAGGTGCATAACATTATGAAATACTAATATACATGTCTGACTATCCTTGAATATTAAATGTTCTGTGTCGAAGGTCACATTAATGATCTGAACTCTCCTTTCATAATTCAAGACAATCCCAACCTGGATTCATTGGATTAATAAGAAATATTGATGAAAACTTCCGATTTTTAAAAAAATATTTAAAAATGTAATTCTAGTGATACATCCTTAATATCAAAGTGGTTTGGGGGTTTTTAAGCACTTTCCAGGCATCTTGTTCAGATTTTAGTCATCTTCTTGCTGTACAGATGGCCTGATCATATTTGTATTACATATTACGACTCAATTATAAAGCTTTAATTCCCTCCTTGCTCCCTGCAGTTTACAATTTGTCTCTGCCTTTTCCCCCTTTGTTCTGTCAGCATTGCTGGCATGATAGAAGATTGCTCCACTGCTAGCTTCACTCCCCTCCGGACTGATCCGTTTTGAATGGTCATTTGCTATTTCTAATGTCTGCTGCTATTAAATGCACAGCCTCTCTTTTTATGATTGGTTCAGGATAATTGAGGTAATCGTGAAGCACTTCAGAGTAATGTACTGTACTTGGATGCTGAGGTAGTGAGGGGAGGGAGAGGAATTCTGTGCACATTTGCAGTGAAATCTTGTTGTACCACATATTGGGATTTATAGATCCTATGCAATGTGTTTTAACAAAGTTCTAGTCGTTATAACAAGGCTAGAATAATAAAAGGTATTAGTGACTGAGAAACTTACCACAAATTTTGATGAGAGTAAAATTAGGGACAGAGTTAAAAATTTGGTGAAATATAACAAAAAAAAGTCATTCTGAAATAAAAAGACAATTGTTCTTTAAACAATGTACCGACTGACAAACAACGGTGAGCATTTTTGGTTTTTAACATCTCTAAAACATTTATTTCTTGATTAACTATGTCTCCTTGAAATTCTTATCAAAATGCCTTTTAACTAAGGATTTATCTGAAAATAGAATAAACTCTCTTCAAAGATGTGAAATCCATAAGGAGGTAATTACTTTTCAGTGAAAGGACAACTAATAGCTCTTTCGATGCATATACAGACAGGGCATACTTGGATAAATAGCACATTAAACATTTTATAATTGGACTCCCAGATACTCAACTCAGCATACTTGCATTTGTCCAGATCCGGGTCGGCAAACACAAGCTTAATAAGCAAGAATAACAAAATGCTGAAGGGAAGAAAGCTTGTCAACCAATGTCACTCTCAGGCACCCTCTGCAGGTCAGAAATCAAATGAAAACAAATTACTGTACTAGTTCTTTGTACTCAGTAAATTAGGCCATTAATATATTTTCTCTCAACCAGAAATTCCTGAGTTTATTCCCAAACAAAATCCAAGCGTAGCATTTTCTGTCCAGGTACACAGGTGTACACAGCGGGTTAGCATTACTGAATCCACTGACGGTTTAAGTCAAGAGTACACATTACAGCAGCAAAAAAACATAAGCGTTGGGATATATTATGCTGAATATATGTTGTGCACAAATTGGCTGCTGGGCTTGTCAACGCACAGTCACTACACCTTACAGTGGAATATTTTTTGAGATTTCCTCCTGACCTGAAAAACACTATGATCAAAGGCAAGGAAAATTATTAACAAAACACAAACTACTACAGATACTGGAAATCTGAAACAAAAACAGAAATTGATGGGAAAATTCAGCAGATCAGGCAGCATCCATGGAGAAAGGAAAGCGAGTCAACGTTTCGGGTCCATGACCCTTCGTCAGAACTGGGGCATGTTGGGAGGGAGACGTTTTTAAGGACAAGTTAGAGAGGGGGAGGCAGGACAAGGAAGACAAAGGAGACAGAAAAAGAAGACAAAGGAAAAAATGTATTAAATGGTAAAAACACAAAATGCTAGAGATGCTGAAAATCTGAAACAAAAACACAAAATACTACAGATCATAGAATCTTATGGCACAAAAGGAGGTCATTTGGCCCATTGAGCCTGTGCCGGCTCTTTAAAAAGAGCAATTTAATCCCACTCCCCAGCTCTCTCCCTATAACCGTGCAACTTGTCCTCTGCAAATAAATGTCTACCTCTCTTTTGAGGTTGTTTTTTGAGGCTCTCTTTTCAGATGCTGGAAATCTGAAACAAAAACACAAAATGCTACAGATGCTGGAAATCTGAAACAAATAAGGAAACTTATTAAGGAATAATAAGGAAAATTATTACCTTGTTATAGCACTTTAGAACTACTGTACCTTGTTTATTTTAAAGTCAATCAAGTTTAGTTGATTCCTGAGCTATGTCTTTTTTGACAATTTAATGATTGCTCCTGTTGAGCACAAATATCAAACTTCTGTATATCCGTGTATGTGACATTAACCCAAGATGTGGTGCAACATCTATGTACAATACTAGAGGCCTCCAATGTAAGAGTAACTCATTCTGGGGCAAGTACACATTCTTTTGACTGTAATTGAGATGTTACATTTATAATTTAGAAGCTGTCGTCTTCATCCCAGTTTAAATGGATTTTAAAAATAGCAATGCTCTTTCACCAGTGCCATATTAAAATGAAGAGTTTTGTTATTTGTAGGTAGCAGCAGGTATCATGTCATAAAAAGTTATATCAGATTGTAGAGCCACAATGTTGCGTCTTTTGGTAGGAGAAGGCAGGCAAAATGGAATCAATTGAAACTGCATGCTGTCATCTCAGTTATACACAGTTTATCACATATATTAATGCTGGAAAGGACTCAAAAAATCTGTAGAAGAATCAGTCTGCTCTGAATGTGTTTGGCATTATCCAAGAATGCTTTATGAAATGAGCCAAGACCACAATATAATTATTTACATTTATGATTACTTGTCAGTCACATATGTAATTATTTGTGGGTCACTGCCTCACGCTCAGACCGGCAAAACCCTGATGCATGCATTTGTCATCTCAAGCCTTGACTATGGAAACTCCCCCTGTGTCGGCTTCCCCAACTCTTCCTTCCACAAGCTGCAGATCAAAATTCTGCAGCTTCTGTCCTCTCCTGCACCATGACCCCATTATCCCCACCCTCGCCCAGCTCCACTGGTTCAACTGTCCCTTCACCCATGCCCCACCTATCTGCCTTGATTCTTCCCAACCCAGTCCTGTAGCTCAGTGGTTAAAGCACTCGCCTTACAAGCGAGAGATCTGGATTCACATCCAGGCAGGGCGAAATCTTGGGCAATTTTCCTTACTTCATCTGCCTAATAATATTCCATTGAAAAAACAATAATAAATTGGTCATTTCAATCCACGACAGTTTGTGAGACACAACTGTGCGCAATTGGTTGCCGCTTTTCGCACACATATATACAGTCGGTTCACTTTACGGTATATTCTGTGAAGTCCTTTGAGACATATAGAAGATTTGAAAGGTGCTATCTCAAACGCAAGGATTATTATTATTCTCTGCTCATGGAGCAACCTAAGTAATATTTGCAGCAAAATTGGCCAAAATATGATTGCATTAAAATTACTGGATTTATAAAAAAAAGTTAAAGAAAAGCATTTAAATGATTAAGAAATAAAGTACCTTTAGATATCAACTAAATCAAACCAAGCTTAATTGGTTTCTGAGTTATGTCTTTTAACTACATTTGACTACATTTTAATATTTGAATGACTGCTCACTTTGAGTTCGTAAATAACAAACGGTGAAACCATGGTGATGTAAGTTAATACGTTTGTGAACCTGCTTCACAAAAATCAACTTGTACTATTTATGAGCAGGAAATCATAAATTCCAAGTTGGCAAAGTCCAAAAGGAAAGGTGCTTTACACCCCCCAATATGATATGATTATCACTTGGTTATGGTTCCTTACTCTTTTCAGAATCAGCTGTCTGGAAATTTGCTGAGAAAATTCAAAAACAGCAACGGATGGCAAAAGCTGTGGGTCGTCTTCACCAATTTCTGCCTCTTTTTCTACAAATCACATCAGGTAAGTCCTAATGTTGAAAACAAGGTACAGGTATTTATAAATCCTTTTAAGATTAGATAACCCGAGGAGCTCCTAAATACTGAAGAATTGGAAGTGACATGCAGGGACACTGATTTAGGATGAAGGTTTCCTCTCTGTGACAGAGCAGGTATTTTATGTGTATGTGAAGTCGAAACATTATGGTGTTTATTCCAGTGGACTTGCCTGGAAATGTAAACACTCCACCCCAGGTAGCAAGCCCATGTGGGGCCCATATGGGCATGGATCAACCCAAATTGGCCCATATGGGCTTGCTACCTGGGATATTGGTCCAAGATGTAAAAAAAACATTGTTGCACCTGGGTGACATAGTTTAATAGATTCACAATGATGTCTGTCACATTTACAGTGACATCTTATCACATTTAGATACATATCTTCAGCATATTGTTATAGTTTTACTACAAAGTGTTTTTAAGGAAAGTTTTATGAACAATTTGTAAAGGTGCAACTAATTTTGCAAATAAATATTGTACAGAAGAAGGATTCAAATTGTTTCAGGGAATCTCAATTTAATTCGCATGAAAATAAGTACAGGAGACAAAACACTTTTACCTTTGCATTGGTTGGCTCCAACTGGTCAGTTTCACTCAGTGAGACAATCAGACTGCCTGGCAAACAACCATGTCACTAATATAAATGTGCACTGATAGATGTCTGCATTGGGAGAGCAGATGGTCTGACATTAAAAAATATTGGGATATAATATATGCTGATATCTAAGGGAATTCCTTAATAAGAAAACTGGATTAGGCCATACTGACCCATCAGACCTCCTCTCCAGTATGATCTACTTGTTGCTGTGAATCTTTTAATTCTTTTAATGAATTCTTTTAATTACTGGACAAAGTCCCCACACACATCGTTTATTAAAGTATTTCAGCATATACTAGACCCATTGCCAGTGATAGATTGAATTCTGACCCCTTAAACTATCTAAGGATAATAATAATAAATAATAATCCTTACATTTATACATCTTATCGACGTCTCAAAGCGCTTCACAGAATACAACAACATCCTAAGGTAGGGATCAGAGCAGGGTGGGAGGGGTCGAGGTAGGGAGAAGAAAAAGAGGGAGGGGGGGAAAAGAGGTAGGGTGGGGATGTGGGGATTCTATTTCCTAT
Organism: Hydrolagus colliei; assembly: GCA_035084275.1. Lineage (NCBI taxonomy): Eukaryota > Metazoa > Chordata > Chondrichthyes > Chimaeriformes > Chimaeridae > Hydrolagus > Hydrolagus colliei. Next base: position 43,946,662 of record CM068745.1, on the reverse strand, counting down.
TACTGTTCCACGTGAACATGAAAAATCAGTAAAAACACAAAGCTTTAAAAATGAGCTCCTGGAGATTTACTCAGATTTGCTTCATAATTTAGCTTTATCAATAAAATGTACCTGTGGCATAAGGCTTGCCCCATTGCCCTATCTCTGCAACATTGCAAGCCTTCACCAATACCCCTCCCCTCAGGCTGCCTCTCATCAATGTGTTCATTATTTCCAGGCTTCACCACGCTAACTCTCTGCTTGCAGTGCTTCCCAACTCTTCCCTCCACAAGCTACAGATTATTCAGAGCTACAGCTTGTGCCCTCTCCCACACTAACTTTTGTGAGCAAAATCATCCTTGCCCAGCTTCATTAGCTGCCCAACCCACAGAGAACTGAGTTCAAGAACTTGTCCTTACTTTTAAGGCCCACCCCACCACCCCCACAGTCTTGCTCCTCCCTAACTCTGTAACCTCGTAAGATGTTACCAACCTGTCTACTCAATCCACCTGGTGGGCACTGGCCTGCTTTATATCCCACACCCTGTCCATCACTGATCGAGCCTTCAGCATTTCTGCCCTCTAGATCTCCCCCTTGAGCCCCTCCATTCCCTTATCTCCTTCAGGGCCTGTCGCAAGACATTCCTTTTTGATCGTGCCTTCTATCATCCTCCCACCTCCACCCCTTTGTTCTCAACCCCACTCTGATCCCTTGTCTGTATACGCACATCTGAAACTAGTGTTGTGCTTCATCGCACTCCCAATTATTTGAGTAACACCATCTGGCTGAAAAGTGAGATAAGGGTGTTGTTATTCTCTATATATGTTTATTTGGAGATTTTAGCAATGTGCAATGAATGCTGGTAAAGCATCTTAACAAGTAGAATGCGCATTATCAAGGTTAGTAAATTTATCCACATGTGCTCAATATTAGGAAATCATTGTGCTGGAACAACAGAATATATGTATGAGAACATTTCATTTCAGTTCAGACAGCCATTTCAGAAAGCCTGAAGGATCGGTTCAGTGTTCACATCTCCCATTGGAATCATTTTTGAATACTATAGCATTCGAGAAATAAGAACAAATGCCAATTATATGCAAGCCAAGGATTTGTGAGTCTGAAATAATAAATGCAGGAACTATCATAGAATTATACAGCACTGAAGGAGGCCATTTGGCCCATTGTATCTGTGCCGCATCTTTGAAAAGAGCTGTCCAAATCCCTCACCCCCTCACATTCACATTAAACTTCACCCTGATGTGAATTGTTAGGATTCCCATGATGGAATATTTGTTTCAATAGATTTTTTTTCATCATTAAATCATTGTTCCAGATCAATGTAGTGCATTAAAGCAGTGCATCACTCGACAAAGGCCACAGTGTATGACTGGGATGGAGATTAATAGCAGTTTTCCACACTAGTGACAGAATATCAGTAACACCATCAGTGATGTGATATTCCAGGTGGGATTCCTTGTCAATTTGTTATGGATTATGTTGTGTGCCTCTATTTGAGATCACCGAGTGATCATTTACTGCAATTATTTATTCATCTTAATCACTAAAGCACACACAAATGGGATGAATGACATTTCTGTTGGTAACTAAATGAGGTAACAAGAGGTTAAAAAAAAACACAGGCTACGCAGTGTTTTCAGTCATTGAATTATGCTACCTGACCTGATTCACTAAATGCTAACTCATGTTAAGCTTGCAATGGAGAGGAGGATTTGGGGAAGTCCTGACGAAGGGTTGTAGACCCGAAACATTGACTCTTCCTTTCTTCATGGATGCTGCTTGACCTGCTGAGTTTCCCCAGCAACCTTTGTTTTCGTTTCAGATTCCTAGCATCTGTAGTATTTTGTGTTTTGTTAGGATTTGGGAAATGTGGTTTTGCTGTAGGAAGATGTCTTAAAAAGACATGAAAGGCACCTCACAAATATAATTTGGTTGTTGTCATTTTAAAAAAAGTCATATCATTATAACCAAAAAAAAGCATACAGGTGCTAGTTTGACTCATTTGTTAAACTGGCACCTTTGGGTCAGAAATGCTAGGTTCAAGCCCCACGTCGGGTCTTTGAGCTCTTAATCTAGACTGCATTCAAAGGATGGTAATGAGGGATTCCTACTTTGTTGGAGGTGCAGTTCTTTGAATTTTGGACTGAGTCCCATTTGCCTGTTCAGTGGGCTATTAAAGATGTCCTACCACGATTGGAAAACAAAAGGGAGTTTGTTGGAGTCAGCCATCTTCCAAATAAATTAGTTATTCTGCCCAGCTGTTTGTGGGACTTTGCATTGTTGAAACGGCCTGTGCAATTAACTGTAAAGAGTGTTGAGATGAATATATTTTGAGATGCTATATTAAATTGAAGGATAATTATTCAACAATGTATCACTGTCAGAAAACTCCCAAATTGTCGGGAACAAATATTATTGCAGTACAAGATTTTGTGTTGTGATTTGGGAGTTATTGACATATTAACTTCCACCTCACATAGACAGGAAGTGATGTTAAGTAAGATTGCTTCCTGCATGGAATGCAAAGGGAGTGTCATCAGTGGAGACATAATGAACCGGAAATCAGACATTTGTTCACATCTTGCACATAATCTAGCCGCTGAAATTACATTGGACCACCCAACTGCACTATAACATAGATTATCATTTTAATACTTAGTTTCAGCAACATAAACCATGGCCAACTGGACAATGGGGTGGGGGGTGGGGGTGGATCCGGAATCTCTGGCTAAATGTAATTGCAACCCCTGTAACGGGGATTTACTGGCTTTTTAAGGTAGATCTAGACATTCTCATTAATCAACGTTGTAACCTACATTAGGTTTGATGCAATCAGCTATGTTCAGATAAGTGTTAAACTTGGCATGCTTCCGTCTTGCAGATTACGATTTGATCACTTTGTGAATACTAACTCCATCTGTCTTGTTTTGTGAATTGACACAATCACGTGAACTGAGGAATATTCATGGCTAGATTGCTTCCACTTCATTCCCAGCTTTTGTGATGTAGAGAAATTCCTTTTAGTTGTATTGACTGAGTGCGAAAAGTATTCTGATTCCTGTTTGGACTCATTTACAGTTAAATCATTGACAAGCTGTAGTGAGCTCAGATTCATATATCAATCTAGATTAGATAGGAACAGTAATGGGCGGTGGGAGACTGTTAAAACAGTCACGTATGACTATTTCATTGAAAAACAGTCAAATGAGGAGCTAAAATATAGTCAGTAAATGAAAACCATCTTGGTCTTCCAAGATGGTTTTCATTTACTGACTATTTTAGAATAAGCTAGAAATCCAAATTAAAGTATAAGCACATTTAATTTCATTACTGATATACTTGTTGCATCTCACAGCATAGACACTGTACAGAAATTACACTTAATAGAATCTGAACAGAGACAATATATTCAATTTCTTGTCTCAGTCTTGAATGAATAATATATAGAAGTTCTGTGATCTACTCCATTTGCTATTTGGAATTCAGTTAGATCATACTTCCTATAAGTAGACCATGCAATATGGAATCTATCGTTTATTAACATATGTAGTCCGGTATCTAACCATTAATCTTATAGATAAACAACAGATCTCATCACCTTTCTTATTTCAATTGGTTCTCAAGCAATCTGTATGTTAATCAAAGCATAAGGTCTCTCAAACTTAAATGCTCGATTGACAACACAGGTTTTGTACCTTACTGTTAAAGTAAAATGAAAGATTCTTTGATCTCAAGAAACAAAGCAAGTTAGAGTACTACTCGCCATGGCTGGGACTTTTTAACCCCTGGCTGTCTCAAAGAATACTATTCGTATACATTTATATCAAAGTATGATAAAGCAGGCACAAATCTCATAAGTTTTCAAATGATATATGATGGCTTTAGTGAGAGTTATTAAATGACTGAATGTATGTCATAGTGTTTTGAACAGATAGCGGTGGTGTCATTAATCCAAAGCATTGGACGAATCAGTTTTGAGGATATTAAATTGCAGGCTTATTCTACCGTCATGTTCACAACATGTACAATTTCAAATGAAACAAATAAATGCAGCTGAATTCCTGGCACCAGATGGGAGACCAAATTAATGTAATCGATAGAGAATCTGTTGCACTTGTATCTAATTGTACTCTGGGTTGTTTCCAAGGACAATCATCCTCTAGCCAGTTTACCATTGCTGGGCTATTCTGTCACCATTCCTGCAGAGTCTGACAACATTCACAAGGACTACGTCTTCAAACTACAGTTCAAATCACACGTCTACTTCTTCAGGGCTGAAAGTGAATATACATTTGAAAGGTAAGACCTTCCTCTGTTCAGTGGCAGCTCTGTTCAAAGCAAATAAAATAATAACAACCCTTGCATTTGAGAAACCACCTTATCATATTGTTGAGACGTCTCAAAGCATTTAGGAAGAGATACTGTAAAGTTCATTAAATGTAATTGTGTGAGTGAATTATGCCAGGCAGTTGTCCGCAGCAGAGTCCCCGAAGCAGCCATGGAGCGAAATATTATATTTTTTAAATGGCAACCCCTACTGTATAGTGGATAGAGGTGGAGTTCACAGAGCAGGAGCTTGCTAGTTTGAATACTGATCCACATTGAGTTTGTTGATTTCTACCACGCCTGCGTGAGGAGGCTAAATTGACCCTGACTTTTCCAGGGTTAAGGAGGGGAAAACCATCTGACGCTGCTACTTCTTTTAATGCCTCTACAGCACTCTGTATTTGTAATGTGTGTGTATGGCAGATGAGAAGGGGAGAGGTCAGGCTTAGCTTTGATACCCTTTGGTTGAGTGATTTGCCGACACTCACTACCAAGAAAAACACATGAACAATGGCACTTGGGCAGGGCATTGGAGGACACCCAGCATCCACGGAATAGTATCCCAGCAAATGGAGGCCAGAGCAGGAAGGTGTGAACAATAATTGGAAACAATAAACGTTTTAAATATAGGATGGAACAGGACAGAGAAATACTCTTTATTTTTCTGAGAAAAGTCTGGATGATTCAAGGTGACTCAAAGGGTACTTGGCCATGGAATATTGGAACAATCCTTGGGTGTCTCAGTAGCCAGTTCCTGAGCCAGTTTAGACTGCAGTTCTCAAGGGCATTGCTGATGACAGACCAGGAAGCCTGGCTCGCCAGCAGCACTTGTTGGCAACTGGTCACTGTGATGAGTGTTTCTTCTTACATGCCGCCATTCATTCTGCAAACTAAACAAGGAGGATGTACGGCCGAGGTGTAGAAGATGCAAAAAAAAAGCAATGCAATTGGGATGGTGACCATAAATGCAGCTTCTGGATCTTGGTCCCTTTACGCCTCCCAACATGAAAGGCGCTCTATCAATGTAATTTTGTTGTTGCTGCTGCAAGCAATACTGCTTTGCTACCAGCAGTCTACACAGGCCACCAGTATGCAGACGCTGATTGTTTATTTGGTTCATTACTCCAAATGAGAGAATCAATGTGAAAGATTACAGACATGGAACAGATTCCATTTTGTACAGGTGTGCTCATGTCAGTGATATGATAAATGATCTGCAGATGTAAAACACATTCTATGTACCATTTGTGCTGATGGGCAGGTCTTTAGAAACCACTTTTATCACAAATGTTGAACATTGTTCTCATTTGCTTGTGTGTTGCACACATTCTAGAAATAAAGGTTCACCGTTATTTGTTTTCCTTTATCAGGTGGATGGAGGTGATCAGGAGTGCCACCAGCTCTGCCACCCGCACTCGCCTTTTAAGTCGCAAGGAGTCCCATGCCTACTGATCCAGGGCATCCACATAGCAGGAGGATAAAGCCTTCAATTATCAAGTGACATTTTTTTTCCCCCCGAAAGAAATTTCAACACAACATTTTCAAGGCTCCTGAACTCAAACAATCTAATCTTCAAAGTGAGCAATGTCAATATAGCGATTCGATCTATTTTGTTATTTTGTATCTACAAAACTGAAGCGTATGCGTGTGATTTTTTTCCATGAAACCCAGTTTAGTGGGCAAATCCACTTAGCAGTATATGTTCCTGGCCAGAGTTAAAAATGTGTTCATATAAAAATATGCTCCAAAATTGTGTGAAGTTTAAATTTACACAAGAGTTTGAATGAATTCCTATCTGACTGATCGGAGAATAGAATTTAAAAGTACCTTTCCAGTTTGCTCATCTAGAAAAAGCACTAGATCCAGTGGTAACATTTCTTGGTAGACGAGTTATGTATTTAGAAGTTTTTGGTCACATTGCAGGTTCCGTGTTCATGTTTGAGCCGATGCTATGAACAGTAACCCCGGAACGTGAGATGTTCAGATGCTGATATGACAATCATGCTGTTGATTCAGCTCAAGTTTATCTTTATCCTGCCACTGATTTGGGGAACAGGTTCCAGCTTTATATTGACCCATGTAGCGTAAACGAACATCATCCTGACCTATTGCTGCTAAATTGACCCAGATAGACAACAGCGCTGAACACTTACATTCTCCATTGAAAATGTTGAAATATGTAGGCTAGTAGAAAATTTAGCCATGGTTTTTCTGAATACTCTTCAGTTCGAGGTATGAATGTTTCATGAGACAGGATTAGTCTCATTGACGATGCTAGTATGGTCAAATGGGCTGGTGAAACCCAACTCACTCTCAACGCTCACAGATGATTAATAGCCACTTACCCTATCTTTAGGTGAGGAGAGGGTGAAATTGATTTACATTAAAACCCTAATTTCTTTATTGTGTAAAAATAATGACATCATATTACAGCCCACTCTTGCCACAGAAAATGGAAATATCTCCTGCAAATACAAGCTGAGATGCGTATCTGTAAGATTCACTTCTTGCTACTTCAGTCCTTCCTGTTGGAAAACATTTTTCACAACTCTTTTCTCATACTTTTGAATTTCTACAGTTAAGATCAGATATTCAAATCCAATTTTTTTGTGTTAGATTTTAATTTGTCTTGCCAGCTGGAAGCAGTAAAATAATTCCTGTACGGATTTTCAGTACTGATGTCTTGAATATCTTTAATGCAGTTTTTTTAAAAAAAAAGCAATTTGTAACAGTTTTTAAATTAGTAGTGGTAAATGTAACTATTTGTTTTTTGTAAAATACACACAGCAGCCCATAGTGAGCCCTGACAGATGCCGTTTGTGCCACTCATGTTGCAGGATACTGCACAAACTCAGTGTAGGACCTTAAATTGTAGCCCTCATCATAGGGCTGAAGGCTATTACAGTGGTACAGTTTCATATACCTTTGATACAACAACTTCTCAAACAAAAGTTTTGGAAATCAATATAGCCTTATTGCATAGTTTTCAATTTACTGGTGATCTGGACCAGATTATATAGCTACAAATAGCTGAGCTATAACTAGAACAGAAGTGGTACAACATGCCATCCAGCGATGTGGGGAAATGAGGCTAATACTGATTTTTACCTATCATTTTCTAACTGGTTATTCGATTTATAATTGCATAAATAATTTAAAATATAGTAGGGTTTAAACCAATGTCAGTTCTGTAAACGATTACCAACTGTTGATTGACGTCACTAAATATATTAATTCTTAATTTGTTAGGTGTTAACCATGTGAAAACACATGTGCACTAAATTACAGGTGGATTATGTAATTGGCAACCAATGGAAAGGATTGCAGGTGAATACATAACCCTTTTGATGGTTGTAATTGTACTATACACATGCACTTACACATGGTGTATACATTTGTCTGCACATAGTTTACACATAGCTCATTATACTCCCAATACGTAGAATCCTATTGATGTGCATTAACTGTGTGCAGTATACCACAACCTCTTAACACTCTCAGATAGATATACACTGCAGCCTTATTAATCACCCTGGGAACACAGTGCTAGCCGGCCCGAGTGGCTTACTGAAAACATAATGCCGTGTTTCTTAATCCAGTTTGGGGACAGTAATTAAACTAACTTCATGTGGAAAAAATAAACAAACACATCCAACATTTTGAAAGCAGTTTTGAATAAAGTGGTTTTGAAATTATAGAACTAATAAGGTCTTTGTGAAAACACGTATGGCTTAAATCCTTAAGACCATTCTGTGAGGAAATACAATAGTTTCTATTCTGGTTGAATTGTTGTTTTTTGCCTTCTTTAATGACCTAAACAATTTAAATAAACACTGTACCTTGGCATCACTGTTACAGTATGACTTTTTTGATAGGAGACTGAATGGTTTTTACATTAAAAGGTGCACTTCTGGATATTCAGAACCGAATTTCCTGCAGATCAGTTGAAGAACTTTAAGAACCACTTTCAAAGTAAGATTTTAATTCAATCCTAAATTGAAGCCAATCCATGTGAATTTCAGGACTCTGGCCTTTTGGAGGCTGAAGGCCAAAACATGATATCGTTTGGAACATGGTATAAGACTGCTCCTTTCGTGCACCACCTTCACCTCTTGTTCTCCCATTCTACACTGTGAAATGGGTACTGCAGGCAATGCAGTGATTTTTGCTTTGCGAAATCATTCTGAAAGTTATTATCAAAATTTTGACATGAATGCACTTTTAAGTCTTTCAACATGAGGCAGAAAGCATCTTTCCCACATTTAATATACTGTAATTTTTGTAAGGAAAAACAAAGAGAAGCAAGCTCTAGAAATTGAAGCACATTTTTAAGTTTAAAATAGCTTCTGGATATAAGATAATAAAAAGAATAAAGATCTAAGGCCTTCCATTCAAAATAATAATTAATTTCATGAAAGAACTTGTCAAGAAAATACAAACAATGCTTTCATAATGAGAGCTTCAAAAAGCAAGTTGCTAACAGGATTTGTTCGGGGAAAATCGACCATAAAACTCACTAACATGAAGTTTGCATCCCTTTACTGAGCACGCCAGAACGCTGCTTGGAAAAGGACCAATCATCCAGGATACTTAGTGCCAATTTGTTTCTTTTCCCGCCATAACACACACGCCTTTATCCCATTGTCCAATAACAGAAAGCAAATGTTGGCACTTGATGTATATCCAGTAGTCAGTTTCAGCCAAAGTAGCTGTAGAGATGCTACAATTAGCTGCTAAAACTAGAAGAGTCTATGAGCACAATTATTATCCAGTAATCCATGTTGGCATGTACATGTAAACATTAGATGAGAAAATGCTCAGTTGCAATGCTCCCTGCAGTCAAATAGGCTGGCAACTGTTACACAGTTATAATGGTCACCAGATTAATGCACTGGAAGACAACATGGAATCGTATCCTACTAATAAAACTGGAATTTTACAGCCAGCCTCCGTCACTGCCTCATTCCTCAGGCTGCCAAAACCCTCGTCCATGCATTCGTCATATCAAGGCTCAACTATCCTCATTGGCCTTCCCAGCTCTTCCCTTCACAAGCTGCAGATCATCCAGAACTCTGCAAACTCCATGACCACATCACCCCACCCTCGCACAGCTCCATCAGCTCCCCCATCCCCCCAAATGGGGGATCCTTCAAGATCCTTGTCCTCACTTTCAAGGCCATTCACGGTCTTGCCCCTTCCTATCTCCCTGACCTGCTGACAGCCTATGAACCTGCCCACCCACTCCGTTCAGCAGGCTCCGGTCTGTTCCATGTCTCCCGCCCAACCCACTCTTACCATCGGTGGATGGGCTTTCAACCTCTCTGCCCCACACTCTGGAACTCTATCTCATGGTCCTACCTTCCTTGCCTCCTTCAAGGCCAGTCTCAAGACCTTCCTCTTCAATTATGCCTTGTCACTCTCCCAACTCTCCTTCCCCTCCCCCCTACCCTGCCCTTCCCCCTTGCTCGGGACCCGACATGAGTGTTCAGCGCCTTAGGACATCCTCACGGCATGAAACGCACTCTATAAATGTAATTTTTTTATTGTTATTGTTGGAACTAAACAATTTCTGGAAAGGAGGGCAGAAAATTGGTTGAGAATGATCAAGAATAAAAAAAAGTTAATAAAGATTTTTAAATGCTCTTGCTGGCTCTCTCCATGTAGAATCTGTGTAGGCATACATATGTTGCACCTCCCACTGAAAATCGACAGTGCTTTTCAGTCCAAGTATAATTACCTTCCTCTCAGTTGTTTTGAGTTAGTTATGTGCAATGGATTTGCTTTGTTGACTGGTATACAGATTATTTACCATTCTGGATTTGGATCCAACATATAAACTGGAGCAGCAGTTTTGACAGCATTGCACTTGTGGCTTGACATGAGGTTTGCAAAAATGCTGCATTTGAATGGGTGTCTAGTCTACACAATCAATCGTTAATTCAGGCACTCATGTTCTGTATGTGGATTGAGAAAGTTCATTGTAGTCGTCTTTTCTGAAGACCTACCGGAGTTTCAGAGGCTCCCCAATTTCTCACGAAATCCATGCATTATGCACAGGTTTGTTGTGTCCCCAGAGCAGTTCTGAGTGGGCTCATTAGATCATCAGTTGTGAGTCTGAGGGCTTCCATGCACAATGGGGAAAAAACTACTTGCATCCAATACTAAAGGCAGTTGGTTTTGCAACAAGTGGATATAGATGTGCCAAGGTATCCTGATAAATTTAGAATTTTTTTTGTCAACTGCTCATTTATATGAATAAAGATGACACCAAATCTTAAGAGGTAGTGTAAATTTACACAATAATGCAAAGGAAATGTGCTTGTAAACTTTATACAGGATTTATGAAGGAAAATACCTGAATTTAAGTAAATTTAGATTAGTAAGGTGTTATAATAGAAATTATTCTCAACAAACTCAGGTTTTGTTACAAAGAATGTCATACAGCAGCTTCAATGTTGCACCAGCCTTCACTCCCTAATGGTGCAAAATATTTTCTATTCGATCGAGGCCACTTATATTAAAAATCATAATCAAGTTCAAAACATTAAGTGTGAATAGTCTGCTTATGGGTCCATTAAAAACAATTGAACACATGGTCGAACGATCAGTCATTTCATCAAGAACTATTCTAGTTTATAGGACTTAAAGGTGATGTCTTACGTTATGTTGAAAAGCACAAGATCATGATTGCAATACACTGCCAAAGATATGCTTCAGTCTTATCATGTTGCAGTATTGTTGCATTATAAGCACAAATTCAGTTTATATACATTACAGGCTTCTGTGAAATATGAGAGGATTAGTGGATATTACAATAATTTCACCGTTGTTTTAATCATTAAATTACTGACAACATTGCACATATTGTGCAATTTATGGGTGCCAGACTATAACAATAATAATCCTTGCATTTGATATAGTGCTTTTCACATCTTACCAACATCTCAAAGTGCTTCACAGAATATCCTGGAAAGTGAATTGATTGTATATTTGTGGGTGAAACAATTGTACGTAGAAGACTGCAATTTAATCTTTACACTGAGATTTTCTTTAACCAACATCAATGGTTTATATCCTCTACCAATTAAAACACCGTCAGTTCTAAATGTGATTAAATATATCCAGAACCTGACACAAAACATTAATTTCAATCTGAAATAGTACAACATACCTTTTATAGACATAAAGTGAAGTATTTGACTGTCACATTTCTCCCACAAATACAGTCAATTCACTTTACAGTATATTCTGTGAAGCTCTTTGAGATGTCTAGAAAACATGAAAATCGCTATATGAAATGCATTATTATTATTTACCAATTAAATAAGGTTACAAAAAATGTCATCAAGTTTCTTGCTGTTGTTTATCTTCTAATCTTTCTTCAAATACCTAAAGTGCTAAAGTTTGGAAAGGCTATCAACCTTCCAAGTTAGTAGGGAGCAAGCTGAAGTTAAAACGGCTATTGGAAAACCTATCTTATATGATATCAATAATTCAGTTCTATTAAGAGTTAGTTCCAGGAACTCCCATCAAGCTCATATTGCTGTTGCTATAGATAGCAGCCCTAAAATTTCTCTGCATAATATGTAAATTTGGTGCAATTTAAACAAATTAATATCTTCTAGTTTCAACTTTAAAATTTTAGTACCTAAATTCAGAGGGTTTGCCAAATCCTATCCTGAAATCTGCATTGGATTTAAAACAATCTTTAAATTGCCAACATTCTGAATGATCCACCTGGTTGCTTTTACAGAATTGAGAATATATATTTGCCTCAGAATTCATATTTTATTGAAAATCACTTAAAAGCTTACAAGGAATTTCAATACATTTTGTGTTTAATGACAGAAGCAAGGATTATATACAAGACTATAAACTGTCAGCAACATTACATATAATGAAATTTACACATAATTAGCATCTGTAATAAGTATCCTGTCATTATTAAACATCTTAAAGGACCAGATTTACTGCAGTACTAGCACTTTATACTCAATTATAAAAATATTGTATTTTTAATTGAATCACTCCTTACATTATACCGGTGTTTAAGAACATTTCCTGATGATCTCACTACATTATTGCCATTTTATGCAGAAGTACAATAATTACAGTTTCCTTTGATTGTGAAGAAATTGTAGTTAGCTGGAGAGAACAGGTACAAAACTGCAACATACGTACCATGTTTAAAATGCTAAAAGGAAATCCATCATTCAAAGTGCAGCAGATACACAACCTAAATGACAATCGATATACAACTGTGAGAAGTGCAGCTCAACACCACAATATATAAGGGATAGAACAAGTCATGGTACTTGTGCTGTGGAAACAATGACAGCATAAAACTTACTTAGAAGACAGTATCCCCTTCCGCTTTTAAATGACCGATTTACAGTGCAAATGAAAAGAAAACAATTAATTTTTTTAAAAAAAACAGGTTTGAGAATCAGAATACAACATTATATTCAGGCTATTGACATGTCTCAGAATGGTTGATAATCTTTACATTTGGTAAAGCGCCTTTCACATTGGGAGAATATCTCAAAAGCTCTACACAGGTTATACTATAAAGTGTAGTAACTGTGTTTTGTGGGTAAACGTGATAGCCAATTTGCGCACAGCAATGTCACACAAACAACTATAAAGTGAATGACCAACTTTATTTGGGGGATTATTGTTCAGGACACCGGGAGAAACTCTTCTCTTTTTGAACAGTCTTTGGATCTATAATGTACACTGAACAGGTAAACAAAGCCTCAGTTTATTGTCTGTCCAAAGGATGCCACCTCCAACAATTAAGCATCCTCTCTCCACCCTCCCATCATGTGTCATCTTAAAGTATCTGAGTTCCAAATCCTATGTGGGGCTTGAACCCGCAACCTTTAGGACACTGAAGCAAATGTTTAACCAACCAAGCCACGATGCAACAGGTTGATGAATAACTAGTACCTCGATTATATTATAGTGTATACAGTAAGTGAGAACACAATACTTACAAATGTGCATTGCTTTTTGATCCAGCATGAAATGAAGACAAGGTGTCTCAATGATTTGGAAATATTTACAAATAGTCAAGCATGATCTGCAAACTAACAGGTAATTGTTGCAAGCAACCAAAACTATCAGTTTAACAAATGATACAGCATCAAGTTAGATTAGAAGGAAGATGCTCATTGTAGTGCACAAATCTACAGTGAAATCCAATTGAGATAAAAATTCAAAGAGCGGCGAAGAAGTCTTGCTGAACCTCAGCAAAATCCATTGAAGTAAATCACGATTTTTAAGAACTAATCCCAGATGGAATACAATCTTCAGATAATTGAAATGGGTTCCCCAGTTTGTTTAGTTTATTAAAATATATTAAGGAAATAACAATGGATGAAGTAATGTTGCACTTTCAGTTCGGAACGTATTAACTCTGGGATGAAAGGGTGAAGTAGAAGCAACTAAACATCTGTATAACACCTTACTATCCAAGATGATGTCCTTGTACTATATTGGCACATCTTTAGATCCGAAGCTAAATTCTAACATTTAGAATTCACTGATTCTCAAAATCAACACCATCCTCCTGGAGAGGGTGGGGGAGGGTGGGGCAGGGGAAGCATGATCTTCTTGGAGCTGAATTGGCTCCATGGTGATATGTTTGGCAACAGAATGTCATAATCGAGTCAACCATCTACTCCAGGGCACTGGTAATGCCAGCACAGCCAGCCCGATTGATTGGTGGAACTTGGAAGGGCAGACCCGTCACTGGGGGTAAAGATTCTCTTTTCTCAGCTCCCTGCAAGCCAAAGGCCTAATGGGTAAGGTGATGTTAGCTGGACAAGCAGCAGGAAAGCATGCCAGACAGTACTTTCAATGGCAAGTTATGACTTTTTAGCTGGTTAGACTGCAGCAGTACTACAAAGTTCCCAAGCCTTGGCTCTTGCCAACTTGCACCTAATAGGAATTAGGTAAGAAGGATACTAACTTCAGGGAGTCAGCATTCCATTCAAATAAACATATCTGGAATTTCCATGTATAGGTGAGATGCATGGAATTCTCAGTTTGTTTTGGATACTCTTTTAAGTATGGGTTTCCACATGTGTCAGGCATCTGGCTGACCAAAATTAAAAGAAACCAATAAATGGTTTCTTGAACATTTTCCTATAGGTTTGCTGTCAGAAAGATTATTTTGTCACTGTTTATAGCTATGAAACAAAATCAGTGATAAACCTTCAGGATCCAAAGAGGTTCGATATTAGGCTCAATTACATATTTTAAATTTATGAAATATTAAATCTAGTTTATTGAGACAGTTATTAGTTAACCACAGTAATACAAAAACTGCTCTTACAAAAGTCAAATAAAGATAAACACTCTTGAGCAACAATTTTTACTCTCTGGTTGTACGGTAGAATTGTTAGCTTTCGAAACAACCATGACAGAAAATAAACAGGACTGCCTTTTCACCATTATTTCTCCCCCACTTCTCTACTGAACTTGTTCGGATTTTTTTCTTTCTGCAGTGCTACGTTTCCACAAGGCACCAACTTCTCTCTGCTACTTTGTCAAAGTTGCCACTATCTGTGTGCTATTCTGTTCAGGGAACACCAGTGAGCTAAATCGCTGCACCTGGGTAAGGGGAGAAACTGCTGTTGCGATCACAAGAGGAGCAGGAAAACTGGCTGATTCTATCTCACTAACTGGGATGTTGAGACCATTCAGGCAACCGTAGTACCTCTCACGCTGTCCCGGCTGTGATCAGCATTGAGCAGAGATTGAAACATGATCAGGCTGGACTGCATGGCTCGGTAATTAATTGGATAACTGCTGAACCTTCAAGGGAGTTTTATTTACTTTTACACAGTTATTATCATCCTTCAAATTACATTTCTATTTCATATACCGTGGGCAAGTTAAACTATAATACCAAGAATGTCATGACAATATTTCTAGCTTTAAGATTCTTTTCATCCACATTTTAATCTCAAACACAAATAATGAAAATGGGTTCAGCAGTGACTTGCACCTGGTCCCATTTCCCTTATAGAGGGTAAGGAGTATTAAGGGTTTGCTAGTTTTCAAAAATAAAACAGCAGAGTTAAATAATTTAGAATATGATTGCTATGAATGGGAAGGCTCTTGGCTCACTGTGAGGCAGTGTTCATGCAGATGTCTGCATCGTCTGTCTAAGAGGCTGCCTTCATGGCATTTGTGAATGCACAATATAAGGACTGGATGAAATATTAATTAGTTAAAAGATTCTCATAATGGAGCGGAAACTGAAGGACAGCATATTGCACTAGCACCAAGTGAGCTGCACTTTAAAGTGGCACTTACTGCTGGATTAAGTAGGCATCTTCCCATTCAATGGCTTCCAGCAATTCTGACTGGTACATGGCTTTACAAGGGTGGATGGCAATCTGCACTTTTCATTAGAGAATTTTGTGTTTTTCTGAAAGTCCAGCACAGGCCTGAACACGTTTATTCCTTTTATCAAAAAATGGCAGGAAAATAAGTCACTTCCTAAGTATAGCATATTCTCAATTGCTTGGGAGTGTAACAAGTAAGTCTATCGTTTGGTGATATGTTTCTTCCAAAACCGATCCCAATGTTTCAAAATCTGAAGGCAAGCGTTATATATCACAGGCTGTGCTTCCTAAAAGATAGTTATAGGTCCAGTACATTGCAGGTAACAAGTTCACATTGGACCACTAAGCAGAGCCCTATGGCAAGTAATGCAACCTTCCTTCCAATTTATATCCACAAATCACCAACATCCTAGGGACCCCAGAGTAAATACTTATAGCACTGAAGGAAACTCCACAACACACTGTACCATAAGGACTTATCCCCAAACTATCTCACATGGCCCCTCCTGCTTACTGGAGCCAAACAAGAACACTTTGTAGAGTTCGGTACTTTCTTGATCCGCTTCACATTTAAAACTGTTGTGTTGCCCCGACAATTCTCAAGCATGACCAACAAACCTGGAGATCCTAGGTTAAGTGGATGATGTTCTACCCCTCCCTAAAGTAGTGAGAGAGTTTGTGTATCATTGGCTTTAGCTTTCTTTAAACCACTGACAGAATTTGCTGGCTGTAAATTAGGTGTTACCATCAGAAACAAAGAACAATTTTCTGGATCTCAACCAGTACTTAAAGCAAGGAGTTGGCATTGGCAGCAAAACATGGTTAAAAATTGAAAAAGTAACAATTTCTGATGCAGAAAATAAATCAAAATTTGAGTCAACATGCCTGGAAATTGACACGGAACACTTTTGCAGAGTTCTCTTTGCTGGCACAGCAGCTCCTATTGCAACAGATGCAAATGGCAGAAGAAAAGGATACACAGCTAGGGCATGCCGTTCACTTGCAATAAAAATAATCTTAAAAAGAAATCTATATTTCCTGATTGCATAGTTTACCTTCAAGGAATGCAAGAGGAATGTGATAGCAGACTTGTATTTCTAGTTTTGCTTTAATTCTCAATCAAAATTCAGCTGCAAGTCATAGAAACCTTGCAAGTTTGTCAATTTGAATGTTTCCAGCACAGTATGAATTTAGCTACGCCATCAATATTCAGTCTTATGTTAGCCCAAGTGTTAGCTCAGTGTCAAATTTCAACCAGGCTACATAAAAATGTGGACTAAGCTTATAAACACAGGATAGAATGACGGAAGGGGATATTATCAAGGACTTTGAGATATGAAAGTTTCTAAGTTGGGCTTTAAGTTGGGCATCTGAAAGTGGCAAGACCCTGGAAATAATTAAAAGTAAACCTGTACATTAACCAAACTTTACAGGTAATAAAAAAGGCAATATTTAGTTATGGCCTTTCCAGATTTACTCATAAACATTATCTACATAAGCACTCAGCCATGTTGATGCATTTTGTACACAGTTATCCCCGATGCACTCTCAAGATTTTCAATTTCAGTAAAAATGACTCTATATACAAATATACACAGAACCAACAATACCCCCTCCGTCTCCCAGAAAAGCCATCCACTTAAAGCAGGATACCTGAGGTTCTGCAGAAGTTTCCGTTTCCATATCCCAGTCCTAAATATACAATATGGGATTTAAAAATAAAGACAAACAGTAGGCCTTTCTTCCTCACTTGAATATGTGCACTGATAGAAATAAAACAATCGCTTTAAGCAGCACAAAATGACGGCTGATCTGAGAGACTTCATCTTTGACTTGCATGTTGAAGAGAATCCAGTAACAAGAAAACCGTTGCAATGCTGTGGCATAATGGTCTTATAAGGAACTCTTCAACTTCGACACCAAATGATGCTAACCCTCAGTTGGAAGAGGTACCTGCCCCACTTAATGAATACCTGGAAAAAAACAAAAAACAAAATTACATTTGTATAGCACCTTCAACGTCAGAAGGACATCCCAAGGTGCTGGATAATCAGTGTTTTGGACTCAAGCTGGAGGTCGGGATTGGGGAGAGTATGGGGGCAGAGTGGGGGAAAGAGGGTGACCAAAATCATTGTTGAAGAGGAGGATCTTGAGACTGGTCTTGAGGTTTCAGAGATCGGTATGGAGTTCCAGAGAATGGGGGCAGAGTGGCTGAAGGCCCAGCCGCTAATAGTGGGGCGGGCGAGGTGAGGGACATGAAGTTGGGTGGAGTTCGCTGAACACAGGGTGCAGGCAGGTAAAGGGGGTAACGAGGTTCAAGAGGTAGGGGCGAACCAAAGCCATGGATGGCTTTAAAAGTCAGGATGAGGAGCTTGAACTGTATCCTCTGCATGATGGGAAGCCAGTGGAATCAGGCGAGGATGCGGAGATAGGGTCGTGGAGCTGGTGCAGGAGAGGACACGAGCTGCAGAATTCTGGATAATCTGCAGCCTATGCAGAGAGGATCTGGGGAGCCCGACAAGCAGGGAGATTGCGTAGCCAAGCCAGGATGTTATGTGCGAGTCTCGGGGCCCGCAGTGTAAGATAGTGGAGGAGCTGAGCGACGTTGCGGAGATGGTCATGGTACGGATATGGAGTATGAACGACAATGGAGGGTCGAACAGGATATCGAGGTTCCGTATTGGCTCCATGAGATATAGAGTGCATCCATGGAGGAAAATATTCATCCAGGACTTGATGTCCGATAGCCAGTCTGTGAGGACAGCAGTGGTCCTGGAATCAAGAGGTAGAGTTGGAAATCATCCACAGACATGTGGAAACCACGTCTATGGTTGATATCACCAAAGGGGAGCATATAGATATTGAAAAGGAGGGCCAAGGAAAGCCCCGAGGGATGCACAAGTGCCAGGGCGGGGGCTGGAGAAGAAGCTGCTGGTGGCGACTAAGGGGAAACGATGGGAGAGGTAGGATTCGAGGGAAGGGCACGTCCGTGAAGATTGAACTGAGAGGAGTTGGAGGAGGATAGAATGGACATAGACAAAGACAGCAGAGGTCGAGGGGGATAAGCAGGCAGAGAGAGCACTGGTTGCAGATGTTCAGAATGTTGTTAGTGACTTTGACCAGAGCTGTTTCCATGCTATGGGATTGGAAGGGTTCAGAGAGGGAATGGAGAGAGAGGAACAAGCGAAGCTGGGATGTGACCACTTGTTCCAAGGCCTTGGAGAGAAATAGGAGGTTGGAGACGGGGCGATAGCTGGAGAGTAGGGATGAGTCCAGAGATAGTGGTTTGAGGATGGGGGAGATGACAGCTGTTTTTAAGAGGATGGGAACAGTGCCAGAAGATGAGGAGAGGTTGATACTGTCAGTTAAAAGAAGGGCCAAGAGGTGGAGCTGGGAGGTGAAGAGAGGGGTGGCAATGAGGTCAAGTGAGCAAGTGGTGGGCTTCATTTTTGAAATTATGGGGATGAGGGACGAGGTGGAGACAGGGTCGAAGGTGTATAGGGAGGGATAGGTGTCACGAACTGGGAGATGAGCCACAATGCCATCATGGAGGTTAAGTTGTAGGAAATGATGGAAGGTTAGCCGGGTGATGTGGCTTCTGTCGTGGGAAAGTATCGCCCAAGGTGACCCAGGTTTTGGTGAGGGCATGGATGTCAATGTTTTCATTGAAAATTAGGTCTTTGGAGGTCTTTAACAAAATATTTTTTATTTTTAAAAACAAGTTATTGGGAGTGCAGATTTCACACATAACCACAACATCACAAGAGAGGTTTGGATGAAGAAGGTCCTTCAGCCCATTTATAATTTACCAGATGAACAAGAGATATCAATTAAACAGTGCTACAGAGTATAAAGGTTGCATTTCAGAATATCCCATTATCAATGGCAAGTGACGTTGTGTATTGTAGATGAGTGCATTACAGAGATTGTTGATAACACTTAACACTCAGATCAGGTACATCTGGAATCTGGGAGAAAGAAGTACCATATTCATCTGGTCACTCACAAGGAAGTAGCACTTAACGGCAATGAACGTGTGAGTTGCATGTCTCCACAGATGAAAAGCATAGGGAATCAAATGTATTTTCTTGCTCAATAGCTTGCCTTACACAATGGAAGGATTATAAAGACAAGAATAGAATCACATCTTTAATAATCAACTCACAATTTTACAATAAGCAGAAAATACCTTTGAAGTCTCTGTATGAGTTGGGACACAAGCGTGTCTGAAATCCCTGGACAAGCTTCTTCTGCCAAGAATATGGCCTCTCTGAGTTGCTCCACTGCTTCAGTATTACCTCCTCCTGCTTGACTCTTCTCTTTAAGCTGAACGAATATGTGCCAGTTAGTACATTTACATTACTGTGAGGAGATCCTAAGAAAACACAAATAACTGACCTTTTACCTACCTCAGAAAACAATGGAGAAATAATTGTGGGTAAACATTCAGATAGGGATTGCTTTGGAGCATCCTGTTCCTTTAAAAAAAAGATTCAAAAGTTAAACATGTTAAATTTGGCTGGCTAACTAACGAGGACTCTACTGGTTGCATCTCAATTAAAGCAGCAGATTAAAAGCTGGAGACGGACAGTAAAAAATTATACATTCAAAGCCAACCACAGTGATTGGCTTTGAACCTCGTGACAGCCAATAATGGCTGTCACGAGGGTAACCAACCACCTTAACAAATGCATGTTCTATTTCCAGGTGGTGAGTGCTATTTTAATAATGCCCGAAGACCAGTCAGTTGTGGAACAAAGTGACTATGTAAACCAACAACAAATTATATTCGCATAGCCTTTGCCTTTCACATCGGGAGGATGTCCCAAAATTGGTGAAATGTGTCCCAAACACAATTGTTTTTAAGTTTTCACATCCCTCCCCAATTCATCTTACAATCGAGTCAGGTCTTCTTGGTCAAAAATAAGATTTATACAAGTCATTCAACAAAACTGCTGTTTAGCATAGAAGTAAAATTTGCTGCAGTTTCAGCTCCCTGTTCATTGCACCAATGTCAGAACATGTGCTAATCTATAATTTACCATAGTAGTCCACTAACAAGACAATTAACTATTTTTAAGATGTGCAAAGCACGCACTATACATTACTGCACTGTTTAAATATACTGTTCAGAATAATTGTAGTACTATTTGGAATCGCTCATTTATTGTTCTGCATTTATGTCCAATTTTGCTTCCAAGCCCACAATAAACTGTGTAAACCATCAACCAATTCATCACAAAGTTCCATTACATTGAAAATAGAATTATACCACATGCCAACAATGAAAATATTCCACATGTGTAAAGCAAGCAGCTGTAGGGAATTAAACTGCTTTCTGCTTACTACTCTCTCAGTCCCAGCAACCAGCATGGATTGGAGACAAATTATTAATCTGTATACCAATTTTGATTTCATGTACGTCACCATTCAAAATAATTCTCAGAAGCTAAGTTAACTCTATTTCTCTGAGCATCACACATGAATGTACCCATTCACATCCTGCCAATGAATGTGCGGGTTTGATCAAATCCTCTTCCTAATTTGAAACACAGAGTCCGATCCTGTTTGCATCCACTGTACGGCCTGGTTGGCATCCAACTGGTTGAGGAAGCTTCCTTTAAATTTTATTTTAAACTGTTGAATTAATCTCCTCCTCCAGCAACTCCAGCAACAATTAAAATTCAATTAAAAATCTTTTCACTTGTAATTAAAGTACAGTGCAGTATTGCAGCCTTCAATAGCAGTGCTACCTACCTTATGCCGTCGCTGGTACACTGTAAATGTTAGTGCTGGGCGCTAGGTTAGGCGCAAGGCATTACTGTGGGAACAATTTTTTCACATACGGAAACACAGTAGGGATCTCCCTGCCGCCCGCTTCACGCAATTTTCGCTTAAGGAGGGGTTTTGAAGTCCCTAACCCCTTCGTTAAGTGGGGGATACCTGTACACTTATAAACCTATGCTGGAATAACACTACATAAGCAATTTGTTTTGGAGAATATAATTTCAGTCCCACCAAATATCTTTAAAGGTAAAAATGCTGCAAGTGATAAAGCAAACCTCACATCCACCTACACCTAATTTACCTGATTCCTTTCCAGAAGTTCTTCAGGCTGTGCAGCTCCATTCAGCAGTTTTCGAGGATCTTTTTCTCGGATTGTGTTGAAGATCCAGCCACCAATATCATTCCCTCCTGATGCTTGTGCCTCAGTGTCCCTTACAGTTAAAAGGATTACATAATTTGTTATCCTTCCTGTACCATTGCACTTTCACTGAAAATCAAGAGTAACTAACCATACAGACACTCCCAGCACCACAGTCAAGCTAAGTTTCATTAACTCTACAATTTCTCGATCTTCTCTGAAACCTGTTGCGAAATTCATAACGTAGGGTAGCTCCATTATAATTTGGCAATTTATGTCAATAAACCCAGATCCTACATTATAAGGGCCATTCTTTCATGGTCATCACCAGTATTAGTGTTAGTGCTTCCATATCTTCACCATCACCAAATGTTCCACTGGCTGCCCTTTGCAGAACGATTCGAAGATCCTCACACATCCATACAAATCACTTCGCCCAGGCTAACGATAATAATCTTTGCATTTGATATGAAGTCTTATGATATCACCAACATCTGAAAGTGCTTCACATGATTTTTACTGTGAAGAGACCTTTTTGCCAAATTTGGCAGCAAATGTAATGCTAAATAACTGTCCTCCTTGAGTTGGGTGCAGAAATAACCATTGTCTCCTTGAAGCACAGTAAGTAATGGTGCCATGTTGCGCATGGTAAAACAGGCAACAGAGTATTTACATAGAAAAGTTAGGGTTGTATTACAATCTATGAGACTGGGTAAACTCAGACTGTGGTAATTAGAATGGCAATTAGCCATTCTCTAATTTGTCCAGAAAGCCTAGAATTAGCAGGAAAATAATTATATCCATCCAATCAATTCAATCACATTTTGTTTTCTGAAGGAAAGTTTGTTTTTTTAGATAAAAGTAACATCTATATATATTGAATTGTCTTATAGGCATTATTGTAAGTAAATGAAATGTCATATCACATGCCAACACAGTACAGTATCAGTCTAGCTCAGTTGGTAGCACTCTTGCCTCGGAGTCAGAAGTTTTTAATAATAATAATCCTTGCATTTGATGTAGCGCTTTTCCCATCTTCTAGACATCTCAAAGTGCTTCACAGAACATACTAGGAAGTGATTTGACTGTATAATTTGTTGGCAAAATCACTTTTGATTTCAAATCAGACTGTAACTAGTAATGCTGTAAAATACAAGTTCTTTCTTTCCATCATAGTGAAATAGCTCTCATACGAACAGAATTTCCTAACAGTATTATAGGTCCACGTTAGTAGGAAAATAACAGTATTCACAATAAGAAAAAAATCTATTTCTTTCTTAATTGTAAATTGAGAGTAATCTAACAATTTAACAAAATAGTTTCTCAGAAAAACATTGTGTAGATTTTTGTTTCATGCTGTGAAAAGTATGATCCTTTTTTTTCCTGTCAGATATCACAACATATTTGTGTAGTTTCTACATAATTTATTTGAATTAAACATATCTGGTGAGATGATGCTAATTTAGAAACAAAAAGCCTGTCTTTCCAATTTTGCTGCTTTTGGATTTACTGTGAATGGAAATTACAAGATATAATACAATTTCTAATTACATGACCACTTAAGGAGTCAAAATTATTCCAAGCTTGTATAATAGTTGAAATAAAAAAAATTGAGCCAGTATCACACAAGGTTAGATTTTAGGTCACTGTCATCCCATACACCAACCTGCATTGTGTAAAGATTAGCTCCAATTACATAATCAATATAAATGTAAGCATGTCATCTTAATCAAAAGAACTGGACCTAAAATTAAAAGCAGAAATCATAACTCAATAATGTATCTGTTACCAGCCGAACTTACGAATCAGACCCATCTGAGCTGGAATCCTCATGGTTTTGTTCAGCCTTCCACCTTTTGTACCTATCAATTAGTTCTGTCAAATAAGATGTCTTCTTGGAATTCCGCAGGATGAATTTATGCTTCAGCAGTTCCCTTGCTGTAGGTCTCTGACAAAATAAATTGGACAATTCAGTCATTGCTTGGGAATAGCAAGAAACATTAAATTTTTCACCATCATAGCAGCAAGTGACAGCAAAACCTCTTTTGTATTAAGAGACCTGTGACTTGAAGCAATACGCCACTAGATTTTCTACATAAAATCCAATGTTCTCACTTCAGTTGTAACGATTAATTGAGAAAATAATTATTTAACTAACAAGTCTAATTTAAACCCAGGGTATCTGTGCACTAAGATTTGTACACTAAGTTATCCCGTCACATATATTTGTGTTTAAAAATCTGCAATGGAGATATTGGGGGTAGATGGTAATGTAAATGGGTGTTTTGAAGGGTTGAGATTGGATGGGCTGAAAAACCTTCTTCATCTAAACCAATTGCATGGCATTCTGGTCTCACTTATTTTGGAAAAGGGACTTACAGTAAAAAAAAACTGAATGTTTTGGAAATTAATGCACAGAGACTGTGTTCCGTATCCAACTACAAGGTTACAGTATATTGTATGGTTCCAACAAAATATAACAACAATTACGTTTGTATAGGGCCTTTCACATTGGGAGGACATCCCAAAATAAAACTAAAATACCAAATAAGGCAAGGAGAAAATTGGGTTTTCAAAACTTTTCTTTGAAAAAAAAGTATATATATTTTTTAATGATCTTAAATGCTTACAAAACTTGGTTCTTTATTCAAGCAGGCTTCTACAAATTCTTTGAGGGGTTTACTGTAGCTTCCTTCCAATGTTGGTGGGTTGTTCTTTGGAATGAGAAACAATACTTTCATTGGATGCAGCTCGGAATGTGGCGGCTCTCCTTTTGCCAGCTCTATTGCGGTGATTCCTAAAGACCAGATATCCGCCTATTAAAACAAAACAGATCACTTGCCATTCAATTCTCAGGAGAGATTTATTTTAGAAGTATGCTTATTTAAACAGTTATTATTGTTTCACCTTACAATAAGGCATCTAAACAGCATAGAAACATATGACTTTCTAAATTAAGGTTCAAACAAAAGAAGCCCTTTAAATGCTCAAATACGCATATGACAACAAAAACATGCATTTATATAGCGCAGTCCACGCCAGATGGCGTCTCAAGCACTCTTCACAATAGCGGAGCTCGGGGGGCCAAGCCAGGGGAGGGGGAAGGTAACCGTAGGCACAGTCGAACAGAAAGATCTTCAGGCGTGACCTGAAGATGGAAAAGGAGGGAGTGAGGTGAAGGGATTGAAGGAGGGAGCTCCAGAGTTTCGGGGTGCAGCGGCTGAAGGCACAGCCACCGATGGTGGAGTGGAGGATTCGGGAGACAGGGAGGAGGCCAGACCCAGTAGAGTGGAGGCAGTGGGTACTGCTGTGAAGAAAGAGGAAGTTAGAGAGGTAGGCGGTGCTGAGGAATGGAGGGATTTAAATACAAGAGTGAGGATCATGAAGACGATATGCTCTGTGACAAGAAGCCAGTGAAGTCTGACGAGGACTGGGGTAATCTGGGAGCAAAATTTGGTTCCGGTGAGAATACGGGCGGCGGAATTTTGAATGAGCTGGATTTTATGAATGTTGGCAGAGGGGAGACCGGCGAGGAGGGCATTGGAATAGTCCAGCTGAAAGGTGACAAAGGCATGGACCAGAATTTTGGCAACTTTGGGGTCAGATATTGACAGAGACGGGCAACGTGGCGGAGATGGAAGAAGGCGGTGCTGGTGAGGGACTGGATGTGGGGGAGCAAGGATAATTGGGGGGTCGTACCTGATGCCTAGGTTTGGAGAGATTTAGGCGCAGGTTGAGTAGGTGATAGCTATGGGAATTAAAACGTCAATGAGAGCCAAAGAGTATGGTTTCCGTATTGTCAATGTTTAGCTGCAGGAAGTTTGCGCTCTTGATGTCTGACAGACAATCTGACAGAACATTAGGGGACATCAGAGGTCCAGGAGAACAAGGAGGCAGAGGGAGCCCTGATCACAGATGGAGAGGACATCGTTTGTGACTTTCACAAGCACAGTTTCTGCCCGGTGGGAAGGGTGGAAGCCGGACTGGAGGAGTTCATATGGGGTATGGAGAGAGAGGTATGTGCAGAGTTGGTAGGCAACAGCGTGTTCTAAAACTTTTGCAATGAAGGGCAGGTTTGAGATAGGGCGGTAGTGGCTGAGGTTGGAGGGATCGGTGGTAGGTTTTTTAAGGAGGAGGTGATGACATTCCCATAGGAGCTTTGCAAAGGGATTAAATACAGTACATCTTGATATAATAAACAACAACAATGTGGTTTAATTGTTCGCAGGAAGGAAATGCAATTAGTCACTCCATTCTTGACCGAGTATAAGGCTGAAATACCATGTAGATCAGAATTAAAATGCACATTAACAATCCAAACAGGCATTTATTGTAAATCCTCTTAGTTTTATTGTAAAACCTATGAAGATGTCCATTAACATGACAATTTTTTCAGTTCCAGTTTATTTTACATGATAAACAGAACCATAGCAGCTGTCATGACAAGACAAATTGCTAGTCAATGTAAAGTGATCTTTGCTTACAGATTTGCAACACAATTGAAAGTTGCATTTGATATTGCGCCTTTTTACCGTAAAGTATAGATTTTACTGTAAAGTATACTGACTGCATCTTTGAAGCTCAATGATCTCCAGCAAAGCAACAGCCAGACCTTTAACATACAAATCTTTTAGAGAACAACTTCAATACGTTTACCCATCTGCAGAGCAAATGAAAGTTATTGTACATCTCATTCTTCAAATGACTATGAAACATTTTTTGCAGAAATTTATCCCAGGGCCTTGGGATAATCCTGTCGAAGTGAAAGGTGCTATACACATGTAAATTTTGGGTTTTGTAAATCATTTGCCATACACTTTTAATATACTACCATGTTTAGAATGCCTGTTTTTCAATGTGCACACGTTTATTTATGGATTACTTACATACATGCTCAACAATTATATAGTGTTTAATGTTAGTATTGTTCAATTCATTGTTTACAGAAATGTTTTGTGCAAGGTATTTAAAAAGTTTAAATGTCTACAATTTATCACTACTTGATCATGTTCATTAACATTTTAATTAACAGGATTCAAATTTGAATAGTAAATGCCATACAGAAAAGGACCTCCATCTCCTGTTATAAAATCACAATGCAACGTTATGTTGTTGCAGTGATCTGTAAGTTTCAGCAATGATTTAACAGGATACTAAAAAATTCAATTTGCAAATAAGCAATAATAATCAAGATATTTAAAGTCCAGCGCATGCTTCAGTTAATACTGGGTGAAATAAATCTCCCCCTTCATCCCAATCTGGCTGGTTCTTAAATGGGTGTATTACACTATGATTTAACTGTAGCTTTTAAGTTTTTAATATGCAGTTTTAAAAATCAAGCAAATTATACTCATTGTTCCTTCATTTTGGAGTTTTAAAATGGATCACCAAGAAGCATTTCCTAAATCCTTCCATTTATGTTCATTTAGGCTGAACTAGGTTTCTATATCTGCTACACTAATATTATATAATATCCAATATTATCTAACTGAGTAGAGTCCCGTAGCTCAGTGGTTAGAGCACTCGCCTTACAAATGAGAGACCTGGGTTCAATTCCAAGCAGGGTGAAACCTTGGCAAGTTTCTTTAGATTCATAGAATTTTACGGCACAAAAGGAGGCCATTCGGCCCATCTAGTCTGTGCCGGCTCTTTGAAAAGAGTGATTCAATCCCACTGCCCTGCCCGCTCCCCATAGCCTAATAGACCTGTTCTCCCTAAATAAAGATCTAATTCCCTTTTAAAAGTTGTTATCGAATTAGCCTTCACCACCTTTACAGGCAATGCATTCCAGATTCAAACAACTCACTGAGTGAAAAAAATTCTCCTCAGCTCCCCTCTACTTCGCTTTGAAACTATTTTAAATCTGTGACCACGAGTCACAGATTCGCCCAACAGTGGAAATAGTTTTTCTCTATTTGCCCTGTCGAAACCCCTCATGATCTTATAAACCTCTATTAGGTCTCCCCTCAATCTTCTCTGTTCCAGAAAGAATAACCCGAGCCTATCTAGCCTCTCCTCATAGCTGAAGTCCCTCAATCCTGGCACCATCCTAGTAAATCTTCTTTGTACCCTTTCCAATGCCTTCACATCCTTTCTATAGTGTGGTGACCAGAATTGAACACAGTACTCCAGCTGAGGCCTCACCAAAGTTTTATAGAGGTTAGTCAGCACTTCCTGACTTTTGTACCCTATACCCCTATTTATAAAGCCTAGTATCCCATATGCCTTCTTAACAGCCTTGTCTACCTGTCCTGCCACCTTCAACGAGTCACTAACACAAATCCCCAGGTCTCTCTGTTCCTTCACACCATTTAAAATTGTATTATCTCGCCTATATTGCCTCCCTTCATTTCTTCTCCCAAAATGCATCACCTCACACTTCTCTGCATTAAACTTCATCTGCCATGTGTCTGCCCACTTTACCAATTTGTCTATATCTTCTTGCAGATGGCTACTATCCTCCTCACTATTTACTACTCTCCCTAACTTAGTGTCATCTGCAAACTTGGAAACTACTCCCTACACCCAAGTCCAGATCATTGATGTAGATTGCAAAGAGCAATGGTCCCCAAACCGATCCCTGTGGCACACCACTGCTCACTTCCCTCCAGTCTGAAAAACAGCCGCTCACTACAACTCTCTGCTTTCTGTCTCGCAGCCAGTTGTGGATCCACTCTGCCACTGTCCCTTTTACGCCGTGGGCCTTTAATTTCCTAATAAGTCTCTCATGTGGCACTTTGTCAAATGCCTTTTGAAAGTCCATGTAAACTACATCAACTGCGCTACCATTATCCACCCATTCCGTTACCTCATCAAAAAATTCTATCAGATTTGTAAAGCAAGATTTGCCTTTAACAAATCCATGTTGACTGTCCTTTATTAGCCTATATCTTTCTAAGTGAAGATCTACCTTGTCCCTGATTATGGACTCTAGAAGTTTGCCCACTACCGACGTTAGACTGACTGGTCTATAGTTACCAGGCTTGTCCTTCTGCCCCTTTTTATACAAGGGAGTAACATTAGCTATCCTCCAGTCCTCTGGCACGACCCCTGTGTCCAAGAAAGATTGAAAGATCGTGGCCAGAGTCCCTGCTATTTGCTCCCGTGCCTCCCTTAGTAACCTCGGGTGCATCCCATCCGGACCAGGTGACTTATCCACCTTGAGCGACGTCAACCTTTTTAGAACTTCCTCTCTGGTTATAATTATTCTATCCATTTCTCCTACCCTCTCCTCCAATATTATGGCATTGGCTGTATCCTTTTCTTTTGTGAAGACAGAGGCGAAGTACTCATTCAGTACATCAGCCATGCCCTCTGCCTCCACAATGAGATTTCCTCCTGGGTCCCTAATTGGCCCCACCCTATCCTTGACCAACCTTTTACTCTTAATGTTTACTCCACGTGCCTGATAATAATCCTTAAACAAAATAACAAATTGGTCATTTCAACCCTCAACTGTTTGTGGGACCCTGCTATGCGCAATTGGCTGCCGGGTTTTGCCCACATATAATACAGACAATTCACTTTACAATATATTCTGTGAAGTGCTTTGAGTCGTCTAGAAGACGTGAAAAGCGTTATATCAAATGCAAGATTATTATTAATACATTTATATAAATAGTTCATTTCACTCACATGCCTATATTAAGAATCTCTACATGTTGATATTGCAGCTCGTTCCAGTTAAAACATGGCTACTTTTTATTTCGATTGCATTTTTTCAGCATTTAGTGGCTCCAGTTAAGCTAGACTTTAGTGTAAATTTATCAAAAGATGCCTAGATAACTTTTATATAAAACAATGTGTAGATGAAATGTTTCCGTAAAATTGTGACTGGTTTTGCATCCGTGTGAAACTTTTAAAGGAAATGGGTTTGTCTGCATGATCTGAGTTATCAATGCTATTAATGGATTGAGCAGCAGAGGGCACAGTCCCAGGCAGGGTTTAGTTTTTGCCAGGCAACAGTGAACTACGTACTAACAAAAGATTGACTGCACATCAGGTTGGCCTAGTTTGATTGTTGCTGGGATTCAACCCCAGAGTCTGAGATCATTGCACACTTCTAATGATTTCATACAAAGGGAACCATCAGGCAAAGCCCAGCGAAGCTGTATCAGACCTGCAACACGCAAATCAACACAGCTATTTGCCTGTATGGCTGCCCTAGGACACAGGCCTATAAAGAACATCTCTCTTTCAACAACAACAACTTAAACTTATAAAGCGCCTTTCACGTCGGGAGGACGTCCCAAGGCGTTGCACAGGAGGCGTGTGACCCGAGCTGGGAGGGGAGTGTTCGGGAAGGGGTGAAACACGTAGGGGAGGTCGAAAAATTCGGGAGGGAACAAAAGGCACGGTTGAAGAGGAAAGTCTTCAAACCGGCCTTGAAAGAGGAAAGGGAAGAAACAAGGCGGAGAGATTGGGGAATGGAATTCCACAGGGTGGGAGCGGAGAAACTGAAAGCCCGGCCTCCGATGGTGGGGCGGTTCGGGCGGGGGGCTTGGAGCAGGCCAAGACCTGCTGATCCGGAGGGCTTGTAGGGGGAGAGTACATTGGTTAAATAGGGTGGGGCAAGGCCGTGTAAGGCCTTGAAGGTGAGGATGAGGATCTTGAACTCGATCCTCTGGAGGATGAGGAGCCAGTGGAGACGGGCGAGGGTGGGGGTTATGTGGTCGCGGAGGCGGGTGCGGGATAGTACACGGGCTCCAGAGTTTTGGATGACCTGCAGCCTGTGAATGGAGGAGCTGGGGAGGCTGACGAGGAGAGAGTTTCCGTAGCCCAGCTGTGAGGTGACGTACGCGTGCACGAGTGTTTCGGCAGCGTGGGGGGTGAGATAGTTGTGGAGCCTGGCAATGTTGCGTAGGCGGAAATAAGCGGTGCCGGTCAAGGCACGGATGTGGGGGAGGAAGGAGAGTTTATGGTCGAACGTGATGCCGAGGTTCCTGACTGGCTTTGTGAGGTGGAGAGTACAGCCTTGGATGTTGAGGCTGGCAGCACCCGATGTGCGGAGGCGCTGGCTTGAGCCAATCAGGAGGGCCTCGGTCTTACTCACGTTCAATTGGAGGAAGTTGTCCGTCGTCCAGGACTCAATGTCGGACAGACATGCTGTCAGAACATCGATGGTCTGGGGGTTGAGAGATGAGGCGGAAAGGTACAGCTGGGTGTCATCCGCATACATGTGGAAATTTACCCCATGTTTTCCTTCATTTAAACAAAATAGTGTTTGGGTTCCAATCTTTACTGTATTTCTGAGGCCATTTATTTGTTTACCCTTGGCTCCCAGCAATAGTTCTCCACCCACCTGCACAAACCAAGTTTATTTACTGACTGGAATTTTGCTAGCTACTTGAAAGATTGCTTACAGGAGGTCATAGTTCATTCCTGTTTAGTCCCTTACTGCCACATTGCTGAGAGAAACTAATTTAACTTAGTCCCACTATCTGGCACAGGGTGACTAACGTCTTGGTGAATCACAGCTCCTGAAAGTGAATTTTTAATTCAAGTGCTAACAATTTAAGCAATTACAGGAAAACAGCATTTTCACTGGAACGGGTTAGAACATATTTCAGTGGATTTGATCACTTCAGACTAGTCAATTTTAGTATGTTTAATTGCACCGGTTTTGTATTGTGGGCTCACACTGAGCACGGATGAGTTTGGTGGCACCATGTGAACCGTACTGAGGTAGTTCTAAGTCAAACTGCAAAGCTTTACAATTATTGTGAAAACACGTTTTGTGTTCCTATATTCCACATTACAAGTTCGTAAATTAAATCTGTTTTTACCAATTTATCTTTTTTTGAAGCTTTAGTTATTGAAATAAGCTACCCCAAAATGTAGACTTATGGATCATTTCAACTACAGCAATATTTATGAGAAATTGCCATAAATGCCATCAACTAAGCTGTTATTCTTCCACTTTCTGAAAAACAAATGTTTCTCATTGAAAGCTGGCAAAAACCTTGAGCTATCCTTTCGCTGTTCACAATGGTTCAATACTACTTCAGCTATAATGTTCACCAGATGAACAGGAACAAAACATTGCGGGTTTACATCTGAAAGCATTCAATGCCAACAGTTATATCAGATGAGGGGAATGCCCCAGCAACAAACAAATAAATCCAAGACCTCCCTGGGCTCACCCTTCAATGCTAATGTTGCTGGACCACAAATTGCATGTTGCAGGAACTTTCAATAGTAAGCAGCATTAAGCACTTTGTCTGTGCCACCATTGTGTCGTACTAATGCAGGAACTGAAAACTTCTAACTTGATGTTTCAATACCTGAAAGAAGACTTTACGCTGACAAAGCATGAACATGGTTCCAAGCTGAACTTCATCAGTAATTTGTGGGGTTTTCTTCTCAGGGTACAACTCGTGGAATATAAAGACCTAGTTATACCCAATGACCTATTTCCATGCCATATCCCTCTATGTAACTCAAAGATAAATAGATTTTTTTAAAATAGATACAGTAAACTCCTGATAACTCATTATTAAATTGGTCAGTAAACCACAGCCAGTATTTTAGCTACTTCAATGTAATATGACAGTCTGCAATATGACCCATCTGTTCCACCGTGCTTTCACCCACCTTTCCCCCTCCACCTCAGCTTTCCTCCTCCCACCTCAACTGTAAAATATTTCCTTCACAAATGGTGATCATTTGTTTTTGTTATAAAACCTCAATCATTTCTATAGGAAATTGTGAAAAAAAGGAAATACCCTTTCCTGTGAAGTTGTATTATTCATCTTTTCAGTTGAATCAACAATAATCAATGCATTAGTCAACATTTTAAAGGTTACAGTGAAACCTGCTTTATTTTCACAAGAGTTTATAAACAGTGGAATTCCAAAAGAAAACAAATAGTGTAAATATACAGTATACGACGCAAAGTTCATAGGAATAAGTAGAGGAGTGGGACTTGGAGATGAAAATTTTCCCTCGACTAGAGTATTGATAGGGTCACCCTGAAATATGTGGAAGATAACCAGTCTAACAATTGTAACAGTTTTGGACAGTCTTGAATGACAGCCACAAGTTAGAACACAGAATATTGATATAGCACTTTTATAATGATCAAAGACTTGCTGGTCGATGTGTAAGAAAACAAAACTATTGACTGACTTGAAGATACAAAAACATCTCACAAGTCCTACTTCCAAGCACCCAATGAAGTCATATTTCCAAAATAATGAAATATGGATTGAGAGACTTCTATTATCAGGAGAGGCTAGAGAAGCTAGGGTTATTCTTCTTGGAGGTTAAGAGGATACTTAATAGAAGTTTTCGAAATTATCAGGTGCTTTGATAGGGTGATCAAGGGGAAACTATTTCCACTGGCGAGTGGGTCAGCAACCCAAGGACACCGATTTAAAATAATTGTTAAAAGATACAGAGGGTTGATGAAGATAAATTTTTTCACACAGTAAGTTGTTCAAATCTGGAATGCATTGCCTACAAGACTGGTAGAAGCCAATTTTAAGAGAGAAGTAGAGTTATTTGGGGAGGACAGTTTTGCAGGACTATGGGGAGTGGGATTGAGCTCTTTTCAAAGAGCTGGCACAAACACAATGGGCCAAATGGCCTCCTTCTGTGCTGTATAACTCTTAAGATTATGAAAGCATTAGTACTTTATTAGTATGGCAATGGTTTAAGACTTGTCCTGGTCTATCAATATTATAGTCCTTTGTGAGGGGGAAGAAAAGTAGGACGATTGGAATAAAGTTTTTTTTTGTACTGAATAGAACACTCCCAATTCTAGAAAAAGTACTAACTACTCATAAATGCACAAGATCATTTCACAACACACGGACAGGTTGCTGCTCTCAAACAGAGACTTGTGCTGGCCCTGAATTTGAATGTAAGAAATTGTGTGTAAGAAACTATGGTTGGATTTGTGTGCATTTTTGTGTTTTTTATCAACATCGGATTGGTCAAGCAACATCGCGTCAAGCAATGCTGTAACAGGTAGAAATTCATCAGAACCACAGCTGGTACAGCTAATAAAAATAGGGGAATGACTAGGTCAATGTATAGCGGTTATGATCCTACATATCTTTAAATACGAGACAAAGTAAAGTACCAAATAATAAAGTTCTACAAAAGGAAACATGAAATGTCAAGCTTATTTATTTGACTGACTGCCAGCTCTCTCTCAAAGCAAATCAAATGCAGCTAAGCTGCTTTATCGAGCTCCAAAGTCAACAAAAGCTTTCAATCTGAATAGCCAAAATAATTCTGATGAGGAAACAGATGAAATGGAAAATGACTTCTCCCAACTTCAATCTGTTTCTTGTCTATACATTAACGGTCAAAGCATGAGGTTATGTTTATTCAACTCCAAAACAACCAAAACAACTGGTACATGTAACCTCATATTCTTTGCCTTAATTTCAAGATTGTTTAGCAATCTGGGAACAAAAAACTAATTCAATCAAGTTGTAATTGAAAGCCTATTTCCTCAGCTTTTTTAATGAATTGCACATCAATTCTTTCCAAATGAAGACTGAATTTGAGGTTGTTCCCAAATTCTCCTTTCTTAAATTACAAGCTAGTCGTCAACAAGACCAAGGTCCCCCCGATTGGCTCCCATAAGCACCTCCACACCTCAAGCACTGTCATCCATGGATGCACATTCCACACGCAAAGCCAGTCCAGAGTTGTCTGACCCTCACTTCCCTTTCTAAACAAATGTTTTTTCCTCAGGCCACTGGCTGGTCAATCACTTATGGGGTCTGCCCAGACTCTAACTTTGGCCCCCTTTTCCCCTTATCTACATGCTTCCTTTTAGTGATGGCATCTATAGACATTGCGTCAACTTTCACATGTATGCGGATGTCATCAAAATCTACCACTCCTCTTCCAGTTCCAACTGCTATTCCGCTGATCTCGTCAACTTGTTTGACCAACATCAAGGCCTGGGTGAACGCAAATTTCATGCAGCTAAATGTTGGCAAGACAGAAGCCATACTCTTTGACTCCTATCAACATCTTTTCTCCCTCAGACCCCGGAACCCCTGCTCAACTTAGGAGTTAGATTCGATCTACAGCTCTCCTTTCTACATCCATGATATGACCTTACTTTCCCCACCTCCGCAATATTGCCCGGCTCTGCTAACGCCTCTCCCCTCAGGCTCCTGAATCCTTCACTGAGCTTTTTCCACATTGCTGCTCTGCTACGCGTACTACGCTTGTTGGCCTTACCAACATCTACTAACTAATCCATAACATCCAGACCTCATGTCCTCTCCCACACCAGGCTTCGTGACCCTATACTCCACCACCCTTGTCCAGCTCCTCTCAACAGGCTATATATTTATATAGCACCTTTCCCCTTTCTTCGACCGCACCTACAGCCAACCTTCTACTCCTACCCTCCCTGCATCCCACCCCCAACCACCTGCCTGGGTCCAAATCCCTCTCCATCACCTTGAGACATCCACCCAATGTGAAGGGTATAATACAAATGTAATGTGTTGTTGTTAGGGTTATGACCATGCCAATATCTACAAAACAAAGATGTAAACCTTTCCAAACGTCAAACTATTTAAGCCTGAAACACTAATAATTCTTACCTTTGAATCATATGCAGACTGCTTTATAACTTCTGGAGCCATCCAAAATGGTGTGCCTACAAAAGTATTTCTTTTTATTTGGGTGTCCGTCAGTTGTCCAGCAACACCAAAATCTGCAAGTTTAACTTCTCCTTGCTCAGACAGCAAGACATTGGCAGCTAAAAAAAATGATAAAGAGGTGAGAATTTAAGATCAAGAGTATTTTGCTAAGAGTATACAATGTGTATTCTTTCCTACCTTTAATATCCCTGTGGATCTTCTTTTCTGAGTGCAAATATTCAAGGCCTTTTAAAATTTCTCTTAATATTGTAGCAATCTGGTTTTCATCCAGTAAGCCAGGTTCTAACTATAGAGAAAATGTGTACAAAAACAAATCTTTATAAACACTGTATAAAACAGATTTACAAATCCGTAACATCAAATCAGTCAATTTCTTGTTCACTATTCAACAACCCGCCACCTTTCCTTAATTTCCACCCACCTACCCAACATTTCTCACAGTATTTGTGTGATACATTCCATGACTTGCATAAGCCTTCTGATACTTTGAATATAAAGTATCTATCATCTTCCCAACATTCCACTCCCTAATTCCCCACTCTTTCTAATACAGAACATTTAGTTTCCTCCCCACTAGGTAAGTGCAATCTGGATGGTGGGGAAGAGGAAACAAACAGCATTATTTTGATTTTTTTTTAACCTTTAAATTATGTTGTTATGTCAAAAAGGTTTCATATTAAGCAACTTCCTCAGAAAAATAAGCCATTCATCTTATAACACTATTACACATGGATCACTGCAGGATATAGGATTGGAAGAATATGATGTAGTTGAGATAAGAATGGGATAAACTGTGAACCACTTTATAACCAATAGCTGGCTCACATATTAAGAATGACCACTTGGGCAAGAATGTAAAGTATCAGAGTGTGTGTGTGTGTGTGGTGTGTGTGTGTGTGTGTGTGTGCCAACAAGCTTACATAAAGAGGGGGGAAATTATAAAAGTAAAAGAAACGTCAAGAAGTTGCCTGAACTTCAAGGAAGTCACCACTGGAAGGTAGAAAACATGTCAGTCCTCAAGAATACAACTATTTGGGGTGGTCCTGAAACAATAGCCAATTTAACTAGCAATCCTAGACACTGATCATCAAGTGAGGAAGAACCAAAAATCAAGACAATTTCATACATGGATTTGATACAGTTATTTCATACATAACTGCTACAGTTAGAGAAATCATGATGATCTCGAAGAGATGACAGGAATAACCAAAGGGTCATTTGTCTTCTGCAGGATCACAACTTTAAAACAGAAAGATCACAATCTGTTTTCCTTGGTAGAACAGCACCAACCAAGACTGTTGATGGATGAAAAATAATTTGCTGTGGGCAAGGCTCCATTGCGGTGTGAGATTGGAGAAGGTCAGAGTTTGTACAGACGAATATCAAACTCATGGAGTGATTCCAGTGATTTTCCCTTGGAGACCTGGGAACAAATTACATGACCAGACTTTTAAATGCTTTAGTTTGACAAATATTATACTTGGCCCATAATTTCAATAAACTGCTGATCCATAAAGAATTTTCTGATAGTTGTAACTTGGCTCAATCATTCATTTCATTGAATCCAAAGACTTCAATATATTTTATATGAAGTTCCGAGTGGGCAGAAAACAACAGATACGGTGGCCAATAATCCCTGTACTGAACAATGATGATTTTAGAATATGTTATACTTCAAATCAAAATCAAGCACTTAATCTATACAAAGCAATTTAGTGTATTGGACTTCTGAACTCCTAATATACAAGTTGTTTTAAACCAGCTGTACTACAATTGGTTCTGGATTATATATAGTTTGTTATCTCTCATTGGTTTTGCATGCTCACAGCAATATTTAAAGTGTACTAAGTCATACAGACAGCTGCAGGGCAATTGCACAAAGTAAAAATAATGTTTTATCCAAAGCCTTGTATGAGCAGATGGAATTAAAATAGTAAGTATAATACAGTTGGAAACCTGGAAGACTCAGTTGGCAAAAATTACTCTCCTTTATGAAACTGAGCTCCATAAAAGAGTCAGAGGAGTGATTCCTTGCTTTCTGTTGAGTCAGCTCAGCTCTGGTGCAGTGGATGTTACCATTGACTTCCATGCAACTGACTGGAGGAAGAAGGATGCAAGAATAAAAAAAATTAACTTCCGTGGGAAATGTTCATATATGGTCTATAGGTAAGGACAAGATTTGGTTTGACTGTAAAATGAACGAAGATGGAATGCTATTTGTGCGAAAGAAACGGCTATAAGAAGTAAGTGGCCTATTATCTTAAAATTCTGGGGTGCTCACAATAATCCTCACATTTGATGCAGTACCTATGTTGTCAATTTTCCCCAAAGCACTTCATAGTAATTACCAATAAGCGTAATAATGAATACTATGTTGGGAAGCTGAGATAGCAGACACCATGCTAGTAAAGTGTTCTAACAAAAATCCAAGAATATTTAATGAGGTGATAGCCAGAAAACAGGAAGGTACACATTAGATTTTATAGTTCAGTAAAATCTTGCTTTTAAAATTACCAAATTGAAAAGGTTGAGCATTAGGGGGAAGAAAATCAAATTGAATTAAATGTTCATTTGGGTTATCTAAACATCTTAATCTGGTGTTGAGGCTACAGCCACTGCCCTGAGTATAATAATAATAATCCTTGCATTTATGCATCACAGATTATACCGCAAGGTGAATTGATTGTATATTACGTGGGTGAAACGCAAGAATAAATATGGTATGTATTCCCTAAGTATCCCTCGCAAAGGAATATAGCTTAATATAGTGTGGAGGAAAAAAATCACACTCTAGTTTTCTGTTTCTGAGAACATAGTCATCCATTTACCCTACAATGGCTGTTCCTCTCCCATAAAAATACACAATTAAGTCACATTGCAGTATATTGTGAAGCGCTTTGAGATATCTCAAAGTCCTGTGGAGTACTGTAGCTCAGTGGTTAGGGCACTCGCCTTGCTGCTCGCAAGTGAGGCACCTGGGTTTCATTCCCAGCAGGGTGAAACATTGGGAACGTTTCCTTACTTCACACACCTCAGTTTACCTAGCAATAAGTAAGAAACTGGTTGTTAGTCGATTGGCGGATCGCTTTCCCAGCACTAATAATTCCTAATAATAATTATTTCAAAACATAATTTGCCGCTCAATCCACGGGATACTGGGACACTGCTCTGCACAATTGGCCGCCGCGTTTCACACATAAAATATACAGTCAATTCACTTTCCAGTGTATTCTGTGAAATGCTGAGACATCTCAAAGGCGTGGTAAGGAACTATATTAAATGCAAGGATTATTATTCTTATTCTAAAGACATAATAAGGCGCTATATCAAATGCAAGGATTATTATTATTGTTGACTGTACAGTATTTCTATGTGCAATACAGAGTGTACATCAAAACAGTTGCAAATTCATGAGTACAAAAATCAAAAAGAAATATAGCAATTAAAGTCACTTAAAATAACTTTCACTGGGGTTTCTGAAAAGCCCCAAATTGGACCAATTCTAAGACAAGTTTGGCATAAACCAACTACGACAACAGAGAGCAAGCAATCTTAGCTTTCCAGATAGCAGCACAAGGCTACACGAGAATGTTCCGTGCCTGCAATTCAATTTGGAGGAAGAGAAATGACAACATCTTCTTCATTTGTCTCAACAAAGTCTTGGTCAGTTTTGAACAATATCAGGAGTATATCATAGACACGCATCTACTGCTTGCATTCTGTGTAATGTGCTCACCTGGAAGAAATAGTTTCTCAACCCTCAAGCACTCAATGCTGCTCTAAGTGTGACAATGATCTGTAATAATAATAATAATATAATAATCCTTGCATTTGATATAGCGCTTTTCACTTCTTCTAGACGTCTCAAACACTTCACAGAATACACTGTAAAGTGAATTGACTGTATATTCGTGGGCGAAACGCGGTAGCCAATTGCGCACAGCAATGTCCAACAAACATTTATGGATTGAAATGACCAAGTTATTATAGATTTTTTTGGATGGATTATTATAGGACGTGTGGAGTAAGAAAACATGCCCTAGGTTTCGCTTGTAAGGTGAGTGCTCCAACCATTGAGTGACAGGATTCCATGAGATAAGAATGATAATGAGAAAGAGGTTTCCTTTGTGTCTAGCAAATTTTCTATCGATGTAGGGAAACCAAATTCTAAAACAATGCACTCTTTATCCAAACCTGCTTATTGGCACTGTTCATCCATGCACTCATGTTTGTCGAATACTCTTTATAACAGTTTGCGTTGGCACTTTAACTAATCATTAAGAGAAGCAGCTTTTCTCCAAAAAACGGAAATCAGGAACATAAGGATTCCATCATACTTGTTCCTCCAGGTTATTATACCTTGGCAGATCGCTTAATCCCAAAGCCTGGTGCTGTCGTTATTCCTCTTTAAATTCACTTTAAGGATAGGCCTATGATTCAGCACATTTTAAAAGTGGACCTGGAAACCATCATCAATTAACAACAATGGTTCTGTCGTTATTCCTCTTTGAAACCCTGTTTAACGTGGGCTTGCTGAATTGGATCCACAAAGTAAACTGCAAATGGTGGAAATTTAAAATGAAACTTGAAAATATTACCAAGCCACAACAAAGCAAGTCAATCTGAACGAGAAAATTGATTTCCAAGTTTCAGATGTTGCCCTTCGCCTGAATCCAACATCTGGTGAATGGAAATGACCAGACAACAGGCCAATCTACCCCATCTTGTAATATTAATCTCTATCCCTGAGACAGTAATGCGCCCAGCAGTTAATGGACTAAACAATAAACAAAGTCACAAGACTTTCTGAAGTAGTGACGAGGCAAATGAAGAATTAT
The DNA here is from genome assembly GCA_035084275.1 of Hydrolagus colliei. Classification (NCBI taxonomy): domain Eukaryota; kingdom Metazoa; phylum Chordata; class Chondrichthyes; order Chimaeriformes; family Chimaeridae; genus Hydrolagus; species Hydrolagus colliei. Next base: position 43,906,359 of record CM068745.1, on the reverse strand, counting down.
TTCACGTGAAAGGCCTTTCTCAGAATGTTAGCCTATTTTCTATTTTCAGACAGTGTCAGACATCAATTCCTGGTTGAGAGCTACCTTTCCACAGTTGAACGTCAACAAGATTAAGGCCCTCCTGATTCGCTAACAGCACCTTCATGCATCAGGCACTGCACTGAAAGCATCAACACTCAACCTCACCAAGCCAGTCAGGAACCTAGATGTCTTGTTCGATCCTAGACTGTTTTTCCTCCCCCACATCCAAGTCATGACCCCCTCTGCCTTTCCTCATCTCCGCAATATTACCCAACTACAACCCTCATTCAGGCCTTCATCACACCCCGGCTCAACTACGCCAACATCCTGCTTGTCAGCCTTCCTAATTCCTCCCTCCATAGGCTTCAGACAATCCAGACTATGCAGCCCATGTCCTCTACTGCTACAAGCTTTGTGACCCCATCTCACCCATCCGTGTCCTATTCCATTGGCTTCCCATCACCTAGAGGATTCAATTGGACCTCACCTTCAAAGCCCTCCATGGCCTTATCCCACCCTACCTCTTTGATCTCCTAACCCCCTATCAACCTGCCCGCTCCCTCCGCTCAGCATGCTCTGGCCTGCTCCATGTCCCCCGCCAACCTCTTGAACTACATCCCGCAGTCACTCCACCTCACCCTAGCCTCCTTCAAGTCCCACCTCAAGACTCTCCTCTTCGACGGTACCATCGGCCACCCCAAATCCCTCCCTTTCCTTCCACCCCCACTGTCCCCAACCCCAGCTCGGATCTGAAACTGTCCAGCACCTTGGGACATCCTTCTGACGTGAAAGGCACTGTACAAGTTAACGTTGTTTGTTTGTTTCTATTCCAGGTAGGTCCAGGTGCTGATTGAACCCTTACAGGTTTCAGGGTTTCTGTATGGGCACTTAGTTCCTACTCAATTTCACTACTTTTGAATACTTGGGACTCTTCTGGATAAATCTTGACGAGAATGTGTATTTTTATTCTCAAATTCAGAGCAGGGAAGTAGACAGTATGTAAAAGCACATACTTTCATACAGTTTGTAGGAACTTGTAGGGAGGGGAGGAGGAAAGAGAGATTTATTTCAATCAACACTGCCATTTTGAGACTGTCAGTATAACTTTGATCTCTAATTCTGTGCTCCCGGTTCTTATTCAAGATAACATCTCCAAAACAATTGTTCTTTAATAATGAAGGGAGTAGTGAACCCTGCACAAACAACAGAAAGAGTATATACTCACCAGATCCAAGGCAGAGCCTCCACCTAGATATTCCATTATAATCCACAATTTTGTATCCTGTGGAGTGAAATGAACAGTAATCAAAAGTTCCATTCAGGTAAATTGCAACATTTACAATCTGAAAGTGCACACGAAAACACTGCAAATCTCTAAATCTTCATTAGCCACTTTTCTTGTTGCTTAACATTTTGTTTAAAACTGATCGATTGATTCAATAAATATAAGCAATGTGAAGAAACAAAAGTTCTAAAAGCCAGCATTACATTATTGCCTAAAGCAGTTTAATTAGACTAATGGTCTAATGTGAATGGAAAGTGTATGTGGGACCTCTTGAAGCTGAGGATTTTACGGCAAGAAAGACAAATCCGGGGATTGATTCTTGCTTGGAATTCAGTCATTGAGCAGCATAACAAAGAGAATCAGCATTCTTGCAATAACAATCCTTGCATCTGATATAGCGTCTTTGAGACATCTCAAAGCACTTCACAGAATACACGGTAAAGTGGATTGACTGTATTTTATGGGTGAAGTGCGACAGCAGTGTCCCACAAACAGTCGTGGATTGAGTAAGGAATTATTATCCCTGGAAATTCTTTAGTCAATTGTATTAATTAATCCTTATATTTTTTGATTTGGATTGGTCTTAGTGCACTAAATTAGTCAAACACAATTAAGGGATACAATTTGACACTTTCAGGTTTTATATATTACTCCCCGATCACTTTTTGTTTAGCGCATGATATTACGCCCTGCTCCTCGGGGTAGCAATTTTTTGAAGCATTTTGTTGAACTGCAACTATGGGAAAGTATCTGAGGAAAAGAGTAAAGAAGGCAAAAGCATAAGGGAAATGGCAAGCCTACTGAACTGGAGTACCTGAACTCTTAGTATTCTTAAATAAAATTAGACAGGCAATTACTTGCTTCTAGCTATTAAGAATTCAGTCATTGCTCAAGGTATTCATATATTTGCATAAATTCAGACTACAGAACATTTTATCGGTTGTTTTCCCCTCAGACACAGAAAGAAACTTAGAATGAGCATTACATCTCTGATGCTATATTTAGCTTTAAAAATTAACAGATCTGAACACTTGTCAGTGGAGTGGAATGAAATTAAACTGCATCAATGAAGAGATCAACCGATATAAATTCAGATTCTTTGCACATTCTAAATTAGCCAATATATGGCTCTCCAAAGCAGAACACCAAAAGTTACAAGTAAATTTTACAGTTTTAGGAACACTGGTTAAAAGAAAGAGGAATCTGTAATTTTAGACTACTAATCATAAGTGGAACAAATTGTGTAACGAATGGTTTCAACTTCCATTACTGAGCAAAATAGTTTCCCAGAGAGGCCTACACCAAACAGATTTCTGAAAACGGAAGCTAATAGGTCCTCCACCATATGTTTCAAGTTCACTGGCTAAAACCAGCTTTAAAAAGATTGGTTTAAGTATAAATTTTCAGTTCATTACTTATCAATTCAGTTGAATGCTATCTTGAGCATCAATCTGGAAGTTGACAACTGTGTAGAATGAAAGCATCACTCCATATCTGGCAGAGTATGTGAAAAATAAAGCCAGAAATATTTCTGTAAAATAATAATTGAATGAAAAGGTCACAGACTGTGCCAGGAAAGTTTCACGTTAACAAAAAGTGCATGGGAACCTGGATTAGCTGTCCTTGGTGATGTCCAGCTGCAGAACAAAGCTCCCTCTACCTTGCCATAATAATGTGCCTCACAATCATCACAGCATTTCCATCTCATTTCTGTGTCTGATACTGCTTTTATAGAATTGGTTTATCCCCTAAGACAAGCCTGCCTCAGGAGGCTGGTTCTCCTGGTGCCTAATTTCCAAAGACACGACTCAGGAATCAGATCCTGAGTCAATGCCTCCCATAAAGGAAGTCTCACCGGGTAATGACAGATTTAGAGGGAGCAAACTGGTGTTATTACATTTCTTAACATCACTACACAAATGAAGATGTCTGTGTATGTCCCATCTGCCATTAGAATCTATGATCAAACTGACTAAATAACTGCAAGGCAGCAATCGCCTGATTTTCAGTTGCATTTCCTGACCTCCATTTGTACAGGGAAATCAGAAATAATTCAACAGCAGCCCCCCATCCACAATGATTTTAAGTCAGACTTCATGCGAAGGCATGAAAATCATTTGCCCCAGGAACAGTTGCCAATTCAAATGTTGCAACATTTCCTGTTTTGCACCAAAGTTCATGTTTCCAGAGACAAACATAAAAGTCCTGTTACTATAATCCCCAATTTTGTGTGAAAACTGCAATTTACAATGTGTTCATTAATTTAGTTACAGCTATCAAATGAGGTCCATCAGCCCTAATTCTAATCTAATTCTGATCTAATTCTTCCAGAAAACCAAACCTACCATTTCACTGTGACAGCGATATTATCTCACAGAAGCAGCTGCCTGTCCAATAATAGTTTTGAGGAATTTTTCCCATTTCTCCCTCCAAACAATATTTGACCAAAATAGCTTTGAAAACATTAACTTGCTTGTACAACAAACAATAATTTTACATTTATATAGCAATTATATAGCAACTTTCACGTCAGAAGGCGGTCTCAGAGTGCTTCACAGAGATGACTGGGAACCCGCGAAGCTGGGAAGAGGGGGAATGATGACTAAAAGTCAGACAAAAAGAAAGGTAGATTTTCAAGGTGGCGCAGAAAGGGTTGAGATGTGATGGAATTCTAAAGAGTGGAAACAGAATGGTGAAAAGCTCACCTACTAATGTTGGGAAATAAAAATAAAGGAAATAAATAAAGCTCAGTGTCAGACGATGTCTTTAGATAAAGAAGATCTTCTGCCTGAGGAATGTACATCCAAATATACATATCATTCCTATATGTATTTAGTATATACACACACATATATATATATATCTATATGTATATATATAAATTTATATATATTATATATATATAAATATATATATATATATATATATAAATACTGCTTTGAAAATTGTTCGATTATACAATTATCTCCACGCACAAATTTGGAATGTTCATCTTTTGTGCCCATCACTATTTTGTGCGATTAATTTGAAAATTAAATGGATCATAAAAGGATTAATCTTGAAATCCAATCTTTCAATGCTTTCAAAATGCACTTTGAGCTAAGATTTTAGATCAAGGTCTTAGGAAAATGCAGGCAATGGGAAAATTAGAGGCAACTTCATTTCAAATCTTGCCAGCAAAAATAAATTAAAGATTATAACAATTAGATGATGTAAACTTTTTAAAAATTTGCAATTCTTTATTTACGAGGAAGCAATGCAATATTAAAGAATATAGGATAGTTTGAAAGCAGTAATCAACTATAATTGGACCCCATTTGCACATGTAAATTAAATTGAAAAGGAGCATTTACATGGGAACGTAGAATTACATACTATCAGAAAAGTTCACTTGGCTCATCCCTAAACTAAAAAAAATTTACTAAATAAATAATTACACATTAATCTCTCTCATACCCTCAAATTAATTATTCGCCAATAAGCTGTAAATTTTCCCAGCCTTCCTGAGTAGTTTATTTCACATATTGATTCAATGCTCTTGTAAACTATGCAAATCTGCTTTGCTAAAGAATTTGATTTATACTGAGTTTAGAATTATTTCAATTGGTGAATCAAATTAAAGGATCTTTGTAAATCATACCATTTTTAAAACGTAACGATTTAACACTCTCAGTTACCTACTAATGACTTGTTTGAAAATTTTCCACTGTTTCTCATCAATTTGAACCAAATAATTTACAGCTAGGAAGGATTCAACAGAGGTTTGCAGCATGTAGGTAAGTGAAAGGACAAGGGTTTGGTATCTGGATTGAAAAAAAATTCAGGTCACCAGGTGCAAGAACAACAACAACAACAATTTACATTTATAGAGCGCCTTTCACGTCGGGAGGACGTCACAAGGCGCTGAACAAGAGGCGTGTGACCCGAGCTGGGAGGGGAGTGTTTGGGAAGGGGTGAAACACGAAGGGGAGGTAAAAGAGTTCGGGGTGGAACAAAAGGCACGATCGAAGAGGAAAGTCTTCAAACCGGCCTTGAAAGAGGAAAGGGAAGAGGCGAAACGGAGGGATTGAGGGATGGCATTCCATAAGGTGGGAGCGGAGAAACTGAAGGCCCGGCCTCTGATGGTGGGGCGGTTCGGGCGGGGGGCTTGGAGCAGGCCAAGTCCTGTTGAACGGAGGGTCCGGGTGGGCGAGTAGGGGGAGAGTAGATCGGTTAGGTAGGATGGGGCAAGGCCGTGTAAGGCCTTGTAGGTGAGGATGAGGATCTTAAACTCGATCCTCTGGAGGATGGAGAGCCAGTGGAGACGGGCGAGGGTGGGGGTTATGTGGTCGCGGAGGCGGGTGCGGGATAGGACACGGGCTGCAGAGTTTTGGATGGCCTGCAGCCTATGAATGGAGGAACTGGGGAGGCCGACTAGGAGAGAATTTCCGTAGTCCAGCCGTGAGGTGATGTAAGCATGCACAAGTGTTTCGGCAGCGCGGGGGGTAAGATATTTGCGGAGCCTGGCAATGTTGCGCAGATGGAAATAGGCGGTGCCGGTCAAGGCGCGGATGTGGGGGAGGAAGGAAAGTTTTTGATCGAACATGATGCCGAGGTTCCTGATTGGCTTTGTGAGGTGGAGAGTGCAGCCTTGGATGTTGAGGCTGGCAGCGCCCGATGTGCGGAGGCGCTGGCCTGAGCCAATCAGGAGGGACTCGGTCTTATTCACGTTCAATTGCAAAAAGTTGTCCCTCGTCCACGATTCGATGTCGGACAGACATGCTGTCAGAACATCGATCGTCTGGGGGTTGAGGGATGAGGCAGAAAGGTACAACTGGGTGTCATCCGCATACATGTGGAAATTTACCCCATGTCTGCGGATGACGTCGCCCAGAGGGAGCGTGTAAAGGGTGAAAAGAAGGGGACCGAAGACAGAGTCCTGAGGGACGCCGTGGGAAACTGTGCGGGGGTTTGAAGAAAAACGATTGGAAGAAACAAAATGTAAACGGTGGGTCAAATAAGAATGGAACCAGTCAAGGACTGTGCCTTGAAGGTTGAGGTGGGAGGAAAGACGTTGAAGGAGGATGGTGTGATCGACTGTGTCGAACACAGCAGACAGGTCAAGGAGGACGAGGAGGCAGAGGGAGCCCTGGTCACAGGCGGTTAGGATGTCATTTGTGACCTTAACCAGGGCAGTTTCTGTACTGTGGATAGGGCGGAAACCTGATTGGAGGGGTTCAAGAAGTGAGTGATTTGAAAGGAAAGAGCGGAGCTGGGAGGCAACCACTCTTTCAAGGACCTTGGATAGAAACGGGAGGTTGGAGATGGGTCGATAACTTGATGGTTGCGACGCATCAAGGGAGGGTTTCTTCAGGATAGGGGTGATGGTGGCTGTTTTAAGGGAGGTAGGGACGGTTCCTGAGAGGGAAAGGTTAACGGTGTCAGAAATGAGCGGGGCTAACAAATGGAGCTGGGTGCGGAGGAGGGGGGTGGGGATGGGGTCCAATGAGCACGTGGTGGGTTTCATGGAGGTGATTGTTTTTGTGACTGAAAGCGGGGTGGTGGGGTTGAAAGTGTGAAATGGGGGGTGAGTAGGGGTTGAGGTAACTGATGAGGGCGCGGAGGTGGAGGAGTGGTGGGGGGAGGAAACCGCAGAGCAGATTTTCTCAATTTTGGACTCAAGGAAATCCAGCATCTCCTCACAACGAACGTTTGAGGAGAGGATCTGCGAGGTGAGGATCTGTGAGGTGAGGCGGGGGGGGGGGGGGCGGAAGAGCTGGTTGGTGGTGGCGAAGAGGAGGCGGTGGTTGTCCTTCGCTTCCAGGATTATCCTGGAGTAGAAGGCTGATTTGGCGGTGGCTAGGTCAGAGCGGTAAAATTTGATGCAGATCTAAAACGGTCCAATTTAATGCTCTTCCCAAATTCCCTTGGTTTGTACCAATCTGAAATCATTCCTTCTAGAACAACCAATAAAGCTAGTTAAATAACATCAAGTCTTAACTTTGTAAATTGATTGGTTGTTACAATCAAACTCTTAGTTAAAAACAGATAATAATAGTAATACTTGCATTTTATATAGCGCCGTATCATGTCTTCGAGATGTCACCAAGTACTTCACAGAATATACTATGAAATGAATTGATTGTCTATCTTGTAGGCAAATATAATAATAATAATCCTTGCATTTGATATAGCGCTTTTCACATCTTATCGACGTCTCAAAGCGCTTCACAGAATATACTGTAAAGTGAATTGACTGTATATATTTGTGGGTGAATCGCAGCAGCCAATTGCGCACAGCAGTGTCCCACAAACAGTCGTGGATTAAAATGACCAATTATATTATTGTGTTTTTTTTTGGAGGGATTATTATTAGGCGTGTGGAGTAAGGAAACTTGCCCAAGGTTTCGCCCTGACCCGCCTGGATTTGAACACAGGTCTCCCCAGCTTGGTCTCCCCAGCTTGCAAGACAAGTGCTCTAACCACTGAGCCACAGGAGCTCCACAATATGGCAGCCAATTGCACACAGCAGTGCCCCTCAAAGAGTCATGGATTAAGTGACCAATGTTTTATTTTGAAGGAATGATTCCCCTAGGAAAGGCGATCCAATCAACTAACAACTGGGTTCCTACTTACTGCTTGGTAAAGAGACAGGTAGAGTATGAAAACTTGCAATGTTTTGCTCTCTTGCTTGCGACACAAGTGCTCTGAACCATTGAGCTACAGGACTCCACAAGAAATATGGTCTATCGTGAAATTAACAAAATAAAATTTGCTTTGGTTCTCAATCTAAAACAGTCTGTATCCTCCACTGCATTCACTCCGCTCCATCTAAAACAAGTTGTCTCACCTTGAGATAGGAGCCATAGTATTTTGTAACATATGGGCTGTCACACTGACTCAGCACTGTTATTTCCTGCTGAATATCTTCAATTTCATCTTCAGCTTCTTCAAGGTCAATATTTTTGATTGCCACAACTTTCTGAGTCCGATTGTCTATTCCTTTAAACACTTCACCAAAAGAGCCTTTGCCAATCTTCTCCAGTTTTGTGAATAATTCTTCAGGATCTGCCTTGAAACTCTAAGAATAACAAAAAAGACATTAGTAACTGACAATATTCCAATGAATGCTTTCTATCAAATGCAATTGCAAGGATTATTTACCTGCTTACCTATAAATGAACATACAACTAAAATTATTCTAAGTATTCCTCACATTATCAATTCGCCATTATGACAGGAATTTAGGATATGTTACTATGTTATGCTTCACTTTTAAACACCTCCATTGCCAAACTAATTTAGTACAGTAAAAGCCCGTTTATCCGTGACCCGATCAACCGTAATTTCTGTATAACCGGCACCTCAAAAAAGAGGTCCACATTCGATTAACCGGAATTTATCCGGCACAATGCATTATCTTATTTTTAAAAAAAACTTTGGTATGTTTTCGGCCAAATATCCAGCACCCGCTTTATTCGGCATTGGCCAGGGCCCGCGGATAAACGGGTTTTTACTGTATATGTTTACAGTTACAATGAATATAGGAATGCAAGAAAACTTCTTCCCATCCATGTAAGCCTGCCACTCTTGCATTAAAAAAGGAAAACCCTCAATAATAATAATAATAATAATCCATGCATTTGATAGTGTTTTTCGCGTTTTCTAGACATCTTAAAGCGCTTCAGAGAATATATAGTTACTTTTATCTTCCATCAAAAAATCTGAAGCTTTAAAATACCGGAGTTTGTCGGTATTTAGAACCTACCCAAGAAATGGCTGGGGAAGCCCCACCCGATATACCAAGTGTGCTATAAATACAGCATTGAAGCCAAACTATGCCCAAGCGGCCACCACATCGCCAGATAACAGAGCGGCGCCAGCGTGAACTACAAGCAGCTGTTCTGAATTGTGGGGGATTTGCGGGATATTGGAAATAAATTAATACTGTATTCATTTTGAAATCTTGACGGTTTAAGGGAGGTGCTGGATTTCGAAATGTCAGATTAGCGAGGTTTTACTGTATTAGGTTTTATGGAACACACTGAATTGCAACAGTTAGGAAAAAAGGACAATAAAAATGGGCTAATAAGCAGATTAAAAAGACACAAAGTAAGCCACAGAGTAAAAGCTAATGGATGGTGGACACTGCAATCCACAGGGCTGCTGCTGATCCACTCTAAAATTCCCTCTTACACCATACAATAAATAACCCGCAGTATACTAATAGTTTAATCTTCTCCAAATGCGAATAAGTTAAATTTAGTTACATTCCAGCACAATGTTTACTGTCATAATAATCCTTGCATTTGATATTGCGCTTTTCATGTCTTCGAGACGTCTCAAAGCACTTCACAGAATATGCTGTAAAGTGAATTGACTGTTTATTTGTGGGCGAAATGCAGCAGCAAGTTGCACATAGTACTGTCCCACAAACAGTTGTGGATTGAAGTGACCAATTCATTATTATTTTTTCTTGAGGCATTATTATCAGGCATGTGGAGTAAAGAAACTTTCCCAAAGTTTTGCCCTGCTGGGAATCAAACCCAGGGTGAGAAGACTTGTGAGATGTGTGCTCTAACCACTGAGCTACTATACTCAGTAGAAGCTGTTTATCCGTGACTCGATGAACTGGGACTTCCGTATAACCAGCATGCCAAAATAAAAGTCCCTATTCTATAAACCGGAATTTATCCGGAACAATAGCGGAGCATTTTTCAAAAACATAGCATATTAATAAACATATAAATAATAATTCGAATAATTTTACCCACAGCGACCAGGCAGTTCAGAGAGATCTTTAAACTAGTGCAAAAGTTACACATCTGAATGACACTGTTCTCATTAGGGGCAGAAAAGAGGAAAGCTCGTGTCATTGAGAAAGCAGAGAGTGAGCGGTGGCCGCTCAGTTCAGTTAACTCTCTTTCCAAAAAGCCTTGCGATGCCTGTGTGTGTGTGTGTGTGTGTGTGCACTAATTTGAAACACTGCACTCTGTAAAACGAGCATTGCAGGGATGAGTCTTTTTTATTAAAATAAAAGCCAATGAATTGATCTGCAAGCTTTTCTCAGGGTGGGTGTGTATTTTGCTGTTTTGTGGCTAAATTAAATCTAAATTAATCAACTCACCCCGCTCTGCCTCTTAAAGAGTACACTCCAGAGAGTGCATCGCTTTACAGTACCGGCAGCATTCTGAGCTAGCGCCACCATCAGGCAGCTATTAGCAGCATTCCAAAAATTGACGCAACACAAAAAATGCATTTTTCTGGATAAATTCCGGTTTATCGAATGCTTTTTTTTTGCGGTGCCGGTTATACAGAAGTTATGGTTGATCAGGTCACGGATAAACGGGCTACTGTACTTTCCCACTTCATACATAACTGTCCCTGCATATCTTGTACATTAAGTGGCCACAAATATTATTTGCTGCAATCAGCACATCAAAGATCCAATTTTCTTCCTATGTGTTTTTTTTAAACAAAGATTATAGAATCATAGAATTTTACGGCACAAAAGGAGGCCATTCAGCCCATCTAGTCTGTGCCGTTTCTTTGAAAAGAGCAACTCAATCCCACTGCCCAGCTCTCTCCCCATAACCTAACAGACCTGTTCTCCCTAAATAAAGATCTAATTCTCTTTTAAAAGCTGTTATCGAATCGGTCTCCACCACCTTTTTAGGCAATGTATTCCAGGTTCGAACAACCCGCTGAGTGAAAAAATTTCTCCTCAGCTCCCCTCTGCTTCGTTTCGAAACTATTTTAAATCTGTGACCACAAGTCACAGATTCGCCCAACAGTGGAAAGTTTTTCCTTATTCACCCTGACGAATCCCCTCATGAACATGATTATATAAACCTCTATTAGGTCTCCTCTCAACCTTCTCTGTTCCAAAGAGAATAAACCTAGCCTATCTAGCCTTTCCCCATAACTGAAGTCCCTCATTCCTGGTACCATTCTCGTAAACCTTCTTTGCACCCTTTCCAATGTCTTAACATCCTTTCTATAGTGTGGTGACCAGAATTGGACACAGTACTCCAGCTGAGGCCTAACCAAAGTATTATACAGGTTAGTCAGCACTTCCTGACTTTTGTACTCTATACTCCTATTTATAAAGCCTAGTATCCCATATGCCTTCTTAACGGCTTTGTCTACCTGTACCTTCAAAGAGTCACGAACACAAATCCCCAAGTTTCTCTGTTCCCTCACAACCCTTAAAATTGTACTATCTAGCCTATATTACCACCGAGGCCATGGCCGGCCGCCCGCCTGCCTTGCTTTGTGCTTTGCTTCTTTGCTTTCCTTTCCTTGTGGCTATGAGTGTGGCTGTAATGTGTTGAGGAATCAGCAAGTCACGGCTCTGCACCTGTGTAGTTAGATGGTTGATGAGCATCCCCCTCACTGTCTGTTTGCCTGGTGTGTCTCTCAGCCCCACCCACCACTCTGTGAAGCCTCATGGAGTGAGCAGCGTTAGTGCCCAGTTGTGTACAATGTGGTGTAACATAATAATAATAATAATCCTTGCATTTGATATCGTGGCTTTTTGCGTTGTATCGACGTCTCAAAGCGCTTCACAGAATAGACTGTAAAGTGAATTGACTGCATATATTTGTGGGCAAAACGCGGCAGCCGATTGCGCAAAGCAGCGTCCCCCCCACAAACAGTCGTGGGTTGAAATGACAAATTTTATTATTGTTTTTTTTAGATGTATTATTTTAAGGCGCGCGTGTGTGTGTGTGTGTGTGTGTGTGGAGTAAGAAAACTTGCCCAAGGTTTCGTTCTGACCTGCCTGGATTCAAACCCAGGTTCTCTCGCTTGAAAGGCAAGCGCTTTCACCACTAAGGAGTTAACCTGTTAGCTATATCCCCCTACTCACACCTGCCCTCACAACAACAACAACTTATATGACCTCAGACAGCGTCCCTGGGTGGATGGGGGTGATGGTGATGGGGTGGGGGGGGGGGGGGAAGGAGACAAAATATTGATGATAATTTAACATTAAATGTTATTTCTGTGACCAGGTCCTCTAACAATATCAATGAAAGTGGGAGGGGGACGGGGAGAATCAGAGTTTGCAGCTCGCACTGTAATCTAATCCATTTTATGGCCGTAGGGTGTGAATGTCAAGTAAATAAGAGGATTGCCAGTCAGGCCTGCCGGTCAGTCAGGCCTGCCAGCCAGCCACTCTGGCCTGCCAGCCAGCCAGTCAGGCTGCCTGCCAGATAGTCAAGCCAGGCCAGTTCAGTCAGGCCAGGCCAGTGATGCCACTTCTTCCCAGTCCAGGCTGGTAAGGCCAGGCCAGGCCTACCCAGTCCAGGCAGGTGAGGCCAGGCCTGCCCTGCCCAGTCCAGTCCAGGCCGCTGAGGCCAGGCCTGAGCAGTCCAGCCCGGTGAGGCCACGCCTGCCCTGCCCAGTCCAGGATGGTGAGGCCAGGCCAGGCCTACACAGTCCAGGCCGGTGAGGCCAGGCCTGCCCAGTCCAGGTCAGTGAGGCCAGGCCAGGCCTGCCCTGTCCAGGACGGTGAGGCTCGCCCCCTCTCTTCCCAGTTTCAGGTCACAGTTGAAGACCTTTCTCTTCGACCGAGCTTTTGGTCACCTTCCTGCCCCTGCTCCTGGCTCGGTCCCGGGACCCGTAACTGTGAAGCTCTCTGAGACGCCTTCTGGCGTGGAGGGCGCTATATATATTGAAGTTGTTGTTGTTGTTGTTGTTGTTTGTCTCCCTGTCCTGCCACCTTCAAAGAATCACTAACACAAATGCCCAGGTCTCTCTTTAGGAAGGCATTTGACAAGGTGCCACACAAAATGTTACTCAAGATTAAGGCCCACGGGATTAATGGGAAAATATTAACATGGATAGAAGAGTGGCTATCGGGTAGAAAGCAGAGAGTAGTGATAAACAGATAATTCTCGAATTGGCAGGATGTAACTAGTGGAGTGCCACAAGGATGAGTGCTTGGGCCTCAGCTATTTACTATTTATATCAATAATCTAGATGAGAACATTAAATGTAACGTGTCTAAATTCGCGGATGACACTAAACTAGGTAGCTGAGTGAGCTCTGAGGATGATGCAAAAAGATTGCAACAAGATATAGATAGGTTAGGGGAGGGGGCAAGTAGGTGGCAGATGGAATTCAATGTTAGAAAGTGTGAAATTATTCACCTAGGTAGCAAGAATAAAACAATAGATTATTTTCTAGAGGGGGAAAAGTTAGATAGTGTTAGTATTCAAAGGGATTTGGGTGTCCTTGTACACCAGTCCCAAAAAGTTAGTTTGCAGGTGCAGCAAGCAACTAAGAAGGCGAACGGCATGTTAGCGTTCATTTCAAAAGGTTTAGAGTATAAGAGTAGGGAAGTCTTGCTGCAACTGTATAGGGCTCTGGTGAGACCGCACCTAGAGTATTGTGTGCAGTTTTGGTCTCCTTATTTAAAAAAGGACATACTTGCCTTAGAGGCGGTGCAGCGTAGATTCACTAGGTTAGTTCCTGGGATGAGGGAACTGACCTATGAGGATAGGTTGAATAAACTAGGGCTGTATTCTCTAGAGTACAGAAGAATTAGGGGGGATCTTAATGAAACATATCAGATTCTTAAAGGGCTAGATAAAGTAGACACTGAGGGACTGTTTCCCCTGGTAGGGGTCTATAACCAGGGGTCAGTCTTAAAATTAAGGGTCAGCCTTTTAGAACAGAGTTGAGGAAACATTTCTTCACTCAGAGGGTAGTGAATTTATGGAATTCATTACCCCAGAAGGCTGGAGATGCTCAGTCCTTGAACATTTTCAAGGCTGAGACTGATAGATTTTTTTAAAATAGAGGGATTAGGGGATATGGGGATGGGGCAGGTAATCAAAGTAAGGTGAGAAGATCAGCCATGATCTTATTGAATGGTGGAGCAGGCTCGAAGGGTCGAATGGCCTACTCCTGCTCCTAATTCTTATGTTCTTAACATAAGAATTAGGAGCAGGATTAGGCCATTCGGCCCTTCGAGCCTGCTCCGCCATTCAATAAGATCATGGCTGATCTTCTCACCTAATTCTAATTATCTCTAATCACGTCTTTGAGACATCTCAAACTGCTTCATAGAATACAATGTAAACTGAATTGACTGCATATTTTGTGGGTATATTTTGTCCAATTGTGCATAGTAATGTCCCACAAACAGCCGTGAAATTACCAATTTATTATAATTTTTTGGGGAAGAAATTATTACATCCGGAAAAGCAAACCGCCAATTGACCAGGTTGCTATTTACTGCTAGGTAAACATGTGGAGTAAGGAAACTTGCCCAACATTTCACCCTAACAGGAATCAAACAAACGTCTTGTGTGTGAGGCGAGTGTTAAAATCACTCTAACGGAGAGCTGATAAGACGCTATATCAATTGCAAGGATTATTATTTGGTATATATAGTATGTTTTACTTCAGGAGCATGTCCTAACGTGCTTCACAGGATATACTGTAAAGTGGAGATGTTTTTTTTGTGTGTGGACAAAAAGAGCAGACAATTTTCTCACAGCAATGAACAGCCATGAAGTGAATGAAGCATGCCACAGTTTATTTGGAGGATTGAAGGCCAGGAGAAACTCCCATCTCTTTTCGAATAGTGCCATGGGATCATTAACATTCACCTAAACATGCAAACAGCTTTGTTTAATGTCTGATTCAAAGGATGTGCCCTTCAACAATGCAGCACACCAACTGGGTGTGTCATATTGAACAATACACATCTGAAGTCCCAATGTGAGCTTTGAACTTTCTGACTCAGAAGTCAGAATGCTAACAAATGAGCCGGGCCCCAACAAACAGATGGCAGATGGAATTCAATGTTAGCAAGTGTGAAATTATTCACCTCGGTAGCAAGAATAAAATAATAGATTATTTTCCAGAGGGGGAGAAGTTAGATAGTGTTAGTATTCAAAGGGATTTGGGTGTCCTTGTACACCAGTCCCAGAAAGTTAGTTTGCAGATGCAGCAAGCAACTAAGAAGGCGAACGGCATGCTACAATAGCAACTTTGATTTATATAGCGTTAGGGTCCGGCGATATATCGATATATCGCTAAAATTCGATATAATTTTCATATCGATACGCCAATATAGGCACTTTGAAAAATCGATATATCGAGGTAAAAAATCGGAATGCGCGCCCACTGAACTACAAGATCCAGAATGCTCATCTCTATACACAATGCACAGACCGAGGTGCAAAGCCGCCATATTGTATTCATAGTCCTCGAATACAATATACAGGTATGCAAGGGGTGGGGGGGGAGAGAGAAGGCTGGGGGGGTGGTGGGAGAGAGAGACGGCTGGGGGGGGGGGGGGGGTGAGTGGGAGAGAGACGGCTGGGGGGGGGGGTGGGGGGGGAGAGAGATGGCTGGGGGGAGTGGGGGGGGGAGAGAGACGGCTGGGGGGGGTGGGGGGGGAGAGAGACGGCAGGAGAGGGGGAGGGAGAGAGAGATGGCGGGGGGGAGGGGGAAAGAGATGGCTGGGAGGGGTGGGGGGGGGGGGGAGAGAAGGGGGGAGAGAGACGGCTGGGGGGGGGGAGGGAGAGAGAGAGGCGGCTGGGTGGGGTGGGGGGGGAGAGGGACGGCGGGGGGGGGGGGGGAGAGAGACGGCTGGGGGGGTGGGGGGGGGAGACGGGGTGGATGTGATAATATACAGATAGATAGAGATGGGGGGGATGTGAAAGAGACACAGACAGAAAAACACAGAGATGGAGAGAGTGAGAGACACAGAGAAAGATATTTACCTCCTGAGGAGATAGGCCCCGAATGCATGCGCATCCGAAATGTGCGCGCACCCGGAACGCGCACGCACTCCGAATGCGCGTGCCACGCGCACATGCGCAGTAAGAAAAACCCGAAAATATCGATATTTCGGTGTATCTCAATATGAGCCCATCGATATATCTAAATCGGAAAATTTCCATATCGACGGACCCTATATAGTGCCCTCCACGCCGGACGGTGTCTCAGAGCGCTTCACGGTAGCGGATCCCGGGATCGAGCCAGGGGCAGGAAGGTGACCGAAAACTCGGTTGAAGAGAAAGATCTTCAACTGTGACCTGAAACTGGGAAGAGAGGGGGCAAGGCGAAACGAGTGAGGAAGGGAGTTCCAGAGCCTCGGGGCGTAGTGGCTAAAGGCACGGCCGCCGAAGGTGGAGCGGAGGATTCGGGGGACGTGGAGGAGGCCAGACCCAGAGGAGCGAAGGCAGCGGGTGCTGGGTTGGGGGGAGGAGATCAGAGACATAGGGGGGTGCAGAGGAGTGGAGAGATTTGAAAACCAGGGAGAGGATCTTGAAGTCAATCCTCTCTGGGCTAGGGAGCCAGTGAAGTCTGGCAAGGACTGGGGTAATGGGGGAGCGAAGCTTAGAGCGGGTGAGTATGCGGGTGGCAGAGTTTTGGATAAGCTGGATTTTGTGGATTGTGGTGGAAGGGAGACCGACGAGGAGGGCGTTGCAATAGTCCAGCCAAGAGGTGACAAAGGCATGGACCAAGGTTTTGGCGGCTTTTAAGGTGAGGTATTGCCGGAGACAGGCGATCCGTCGGAGGTGGTAGAAGGCAGTGCTGGTGACGGACCGAATGTGGGGGAGGAAGGACAGTTGGGGGTCGAACCTGATGCCAAGGTTGCGCACAGGTTCGGAGAGTTTTAGGTGCAGGCCGGGAAGGTGGAGGAGGTGAGAGCTGTGCGAATGGAGACGTTGATGAGAGCCAAGGAGTATGGCCTCCGTCTTGTCAACATTCAGCTGCAAGTAATTTGTGCTCATCCAGCCCCTGATGTCTGAAAGGCAGGCTGACAGAACATCGGGGGGCTAGGGGTTACAAAGTGAAGTGGAGAGATAGAGTTGGGTGTCATCCGCATACATGTGGAAGTGTGCTCCATGTCTGCGGATCACATCCCCAAGAGGAAGCGTATAGATGAGGAAAAGGAGGGGTTCAAGGATGGATCCCTGGGGTAACTGGGTGAGTGCGGGAGGAAAAACCATTTGTGGAGATGTACTGCTGGTGGTTTGTGAGGTAGGACTCGAACCAGGCGAGTGCGGTCCCACTGAGGTGGATGGCGGAGGACAGGCGGTGGAGGAGGATGGCGTGGTCGACTGTGTCAAAGGCAGCCGACAGGTCCAGGATAAGGAGGCAGAGGGAACCCTGGTCACAGATAGAGAGGACGTCGTTTCAAAAGGTTTCATTTCAAAAGGTTTAGAGTACAAGAGTAGGGAAGTCTTGCTGCAACTGTATAGGGCTCTGGTGAGACCGCACCTAGAGTATTGTGTGCAGTTTTGGTCTCATTTAAAAAAGGACATACTTGCCTTAAAGGGGGTGCAGCGTAGATTCACTAGGTTAGTTCCTGGGATGAGGGAACTGACCTATGAGGGGATAGGTTGAATAAACTAGGGCTGTATTCTCTAGAGTACAGAAGAATTTGGGGGGATCTTATTGAAACATATAAGATTCTTAAAGGGCTAGATAAAGTAGACACTGAGGGACTGTTTCCCCTGGTAGGAGAATCTATAACCAGGGGTCACAGTCTTAAAATTAAGGGTCAGCCTTTTAGAACAGAGTTGAGGAAACATTTCTTCACTCAGAGGGTAGTGAATTTATGGAATTCACTACCCCAGAAGGCTGTAGATGCTCAGTCCTTGAGACTGATAGGTTTTTGAAAAATAGAGGGATTAGGGGATATGGGGATAGGGCAGGTAATTAAGAGTTAGGTGAGAAGATCAGCCATGATCTTATTGAATGGCGGAGCAGGCTTGAAGGGCCAAATGGCCTTCTCCTGCTCCTAATTCTTATGTTCTTACACATTGAAAAAGGAGTACAATTCAGTACAAGCAGATTTTTCTTTAAAAAAAACATTTTAATTAAAATTGTTTAAATGTTGAGTTTAGTATCACAATAATGAAGCTGCTTGTGACATTCAGGAAACTTATAGAATCAGTGTTGAAAATATGCATAACTTTTGTCCTGAGGACAGTAATTTTGCTGGAATTGCTTGAATGAATTCTAAAGATAAAGTTCCAAATGTACAAAGTGAACCATTCATAAACACAACCTGAAATCTTCTCAAAAGTCAGAGGTGCAAAGGAAATAATTTTCTAACTAAAAGTGAATTGCCAGAGCTGTTTAAAGATGTGACATTTCAAAAGTGATTTGTGCCATGAACAGTATCAACTTGACAATAGTACCTTGGACAAGTAAACTGAGAAGGCACCTCTAGAACCATAAGTTAAAGCATGAGTCACTACCATCAGGAAACAGAGAAAATTGGAGGGGGAGGAGAGGACAAATTCTCACTCTAATGTACATGTTGACCTTGGAGTATTGATGTGGAAGAGATCTGAATTGTGATATTCATAGCTTGCAATTTTCCAAAAGCCTCCAAAGTGCAAAATGCATTGACCAGAAATATGGTTTTCATGGTCCAACTTATTTTAGTGCTCTACTGTCATATAAATAATTGATTTCTTATATTACCTCATGTCAAAATGTGATATACATCACAGAATGCTTCACAAATGATTACTGTCAAGTGTAATAAATATTTTTGCAACAAATTAGCACTAGCAAGGTCCTGCAAACTGCCATAATTCCTACATTTGATATAATGATCAATAAAATCAAATTTTACATTGCACAATTTCTACAAGGGGAAACATTATTTGAAGTGTTTGACACATATGGAACCCCATCACCATATTTAAGAATATCCAAACCAACCACAGTTCCATGTATCCCACAGTTCCATGTATCCCCTAGAAATTCTAGATACAGTAAAAGCCTGTTTATCCGTGATCCGATCAACCGTAACTTCCGTATAACCGGCACCTCAAAAAAAAGGTCTCCATTCGAATAATCGGATCTTATCCGGCACAATCGTGGTGGCGCATTTAATGAGTCGATTGTCGCAGAGTACAGTATGATTAGTTCTGAATGTTGCCAGTAGTGGCATTTCCGGTTTTTCATCTTAAAGGAGCACTGTTTTTCCTCTCCCCCTCCTTTTTCTCTCTCTCCCTCTTTTCCTTTTTCTCTCTCCCTCTCCTTCCTTCCCCACTATCTCTCCCTCTCTCTTTCTATCTCTTCCCTTTTCTTTCTTTCCCTCTCTCTGACAGATACTACATTGCCCTGTAGCCTGACGGTATTGTGGGTTTATACACTGTTTTGGTGGGGGGTGGGGTGGGAGAAGGAGAGAGGGGGTTGGGGGGAAGAAAGAGAAGGAAAGAGGGGGGGGGTGGGGGAGAAAGAGAGTAGTGGGTGGGGGAGAGAGAGGTGGGGAGAGAGAGAGGAAGTGAGTTGATTAATTTCGATGGAAATTAATCGAGTGGAGGGGGGTTGGGTTTGGAGCCATTGAGATGCCAGACTGTGTGTGTGTGTGTGTGTGTGTGTGTGTGTGTGTGTGTGTGTGTGTGTGTGTGTGTGTGTGTGTGTGTGTGAAAGAGAGGGAAGGAGGGAAAAAGAGGAAAAATCGACAGTACCCCTTTAAGAAGAAAAAAACTCTTCCATCCGCCATTATAGAAGTTTGCTTTGAGATTGTATGCTATGTTTATAGACTGTAATTGATATTTATTGCTTTATTGGTAAGTATCCATACAATATTCTGTTATTATTTAGTCTATTATTAACATGATATATTTAAAAAAAAGTAATTTTTCTTGTGTTGGGTTTTCGGCAGCTGGCCACCCGAATATCCGGCACGCGGTTTAACCGGCATTGTCTGGGTCCTGAGGGTGCCAGATAAACGGGCTTTTACTGTACATCGTTGGAATGGAATGCACACTCTCCCTGGAGAGATGTATCCTTCATACCTAACCCAGAAAGTATTAGGCGCAGGTTGGCACGAGACAAGGCCTGGGGCCCCTAGAATGTGCCTTGAGTATATATATAATAAATATATGTATAGACTACAATAATAATATAATCCTTGTATTTTGACATAGCGCTTTTTCACGTCTTCTTAATGTCTCAAAGCGCTTCACAGAATACACCGTAAAGTGATTGACTATACTTATGGGCGAAACGTAGCAGCCAATTGTGCACAGCAGTATCCCACAAACAGTTGTGGATTGAAATGACCAATTTTTTTTTTTAAAGGGATTATTATTAGAAGTGTAGAGTAAGGAAACTTGCCTAGGGTTTTGCCCTGCCCTGCCTGGATTCGAACACAGGTCTCACACTTGTAAGGCAAGTGCTCTAACCGCTGAGTTACAGGACTCCACAAATGTGTTTACGAGAACATATATATATGTGTGTGTGTGTATTATATCGCGCTGCTGCTTCTTTCACCCGCCTGGTGTCCCCCATTCAAAAAAGAATCACTGGATTGCAAACCCCAATCAGTAAAGGTGAGAAGCGCAAGAGAGCAGCCCCAACAACAAGCACCAACACAATACTCTGCCACTATCTGCTATTACCTAGTCTGGTGTGTATGGTGTGTGTTAAAAGAACTTAAATTTTTTTGTAGTGGGTTTTCGGCCGTGGGCCGCCCGAATATCCAGCAGGTGCTTTAACCAGCATTGGCCAGGTCCCGCGGGTGGCAGATAAACGGGTTTCTACTGTATATACTTTATATCAGCTAAAACTACATAGATTGGCAAAGATAGCACTCATTGTGTCCTATAGCTCAGTGGTTAGAGCACTTGTCTTACAAGCGTGAGATCTATGTTCGAATCCAGGCAGGGCGAAACTTTGGGCAAGTTTTCTTACTCCACATGCCTAATAATAATCCCTCAAAAAACAAAATTGATCATTTCAATCCATTACTGTTGAGGGACACCGCTGTGTGCAATTGGCTGCCGCCTTTAGCCCACAAATATACAGTAAATTCACTTTACAGTGTATTCTGTGAAGCGCTTTAAAAAGTCTAGAAGACGTGAAAAGCGCTACATCAATTGCAAGAATTATTTTTATTATCTAACAAGCTTTCCAGCTGCATGTACAGCTTTGGCTTGCAGGTTTAGCAGGAGCGGCGAGGGATGACTCATTGCCCCCAGTGATTGTTCTGCTCTTCCATGTCCTGCCAATGAGCCAGGCTGGCTGAACTGTCACCAGCAGTGCACTGGAATACTATAGATACACCTGGTTCGGGAACCGGATTACCGAGGCCGCCTAAGAGGGCTGGCTCGCTTCCTTGGTGCTAAGGAGAAACATATATGGGTATATAACCTCACCAATGTACTACTCCATGTTGTATTAGAAATACAATCGATTAAGATTTTTTAAAAGGAGTAAGTGATAAAGAGAAAAGGGAAGGGAATTGGATTAAAAGATCAAATAAATTGACCACTCAATGGGCTCCTCCTATACACATAACTTATGTACATTAAAATTAAGCAACCAGAAATCTCTTAGAAATTTCTGCAACATGTACTTGGGAATCAGTAATAGATAAATTATAGCAGTCAGCATATATGGAAAGATTGGTTACAGCACTGCAATATCACAGATGACACAGAGCAGACATATGACTGGGAATATAGATGAGCACAGTGATGCTTGATTCAAGCAGTTTTTCCAATCGTACAAATTGTCACGTGGTTTTTCTGACCTCAAAAACGTCTGAAAATCCAGTTCTGATTCACATGAATATATTTAAACACTGTATATATAATACAGGTACCCAACCGTGGGGGAAACGTTCCTCCAAACTCCGTAAAATCGTGGTTGGAAAATGCAGGGCCCTACGGCAAACATGGAGATAGGGGGAGTACGTTTGCTTTTTCGCGGTTGGAAAATGCAGGGCCTTATGGGAAACATGGGGATAGGGGGAGTAAGGGGGAGTAAGTTCGTGTTTAGTAAAAAATAAACACAAAAACACACATAGTTATAACATACATGGGAACAGGGGGAGTAAGTTTGGGCGCATCTGCAGCAATCCACGAGGCTGTCTGACTGACTGGTCTACACAGAGAGACAGAGAGAGAGAGAGAGAAAGAGAAATAATGGTTAGTAACACGGAGGGTGGGGGGGGAGGTGGGTGACACGGAGGGTGGGGGCATGACACGGGTGGTGGGGGGTGACACGGAGGGTGGGGTGTGTGGGTGACACAGAGGGGGGGGGCGGTGGCGACATGGAGGGTGAGGGGGTGGTGGGTGACACAGAGGGTGGGGGGGGTGGGGGGTGACACAGAGGGTGAGGGGGTGGGTGACACGGAGGGTGGGGGAGAGAAATCAACGGAGATTTACCTTAATCCTAAGAGAGAAGCGACATCTCACTGGTTGATTGCAACATAGCAACTGGGTCCTAGTGCTATACTCTATGCTAAACTTGAAAATTTAAGCCTGCAGATTTAAATCGCGGACACGCAAAACGCAGTTTGTGAGGGTTGTCGCATTTAGTAAACCGTGGATGCATGCGTTTCGTGGTTGGGGCGGCATACCTGTACACAAATAAAAACAAATCATCCAAACTGGGACTGTCATAATATATTTTTCCTTTACATACTAAATCAACAATTTGTATTTATATAGAGCCCAGTCACACAGGGTAGTATCCCAGATCGCTTCACATAATAATAATAATCCTTGAATTTGATAGAACGCATTTTCACATCTTTGAGACAACAACGTGCACTTGTATAGCGCCTTCCATGCAGGGTAGCGTCTCAAAAAGTTTCAAAGCACTTCACAGAACATACTGTAAAGAGCATTGACTATATCTTGTGGAAGAAATGCAGCAGCCAAGCAGAGGCCCACAACCAGTCATGGATTGAAGGGACCAATTTATTATTATTTTTAAAGGAATTATTAACCTCAGAAAAATGTTCTGCCAATCGACTAACAGAGTTCCTATTTACTGCTAGGTAAGCAGGCATGTGGAATAAGGAACCTTGCCCAACACTTCAACTTGCTGGGAATCAAACCCAGTCTCCTGCTTGTGAGGCGAGTGCTATAACCCAAAGGTAAAGGACTACATCCATTCATGAGAGATATGTGACCTCCCAGTCAATGATGAGTTCTAGATTTGTATCTCAGTTTGATGAAGACAGTAACAAGGAAGACCTGGTGACATACTGTAACATAATACACAGAAGGGCTTCACATCAAAGAGAATAATTGGAGCAGGTTATAAGTAGCTTTTCGTGCTTGCAAGCTCCATTCTTTACCTCAGTAATTGGTAAACTGACTTTACTTAAGAGAATGGCTTGGAATGCAAAATAAGCAAAATACTTGTTAGCTTGAGTGGTTATTCAGATTAAAATAGTACTGCTTTGTGAAAGCATTCAGATACCAATAGTTTTCACTGTCAAACTCTTTGCATTGCCAGGTCAATAAAGGAAACAGCCTTTCCTCAGTGCAGTATTATAATTATCAACCATCTAAAGATTGACAAATATAAATAATCATTTATCCAAGGTAACCTAAAAGAGTTATTCTTGAAACAATTGAAAAGTCTAGCAAATATCTTTGCTTTGAGCTACAATGAGATTCATACTGAGATTTGTGAAAAAATGAATGCACTATCCACATTTGAAAACCTTTTGCGGGTACACCAGGAGTCTCTTTATATGCTAGTAGGTACGAAGGAAAAGACATGGATGTGGATTAGTAGTAACTGGTGAGATAGAAGAAAGCACGAGTTATGGGAGCTAGCCAAAAACAGGGAAGGGGATGGGGGGGCAAAGCATCAGGTGGAATCCCTCAAGATCTGTTCTGGGAGACTTCCTATTCCTTTTATAGTAATGATCTGGGTTCCAAATACTGTACAAGGTATTACATTTACAAGTGATACCATGTTTTGAGGGACATTGTGGAATCAGAACAGCTTCAGCCTTACAAAGAATGCTCAACCGGGTGGGTGTATGCATTTAGGCTGATCACCAACAAATTAAACTCAACATAGATAAACGCCAACTCCTGCCTACAGGAAGTAAATATACAAAGTGTTTGCTCTCCAAGGACAGGATAGAACTTGCCAAAGAGGAAGTTGAAATAAACCGAGGGGTGTTAACTGACTTGCCATTGCCCATATCGAAACAATGTTTGTGGAGTACTGTAGCTCAGTGGTTAGAGCACTCGCCTTACAAGTGAGAGACCTGGGTTCAATTCAAGGCAGGACGAAACCTTCGGCAAGTTTCCTTATTACACACACCTGATAATAATCCCTCAAGAAAAAAATAATAAATTGGTCATTTAAATCCACGACTGTTTGTGGGACACTGCTGTGCGTAATTGGCTGCTGCATTTCGCCCACAAATATACAGTCTACTTTACACTTTTCTGTGAAGCGCTTAGAGACATTTAGAAGACATGCTGAAAAGTGCTATATCAAATTAAAGGATTATTATATTATAATGTGAACAGAAATAAGCACAGCAAAAAGGATGATACTAATAATCCTTGCATTGTAAATGTGAACCCAGACATGTCAAGACAGTGTTAGGGGTGCAAATTGCAATTTTAGAACTGGCACAAGGAAGCCTTTCTTTACACAATAGGTAATCAAGCGCTGGAGTGGATTACCAGGAAACATGTTGAGCCCAAGACACTGGATTAATTTACAAAATAGCTTGAGATGCTGGAATGGGAAATCAGGTGCTTATTTTGGAACAATGGTTCCAAATGTGCTAAGGAGCCTTCTTTGTGTAAACGCCTTCTTGTGATCCTGGGAATATGGCAAATGAGGTGGGAAAAATTGAAAAGTAAATACAAGATTTTTTAAAATATACAATAGTTACAATATACAATTCACTTTACAATATATTCTGTGAAGAGCTTTAAGACCTAGAAGACGTGAAAAGCACTATATCAAATGCAAGGATTATTATTATTATTAGACTTGTCTAATAATAATAGGGCTGATGCCCTCTCAACAGTTCCAGAATGTCAGCATAGTTGAAATAATTAACTCAGCCCCGGAAATTCACCCTGCATTTATGTCTCATCAGCACAAAGCCAGAAAAGCTAGATTGGTGTATGATTGACAGCTGCTATCATGATCTTTGACAGATTTATATTCGCAAGCATTTCTCTGACATACTCTTTTGTTCATCAACTATAGATAATGAACCTATAGTTCAGATAAAATAGCAAACCTTGCAGCATTTAAGCACACTCCCAAACACCGAAACACCACTGTGTTCTAGGTTACTCAGCTTGTGAATGCAAGCCTTGCCATCTTGATGCATGCTGTATTATTAAAATGATCAATTTAATGCTGGTTGTTGAACTGGAAAATGTTGGTGAGATTATTCATTTAGATGTAGTTACATTACACATTGTTATACTCCTAAAATGTTTTTTCTTCTAGAAAAGTCCATAACTCAATATGCTGATACACAAGATTCCTTCTGACCAACTTGTCTCATCATTCAGATTCAGATTCTAATCACAGCAACTCGCAAGACTTGCAAAGGAGTGAAAAGTCCTATCTTGGTTAGTGACCAAGACATTCAATTGAGTTGGAACAAAATCACTCACATTTCACAATCTATAATGAACATAGCTGTTAAAGTAATGAAGTTCTGCTTGAAATTAAATGCAAGCATGTCCCGTAAGATTTTAGCTCATAATCTGGTCTGGCAGTACGGAGAAAATAATTCAGTCAGGTGTGCCATTGTTCAGATGAAACATTACACCAATTCCCATTAGTCTGTTTATGGTAGACATGAAATCCAAAACTCTGCCGCCCGCATACTCACCCACTCCAAGCATCGCTCCACCATTACCCCAGTCCTTGCCAGACTTCACTGGCTCCCTATCCCAGAGAGGATCGACTTCAAGATCCTCACCCTTGTTTTCAAATCCCTCCACTCCTCTGCACCCCCCTATCTCTCTGATCTCCTCTCTCCCCAAACCAGCACCCGCTGCCTTCGCTCCTCTGGGTCTGATCTCCTCCACGTCCCCCGAATCCTCCACTTCACCTTCGGCGGCCGTGCTTTCAGCCACTACGCCCCGAGGCTCTGGAACTCCCTTCCTCACTCCTTTCGCCTCGCCCCCTCTCTTCCCAATTTCAGGTCACAGCTGAAGAGCTTTCTCTTCGACCGCGCTTTTGGCCACCTTTCTGCCCCAGCCCCTGGCTCAGTCCCGGGATCCACTATTGTGATGCTCTCTGAGACGCTGCCCGGCATGGAGAGCGCTATATAAATCGAAGTTGTTGTTGTTGAAAGGTTCCATGATAATATTCAATGAAGGAAAATAGTTTTCTTCTGGTGCCTTGGCCAACCATCGTCCAGATCAGTTAATCATTTAATGTGAAAGGTACTACATAAATGTAAATTTTTAGTTATATTTCAGAGTCATTTGTGAAAATCTGAAAATTTGCTGTTGTGCTTTTGCCTTCACAACACTAGAGAAATTACTCGTGAAGCTCAGAAACATTTTAACATGATAAGGAATGGCAAACTGCACTTCGAGCAGAACAAGGTGGGGAAAAAGCTTGAAAATGATTTGGATTACTTTCCTTAGTCCACATCCACAGCATTGCAAAGTATACAAGAATGAATTAGTATTCAGTGCCCAGTAACACTTGCTTTTCACCTGTAACCAATTTAATCTACATCAATATACAGTAAAAGCCCATTTATCCAGCCCCCTCGGGACCTGGCCAATGCCGGTTAAAGCGCGTGCCGGATATTCGGCCCAAAACGCAAAATATTTTTTTAAAAAATTTAAATGTATTTTTCTGGATAAATTCCAGTTAATCGAATGCGGATTTTTTTTTTGTGATTCCGGTTGAACTGAAGTTACGGTTGATCGGGTACCGGATAAACAGACTTTTACTGTATTTAGAAAGATACTTCAAGTTCTAGCTAAACCAGTGTTGCTAACGGTATTTACTTCCTTACACACTTTGGTCAGACATTTCACCTTTATCTGTACTCATCTGGGAGGATTCCTGTGGGAGGATTCATTTAGGACGTGCCATTCCTTGAGTAGGCCACTCATTTTGGCGCGCTATTGCAATCCTCTCAACATTGAAGTGCAGCCGGGCAGTTCTTTGTTCTTCAGTTTCATTTAATCGGCTTTCTCTCTTCTGTCTAATATTTTTACTTTTCCTTGAAAGGTTGGATTATCACTTAGGCATTTTTATAATGATAAATATAAATGTATAATTTATAATCATTAGGACACCCTCCCAACGTGAAGGCAGCGTTAAAATTAAAAAAATGAAAGGATGGTTAACCCTTCCTAAATTGACAGTGTTACAAGTGGGAAGATCATGAGCTTCAATCCAACATTCATGAGAATTGAAACAGTGACACAAACTGTGTACAAGCCACACAGTTTGTACTACATATCAACAAATTTGGGTCTCATTTGCACCATTTCTTACCAAGATTGCTGGCAACCCAAGAGAATTTTACTCCGAAAGCAGATCACATCAAAGCTGTTACTGGAAGGAGTCTTATTTACGTTTCTGAAGATTCTGTCATATGGAATCCTATTAAGAAATACTGTTGGGTAGTCCCTATGGTGTCAAGCATAGAACTGCAG
This sequence comes from Hydrolagus colliei, assembly GCA_035084275.1. NCBI lineage: Eukaryota > Metazoa > Chordata > Chondrichthyes > Chimaeriformes > Chimaeridae > Hydrolagus > Hydrolagus colliei. The sequence goes on along the minus strand of CM068745.1, from coordinate 43,878,654 downwards.
CTTACGGACCAGTTCCTCGTTGATTCATATTCTGATCCATGCTAAGTTTGTTGATCTAAACTGGGGATGCATGGGGAAACTCAATGGTCCCAACCTTCCCGGGTTTAGGCTGATAAAACTGCCAGGATTACTGCTTCGCATCCCTCTTCAAAACCCTCCAATGATTGTACGCATGTCTGGTAGATGGGTGGGGAGAAGTCAAGCTTGGCTGTGAAATCCTCTCTAGAGTTAAATGGCCTATTGACAACACTCCCTGCCAAGGCTCACATATGAACAATGTTGGCCAGAGTACTGGAGGGTAACTAGTGCTCAGAAGATGTTGAACCAAGGTTCTATTCAGATAGCCGTTAATGATCACAGGGTCCTATTCAAACATAGAAGGAAGTTTCTCCTGATATCCTGGCTAATACCCTTCAAATAAATGTGTCTTCACTTCATAGTTGATTTTGGAACATTACCACAGTTATTTCTAGGTGTACAACATTTGCATAATAAGATCATTTAACACATTGGAAATTTCTGAACCATTACACAAATGATTCTGCCTAGCCCCTTCCCCCAGCATACAAGAAATTGTAATTTATACATTTTGAATGTCAACTTGAAAGATCACAGCACATCATGTGTTGATACACTTACCTCTTTTACACGTACAAGATTATACATGACTTAATTATTACTTTGTTCACACTTCATATTTTGAGAATTGCTGGGAGAAATCACTAAAAATAACTAGATTTATATTAAAAAATAAAATTTGTATTCAACAGTTCATCATTGTTGATCGAAAGCGTTGCTTTACAATCTTTGTTACTAAGCTTGTTCACATTCAACAGGATTATTGTAAACTGTAGTGATTGTATTTTGTCGATGCATGCTTTTAAAATGGGTATGTTCTCGTTTGAATACTGTAGTCTGGTTAGAACAACAATTTGGATTTATATAGCGCCCTCACTCCACGCCGAGCGGCGTCTCAGAGCGCTTCCCAATAACGGATCCCAGGGCTGAGCCAGGGGGAGGGGGAGGAAGGTGACCAAAAGCGTGGTCGAAAAGAAAGGTCTTTAGCCAAGGCGTGAAAATAGGAAAGGAGGATGTGAGGCAAAGGGAGTGAAGTGAGTTCCAGAGCTTCGGGTTGTAGTTGGCTGAAAGCACGGCCATCGATGGTGGAGCGGAGGGTTCGGGGGACAAGGAGGAAGCCAGATCCGGTGGAGTGAAGATAATGGGTGCTTGTTGTGAGGGGAGAGGAGGTCAGAGAGGTAGGAGGTTGCAGAGGAGTAGAGGGATTTGAATACAAGCATGAGGATCTTGAAATCGAACTAACCTTAAGCTGTTTAAATTTCATTCAACAAATGCCCCAGTTGTGGACAACAACAACTTGCATTTACGTTCCACGCCAGATGGTGTCTCAGAGCACTTCACAATAGCAGAGCCCAGGACCAAGCCGGGGGAGGGGGAAGGTGACCATAGGCACGGTCAAACAGAAAGGTATTCAGGAAAATGGAAAAGGAGGGGTTGAGGCGAAGGGATTGACGGAGGTAGTTTGGCGGCATCGTGGCTGAAGGCACGGCCATCGATGGTAGAGCGAAGGATTCGGAGGGCATGGAGGAGGCCAGACCCAGTAGAGTGTAGGCAACAAGTACTGTTGTGAAGAGAGAGGAGGTTAGAGATACGGGGGTGAAGAGGAGTGGAAGGATTTAAACACAAGAATGAGGATCTTGAAGTCGATTTGCCCTGTGACAGGGAGCCAGTGAAGTCTGGCAAGGACTGGGGTAATCGGGGAGCGGTTTGGTTCAGGTGAGAATGCGGGCGGCGGAGTTCTGTATGAGCTGGGTTTTGTGAATGGTGGCGGAGGGGAGACCGGAGAGGAAAGTGTTGGGAGTAGTCCAGTCAAGAGGTGACAAAGGCATGGACCAGGGCTTCAGCAGCTTTTGGAGTGAGATATTGGCGGAGGCCGGCAATGTGACAGGCACTTCCACTAATCTACACATATTCCAATACTAAACATTAGCTTTAGTTAGGCTTAATCAAGGCAAAGTTAACTTTGCAATGTTGTTAATGGTATTTCAGTAAGGCAAAATGGTGGGTGTGTAATTTCTGTATAGTAAAAGCCCATTTATCCGTGACCTGATCAACCGTAACTTCCATATAACCGGCACCTCAAAAAAAAAGGCCCCATTTGATTAATTGGGTCTTGTCCGGCACAATCGCATTTTTTTCTCTCTCAGTATTTCGGTATGCTGCTACTAGTGCCTGAAGGTGGCGCTGCTGTTTTTTTCCCCTCACAACAAGTACAGTACGATTACTTTTGAATGTTGTGGTAGGGTGGGAGAAAGAGAGGGAAAGGAGGGGCAGGAGAGAGAGGTGGGGGAGAGAGAGGATGGGGGAATTGATTAATTTAGATGGAAAATGAGATGAGTGGAGGGTGGTGGGTTTAAAGCCATTGAGATGCCAGATGTGTATGTGAAAGAGAGAGGGAAGAAGGGAAAGAAAAAAAACCTTTGATTGTGTGCTGTGTTTATAGACTGTAATCAATATATATTGCTTTATTGGTAAGTATCCATACAATATTCTGTTATTATTTAGTCTATTATTAATATGACATGTTTTTTCAAAAAATATTTAAAAATGTTATTTTTTAAAAAAATTTGGTGTTGGGTTTTCGGCCGAATATCCGGCATGCGCTTTAACCGGCATTGGCCAGGTCCCGAGGGTGCCAGATAAACTGGCTTTTTCTGTACTATGTCCACTGCAACTGCGAAAACACTCATCAGTACAATTACAGACCTTGTCCTTTCAAATAAGGAATGTGTCCGGGATGTAGTGAATTAAGAGGATCATATAAAGCATATTGGCACAGCAAGAAAGCACACTGGCTTCATACAGACATCAAGTTCAAATGCCCTTCTCTCTTCATTAGATGATCTAAGTTGGGGGTAGTTGTTGGGGCTCTACAATTGGTTTCAGTCCAGGTAGTAATAATAATAATCATCCTTCCATTTGATATAGCGCTTTCATGTCTTCTAGTCTACTCAAAGCCACAGAACATGCTATAAAGTGATTTGATGGAAAATTTGACACAGTAGAGTCCCACAAACAGTCATGGATTGAAACAACCAATTTGATTTTTTTTTCTTGAGAGATTATTATCCATCTTGACTACACCAACATTTGTCAGCCTTCCTAATTCCTCCCTCCATAGATTGCAGATAATCCAAAACACTGAGGCTCATATTCTCTACCGCTCCAAGCTTTGTGACACCACCTTCCCCCATCCTCGCACCAATCCATTGGCTCCCCATCACCTAGAGGATTCAATTCAAGATCCTGATCCTCACATTCAAAGGCCTCCACGGCCTCGCCCCACCCTACCTCTGCCACCTCCTAACCCCCTACCAACCTGCCCAACCCCTCCCCTCAGCAGGCTCCACACATCCCCCGATCCACCCATCCCACCATTGGCAGCCAAGCCTTCAGCCACTCTGCCACCAACCTCTGGAATTCCATCCAGCAAACCGTCCACCTCGCCCCCTCCCTACCCTCCTTCAAGTCCCGTCTCAAGACCCTCCTCTTGCCAACCTACCAACATACAAATTTAATGATCACTCGGTCTAATCACTTAACAATATTCATCACGTTCTGCACTATGTTGAAGTATATTAAACTTTTTTTAGACTCAAATCAGACAAATGCGTCAGACTTCATGTTTTGATTTATATTTTTCAGTATTATATTCAGTTTAATGGAATTTATTCATTACTGAATATACTTTTTAAAGACATGAGAAGTTATTCATTTTGTTATCCTTATCACATCTCTGACATGTCCTCTTTCTAGTTAGGTCATCTACAAAGGCTAGAAAGACAAGAATCCAAATTCAGAAACATGCAGTCACTGAGTTCATTCATTAATAACCCTTGCATTTGATATAGCGCCTCATCATGTCTTCTAGACGTCTCAAAGCGCTTCACAGAATACACTGTAAAGTGAATTGACTGCATATTTGTGGGCAGCCAATTGCCCACAGCTGTGTCCCACAAACTGTCGCGGATTGAAATGATCAATTTTTTTTTGAGGGATTATTATCAGGCATGTGGAGTAAGGAAACTTGCCCAAGGTTTTGCCTTGCCTGGAATTGAACCCAGATTCCTCACTTGTAAGGCAAGTGCTCTAACCGCTGAGCTACAGGACTCCACTAACTAACCGAATGATGCTCAATATTCAGCCTGGTAACTTAAACTGCAAGTAAAATTGAAACATTCAAACCATAGGCTGTACATATACACTAATGCTAGGATGATCAATTATTTCAAGCAGTAGAGTGGCTTGGAGTGGGCAATTTGCATTTCCCATTCCAAAATACACATTCACAAGAAAAGTTCAGAATGAAGGAGATCCTTTGCCCCGTTTAGTCTGATCTATCCAGAAATTATAAATCCTACTGCTTCCCTTTAGAAGAACAGGCTGTTTAGTAAACATGTCAAGCGTCCTAGGATCAACCACCCAGCCTTCTTTTCAACTTGCTCCAGCTGTTGGTTCCCCAATGGACAGTAGAAGACTTCCTGGTGTATGCCTTCAACATACCCTTCATAACTCGTTTTGATCTGCTGCCTTAGAATAGATGGGTACTGACTACATAAATTGCTGACTGACAACTGGAGAAGAAAAAGAAATTATTTTTTAATACCTTTAAAGCACATCACATTTTCTAAAGGGGAATACAATAAACAACCCAAGAAGTTTGAAAATAATTTTTTAGAGTTTAAGTTTGTTTTAAAAAGCGGGAACATAAAATATCGGTCTGTATTATACATTATAATTCTTGCATTTGATATAGTGCCTTACATCTTCAAAGAGCTTCACAGAATATACTTAAAAGTGAATTGACTGTACATTTTGTGGGTGAAACGCGACAGCCAATTGTGCACAACAGTGTCCCAAAAAGTCATGGATTGAGTGACCATATTATTTATTATTTGCTGAAGAAATTCTTACACCCAGAAAAGTGATCCGCCAATCAACTAACAACTGATAGAGAAACTTTCACCTGTAAGTTTTTCCATACTGCAATCTTTCATATCTTCTTTTATGTGCTTGATTACAGTCAGCATATGAATGGCTACAAAACTGTTCAACTTATGCTTGAAAAACAATAGCAAAATTACATTTGTATAAAATCTTTCACATCGGGAGGACGTCCTAAGGCACTGGACAGTCGGTGTTTCAGACCCGAGCTGGGGTCAAGATCAGGGAAGGTTAAAGGGGAAGGAAGTTATAGAAGTTAAAATTCAGTTGTCAAGCTGAATTTTTGACAAATTTGGACATGATGAAGGCATGAATGAGAGTTTCTGTGTCCTAAGGGGGGAGGTAGTGGTGGAGATGGGCAATGTTGCAGAGTGAGGGAAGTAGGTGAATAGGTGCGGGAGAAAAGACAAGTGAGGATCAAATAAGACAAGTTTATCAGGACAGTAGTGATCCTGGAAATAAGGATGGAGGCAGAAAGATGTCACCAAGTGGAAGCATATAGATGTTGAAAAGGAGAGGGCCAAGGACACAGACCTGAGGAATGTCACACATGAGAGTGCGGGGGCTGAAGAAGCCGTTAGTGGGGACAAAGCGAAGATGGTGGGATGTAAGAGTCAAACCAGGCAAGGGTAGATCGGTGAAAGTTGAGCTGAGATGAGAGGTGGTATATGATGATGGAGTGGTCAACAGTATCAAGTACGGACAAGGAGGCAGAGAGAGCCCTGGTCACAGATGATTAAATGTCATTGGAGGCTTTGATTACTGTTGTCTCAATGCTGTGGGCATCATGGAAGCCGGATTGGAGAGGTTCAAAGAGAGAAGAATGAAAAGGAGAGAAGCGGGGATGCAACGACACGTTCCAGGGCCTTGGAGAGGAATGGGAGGTTGGAGATGGGGCGGTAACTGAAGAGTATGGATGCGTTGAGGGAAGGTTTTTTCAGGAAAAAGAGAACGCTTCTTATCTCCTGCCCTATCTATCCAATCTACTCTCCCCCTATAAGCCCACACGGACCCTCCGTTCAGCAGGACTTTGTTTGCTCCAAGCCCCCCGCCCGAACCGCCCCACCATCAGGGGCCGGGCCTTCAGTTTCTCCGCTCCCACCCTATGGAACTCCATCCCCCAATCCCTCCGCCTTGTTTCCTCCCTTTCCTCTTCCAAGGCTGGTTTGAAGACTTTCCTTTTCGACTGTGCCTTCTGTTACCCCCCCTAATTTTTTGACCTCCCCCACGTTTTTTACCCCCTCCCGTACACTCCCCTCCCAGCTCGGGTCACACGCCTCCTGTGCAGCACCTTGGGACGTCCTCCCGACGTGAAAGGCGCTTTATAAGTTTAAATTGTTGTTGTTGTTATCTCACAGAGGAGGATTAAGGCAGTTTATTTATTGCTGCAATAACTTATTTTGTTAATCTGCTCCAGCAACAAGTTTTATCACAAATATAACAAGTTTTATCATGAATAGGAAAAGATAAATGATACAATTTCAGCTATTATATTTAATAGTAATAATAGCATTTGATATAGCACATTATCACATCATCTACATGTCTCAAAGCGCTTCACAGAATATACTGTAAAGTTAATTAACTATTTTATGGGTGATCCACGATAATCAATTGCATTCAGCAGTGTTCCATAAACAACCTCTCTCTCTCTCTCTCTCTCTCTGTCTGTCTGTCTGTTTATTTATTTTTAAAGGATTATTACCCTCAGAAAAGTGATTTGCCAATTGACAAATGCTGGGTCCCACAAACAGTCACAGGTTGAGTGCCCAAATTATTATTATTTGTACTTTACTCTTTCTTGATTATACAAGAACTTTATAATAAATGATATTGGACAATCGGCTTGTGGAGTGCTGAAATAAGTATCCACATCTGCAATTTCCCGTGTGCTACAGTCCATTAGTGAAAATGTCAAACAGATGTACTTAGTCATAAGACATGATGTAGAGAAGTGCTGTATGGCAATAAGGGAATGCAACACCACTGACAACTCTTGCTAACCTCAGTGGTCAATTGCATGAGCCCTATTGTGTATGTACCAGTCCACTTGTTCTAGGAATATAGAACCAAGAGAAACAGGCTTTCAAATCTTCAAGGTGGTTCAAAGTTTCCTCACCAACGTATTCTCTTCATTCCCCTACTCAAAGAGTGTCATTTCTGTCCAGATTATAGACTGTTGTTTCATAGCAACTACAATAAATCCACTGAAACATGAATGCTTCACTAATTAAGAGGTTAACAATTTTAATCATTTAATCATTTGAAGGGCCCATCAAAGGGTGATGACATTTGAAACCAATGCAGGAAGGAACCCAGCTGACACTTCAGGATAATGAGTTGCTAAATTAACGACGTGCATTTTTAAGTGTTTCTTTCAAAAATAAAGTACAACTGATGTTTTACTGGTTCTTCCACACCTACCATAATAATAAATAGCAACCTTGCATTTATATAGTAACTATAATGTTCCAAATTCTCAGTGTTTCACAGATAATTACTCTATAGTGATTGTATTTGTAGGCAAACGTGGTAGCCAATTTTAACACATCAATGTTCCATAAGTAGGACATAGATTTTGTCTGGAGAAACTCCTTTCTCTTTTCAAATACAGTAGTGTCAAGGGATTTTGACAGCCACCTGAACTACAGGACCACCTAAACTACTATTTTAAGATATTAGTTGGGGTTTTCACTTTAAATGCATACCTGCAAAATGTTACAGGCTGACTAGATATTGTTTTAATGCCTCAAATGAAGTAACAAATGAAGGACCTCTAGTAACACGGTGCTCCCCCATCCCAACAGTACTGCAACAGAATTACAGGCTGATCTGAGAGTTCAGAACCGAGATGGGTCTTCAACCCTCAACTTTCTGATCCAGAGAAGAAAGTATTACCACCCGAACCAGGCTGATGAGTTCACCACAATGTTACTTCCTATTTTGGGGGGTGAATTAATCACTAGCAGAATTTTCTGTTCTTCTAAATAGTCAGATATTTAACATCCACCTGAACAGGCAGATGCCATCTCAGTTGCATCTTCCAACAAATACACGTCCTCAGGACTGCATGGGAGTGTTAGCCTAGATTAGAGTTTGTGTCTTGGTGTGTAAATATAGCAATGAATTTCCTTATTTTCAGAATTGTTGTATTATTTGGGGTTCCAGAAAAAACACACAGAATTTGGAAAAAAAAGTTTTTTATGGGCTTTTAAAAAAAGGTAACTCTTACGAACTAACCATTTTTATTAAAGATGATTATTCTCTTATTCACCCCCCCCCCTCTCCACCAACCCATTCCTAATTTGCATCCGTCAGAAGGCAATAAATCATGCAGGAGTAATTTCCATGAGCCCCAGATGCCTCTATTACATTGCTCAAATGGTCATTATTCATACATTAGTATTGCCAAGTATTAAACTATGGAGGGCATCACATCTCATTATACTCCTTCATTTCCCAACCGGGATCACCGGGTATCAATCATAAATCAAAATTTCTAATTTGCCCCCTTTTCAGTCTAAGGCACTGAAATCAATTGTTGCACTCCATCAGCTGCCCACTGCGATCAGCTAACAGCACAAACCAGTCGTCAATTCTTGCATCTGCGGGCTTTGGAAGGCTCAGGGCTCAGTTTTACTCTTAGGTTTGCCAAGTAAGCAAGCATGCAATCTTGAATCTAAAGTAACAATAAGCACTGGTTAGAACATAAGCTATTACTGAAGGTCACGCTTAGGAAATTGCATGTCCCATCTGCTTCCTGGTTTTTACAAATAGTTTCTATCAGATGCAACAACAGATGACAACAGAAATCATAGCCCACGCATCTTTCATCTGCATGTGTTAGCCTAACCAACAATGATTTTATTAAAAATATATAAAAACTAAACCAACTTATACGTATGATGTGGAGCTTTTGGGAGAAGGAGGAAATGAAATCGGTGCCACTAAGTACCAGCTGAAACATCTTCAATTAAAATCAACTTGCCAACTCCCATAAGGAGAGAAGAGAAAAAACAAAGGACAATATATTTGTAATCGTTAAATAAAACATTAAAACAATTTTAACTCAAAGTGATATACTGTACTTGGCTTAAAGGAAATGGCAAAATAATAGAAATCTGAAATAAATTCAGAAATGTATGGAAATATAAAACAGATCAATCAACATCTCAAATAGAAAATAGGCTAATGTGCCTTGACAAAGGGTCATGCTCAGAATATTAATCAAGTTCTCTTTTTCATGTGCTGAATGATTTACTGTGATTTTTTAAGGATTTTTACTTTGTTTTTCCACTCTAGCTCTTTCCTTTTGAGGGGAAGCCATTTACAGTATTTAGTAATAATGCATGACCATCTCAATGGTAACATGAAATTGATTGGAGACAAGATTGACTTTGGGTCCCTTTTATTGAACAAATGTACTCAAATCCCCATTAAAGTAGAGGCAGACCCCACTGCTTACTGCAATGTACCTTTAAATAACTCAAAATACGCATATATTTTACTGTTCCAAGAAAAGTAAAGTCAACATTCCTTTCAACACCCCACCTACAATGTAGTGCATCTGAAGCACACCAAACACGTTAACATTAAAATCCTGGAACACAATTGAAAGTTTACAGTGAATAATTTGTGTATATAAATTCCAAAAAGTGAATAAATGCAAAAAAAAATATTCTACCAAACTGCAAACCATACAAGTTTTCAGAATATACTGAGCAATATAGTTCATAAAATATGGCTAAATGTAAAAAAAAATTCTCACTGTGAAGATATTTACAAATTCTAATTAGAGTAAAAGCCTGTTTATCTGTGACTCGATCAACTATAACTTCCGTATGGCACGTAAAAAACAAAAGGTCCCCATTTGATTAACCGGAATTTATCCGGCACAATGGATTATTTTTCATTTAAAAAAATTGTGTGTATTTTCGGCTGAATATCCGGCACGCGCTTTTGGCCAGGTCCCGAGGGTACCGGATAAATGGGCTTTTACTGTATTCAGTTAATTGGTGAAAAAGATAGTTTAAAGAAGTTAAATAATTTTCTATTTCTGCTCAAAGCTGGTATGCATTTAAAGTGAAACCTAAAACAGAAGTTTCAGTTGCTAGTGGTAAAAGCAATACAACCAAATCCATGCAATAGCTCTGAAAGTTTGATGCACTGTTTTAATAAGAAACAGTAGTAAATTTAGACCAAATGTCTAAATTTTAACATCAATGTTAGCCATCATAGCAACACAGACAAATCCTTACAGCTGCATACAAGAATTATTATTTGGTCAGGGGGATTCAAACTGCAGATAAAAAGTTAACGTTTTATCAAGTCTTATACTGAAAGTCTTGTACTGAAAATTAAACTCAGGCAGAGAGTACCCCATTCTGAACAAAAATCAACAATGGGGAAGGGGGAAAGAAGTCTAACGCAATGGCAAAAGGTGGGGGAAGAATTCTAAGGAACCGGAGGAATAATAAATAATCCCAAATCTGATTCTGAACCTTAAAACTCCACTGTACCTTCTGTACCATTGGTGGCCAGGCTTTCAGCCACCATGCCCCTAAACTCTGGAACATTCTTCCTCTATCCCTCCGCCTTGCCCCTTCCTTAATCATTTTCATGTTGCACCTGAAGAACTTACTATTCTATCATGCCTTTGGTCACTTGTCCTCCTTCCCACTCAGTCATCCTCAGCCGCTGTCAAGTGCTCTGGGACCCTACAATGCTTGAAGGATGCTATATAAATGCAACTTGTTGCTTCTCATTTCTCCAAATGTAATGCAAAACCATATTTCCCTCCTCCCCCAGCAATCAAGCTAAAATCAGTCATGTAGTAATTAAACTCATACATGTCATGACCCTAGCAGTCAAGTACAACTCCTTGGTTTGAGTTCTGGGACACACAATACAGATCCGATACCCAGCATCTTCAACTTGACCTTTCTGCACCTCGGCATTGTTTCATAATAACAGGCACACCACACAAGGTCAAACATTTAACATATGTCCATTTTTTGGTTTAACTGTTATGAATTTGAAGGCTTCAGATAACCTTGTCTCATCCCTCCTATTCCAGTCATTGAAGAATGCTTTGAAGAAAGACAAGTGAGAGATTTGGGATCACAATACTAAATTAAGCAAGTTCAGAAATAGATTTTTCAGTAATAATATAAAATATATCTTCAGGAAATGTGGGTGTTTATTCACCAACACTATCCTTCCCTTTGAAAAATACTTCAATGAACTGCCATTTTAATTCTGAAAACCTTCAGTCCTGATTCCAAAACAATCCTCTGGGATAATTGATAACAACAAGAATTTGCATTTATGTTAGCACCTGGAAGTAATAATAATAATAATAATAATATTGCATTTGATATCCTACGGCAGATACTGATGCTGAGCAGGGAAAGATGGCCATAAGCACAGTCAAAGAAGCAGTCAAGGCAGGATTTGACTAATAATCCTTGCATTTGGTATAGTGCCTTAACGCATCTTCAAGACATCTCAAAGCACTTTGTGGAATATACTGTAAAGTGAATTGATTGTATATTTTGTTGGTGAAGACCCAGAAAGAGATGGTATACCAACCTCAACATTACAGAGATGTGAATGGTGGCATGTCAGTCCTACCAAAGTGACAAATTTGGCATCACAGTGTTTGTAATTCGCAATAGATTTTCCCATTTTTCAGTAATACAGTAATTGGAATATATGTCTTCAGGAACTTTGGGTGTTAAATTATCAACCACATCCCTCCCTTAAAAAAAATTAAATGAACTTTTTTCCAATGCCACTAAGTCACTGTTCTCAATTCCTATTTGTGAATGAATAATTTACTTCTGACAAATTTACGAAGTGTTTCATCTGTTAATTAGTAAACATTACTATTTTTGGAGACAGTATACTACAATTCCCAGCACCCAATTAGATGGTATAATTTTTTTTAATTTTTATACCGCATGGTTGCATAACATCAGACAAAATACTGTCTTTAAAGATAATTTCTCACAGATTCTAGAGTAATTTACAGTTCAGTAATGCAGATGAAAAACAGTAACAACATAAGTTTGCTTTTCTAAACCATAGGTAAGTAACATGGGAGGATAATAATAATCTTTGCATTTGATATAGCACCTTACCACATCTTCGAGACAACTCAAAACACTTCACAGAATATAATGTAAAGTGAATTGACTATTTATTTTTGCTTTCACAGTTAAAACTTTAGGTTATAGGGAGGACTGAGCTTCTTGTTACAGTTTTATCTAACATGGTTCAGGATATATGTACTTCTCATCGATGCGTCAGACATTTTGCTTGATCACCAAAACTACTTTGCAGCACTGTGTGTCTGTCTGACATTCTAGGTGTGTTCCACAAGAAAAGATTCAATCCCCAGGGAGACTTCACTCCACTTTCCACTCCCAATTCCACTTTCCCCCCACAATCCCATCCTGAAAAGAAAATAACAATATAGTCATTTTATACATGGCTAAATGGGTGAAGATTCAAATCCCAAACCTTCTGGTCCTTAAGATGGTGCTCAACCAAATGGGCTAAACGAGATAACACTAACAACCAATCTATTCATGCAAAAGGTGCTCAGACGAAATGCAATATAGCAGATTTCAAAATTAACAAACCAAATTCGCTATAAATCAGAGTGGCTTTAAGATACCATGTTATGAGATACTTCTGCTGTCAACAACCTTAATGTACTAAACAACCAGAACACAATATTTTATGGCAGTTACTTAATAGATAGATCAACTATGGACATTAAACTTCTGCTTGAACCAGCAAGGCAAGGCTTTAAATTTAGCATTGCCAATTTCCTGTAAAATAAAACACCTTGTGTTGGTCAAATTTAAACATATAGTAATATGCAGCAATGGGTTATTTTCTGTTGGTGTGTTCATATAGTAAAAGCCTGTTTATCCGGCACCCGCGGGACCTGGCCAATGCCGGCTAAACGGCATGTCGGATATTCAGTCAGACCTGACACCAAAAACCTGACACAAAAAAAATTAACTTATTTTAACACATACCATATTAATAATAGACTAAATCATAACAGATAATAATCTTTGTTATTCACCTAAACAATTCACCTAAACAATTCACCTAAAAATCACCTTTGCTGATAGATTCCTTGGTTTGAAGCCACGATACTGGGGTAGAGATGCACAGACTTGATAACTTCTGCAACGGCGGACGCCATGTGAGGGGAAAAAATGGCAGCGCCACTTTAAGGCTCTACCAGCGGCAAGCCAAAATACCTGTACTCTCGTGCGACAACCGATTTATAAAATGAGCCACCGCGATTGTGCTGGATAACATCCAGTTAATCGCAAGGGGTTCCTTTTTTAAAAAAATGTATTGGTTATACGGAAGTTCTGGTTGATCGAGTCACGGATAAACGGGCTTTTACTGTATACACATACATTGCTTAAAGTGTATTGCTTTGTATTGCTTAAAGTGCATACCAATGCTATTAGTTACACTTTGGGGATTTAAAAAAATCTGATCTTAAACTGTGTTCAAAGTAGCAAATCAAGAATGAAAATCTAATTTCTATCGTGGACGCACAAGATAAATTCTACTCTGAAATTTTAACCACTGGCAATTTGAATATCATCTTAAGTACTTTTCAGCATTCTCGGGTTATGTACCTCCGTTAACACAGATCGCTACTAAATGACAATCACTTCAGATGTCTGGTTGGGCTTAATTATATGAAGCAGGCCAACTGCTGTGTCACAAAGACAATATACTGTGTGTACATTTACTTTGTCTTACAGGATTCCAATCAAGAAAAATTTGGCACACAAAAACAGATTAAAATACAATTTGACACCTGTACCCCATATGTGCAACTTATTATAATACTTGCACTTGATATAGCACTTATCACGACTTCTAGACATCTCAAAAAGCTTCACAGAACATACTGTAAAGTGAATTGACCATATATTTGTGGGCGAAACATGAAGGCCAATTGCGCGCTGCAGTGTCCCACAAACAGTTGTGGATTGAAATGACCAATTTTTTTTTAGGAATTATTATTAGATGTGTGGAAACTTGCTCAAGGTTTCACACTGCCTGGATTCGAACACCTTACGCTTGTAAGGTGAGTACTCTAACCACAGAGCTCCAGGACTCCATAAATTATTTTGAGGGGTTATCTTGTACTGGTATTCCGAGATATACGTCATCCCGATATACGTTGTTGATGAATTAACATGAATTAATAGTTATCGAAAAAATAATTAGAAAATTGAATTAACTGAAGGGATATTAGCTGATTACATTTATATTAGTTGTTTAGTAAATATATAAATAAGATAAAAATACAATTAAGAGAACACTTACTGGAGATTGTTGATGTGGTCAGTGGGCGGGGGCGGAGTCATTCAGATGAAGGGGTGGAATTACCTGCCCCGTCTTGTACGGATCCGCATAGGGGCCTCTCCCTCCCTCCTGCCACGTCACCAAACAGCTGATCGCGAGAACAGGTTTGCTCCTTCGTACATTGACAACTTTAGAAAAAATGTACGAAGGCGCAAACATGTACTAGTGATCAGCTATTTGGTGACACGGCAGGAGAGAGGGGCCCCTCTGGGATCTACACAAGAGGTAGGTAATCCTACCCCTTCATCTGAATGCCTCCGCCCCATCAACCATCTCGAGTAAGTGTTCTCTTAATTGTATTCTTTATCTTATTTATATATTTATTAAACATTTATTTTAATTTTCAATACTAGTGGTGTTGTTTGGAGTCTTTATTTAATATTAGTGTAAGAAAATTTAGACCAGAAATGTACCAAAGAAACTTAACCCCAATTTATATAATTAGGCCTATAGTAATTTAGGTTTCGCTATACGTTGTTTCAATTAAAGTCACACTTTTCAAGAACACAATACCGACTTTATTTGAGGAGTCCCAGTACAAACATTTTAACAGGTTCCTGGATATTATACCCTTATGCAAATGTCTGTAGCATTATTTTGGCATCATCCAGATGTTTGACACGTGTGATGGAAATCTATCATCAGGTTTAAGGATCCAAAACATTTCCACATGTGGATACAACCTTCACATGGAACAAAGACATGGAAACATCAGAGTGGGAGTTGGGGTGCTGCTGGAATTTAACCAGTTAAAACAGTGCAATTTAGTATTACAAAAGCTGCATAGTAAGTGTTCCATTGCTTGTCCAGCTGAGACCACTCTAGCCATTAGCGTTTTGGTTTACAGGGGCATGGAGCAGAACGGAGCACGCTGAACAGGAGGTTCATAGGGGGACAGCAGGTCAGAGAGGTAGGGGGGACAAGACCGTGAATGGCCTTGAAGGTAAGGATGAGGATCTTGAATTCGATCCTCTGGGGGATGGCGAGCCAATGGATCCGGTCGAGGATGGGAGTGATGTGTTAGCGGAGCTTGGTGTAGGTGAGGACACGAACTGCAGAGTTCTGGATGAACTGCAGCTTGTGAAGGGAAGAACCAGGAAGACAGACAAGAGGGAGTTTCCGATAGTCGAGCCTTGATGTGACGAATACGTGGACAAAGGTTTCGGCAGCCTGAGGGGTGAGGCAATGACAGAGTCTGGCGATGTTGCGAAGGTGGTGGAAGGCAGTACTGGTCATGGCATGGTTGTCAGGGAGGAAGGACAATTCAGGGTTGTACAAGACGTCCGGGTTCCTGACTAGCTTAGAGAGGAAAGTGGAAAGAATCCCAGTCCCCAGTGATGAGTCTGCCATTCTTAATCCCACTGACAGCCTGTCATCAATAGTGCCCTGGACCTGCCCAAGTCAGAAACTAGACCATTATGACCATAGAGAATTAATACAATTTCACTGTCAAGTCATGCCACCTTGGTACCAACTCAACAACAACAACAACAAATTACATTTATAAAGCGCCTTTCACGTCGGGAGGACGTCCCAAGGCGCTGCACAGGAGGCGTGTGACCCGAGCTGGGAGGGGAGTGTTTGGGAAGGGGTGAGACACGAAGGGGAGGTCGAAAAATTCGGGGTGGAACAAAAGGCACGGTCGAAGAGGAAAGTCTTCAAACCGGCCTTGAAACAGGAAAGGGAAGAAACGAGATGGAGGGATTGGGGGATAGTATTCCATAGGGTGGGAGCGGAGAAACTGAAGGCCCGGCCTCCGATGGTGGGGCGGTTCGGGCGGGGGGCTTGGAGCAGGCCAAGTCCTGTTGAATGGAGGGTCCGGGTGGGCTTGTAGGGGGAAAGTAGATTGGTTAAATAAGGCGGGGCAAGGCTGTGTAAGGCCTTGAAGGTGAGGACGAGGATCTTGAACTCGATCCTCTGGAGAATGGGGAGCCAATGGAGACGGGCGAGGGTGGGGGTTATATGGTCGCGGAGGCGGGTGCGGGATAATACACGGGCTGCAGAGTTTTGGATGACCTGCAGCCTGTGAATGGAGGAACTGGGGAGGCCGACGAGGAGAGAGTTTCCGTAGTCCAGCCTCGAGGTGATGTATGCGTGCACGAGTGTTTCGGCAGCGCAGGGGGTAAGATAATTGCGGAGCCTGGCAATGTTGCGCAGGTGGAAATAAGTGGTGCCGGTCAAGGCACGGATGTGGGGGAGGAAGAAGAGTTTTTGATCGAACATGATGCCGAGGTTCCTGATTGGCTTTGTGAGGTGGAGAGTGCAGCCATGGATGTTGAGGCTGGCAGCGCCCGATGTGCGGAGGCGCTGGCTTCAGCTGATCAGGAGGGCCTCGGTCTTACTCACGTTCAATTGCAGGAAATTGTCCCTCGTCCAGGACTCGATGTCGGACAGACATGCTGTCAGAACATCGATGGTCTGGGGGTTGAGGGATGAGGCAGAAAGGTACAGCTGGGTGTCGTCCGCATACATGTGGAAATTTACCCCATGTTTGCGGATGACATCGCCCAGAGGGAGCGTGTAAAAGGTGAAAAGGAGGGGGCCTAGGACAGAGCACTCAGGCCTAATGAGACCTCACCTACCACCTCAACCCCCACCCAACAACCAGCAAATAATTGGGCATTGACACCTATCAAGCGCAGTTTTGGTCCTCACTAGGTGGATAGCAAATACCACAAACTCCTTGAAGATTGTTAGGATAAAAAGTTAGGAACCACGTTAGACATCAGCCTGGCTCTATTTGTGGAGTCCTCAGTGGTTAGCGAGCTCGCAAGCAGGAAACCTGGGTTCGATTCCCGGCATGGTGAACCGTTGGGCAAGTTTCCTTACCTGACATCTCTATGTACCTAGCAGTAAGTAGGAACCCAATTATTAAAACAATTGCCAGAGCAGAAAAAGATAAATCTGCCACTCAATCCGCAAGTGTTTGTGGGACACTGCTGTGCACAATTGGTTGCTGTGCTTCGCCCACAAAATACAGTCACTTCACTTTAAAGTATATTTTGTGAAATGCTTTGAGATGTCTTGAAGATTTGAGAACGTGCTATATCAAACTCAAGAATTATTCTTATTATGACTATTATAAATAGCACTCTTGTTTCTATATCAGTGATTGTAGATTCAAGTCACTCATCAGGACTTGATGCGAGGGTTATTATTATTGAGATCAGAGTTTAGGCTGACATTGCAGCACAGTATTGGTGGGGTTGGAATACTGGATCTACTAGAAGAAATCTTTCACTAAGATCAGGTATCAACATTGAAGATTCTAATGCAAGATTCAAAAAGTGGTCAATTTCTCCTGGGCAACAGGATGATTTTGATGTCTCCAGATTACTTGGTCATTCAATTTACGTATGGGACCTTACTGGGCAAATGGCTGTCACATACACCTACCAAAGTCAGTTACTGCACTTGACATCAATTACCTGCAAAGTACTTTGAGATGTTTTAGCATGATGAACTGCTATATAAATGTAACATCTTTGATTCCAAATTAAACTAGCTGTGTTTTTTTTAACATATATTTTCGGCAACATCACAGGTTGCAACAGGCTACTGTGGCTGGGATAGATGTCTCCTAAATAGGATCCCGATCCCTTTCAGAAGCAAAAGACATAAACCAATTGCAAGAAAGCAGGAATTGCATGTCCATTTTAACCTAGGATCTCAATCAAAGATAGCAACTCTCTAAAACCTCTTATTCCTACCATGTTGTTTTTACAAACAAACCTGTTTATCATTATGAATTGTGTATCATTGTTTTGATGAGATTTATAATGACCAAACAATCTCACAGATACATAATAATAATCCTTACATTTGATATAGCGCTTTTCATGTCTTCTAAACGTCTCAAAGTGCTTCACAGAATATCAATATGTAAGATCAGTGTAGAGTTTTGCCTTATTTAGAATGGAGGCTGCTTGCATCACAGTTAAACCTGCAGCTTCTCCAAGGCTAGTAAAATACTGAGGTTTCATGGCATTGATTTGGGTTACAAGGATATATACTAATATACAGATCAACTATGATTGACTGCAATATGCCCTGATGGATTGACTGCATGCAGGGCATATTGCCATTTACCATTCCTATTCAGATAAATAATTTGCATTACTAATTGCATACTAATTTCAATGTTGCACTGTGAAAAAAAAGATGTCAGCAAGAAACATACATACATAAGGCATAGCGACTTCAGTTAATCAGCCATTTCAGATGTGATGTTCAAACAGCATCCCACTATACACAGCACATGACCTATGGTGCAACTTCACACCATATTTGCCATGTCAAGCGCAACATCACAGTGAAGGAAATCAAAACCCGGGCAGATGATGACATACACGCTCAATCTAAACAAAAGGGGAAAAAAAGCTTGTGCGTGGCATATTACTGGTCAGCTGCAACACCACTCCAGGCAACACTCCACTTCAAAGTAACTCACTGTATGAAGCACTCTCCAGATATTTAACATTTGTTTACCAATTGCAAGGAGTATTAAGACAGGTACACAACTATTGTTTCTTCACTGTCATCTGACATTATACCTTTGGTACATTAATGGCACCCAACGTGTATCCCTCAGTAAACATTCACTGAGTAACTGATGGGACAGAGGGGGAAAAGGTATTAGGGAATGAACTTTCATTTTAAATAATCCTTTGATATACCGTGCCTTTCACATCGGGTGGACCTCTCAAAGCACTTCATGGGATTTACTGCAACGTGTAGTGAGTGTGCATTTTGTAGGCAGACGCCTCAGGGAATTTGCACACACCAATGTTGTAAGATGATATTAGTGATGCTTACTGTTTTTAAGATTGTTAATTAGTATACTTTTTAAATGTAACCAAACACTTAGAATCTGTTTATTGGATTATTGCACCACCGAAATGGTCGTCTTTATCCTTAATCTCTTACAATGTCGTACAAACAGCAATAAAGTGAATAACTGTCATTATCCGGGGGATTGTTGTGGGGTCTTTATGGTCCGCCTGGAATTAACGGATTTTATCATCTTAAAACCCTCTGGATTCAGGAATCCATGAAACTCACCGGGAAAGTTTCCAGAATAAATGACCCGCAATCCCGACTGCTCCTCTGTGCGGGCCCCTAACCTCACAAACTTCCCCCCAGGCAGCAGGCTCCCTGGGTAAGGGAGAGGGAGGGAGGGAGGGAGGGATGCTCGGCTGTGAACCGCCGCTCAGAGTCCAGGCTACGGGCCCGGTCGCCGCTTCCCCGAGGCCGCGCTGCTGCTGCGGAGGCCCGGATACTCCGGGACCTGGCCGGGAGAAGCGAGAGCCCGCTGAGGAGTTTAGGGCGGGCGGCATCCGGCACTAATCTACACAGGCGCCCCAGCCCAGGCCTCGGCATCAAACCATCAGTTACAACCATTCCCTAGACCTCGGCTGTAGCCGACCCGGCGATGAGACATGAGCGGCTGCGGTTCTGACCTGTATCCCGGGCAGAACGGCCTGCTCCGGGAAGTGATCCATGGCGGTGCCGCCACCTCTTCCTCCTCCAGCTGCTGCCGTTCGGCTCCGGCTGTGACACAAGCTCCACCCCCCCGTACCCCACCCCCACCCTGGGCAAACCCACCAATAACAAGCCGCCTCCCACTCCCACCCAGGGCAAACCCACCAATAACAAGCCGCCTCCCACTCCCACCCAGGGCAAACCCACGAATAACAAGCCGCCTCCCACTCCCACCCAGGGCAAACCCACCAATAACAAGCCGCCTCCCACTCCCACCAAGGGCAAACCCACCAATAACAAGCCGCCTCCCACTCCCACCCAGGGCAAACCCACCAATAACAAGCCGCCTCCCACTCCCACCCAGGGCAAACCCACGAATAACAAGCCGCCTCCCACTCCCACCCAGGGCAAACCCACCAATAACAAGCCGCCTCCCACTCCCACCCAGGGCAAACCCACCAATAACAAGCCGCCTCCCACTCCCACCCAGGGCAAACCCACCAATAACAAGCCGCCTCCCACTCCCACCCAGGGCAAACCCACCAATAACAAGCCGCCTCCCACTCCCACCCAGGGCAAACCCACCAATAACAAGCCGCCTCCCATTCCCACCCAGGGCAAACACACCAATAACAAGCCGCCTGCTACCCCCACCCTGGGCAAACCCACCAATAACAAGCCGCCTCCTAAACCACACCCCCCCCACCAGCTAACAACAGCCACAGCCCCCACAAGAGCCCCACCTGCCGCCAGGCCTCCCAGCCCTCAGCCCCCTACAGCCCCCCCTCCTCCCATCCCCAACCCCCCACTCTGCCCGCCCCTAGTCCCCCATCCCGCCCCCAGCCACCTCATACAGCATCCGAACACCAACCTCTGCCCACGACAACAACAACAACAATCAAATTGCACTTGTATAGTTCCTTTCGCGTCACAAGGACGTCCCAAGGCACTGGACAGTCACTGTTTCAGACCTGAGCTGGGGTCGGGGACTGGGAGGGTGGTGGGAAATGGGGTGATTTGGGGTGACTGGTGGGCCAGTCGAAAAGGAGAGACTTGAAGGAGACCAGGGAGGGGTGAGGCAGAGGGACTGTGGGATGGAGTTCCAGAGATTGGGGGCAGAGTGGCTGTAAGATCACCCGCCAATAGTAGGGTAGATGGGATGGGACACGGAGCAGGGCGGAGCCTGCTGAGCGGAGGAGGCGGGCAGGTTCAAAAGGGGTTAGGAGGTCACAGAGGTACGGTGGGACGAAGCCATGGAGGGTTTTGAATGTGAGGACCAGGATCCTGAATCCTCTGGTGATGGGGAGCCAATAGAGTCGGGCGACGATGGGGGTCGCAAAGCTTGGAATGGTAGAGGAGACGGACCACAGAATTCTGGATTATCTGCAACCTGTGGAGGGAGGTGTTGGGAAGGCTGACAAGCAAGGCATTGGCATAATTGAGCCAAGATGTGATGAAGGCTTAAATGAGGGTTTCAGCAGCCTGGTGGGGTGAGGTAATCCGGCAACACCAACAACAAAATTGTACCTATATAGCACCTTTCACGTTGGGAGGACGTCCCAAAGCACTCTGCAATACTGCAGAGGTGAGGGGTGGCAGAGCAGTTCATTGTTTGGATGTCCAACACCAGCACGACACACCCCCTCCACAGACCCCCAACACCAACAACCCTAACCCTAACCACCAATGCCGTACCGCATGAATGCAATGGTGTTATCAATGGCAAGCTATTTGGATTTAGTAGGTTAGACTCCAGTACCCCAATTCACACTCTGGGATCCCGAGCCTTGGCTCTTACCAACCTGCACCAAATTACAGAATTAGGTAAGCAGGATATGTGCCTCGAAGGAGACAATGCATTCCATTCCAACAATCCAGCTCTGGCTTTTCCAGTATAACTGGGATGGAAGGAAATCTCAGTTTGTTTTGGTTACTATACTCTTAAACTGGTGATGGGTTTCCGCAAGTGTCAGACACCCAGCTGACCAAAAACATGAACACAATCATGAGCCAATCAGCACATCCAATATACAATATAATAACCTCAATGCAACCATCAGTATGCCATGTACATCATTATTCACATCCATCAACACAATCATCAAAACAAAAATCTGCACAATACAACCATCAATGCAAAACACCATCAATACAGCCCTTAATTCAGCTTTCAATACCTCTACCAGCACAACCCATACAATACCCATCACATAGAATCATAGAATCATAGAATTTTACGGCACAAAAGGAGGCCATTCGGCCCATCTAGTCTGTGCCGGCTCTTTGAAAAGAGCGATTCAATCCCACTGCCCTGCCCGCTCCCCATAGCCTAATAGACCCGTTCTCCCTAAATAAAGATCTAATTCCCTTTTAAAAGTTGTTATCGAATCAGCCTCCACCACCTTTTCAGGCAATGCATTCCAGATTCGAACAACTCGCTGAGTGAAAAAATTTCTCCTCAGCTCCCCTCTACTGCGCCTTGAAACTATTTTAAATCTGTGACCACGAGTCACAGATTCACCCACGAGTGGAAATAGTTTTTCTCTATTTGCCCTGTCGAAACCCCTCATGATCTTATAAACCTCTATTAGGTCTCCCCTCAATCTTCTCTGCTCCAGAGAGAATAACCCTAGCCTATCTAGCCTCTCCTCATAGCTGAAGTCCCTCAATCCTGGCACCATCCTAGTAAATCTTCGTTGTACCCTTTCCAATGCCTTCACATCCTTTCTGTAGTGTGGTGACCAGAATTGAACACAGTATTCCAGCTGAGGCCTCACCAAAGTCCTATAGAGGTTAGTCAGCACTTCCTGACTTTTGTACTCTATACCCCTATTTATAAAGCCTAGTATCCCATATGCCTTCTTAACAGCCTTGTCTACCTGTCCTGCCACCTTCAACGAGTCACTAACACAAATCCCCAGGTCTCTCTGTTCCTTCACACCATTTAAAATTGTACTATCTAGCCTATATTGCCTCCCTTCATTTCTTCTCCCAAAATGCATCACCTCACACTTCTCTGCATTAAACTTCATCTGCCATGTGTCTGCCCACTTTACCAATTTGTCTATATCCTCTTGCAGATGGCTACTATCCTCCTCACTGTTTACTATTCTCCCTAACTTAGTGTCATCTGCAAACTTGGAAACTGTACTCCGTACACCCAAGTCCAGATCATTGATGTAGATTACAAACAGCAATGGTCCCAAAACTGATCCCTGTGGCACACCACTGCTCACTTCCCTCCAATCTGAAAAACAGCCGCTCACTACAACTCTCTGCTTTCTGTCTCGCAGCCAGTTGTGGATCCACGCTGCCACTGTCCCTTTTACGCCATGGGCCTTTAATTTGATAATAAGTCTCTCATGTGGCACTTTGTCAAATGCCTTTTGACAAAGGCATTTGACAAAGATTATGTCAAAAATATTTGACATAATCAATATAACCATCAATACAGAACTCCCATCAAGTCAATCATCAACACAATACTCCTATCAACACATCTCATCAGCCATCACCCCCTCCTGCCCTTCCCACTTCAACTATAACATTATACAGTACTGTATCCTCAATACAATATCCATCTGCCATCAATCCTGCTCATTAGCATCAGCCAACACAACCAACACAACCACCAATGTCCAAGTCACAACAATAATTCCATAAATTGTGACAAGTATACTAGCCACCGAAGAACAAAGGCATCAGATTTTTCAATGATCATTATTTTAGTGGCTCATTGAAGTTTCTTTCACGCCAATGCGTGAACAAGACTAATGTATTTACAGATTTCTGCTGGAATCAAAACGATTGTGTCAGGATTATGTCAAATAACCTCTCCCTTGTGTGAATTGAATGAGCTTAGCTTTCAAAGGGTGATTATTTCCTTATGAATCGTATAGTTTGACATTCAAATACCCTCCAAAATTGTATGATTCATTAAGTTCAAAGAACAGAGGTTGAGTGCATGTGTGCAAGCTATGCAAACAGTCATCTTTGAGGCTGGACAATACTTCTAACAGTATGTCTGCGAGAGAAAAAGGCAGGAGACAGATGAAAAAAATGCTTGCTTTGTTTCGAGAGGTTGTATTGAAACAAACCAATAAAAAATTATATTAAAAATATTTTGAAACGGTCAACTTTACAATTCAGTTTACATTTTATGGTGTGAGGACATCACAAACTTTAGACACTAGGAGATATGTTTTATAAACTAAGCCAATGCACCTGTGAAAGAAGATGTTTCAGAGGGTACTTCATAGAGATATATAAGGTGGTTAATGAGATGGAATGAGTTGAAAATAGTAAGGATGTGTGGAGAAAACAGGAAAATTGGACTGAAAGAGATGATACAGTTCCATGGAACTGTCTGTGGCTGAACAGTCTCAATGGTCCAAATGGACTTCTCCTGTTCTCAAAATCTGGTTCTCAAGTCACCAGGACAAATTTCTGAACACTGAGGGTGTTACTACTGTGCTAAAATAATGGTCTATATTATCCTTCCATTTGATACAGCGCCTTATCACATCTTCAAGACATCGCAAAGCACTTCACAGATTAGACTGTAAAGTGAATTGACTGCATATTTTGTGGGCAACTGGAAAAAGTGGTAGATATAATGGTGGAGCAGGTTCGACAGACCAATTGGATTTTGTTCCTAGAAAGATGAATATATTGGACACAACAATTTGTAATAATGGTGATTAGGGTTGGGATTCTGGAAGGAATGGATCGATTGAGTCACAGAGATTTTTTGTCTGAACCTCTCTTGTGATTTTGTGCAGTCAACAACAACTAGTACTCTGGGAAATCTAACAATCACATAAACATTTTTGTTAGGTGGTAAATCAGTTCCTCTACACTCTTGGAGCAAGGAATGAACCTGCCCAGCATTCAAAAACAAAACATCAATCAATCATGAATACATGTAGTTGACAGTTCCACTGTCGGTAATTCCACTATAAATTAATGATTGAACTCACTTTAGCAAGTAGCGCAGACAGAACAGTCAGAATCATTGAGTATCCTCCATCTGTAGTCAGCATCTCACCTTATTACCTCCTTTTAGGGGATGATGCTGTCAGCTTGGCTCAGTTGGTGGCACTCTTACCTTTGAGTCAGAAACTTTTGGGTTCAAGCCCCGTGTTATGTTTTTGAGCTCATAGTCGTAGTTTGGTACTCCAATTCAGTACTGCGTTCTCGGAGGTTACATAGAATTATAATAATTGTTGCATTTGATATAGCACTTACCATGTCTTTGAGACGTCTTAAAGGGCTTCATAGAATATACTGTAAAGTGAATTGTCTATATTTTGTGGATGAAACACAACAGCCAAATCCATGACTGTTTGTGGGACACTGTTATGTGTAATTGGCTGCTGGGTTTCACCCACAAATATGTACAGTCAATTATTGGCTTGTTGGCCTTCCCAATCCCTCCCTGATACAATGACTGTCCAGCACCTTGGGAGGGCCTTGTGAAAGCGCTATATGTGTGATTTTGTTGTTATTGCTGGGCTATGTTTACTGCCCGTATAATTCTCGCGTTTGGATAAGAGGCCACTTGACATTTATCTTCCATATAGAACATCATGTTGTAAACTGTAGTTTGTGCCTACACTAATCTAAAAACAATTGGGAACAGAAGTGCACAGTGGGAACTGAGGTTTTGCATGGTTTTGTCACTGTACGAAGCTGCAGCACAATGAAAGGGAAGTAATGTTATATGAGAACATAAAACACTTGTTTTTTCAAATTTAAGTCTAAATTGTGAGAAATATAAGAGCTCAGGTAATTTGCTTTGCAAGTTTAACTATCCAAATCTGCAAAGCAGAAATACCAATGACCCTTAGAAACATAACTCCAAGATTCACGATTTATAGAGAACTCCTGGATGTGTTATGGCTGATTCTCTGGAACTATGTTCAACGCTTCCTTCATAGAAGTCAGAACTCAGATTGGTGACCAAGTGTAATTCCAGGTGGCAGTTTGTAACATGCAGGATTCACTATATAATTATTTTTGTGAATCCCATAATTTCATCTCCAATGTTATTTTCTTCTGACTGATTTTTGTTATTTGTATTTTGCAGGTTTAAATATTCAAACTTGTATTGCATCCTGTACCTTGGATTGTTTACAGCATTATGAATACCATGACTCTCACCTCATGCTCTGACTCGATCGATCTTCCTGGCTGCTTACTCCAGCTAATTTAGCAAGCATTAGTAAGTACCCTTGGCATTTTTTTTACTCACCTTCAGCTCTGCTTCAAACCTTATAGCTGATACACTGAGAAAACTATTTTCCCCCTTCTCTAGAATATTGCACACTTTTGTCCCTTCTTATTTTTTTTCACAAGCTAAACTCAGAAGCTTGTTTTAGCAATCTGGGTTTGAGCAACAAAATTACTAAACAGCAACAAAATTACATTTGTATAGAGCCTTTCACATTGGGAGGACATCCCAAGGCTCTAGACCAGTGGTTCCCAACCTTTTTTTGCTGTGACCCTAAATTGGCCACCAACAGGTCCTCCTGCCCCTTAGGAACTGCGCGACTGAAGCAAAACTCAGCCAACATGATATCTCCGTCTCTTTTGTGGACTCAGCACAACTCGCTAGTACAGTCTTTCATACAAATTGGTCATCGGTATCCTCTCGGGCACTTTTCAGCATTAAAAAAGCATTTTCAGCATTAAAAAATAAATTCTGATGACCCTTCGCGACCCTATTGACGACCCCCGTGACCCCGATTTGGGTCGGGACCAAAGGTAGGGAATCACTGCTCTAGACAGTCAGTGTTTCTAGAAAACCTAGAAACTTAGAATAACATAGACTGTTAAGAGCACATAAACCGGCCATTCACCCCATCCACTCCTAATTTTACCCCACATGAGCCTTCACCCCTCCTAATCCCCTCCCTTTTCCCCTTTTCTCTTAAATATATTGATGCTTGCTGATAAAGTTACATTCAGCAAAACAACTTTTCCCAAATGCCACTTAGTCTGGACAGGAAGGTAATGCAGTACTTTGTGGAACCTCAATTCAAGGGCAAAGATTTTGATGCTTAAAAATAGATATTGAATTAGGTTTGCATTTCAATTATGTTTTTTTTAATTAAATGCACCATTATATACAGAATTAACAACAACAAATAAATTAATGAAATACCTGTAGTACAATGTCGATAAAAATATATGGAGAATTATATCGTTAACATACATAAAATAGTCCGCATATGTCTCTTGGGTGGTAATTGTAAGCATCATATTGTCACACATCAACAAATATGAAAAATAGCACAACAATTCCACAGGCAATTTAATGTCAAATATTTACAACTTATTTCTTAATTTAAACTTCAGCTATTACAAATAATGCTGAAACACTGGCAGGCCCAATTTGGAGGAGTTAGAAAGTATTCATTTAACACAATTACTGTAAAATTCATTGTCTTAGTCACACTGGTATAAAAGGCACAGTTGGTAATTTTAGTTTGTGTACCTGGAAAAATATTAATTATACTTGACACCCCCAGGTTTGCAAACATTATCTTGTGGCATAACATTATTACATGTTTGTACAGTATTTCCTATAACCTGTCTAAGGTGGTTAATAAGAAGTATAATTGTAGGCAGTTTGCTGGTTGATCTGCTAGTTGATCTGAATGAAAATGTATCCAAATATTAATATCTTTAGAATTGGGATTGAGCGATGCTTTCAGTTCCATTTTCATCAATAGAATGGTCATCTATTTCCTCTGCTTTATTCTCTGCTCTTTCTTTCTCCAACTCAGCTTCCACCTCTGCTGGATCCACATAGACGTAGAAAGAGGCCATGATCGCAAATATTACACAGACCGCTCCCAATAACGCAGCAAACAGAATGTATTCTGCCCACTGTGTGAGGAAGAAAACATGGCAGTTAGGATTGAAATAAGTTGTGTCTGTTCTACATTACATACCACAGCCAAACATTTATAAAACTGGTTATTGGTAACATCCTATATTGGAGAAGCCTTTGTAATTTAGTTCAATAATGATAATCCTTGCATTTGGTATAGCACTTTTCATGTCTTCTAGATGTCTCAAAGCGTTTACAGAATATACTGTAAAGTGAATTGACTTTATATTTGTGTGTGAAATGCAGCAGCCAATTGCACATGGTTGTGGATTGAATTGACCAATTATTATTGGGGGGTTTTCTTGAAAGATTATTATCAGGCACATGGAGTTGCTATATCAATTGTAAGCATTATTATGATATTCTTGGTAGTATTATTGAGGGTACTGCTAGAGTTTAACCAGTTGAAATCAGATATCTTGCAGTTCAGGTAATCTAATTGTCTACATTCAACTTTATTGCTTCTCCAGCTAGGAACACACTACCCGACAAGGCTTAGATTTGCAGGATTAACAGGCAATGACTGGGGAGAATTCCTGCCCCCATTGACTGGTCTGACTTCTCAAGACCTGCCAACAAGCCAAAGTGACTGATCTAACAGCATCAGTATCTTATAATACTTTGGACACATTACCAAGATTGCCACGAAGATCAACTTGATTCTGACACTTCAAAGCTGGGTTAGCTCCGAGGAGACTTTGTTTACTTTTATTCAGTTCCTGCTAACCAGGTTAAGACTGCTCAAGTGCACCTAAAATTAAGCTTTATAGTAAAGAGAAAGGCATTTCATGGATTCAAATGTGAGTCCCACAAGTGAAAGTAAAATGTGCTAATTCACTGTTAATTCTACCTATTCTCCTCAACAGACTATTTGGAGTAACAATGTAATTTGGATTGTGTACTTTAAAGCGTTTATTCCAACAGTGAAAGTTCAAGTCAGCTGCAAAATTTCCAGCTGGCATGAAGCATCAAATAGCACTGATGGAATTCCATGCCCTTCCAGTCTCTCCTTTTTATAAGGAGAGATTTGTATTCTGATTGTCTTGACAGACAGTTATCTTATCCACTGTGGACCATGTTTGTTTTCATCACAACAACGTCAACACACAGTTGAGCCTAGATAAATAGATTGCCTAACCAAAGTACAATTTCAACAATAGCATTAAAGTGCATTGTTTCCACTCACGGACCACATCATTCAATCAAAACATTTTGTTAGCAAATTCCTTATCTGTCTTTTGAAGTGGATTAGCACAGAATTTCAAATCCCAGATTATTTCCTCTTCAATTTTATATAAACTATGTATTTTGTAGTCTTGTTTATCATATTATTTCAGTAATAATCCTTACATTTAATATAATGCTTTTCATGTTGGGAAGATGTCACAAAGTGCTTCACAGGATATACTATAAAATGCAGTAGCTGTGTATTTTGTAGGCAAATATGGTAGTTGATTTGCACAGCGCTTTGTCCCACAAACATCCATCAAGTGAACGCCTCATTTTATTTCGGGTATTGTTGACCCATATACTAGGGGAAACTCCCTTCTCTTTTTAAATAGCATCTTGGGATCACCTGAACAGGCGGACATGGCCTTGATTTAAAACCTCATCTAAAGGACGGCACTTCTGACTATGCAGTGATACCCCCATGAACTGTCCCGATGTGTCAGTCTGGCATATATAACTACAAAGTTCTGTTGTGGACTTCTTCAGTTGATATTTTCTTTTTCACTTGGAGTCTTTACAGTTAACAGCCAGAGAGAACCTCCATCCTACCAGTCTGGTCTGGATTTAAACTGATCTCAGGTCCGAAAACCAATCTACTGCACCCGTCTATACTAACTTTGAAACAGCTTCTATTAAATACATGAAAGTAGTTCTGTTTGACTAACCATTCAACCTGTCTTTTTTCCCTGAGAGAAGGTGTGTCAACTCAATCCTCCACCTCTCCATCAGTTTCAGTTGACATTGGGACACATTGAATGGATACTTAAGTACTTTTAACACAGCAATATTAAAATACTTAAAGTGCATCTGTGCTACTTGTATTTCTACAGTTTTCATTTCTGTAAATGTACTCATTTCACATTATCCACATACCTGTTCCTTAAGGCCCGAAGTTTCCGCCACTATAAGTACAATAATGTTACCAAATGCAGTGGTCAACAGCCAGCCTGCCTGAAGTACTGCCTTCATGTTGGAAGGAGCCTAAAAACCAAGCACAGTTGCAAGAAGTCAACATAAATATCATCTGCAATCAATCAATAGATAGCAGGAAAAGCATCTTGAACTTTACAATGCTAGAAAGCAAGGATAATTTAGTCAATAAGTAGGTTACTTCATTTAAACTGTGATCTCAAAAGTAAAGAACTTGAACCAAAATTAAAACGGCTGAAGATGTTTTTTACTCCATAGACTCTGGATTAATAGATATGCAGAATTGACTTGTATCGAGAGCAATGAATGTAGGTTAATTAGCTCCTTTAAAAAAGAACTGTCTGAACACAGTATGTTGTTGATGACAGGATTGAAGATTACAATATTCAGCAGTGTAACATTACCTGTGTAACATTATTCGGCTGACATTAAAAGTCATCAGATTCAACTACAGTGTGGAGCCAATTGTAATGGATTATCGCTGCCTGCAGTGGTGCAGGCCATTGATCACTGGGAGTGTGATCAAGATTAAACAGATGATTGAGAGGCTAAATTTAGAGGGACAATAATTCAATAACAGGAAGTGTGGATGCATCATTCACAGATTATATGTGATGGTTTGGACACAGCTTGTTTGGAAACGTGCAGATGTATTCAGTGCTACAATTCGACCCCATTGTAATAATAATAATAATACTTGCATTTGATATAGGACTTTTCACATCTTATCGACATCTCAAAGCGCTTCATAGAATATACTGTAAAGTGAATTGACTGTATATTTGTGAGCGAAACACGGCAGCCAACTGCGCACAGCAGTGTCCCACAAACAGTCGTGGATTGAAAATGACCAATTTTTATTATTGTGTTTTTTTTGGGGACGGATTATTATTAGGCGTGTGGAGTAAGAAACTTGCCCAAGGTTTTGCGCTGATCTGCCTGGATTCAAACACAGGTCTCATGCTTGTAAGGCAAGTGTTCCAACCACTGATCTACGGGAGCTCCACAATTTTAGCAAGATGGTTTGGGTCCATAAAATCAATGGAAATGCTATACATATTGTCATGGTTATCCTATTCTCACAGGTTTTGTAATGTGTAAACAAAATGTATATGCAGTATAACTATATAAAGTTATTTAACGGAAATGCGGAAGCCTGCCCCTTTAAATGGTTTTGTAAGGTTCCAAGTTGCAGAAGCTGCTTGCAGTACAGAGTTAGCAACAAAGTATAGATCTAGGGTTGCTTGATGCAGTGACAAGCAGCCTGCAGAGTAAAATAACACGTGGGTGCTAGCGCGGAAAAACTCTAATTTGCATCATACCATGTGCAGAACCACTTGCCTATATAAAGCAATGCTTGGTTGCTCACTACTATTTGTCATCTGGTGCGTACTGGACTACTGTATCTTCAGGGCTGGATTCAACTGCCAGTTGTTATAGACGTCCTCCCAATGCGAGCAGAGTACCATTAGACATTCCAGTTAACCACATTAGGGTTAACTGGGAATACCTGTTTGTGCGTGGCTCTGATTTGATCGAGTCAGCTTTGAAAAAGGGACTCACCCTGACAGGGTTATGAGAGAAGTAGAGCCCATCTAGTATAAAAGCGTTAATAACATTTGCACATACATCAAGGAGTGAGAACTGTCACAATATGGCTGCTGGTCAGCACTTCTGGGTCATCAGGTTGTTGCTGATGTGGGTAAAAGAGGAGCTATATTAACAATGAGCTTACTATTGCTGTTTGTGGGATCTGCATGCTGTGCGTTCATGCAAGAAGCTGGCAAATGCTCTTACAAGCATTTCCAACAGTTACAGAATACCCATTAACTGCACAAAGCCAGATAATCTTCGCAGGGAACAGGAAATGTATTGTACTCCTGGTATACCATGTGTCCATTGGACAACCACATTATAAATTATCCAGTGCTACACCGTGCACCTGTTATAATGGACTCCATCTCATCACAAGCTTTGGTGACAGACATTGAAAGGTACTGATGAATGGATGTTCACGGAACACCATGTATTTACTATTAAAGGATTGTCACCTACCTGTGAATAGGAAAACTCCAAGCCTGTGACCGAGAAAACAACCTCACCACATGTCATAAGGAAGTATTGGGGGATCTGCCAGGCCATGTGGATTGTGTTTTTCGTGATCTCCTCAATGTAAATCAATCCATTATTTTCAGATGTACACTGTGAAACCAAAACATATCAAATGATCTATTGTTAATATTGCTTTTCCTGAAAGCCATATAATCCTGCAAAGGTAATTACTAACTGTGAGATCTTGCTAGTACCTCATTATTCTACAAAAACAGACCCAAAACTTGGCAGTAAATACTTGTGAGGTACTTTGAGATATTTTGACCTGACAAGGCATTATAAATTGGGAATTCTCTCTATCTTTATTGATAATTGTTTATGCCATAAACCACTCATCAGTCAAAAATTTCCATGTCAATATCACCCTGCATCCATCCGACATTAGATATGTAAAAGTGACTGTAACCTGATTCAGTGGGGAAGAATCATGGCTCTACTGAGTGGCTTCACTGGTATCCTGGCTGATATTGGGACTTTGATATTTGTTTATTGTGTTCATTGTATTTATTGTTGTTGTTGTTGTATTTATACTCTGATGTTTTCTATCCACAGGGAAACTTTCTATCCACATTTTTTCAGCATGTAATATACTTGTAATGAATTTTGTCAGTTGGTTTCTCAAAAAAAATCTTTACTTTTGATATTGTGCCTTATTGAGAGATATCATAGCACTTCACATTATTTACTCTTCACAGTGTATTTTAAAGGCAAACATGCAGCCAATTTGTACACAGCAATGTCCAACAAACAGTCATGTGATGAATGATCAATTTTCATCTGAAGAATTGCCAGGGCACCAGGAGAAATTGCCATCTCTTTTCGAGTAGTGCAATGGGACCTTTAATGTCTACCTGAACAGGCAGACGGGACCTTGGTTTAATGTCCCATCCAATGATTGGCACTTCCACAAACGTAGTGCAGCCCCAGCATTGTATTGGATGGTCAGTCTTGAGTCTGGACTATGTGAATTCAAAGTCTCAACATGGGGATACTTGAACCCACAACCCTCTGGCTCAGAGGCAAGAGTGCCACAGCTGAGCCAGGCTGATACTCTGTTCCAGCATCTTAGCTGCTAACAGTGTTCAACTTCACTCATTAAAATAAAAGGGTGTAAAGGAACTGTTGAGTACAAACCTCCTTGCTTAGCAGTATTGTAAAGGAACTTCCATATCCAAATTCTTTTGATGTTGTCTCGCATTTAACTCCATCTATATCATAGCTGATAGCTTTACTGAAAATAAAAGTTAAAAAATGAGAAACACAACCCTATGCAGAAAATATCAAAGTAAATACACACCCATTTCTAGAAATATTTAACTGCCAGAGTAATTCAGGCACCAAGACAACACTAACGAGTACAGTTGGAGCATTTTATAATGGATTGAATGTGGCGATTATGATATTTTATTACATTCAATCTACAACAACAACTTGTTTTTATGTAGCGTCCCTCCCATAGGGTAGTGTCCCAGAGCACTTGACAGTGACAGAGAATGATGTAGAGCCAGGGAAGCGGGAGGTAACCATAGGCACAGTCGAAGAGGAAGGTCTTGAGGCACAACCTGAAAGTGGGGAAGCAAGGCGCAAGGCAGAGGGATAGAAGTAGAGTGTTGTGGCATAGTGTCTGGAAAGTGCAGCCTCCAATGGTGGAATGGAGGGCACAAAAGACACACAAAAGGCTAGATCCAGTTAGGCGGTAGCAGACACTTATGGGTGGTGGGGTGGGGGGGATGGAGTGGGGGGGCGTAAACTGGCTGGAGAGGAAGGGATGTGCCAGGGCACGAAGGGATTTCAAAATGAGCGTGAGGATTTTGAAATCAATCCATTGTCGATAGACAGCCAGTGGAGCTAGCTAGAACTGGTGTGATGTGGGTACAGAGTTTAGTGCAGATGAATGGAGTTTTATTTGGAATAGTGCCTTTCATGTCGGGAGGATGTCTCAAAGCACTTCATAGGATAGATTGTAAAGTAAATTGACTGTATAATTTGTGGCCGAGAATTAACTACCTTCTGCATAAGAAAATATTTTCTGGTGTATGTCCTACGTTAGCTATCACAATTCTGGAAATGTGCCTCTTATTCTGATGCCTTGAAATATCTGAAAGAATTTGTGGGAATAACATACATTCCTCTGCTGAACAATGAATAGTTTGTGCCAGATAAGGTATCCAGACTTCCAAAATTAACATCGCCTATTGAGATGTTGACGGCCTTTGTCAATCCATTCACAAATCTGGAAATAGAACACATCTAATTACCTTCAGAAATATGAGGTACCGGCATGCAGAAATTGAAGACAGTTGTATTCAGGATGACTATGCATGGTAATAAGATGCATTGGTGCTAATGCCCATTTCTACTAGGTTGTATTCTAACAAATATTTACAACCCAGTACTTTCTGTATGCAGTAAAAAAACTTAAATGAGCTTAAATACAAATTCTTTGAAGACCTTTTATAGACCAATAATTTCCTTTAAAAAAAATCAACAATGTCAAAAGTAAATGTTTTCGTTAGAAAATTACAGGGTTAATACTCCATGTGGTGGTATGTTTAGCTCACATTTACAATGTAAGAAAGGTATCCTCACTTTTCTACAATATCCATGATATTTTCTACAATATCCACTGAGGTGCCCTGGAGGGGAAAGAAGAGTTGCCTGGTAATTAAGAAAAATGGGGACTCCTCATTAATAATAATTGCAAGTAAACTGGACTTTTTTTTCCTTTTAAACTGAATAATAGAAATAATCTTTGCATTTTATATACAGACTTTCATGTCAAGGGAATGTCTTAAAATGCTTCACAGGAATTACTGTAAAGTGTACTCACTATGTATTTTGGAGGGAAATGGGTAGCTAATTTGTGAACAGAAATGTTCTACAAATAGTCTTGAACAACCAATTTTATCTGTGGGATTGTTGTGCAAGAAACTGGAATCAACTGCGTTCAAGGTAGGGAAGTATTTGGAACATAAAGTGCTCCCTAGAGGAATAATAGAATGTAAGAAGGAATCCTGTAGTTTAGTGAGACATCTGGAAGATGTGAAAAGTGCTATATGAAATACTAGGATTATTATATTATTATAAGAATATATTAATTCAAATATTCCATCACTGGGGTTTAAAAAATAGTAAATCATTTTGATTTAATGTCTGTTGCAAACAGATTGTTATCGAAAGACATGGATCCCAATTTGTTTATAAAAGAAGAAATGCAAAATAAATGCATTTCAAAATGAAATTTTGCAAAATGTTAAAAAGTACTGTTACATGCAGTAAAGTTAAAAAAAAATGAGTGGTAATTTACCTGATTGCATTTTGTCCTTGTTCTGGTTTTGCAATAAGGTCATCCAGCTATCAACACAAGGACATATGTTTTCACATTAGTTTCAGGACATACCTCAGTTACACATTAAACTAGATGTTTTAGTGACCTAATGATGCAGTCTGGTGTTCACAAGATCACAGGATTGGACTTGATGAGAAAAGCCCTTCTGATCTCATCTCTTCACAACCTCACCACCCCCAATCCATCATTCCATCAAGTTGCTTTCCAAATGAATCTATTATCCTACCCTCTACTACATTTCCTGGCATCTATTCCAGTCATTGATTGCTCTCTGCATAACGAAAATCTTTCTGGTACTTGTCCTAAAATTGTCCCTTATAATTCGAAACCTTTGCCTCTTCTCCTTTGCCCTTCTCCTGTCATGATACATCTAAAGTAATGATCTCATTTCATTCCTATTTAAAATACACCTCCATGAGATCCCCTTGAGTGATCTTCTCTCAAGACTGAAGAGCTCCAGCTTGTCTAATCTTTGCACCACAGAGCAGGGCATACTTGAGGTCCTCCTCCCGGTGAGTTTCTGATCTCACTTATAGAAACATTACAGTGAAGAAGACATTGTGCCTGTGTTAGTGCCATCTGCTCTAATCCCATTCTCTTGCCCTTTCACTACACCTCTCATTAAGTTTCCTCAAATATTTATCTAATGCTGCTTAAAATGCTCATAACAGTTTCAGTAGCAGTTTGATTTGATCTTCTATTGTGACAGACAATAAACAGGTGAACTGGAATCTGTATCATTCCTACAGGCACTCTGAATGTTCAGTTCAGACCAGTATAATCATGAAAACATATCATCAGCCTGAACGCTCAATTGAAGACATTCAACAGGGGAAAAAATACAATAAGTGGAAGAATTAATGAATTAGAGAAAATGTGCTGGGCTCCAAATTTAGCCCCGTAAATTCCTCATGAAGGGACTTTCTAATTTCTGCTTGCTGCTGTGGAGATGTGCAGAACACAGGCTTAGCACTTCTTCACAGAGAGAGAGAGAGAGAAAGTCAGTCCAGGTAACTTCTGCATACCACTCTGTGATTAATTGCAAAGCAACACATTGACAAACCATGACAGCCAAGGCCAGTGTATGGTAGTTAACATGCAAGTGACGACTCATTTAATAACTGGCACAAAATCTTAGAATCATTGTGGTCTAATACGTGACAATTTCTAATGAGATTCCTTAATAAAGAATCCAAGTGGGACTTCTTCTGGTACGCCGTACACTATATAAATCAAAGTTGTTGTTATTATTGGTAACACATCACACACGACACCAACACAGAGACTCAGAAGCAGTTGCAATGGCTCAACAGAATGTACATCTGGTGTCTTTAATAAAGAATCCTGTTATATGACCAGGAAAATATGACCAGGTGAATCATTTTCTGTTCCAAAGATTTAGTTCAAATCAACAAAGCCACAATTATATTCCCAACTCTTTCTGTGTGGAGCAGTTTAAATTCCATAGTCCCTGTATAGTTGTTTTTCTAATGGTTTGTGTGAATTTTACCTGCACAATTTTACCTTTCCTGACCTTAAGTATTTTGTTCATAGTTCTTCAGAGTATTTATGAGCACCATAGTGCTAGTGATTACTACTGATCATACCATGTAAATATTCACTCTTTTAATTGAAAAATTAAAGTCAGGAGCAACTCATTGCTGCTATCCACTAGTCATTTTACACAAGTCACCAAATATACTAACCAAAGTAGCTTGAATCCAAGGCTCGTTTGTTACTAACAGTGTTTGGCGACACCCTTTTATAGCATTGAACTTTGTGTTGTTATGTTCTTTATACGATATAGTCACATCCTTATCAGTACCGTCTACTTTCAAAGTTGTGTAAACACTTGCCTGGAAGAGAAAATGACAAGTAACTCACAGTATAAAATGGGGAAAGAACAGATAACTTAATACTGTATTAGGTTACTGAAATTGAGTGTGCCCCCTCTTCCTGAAGAGATTGATTGATACTATGATAGATTGTAGAATATTGATAGCACAAGAGGTAATTCAGACCATCATGTCTATGCTGGTGTTAGCTTTTCTACTGGGACCATCTACGGTAATTCCACAGGGTATTGTATCCATCTGCTTCACTTCTAACCCAGGTTAAATTATGTTAAGCAAAAAGTGCTGCAAGAGCAATGCTTTGCCTAAAAAGATGGATTGTTATTGAAACATCAAATGTTGTGTCCGTTTGTGGATAAATTTGCTCTGCATCAATTGGCTTCTGTGTTCATCTGCAAAATACACTAATTTATCTTTACAATGCATGCAATGAAACACTGTGAGATGTCCTCCCGACATAGTACCTCTGCAGTCAGAGGCACTATGTCAAATGCAAGAATTTGTTTCGATTTGACAGAATTTGTGTTACAGTTCTAAGTGTGAAGAAGAGTGTCACAAGCCAACTTGACAAATTTCAGAATGGTAAGTGGATATAACTATATTCATGCCACGTCAGCTTCACTGCTGACTAGATCTTTATGAAAATGTGTGTGTAATGTCACACTTATATTCCAGGGTTCTGCAAAACCACTCACGCAGTTGCTGCTGTTCAGCACCCCGAGGCTACTGATGCTGCCTTGTTTATACTGTGGGCCAGAATTCACAGTACAGTAACAACTGCAGTGCCCTAACTCATGCCTCACAGTTTCTAAAATGGCATAGTATGTCTTCTAGTTTGTGATCAGGAAGTGGTCCATGGCAAAACTGAGTACAAAACATTACTGGAAATATTTCCTGCTGAGCAGTATGGATGGACTGAGTTGTCACTAAAAT
The DNA here is from genome assembly GCA_035084275.1 of Hydrolagus colliei. NCBI lineage: Eukaryota > Metazoa > Chordata > Chondrichthyes > Chimaeriformes > Chimaeridae > Hydrolagus > Hydrolagus colliei. The sequence goes on along the minus strand of CM068745.1, from coordinate 43,840,433 downwards.
AATGGTGGCCAGGAAGTAATAAGTCTTGATTAAATTGCTCACTAAGGAGGGTGAGAGGGAGGTCATATCAAATGTCTCTGGAGGTAACATCAACACCTTATGTGCATTCACTACTGAGCTGCAGTCAGTGGCAGCTCTGCAGCTCTGCAGTATAAATGCTAAATTCCTAATGTGCTGATTGTAGTTTGGCGCCAGCTAACAACAACCCATGTGGCATGAACCAGCCAAAAGCACATCGCTCAATGCTGTGTTATGCTACTGTTGCCATTTATAACGTGGGGTGGATTCTCCAGCAGTGGAGAACACCCGCACATGCCAGTTGTTTGAAAACAATGTGAGTGGTTTTGTAGCCACCATAAAATCTTCAATAGCTGGACAAAACAACATTGCTGATCTGTGCAGAAAAGAAACCTCTTTCTCTACTAGTACTGTAGTAGCATGTACATTTTCTAGTGGAAGAACTACCATATACCATCAAAAAACATGAAAGTTGAAGTGCCGCTGGTATTAATGATGATCCTTGTATTTGACATAATTTTTCACGCCTTCAAGACACCTCAAAGTGCTTCATAGAATATACTGTAAAGTGAATTGACTGTATATTTGTGGGCGAAACACGGCAGCCAATTGCGCACAACAGTGTCCCACAAACAGTCATTGATTGAAGTGATCAATTTATTATTGTTTTTTCTTGAGGGATTATTATCAGGCATGTGGAGTAAGGAAACTTGCTGAAGGTTTCACCCTGCCTGGAATCAAATCCAGGTCTCTTGCTTGCAAGTCGAGTACTCTAACCACTGGTTCTCTAACCACTCTAACCACAATCTCTAATCTCAGGTTGGTGGGATGTGACTAGTGGAGTGCCACAGGGATCAGTGCTTGGGCCTCAACTATTTACAATCTACATCAATGATCTAGATGAGGACATCGAACTTAAAATATCCTAATTCGCAGATGACACTAAATTAGGAGGGAGAGTAAACACCAAGGATGACATTTAAAAAATGCAGCGCGATATAGATAGGCTAGGTGAATGAGCAGGCAGGTGGCAGATGAAATATAATGTAGGGAAGTATGAAGTCATCCACCAAGGGGGTAAAAACAGTGGAGCAGATTATTCATTAGAAGGGGAGAGACTAAATAGTGTTAGCGTTCAGAGGGACTTGGGTGTCCTTGTACACCAGTCACAAAAAGTTAGTTTGCAGGTACAGCAAGCAGTTAGGAAGGCTAATGGTATGTTGGCGTTCATTATAAAGTGTTAGAATATAAGGGAGACCCATGTTCGAATCCAGCCAGGTCAGGGCGAAACCTTGGGCAAATTTCCTTACTCCACACGCCTAATAATAATCCATCCAAAAAAAACACAAAAATAAAATTGGTCATTTCAATCCATGACTGTTTGTGGGACACTGCTGTGCGCAATTGGCTGCCGTGATTCACTCACAAATATACAGTCAATTCACTTTACAGTATATTCTGTGAAGTGCTTTGGGACGTCGATAAGATGTGAAAAGCGCTATATTAAATGCAAGGATTATTATTATTATAAGAATAGGGAAGTCTTGCTGCAGCTGTATAGCAGTGAGACCCCACCTGGAATATTGTGTCTGGTTTTGGTCTCCTTATTTAAGAAAGGATGTGCTCGCCTTGGAGTGGCTACAACATAGATTCACTGGGTTGGTTCTTGGGATGAGGGGGATGAGTTATGCAGATAGGTTGACCAATCTAGGCCTATAATCTCTAGAATATAGAAGAATTAGAGGTGACCTTATAAGATTATTAAGGGGCATGACAGAGTAAATACTGGGAAACTTTTCCCCCTGGTTGGAGAAACTGTAACCAGGGATCACAGTCTGAAGATTAAGGGTCAGCCCTTTCGCACTGAGTTGAGAAAACAATTCTTCACTCAGATGGTAGTGAATTTATGGAATTCTCTACCCCAAAGGGCTGTGGATGCTCAGTCTTTTAACATATTCAAGACTGAAACTGATAGATTTCTTGTGGATAAAGGGATTAATGAATTTGGTGATAAGGCGGGTAGGTGGAGCTAGAATAGATCAGCCATGATCTTATTGAATGGCGGTGCAGGCTCGAGGGGCCGAATAGTCTACTCCTGTTCCTAGGAGTATGTTCTTATGTTCTTATGATCTACAGGACTTCAAGCTACATATGTTGTCAGGTAGCAAGATGTAAGGTAAATAAATAATAATCATTGAATTTGATGTAGTGTACATATAGTGATGTTGTGACAGTGTATTTGTAGCTACATTTTTCAGTTTAGAGTGATCTTTATAGCTTACGTTAACAGCTGCCACATACCTCTGTTGCGTTAAGTGTAAAAATATTATCATGTCCACGTATTATTACATTGACTATGTCGTCACCTGAATTCAGAATTTGAATCTGGCTTTCATCAGATCCTGGGAAATTAGGCATGGTTTTCTGCAAAGAGAAGGGAACAGGATAATAAACAGGAATGCAGTCAGCACCCAAAACGAGGTCTAAGGGGAACAAGATCCAGGTTCTTAAAATGGTGAGAGGAATTTGATTTACAAGAACAACTTTGATTTATATAGCGCCCTCCACTCTGGACAGTGTCTCAGAGAGCTTGATTTATACCCCCAAGAGCAGACCATAAGCCCTGCTGTAGATCATAAGTTTAAAAAACTCAAATTGGATGAAAGATGAGAAATAATGGATATGAAGCGCTGATTACACTGTATCAGAAATGATCAATAAAATCTCTAACAACAGCACCATCTACATTTCAGAGGTGAAACTACAATCTGAATTGTAAAATGACGAAGGGTTGTAGACCCGAAACGTTGACTCTTTTTCCTTTCTCCATGGATGCTGTTTGACCTGCTGAGTTTCCCCAGCAACTTTTGTTTTTGTTTGTAAAATGAAATGTTGGATTGGCATTCAGAACCTATTTTTACTGCAGAAGAAAATTATGCATTTAGTGTATGAGAAAAAGAAAAAATCCTATGGATTGTAGTGTCCTTCAGTGTTATGCTGGTGCTTTTGTTCTCACCAGCATAACACTGATTTAAGCGCCTTGGGACATCCTCCCGATGTGAAAGGCGCTCTAGAAATGTAATTTAGTTGTTGTTGTTGTTATTGTTAATAAGTTTTTTTAATAACGTATTATTCACATAATAATATGTGAATATTCATTCACATTCTTAGTTCTCCTGACTTCAAAACCCCCAATATTGAACATTACTGCAACAATTAATCACACTATAGAAAAATATATACATGGTGACCAAAAAGTCATCATACCATTATAATGTCTAATAAGTCTTAAAGATAATAGGGGAGATATCATGACGTTTTGATCACTCTGTGAAAGCAACTAAACCGATGTTCCCCATCCATAAAGGCAGCATTTGGATCAGCTTTTACTCACATCTATTTGAATTTGCAACAAAGCGGCTGCTACAAATGCTAACCCGGCAATGAACATTCCAAAAGTCATTTTTCGCAGAGGACTGAAAGAAAAGCACAAAGAACAAGCTGGAATGAACATTTGGACGGAATTAATGCAGAATAAGATGATCATGGACTGTTATTTTATGGTCAGATGGTATTTGATACATACAGAAACTCGTCACCATGCTTAAGAGTTTCCAAACCAGACAAGGGTTTCATATATGTTTGCTGTATATAAACATTGAAAGTTCCCCGTGTCTTTGGTGCTTTGTGAACTCCCTACCTGGAGGGCCACAGCCTGCATACCTTATTCCAGACAGTATTGGGCATATTGGCAAAAATCAAGGCTTGGATACCCCAGAATGTGTGTCGGGGCACTATTGGAGTTTGACCAGCTAAAATTGCATTGAAGAACAGCTATCTGTATCCATGGATTACTTTGCATTCGCTCATTCTCTGCCAGACTTGTTGGTCTTGTCCATGCAAGAGGTCAACCCGATCAGAGCACACCTAGCCCATTCAAGTGTCCATCTGATCTTCCATTCAAATGTATTTTATTGTGTAGCTAATGTCCCTTCCTAAAAGCCTATGGTCAAAATTCACTCCCTGCAAAAGATTAAAATCAACCCCTAAACCACTGTACCTCCAACGTTTTCTGAGCTATAATTGCTTTACTTACCTAAAGTTAATTTTGCATTTCTTGATCAAAGGATAAATGATAGTGTCAAAGATTGGAACCATGATGAGAATCAGGATGGGGTTGACAGTCTGTGAGGAAGTACAAAAGTGGAAGGTGGACATCAAAATATTTGACAGAGTTACCAGTAAACACACAAAAAGTCTATTACTATACATAGAACATTACACCATGGAAACAGGCTACTTGGCTAACTAGTCCATGGCAATGTGTGTGTTCCAAATGAGCCTGCATCCCATCTATATCCCTCTCCTATAACCCTCATTACCCTATTCTCTCATGTGTGTGTCAAGTTTCCTAAAAAATACACTGATATTTTCTATTTCAATCAGTTTCTAGCAAAGAGATACACATTCTCACAACTTACTGTGTAAAGAAGTTCATCCTAAACTTATTTTTTAATTTTGCTACTAGCCATGTTATATTTAGGATCTCTGGTTTTGTAATATAAATAATAATCCTTGCATTTGATATAGCGCTTTATCATATCATTCAGATGTCTCAACGTACTGTACTTCACATTATTTAGTGGTTTGACTGTGTTGTACTCACCAACAAGTATAAACAGGCTATTAACATCCATCTTTTTGAATCTTTCATAATCTTAAGTACCTCTATGAGTATTGGAAACATTCACAAATTGAATACCATACCTGCATCTGATCAGGACGAATATCAATGCCTCCCTATAAAAAAGAACAACATATGAAATAACATGTGTCAGTCTAAGAAAATAGGCATTAAAAACAAAATGCTTAATATTTGAGTGAGCAGCAATATTCTTACAAAATTTCCATTCATAACGGTAGCTTGAAAAGTCCATCTGGAGCCCTGGAAGTAAAAACAAGAAAATTTACAATCTTAAACCTAACATTGCATAACTGGGAACAATCTGCTATATGGTACACGGGGTGAGGGAACTGAACATCAGGATACTAGTATTTATTAACTGAAGCATCAGTCCACCACCATTATGTGCCAGAAAGTATCTTATTATCTATCGCCATATAATAAATTACAGAACAAAGACCAAATATACCATCTTTGATTCAGGTATCCCGAATTAACTTCTAAGATTGCTTTTTAGAATCAATTAAACTTTTATAGATTCGAAAATTCAGTTAATTTTTCTATTGCCACCATTCATCAACTCTAAATGTGTAGTATAAATGATCCATTAGAGTAGAAGCTGCTTTTGGATTACATTAGCCAACAAAATAAATGTTTATTGATATTTTTGTTATTGTTGTTATTAAATATTTATTGCATAAAGAAAATCTATAGCACAGATTTATTTATCAAAAATATATGTTGCTTTTTCCATGATTGTTCAAGAATTCCTTACCTGTTGGTCAAATAAAGCCCAGAACATAGGGAGTGGGATGTACAGAAACAAAACTCTCAGCACCATCTTGATTTGGGTAATCAGCTGTTCCTAAAACCAGGCAGAAAGAACATAGGCTATGAGACTCAGAAGGAGATCCCTGCATATTTTTCAGGCGTGCATTATTTATTCTAATTTTGGTAGATACATTATATTTGTGAATTTCAAACAGAGTTAATGATCTAATATAATAATAATCCTTGCATTTGATATAGCGCTTTTTTCACATTTTCTAGACTCCTCCAAGAGCTTCACAGAATAAATGTAAAGTGAATTAATTGTAAATATGTGGGCGAAACGCAGCAGCCAATTGCGCTCTAATGTCCACTCTATGGACGAATACTAAAAATTAACATGCACGGGTTATTTGGAGATGTGCATTCTTAATAGTTTGTGTTACACATGAAAATAACTTACTGTACCATAGAAATATATAATGCAAAAGAAGGTTGATTGGTTCATTGTGTCATGAAATATGTGGTGTGTGTTTGAACATTTATAATTCAAAGCATGTGCTTTTAGTTGTCATGTGGAGTACCTGAGTACTGCTTGATACTAAATTTTAACATCAAAAATACTAATCCAATCAGAAGCTGGAGCTTTCTGACAAAATGTAAATTGTGAACCTGTGATCCTGTGAAAACTTAGATTCCCGAGTTTGAAATTCATGACCTAAAACAATGCTTTCTGAAAGACAGAGTTTATTTCATGCTGTATTTTGTTACTGTACATTTGACAAAGATTCATCTTCAAACTGGCAAGGTCTCAGATAACATAAATCATAACCAGCTCAGACTGACAAGGGCCTTTCAAAGCCAGAAATTTCAGATAGAGCATTTTTACAGTTATTAAATAATCAATTGTAGAGCAGGCCATTGTACATATAAAAAACAAATGTTGATGATCCACACATGTGTTTGAACGTGGGAAGTGCAAACGGCTAAAATCTGGTGTTTGTTTTTGTCACGCTATATTCTAAACGATTCTAACCAGATACAGTACTACAAAGCCACTTCATTGCCGTCAGTGTAATCATAGCATTTGATTCTAATATTCAGAGTTCAATTAAAGCGAAATGAATTCATACCTGACCTCAACTTAAGATCAGGTGTAGTGTCCAAAGCGTTTGTTATTTACCCAAATGTCGCCTACAACTGTAAAGCACTGATCCAGGATCAAGTACAGATACTTTACTGATAGCTAAATATGAATGTTTTACAGAAAAATGTTACTTTGACTGTGAGTCTAATTTATGTTGCAGGGCAAGATTATCAATTGTAAAGCTATCAGAGAGAACATTGTAAGCACGGAATTATTTAAGGCAAATGCTTGATAACCTTGTGGTAACTTACATCGTATTTTTCTTTTGCCCAGTCCAGAAAGTGCTCCCGCGTGGGATATTCCTTGCCACGGTGCCTAAATCTGTTCTTTATCGCAAACTGTTTGGACAAAAATGGTGAAATATTATTGCCAGTACAAATACTAAATTTAATGATCATAATAGTAGGGGGAAAAATTGTGGACTGTGATGTGATAAGTGACACCGTCAATTTTTAAAGTTGTGCTTGTATTCCTTGAAGCACCAAAATGCTGGGATCCACACAGCAGCAGGTTCAAAGGCATTGCTGACTGGCTCATTGGTTGGATCTTTCTCTTCAGCTGTTATTGACAGCCACAACTCCAGGAGGGCAATGCCCACAATGTGAAAATTATTATATTGTATATCTCAGCATTTCTGTTCATTGCTAAGAATTTCTGATCGACATTTATTAACATTTTTAGTACATCTACAGATTACCAATGGCTAATCTGAGAGTGAAAGTTGCCACCTTAGTGCTGATGTTTTGGTGCCATCATGGGCGGCACAGAGCTGCGGCTGAGCACTTCTGCACTGGAGCTCTCACTGGCATTTGTCTTCAAAGCCAAATGACTGTTGCATGATTCCGCTTTACTGACATGTTTAGAAATTTATTGCTGACATTTTAGTCAGGGACTGGGTACTTCCTCTGCACTGAATAGAAATCTCATGGCACATCACAATGCTGCTTCTGAGTGTTAGGCGATTGGTAATAATCCAATGTCTCATTGGCAATTTACCTCTTTATGCATGTACAGTATCTAGTATCTTTGATTATAGTTAAAACCCTAACTTTATCAAAGAGAGAAAGGATTCCCCTCCTTGCTATCTCTTGTATTGTAGCTGCTTGGTTTTGCTGCCTTACCCCAACACACTTGGAGACTTTAACCACGATATTGCCCTGAGGAGATTCTTTCTTGTATAGGGGACTTCCAAAAATGAAAACAACTAGAGCACAGAAAATATCTGATTAGTGAAATTATAAAATGCAGTTATCATTTTTATTTCAAAGTACAGGTAGTAGAAATACTATGTATCAGGAAGATATGGTTTATAAAACTTACACAAAGCAATCACCATCAGTGCTGCCGGCACTCCAAAGGCTAGAGGGTAGCACTCCTGCGGGACCTTACCACATTGCTGGGCTGCAACATACAAATCACTGCTGAGCTAGAACTTCATGCACAGAACTACATTTAATTTATCCTTCAGAACCCCCTTCATCAACATCAAAATGAACAGTAGTTTGGAGTTCCTTTTTGGCTATTTAATGTTTGGCAGCTGGCTAATATGCAGAAAAAGTACATTACCAGTCACGTGAAATGGTATAAATTATAATGTAGTCAATTTGTTTACAATTGAATCGCTGAAATTATTTCACAAAATTCTTTCATTAGCATTTAGGGTGAAAGACATAGTCTGCTTAGTCTGCCATGTAATGCATGATCATTGCATATTGATATAGGATTCTTATTAATGAAGCTTGGTCAAAGCAAACCAATAGTGAACTTACCTCTCAGAATGGGAGTGATAATTGTGGAGATGAGACTTCCTGCATTAATTGACAGATAAAAAATAGAGAAGAAGAGCTTCCTTTGCTTTTCCTTCACAGAAAGAAGAGAATGATTGTATTAATACAAACTGAATACAATCGAGAAAGTTAGAGATAAATTAGGAATTTATCCAAAGGACAGGAAATATCTTGCATCAGTGTTTCCTAAGCAACTGAAGACACTATTGTTCTGCAGCCTGAGGACAGGACTTATGCGTACAGTAAAAGGCTGTTTATCTGGCACCCTTGGGATCTGGCCAATGCTGGTTAAAGCGCGTGCCAGATAATTGGCCGAAAACGCAAAAACAAATTAATAACAAATATTTCAATGCATTTTTCTGGATAAATTCTGGTTAATTGAATGTGGACCTTTTTTTGCGATGCTGGTTATACGGAAGTTACAGTTGATCGGGTGCCGGATAAATTGGCTTTTTACTATATTACAGTCTAATTTGCAGTATTTCTTTATGATAAATTTGAGTCATGCTTTACCTGGAAGAACTCCACTCTCACATGCCAGGCGCAGAGTTCTTATTGGTGAACAGGATTTCTAATTCTGGCTTAACTTTACAATTTAAAGTCAAAAGGACTGCTGAAGAACAAGAATGTTTGTAAGGGGTCCACAGAGGAAGAATGTGTGTGGATAAATTGCTGGGTCCATGGTGCATTGAGGGTTAATTCTCATTCTAGGATATAGAATGATGCCTTGAAGATTTATTGAAATTCAAAGATGAAAACTGACATGATAACACTATAAAACAAAACAGCAGCTTGCAGGATTCTCCCTCAGGCATTTACTACACTGTTTGGTTCCACACCCAGAGAAGTATCTCCATGTGACCTGCTCTGACATCCTTTTTACCAATTCTTTTGAGAATTATATTATTAGTAAAACCACGTCTTGTACTGATTTACATATAATATAAAATAAATTATGTTAAACCACCACAGATCATATATAAAAAGAACAGGAGACAGGTAAGAAAAATGTAGTGGAGGAACGCCCTCTAGTGTTACTCACTAGGCTGATGATTAAGCTCTCACAACCCACAACATAACTGATTAATAAGTACTTCAGCACTTTGGGATGTCCTCCCGACGTGAAAGGCACTATATAAGTGCAATTTTGTTGTTGTTTGTTGAAGACTAATGATGAAATCTTCAAATCATCAAGACCATAGGGTAAATTTTTATTGGAGAGATCCCTGGAAGTGTAAATTTCATTGAAGAAATACATCTTATAAATATGATAAATCAATGAAGGGCAATGGATGGGAGTTGGAGTTGATACAGCATATGTTATATAGAGGGAAGTGTATCAACGAAGCGTATACAGGTGGGGCAGAAGACTGATTCTGTCGATCCATCCTTAATAGCTTGCAACAATCATCATAGTGAAGAAATTTATTCTAAACTCTCTTTTGTGTATTTTGCTTACAATCCAGAGACAAGGGTTTCTTGTCACCAATTCTCCAAATAACGGAAATGCATTTTGCTAAACTGAACCATACAGATGTAGAAGGCCCAATTTTATCCATAGCCTGTGTTGAGTTAGCTGAGCTCAGCAGCAGCAGTGAAGCAGTACAGTTGACCAGTTCCCCTTGGCTTTGGAAATTGAAAAAATTTTGCTATGTCGCCAGTGTTGCTAGGAATAATTGCTCAGTCACTCCTGCTTGAAACCTTGAGCGTGCAGATCTCAGTTAAGGTAGGATTCAGCGGTATCCATGTAGTCAAAGAGCCTGACAACATTTTCTGTTTAGATTTACAACTGCTCGTGTTTACCTGGTTGTCTTCAAACTGGTCTCCTCCAAACGATGATACACAAGGCTTTATTCCACCAGTACCCAGAGCAATAAGCAACAGACCAGTAATAGATAGCGCTCTGCAGAAGAAAAACAATGCAGAGGTAGGGAATGTTGGAGTAAACAAAATGAATATAATAATAGGCCTTGCATTTGAGATAGCGAATTATCGATCATTGAAACGTCTCAAAGGACTTCACTTTATTGTATATTGAAGTGAATGTATAATTTGCAGGCAAACACAGTAGTTAATTTGCTTACAGCAATGTCCCCAAAACCACCATGGAGTGAATGACTAATTTTATTTGATGGGTTGTTGACCAGGACACCAGGAAAAACTTCTTTCTTTTGTCGAACAGGCTGTGGGATCTTTATCATCTACTTGAAAAGGCAGATGAAACCTCAATTTAGCTTTTCTTCCAAAAGACTTTACTTCTGACAATGCAGCACTCCCCCAGCATTGCAATGGTGGCTCAGCATATAGGTACAGTACTTGGGCGGCGACGGGGGGGTGGGGGAAATCACTCAAAGAGGTAATAAAACAAGTGAACAAAACTATAAAAAGGTGTATAAATGCTTGAGCAGAGTTATAACATTTGGCTGAAGAGTTGGTTGTACTTACACATGAAGTGTTAAGGAATCTGGTTTACCATCCGGTGTACCTTGTTTATCTGACAAATCTGCAATGGCACTAATTGACATCACCAATTGTCCGAGAGCATACACGATGGAAAGATAGATTATAGTCCTATTAGGATAGAAAATATAGATTAAGTGAGAATAAGGTGGGAGAGATCTGTCTCATTTTAGTTCAAAAGAACAATGACAGCTATTAATAGAACAGTGGAATGATTCTGGAGGTTAGCCATCCACAACTGTATAATTTGCCAATGTAAACACTCTGAAAATGTTTCCATTATTAGGGCTTTGGCTTGCAATGTTAACATGAATCAAGTAGGAAGAATCTCTGCAAGAACTGGTCTGTCCCTCCAAGTGCTGCTGACGAGCCAGACCAAGGCACTGCTGATGATAGACTAGAATACTGTGCAAGCTCAGCAACCGAACTACCAGAATCCCACTTGCTTGGCAGGGGAAGCCTCAATTCTGACATTCCACTGCCAAGCATCAAGGAGATTCCATTTATTTTTGAATTTTTTTTTGGTCGGACAGGTGTCTGGCATGTGTAGAAAACCAGTACAACTTAAGAGGAGCCAAACCAGATTTCCGTGCATCCTACCTCTGCATGGAAATGATTAGAATGGATGTGCACCCTCTCCTTGGAAAGCACATCCTACCTACCTAATTCCAGAGAGTGTTAGTCTCAGATTGGCAAGAGCCAAGGCTTGGGGATTCCAGAGTGTGTGTTGGGGTACTGCTAGCATCTAACCAGCTAAAATTGCATGATTTGTCATTGATATCGCTATCTGGCAAGCTTTCCCGCTGTTTGCCCACTGAGACCACCCAACCCATTACGGCTTTGGGTTGCAGGGTTAACAGGAGCTGAGTAGGAGGATTCCTTACTCCCAGTGACTGGTCTGCTCTGATGAGCCAGGCTGGCTATGCTGTCATCAGCAGTGCCCTGTAGTACTGTGGTTCCACCTAGTCCAGGAACTGGACCACCAATGCCGCCACAGAGGGCTGACTCGATTCTGATATTCCATTGCCAAGCATGTCACCCTACATCCCCAGGAGATCAGATGCATAAAGGAGAACTGTTTGCACACAGGTCTTATATACTACAAATGTGACCTGTATTGGGACCTTCCTGTTCTTGAAGAAAGTTTACCTCGACCAGAATGTCCTTCACTCCTTAACTGCGTAATCCTTCAGGACAGGTTCCAAATAAAAGTTAGTGTCAACCACAACCCTGAGATACTGATAAGAATTAATAATTGGACTGACTACTGATGCCTTTTTTAAAAAATCTTTTAATCAATAAACATTGATGTCTTCTCTTGAGCCATGCAGAACCACGATCCTGCACTTGGGAGCACAGAACAATCAGTTCCACCAGGGGGCACAGTGTTCGAGAAGGTGAGAATAGTGCAAATGGTCCCCAGGTGAGTCTGCCAACAGCACAATATTGTCCATAACCACCATAATCCTGTCAGGATGACCATTCCCTTTGTTGCCATCCAACACGTCATTGATGAATACATTGATAAATCAAATAGTGTAGGTAACAATGGGAAGCCTTGTTTTAACCACTTTCAATAGGGATGGGCTCAATGAGTCCACCATCAAATCTTACTCGGATTTAAGTACTCAAATACACATTCTGGATAAAATCTCAAATTTGGCCATGTATTCCCATGCCTTCCAGATTCATTATGGGGGCATCATGAGCACTAGGTGAAAATCCTTAAGGAAGTTGATGAATACAATACAGGTACTCCTAAGCCTTATGACATTCTGCATTCTCATACAAAGCCATAACCTATTCCACACGTTCATCATGATAATGGATGCCAGCCTTTTCCTTCCTGATCAAACTATGAACTTGCAATGCATGCAATACATGCGCAGTGACTACTGAAACACCATTTTAAGAGCCGAGGAGGATCGTCAATGGTTGATCATTCAACATCTGTATTTAGAATGAGCATATAAAACAGTTTCTCTGTGTTGTTGGGATAGGCTCTTATGAGGAGTGGCTATCAAAGTAAGTACAATACAAACATACATGCCCATACACACAACAAAAGCAACAACAAAATTACATTTATAGAGTGCTTTTCAAGTCGGGAGGACATCCCAAGGCGCTGAACAGTTAGGTCGGGACCCGAGCGGTGAGGGGAAAGGTCGGGGTAGGGGCAGGGGGAAGGAGAGTAGGAAAGTGGGGAGAGTTAGGAGGACAGCAATGCAGTCAATGTTACTCAGAAAATATGATTGACAGAACCACATCATTGATGTAATTGGTCAACAACAATAACAGCAAATTACATTTGGATAGTGACTTTCAAGTCGGGAGGAGGTTCCAAATCTTTGGTCAATCTTTGAAACACTTCACATGTATAAAAGCAGAGATGGATACCAGGAGCAAGCACACTCACACTCGTATTGGCAGGTTCAGAACATACTTGTGCCCAGACAAGTCAACTCATCTGTGCTGTTTTGAGGCTTAAGGGATGTCCTCCTGATGTGAAAGGCGCTATATAAATGTAATTTTGTTGTTGTTGTTTAGAGCCATGATGCTGCTGCCATATCCATCTCATCATTTTACTTTAATCCTAAAGTGGGATTTGCACACTAGCTTCCTGCAATCTGTGCTGACTGCTCAGCAAAGTTAGTTTCCAATTAGCTTCCAATGAGTTGGGAGTGTCAGGACACTGTTCAGCAAATTAAGGTGTACAATTTGGTAGATATAATGATAGTTTTGACCTACTTGAATTTCCCCAACCAGGAATCAGCGATAATTGCTCCGAGAATTGGAGTGAAGTAGCAAAGGGCAACAAAAGCATGATAAATCGCTGTGGCCTGGTCCTCGTCCCATCGAAGAAAGTATCGGAAGTAGAGAACAAGCACCGCTGAATGGAAAAAGATACAGAGTATTGAAACATTGATCACAACTCTTATTTATTAAGTAATGCTATATAGGGTTCCCCACTGGCTCAGCAGGTTTGTCCTTACAGAGTGGGAAGATCAATCAATCAATCAAGCAAGCAAGCAAGCAATCAAAACTTACATTTATATTGCGCCTTTCACATTGAGAGGACATCCCACTGTACATTTAGGTGGGGACAAGAGCAGTGGGGAAGGGTCAAGGGAAGGATGAAGAAGGATAGGAAAATTGACTGTATATTTGTGGGCAAAACACGGCAGATGCTTCAAATCCTGGTCTGTGCTGCTTTAGCAAATCATAACTAGGGCAGCAATGAAGACATTACAATTGATCTCAACATCTCTGAGCTTTGTGAGGGAAGGGAACATCAGCTGATGTTTGTGATCCTGATCATTATCCATGTTATATGTTTCTGGACATTGGGAAAGGGTAACAAATGGGATGACCAGCAAAGGTTCTGCAAAATTGAGTAATTTGCTGATACTCTGTTTACACTGGACAATGATGCCTGATGCTTGTGGAACTACATCCCCACTAGAAATACAAACTTCCTGATAATATTTCTTGCATTTGATATAACAGCTTATCATGTTTTGAAATGTCTCAAAGCACTTGACAAGATTTATTATAAAGTAAATTGACTGTATGTTGAGGCATAAACATGGCAGCCATTTGTGCACAACAGTGACCCACAAACAGTCGTGGATTGAAATGATCAATTTATTATTGGGTTTTTTTGGACGGATTATTGTGGAGTAAGGAAATTTGCCCAAAGTTTCGCCCTGGCCTGCCTGGATTTGAAACACAGGCCTCATACTCCATACACCTGAAATTAATCCTCAAGAAAAAAATAATAAATTGGTCATTTCAATTCATGACTGTGATGGGGAGCCAATGGAGTTGGGCAAGGATGAGGGAGGCGGGATCACGAAGCTTGGAAGGGTAGAGGACATGAGCCTCAGTGTTTTGGATTATCTGCAACCTATGGAGGGAGGAATTGGGAAGGCCGACAAGCGTTGGTGTAGTCAAGCCAGATAATAATCCCTAAAGAAGAAAAATAATCAAATTGGTTATTTCAATACGTGACTGTTTGTGGGACACAGCTATGCACAATTGGCTGCTGCGTTTCACCCACAAATATACAGTCGATTCACTTTACAGTGTGTTCTATCAAACACTTTGAGAAGTCTAGAAGACATAAAATGCGCTATATCAAATGCAAGGATTATTATTAATATCAGTTGTCTTTGAAGATAAATAATAGTGTAAGAGTGATATCAATATAGTCCTGATTTCAACCAGATATTTATTCAGTCTTTGTAGTTACTAGGATCTCACAATATTCCAGTGATTTTGAACTCATCATAATTTTGAGTCCCTTCTAGTGCCATAATGAATGAGGAATGAACTTAATGCAAGCAAGACTTGATCATGTCATTGGAGAGAAGAATCATGCAAAATAATATTTGTCATCAAAGTAAAGGTGCCTTTATAATATTTTGCATTATGTAGCAACTCAATGTAAGATGGTTCTTTTTTACAAAACTGGATGTATGTACCTCGCATTCCATAATAGGAAAATCTTTCACAGAATTCATTGACCACGATGAAGCCAATGCTGATTGGAAAGCCAAAACAAGTGAGCTGTGAAGAGAAAACAACAAAAGAAAAATTACAATTGATGCTTATCCAATAAACAAGATGATTAAACAAATATAACTATGGTGTCACATTAAAGAACAAATGCCTGAGACACTGAGGAACATGAGGGAAACCTCATCATCACAGAATAACAAAGGTGGTGAGAGAACTGTTTCCATCTGTGGCCATTCGTTTTCTAGTTGAATGAAATTATAGATAGTTGAAGTTACAGTTGAATGCATATATAGATTAATTGGAAAAATAAGATCTAAAATCCAGATTGGTTCAATAGCTCATAGGCTAACCATCTTGAAACATATATAGGTAAATTCAATTAATTAATTAATTAACCACCACAAATATCATTATATGATCACCTACAACCCTTTTTACTGCTTAATTGTATAATAAAGGACACTTGAAAGATATGATCCATGGACTATTGGCCAAGACATTCTCTTGCAGATGACTCATTAATAAGGGGATGTTGGAGCAAGGGGAGAATATGGAATGTTGGCTCACCCAATGGGTCTGTAGGTAAGGTTACTGAATGACCACTCTACAACTGAGCTGTAGAGACTAGGAAGTTCCCAACTTCCAGCTCCAGTCTGTTAGTTAGATAAACTAGCTGCAAAAGAGGCTGGTGTGAGTTGCTCAGAAGTCCTCATCTAGACAAAGGAAGAAAATCAGCAAGGATTCCCAATTGTAACCACAGCCCCAGAAGGTGCACCTATGTGGACGTCTGCTCAATACTCAGATAGTATTGAGTTTAGCTGTGATGCCTCTACAATTGTATAGCTTGTTGGTAATTTAGGCTCACATGTGAAGAACAAAATTCCCAAGAAAAATATACAAAGTCAATTTGTTTTGCACAGGTATCCCGCCCCAACCGCAGCCTCGTCAACCACGAAACTCATGCATCCACGGTTTGCTAAATGCAACAACCCTCACAAACCGTGTTTTGCACATCCACGATTTAAATCCGCGGGTTTAAATTTTCTAACAGCTAGCATATAGCACTAGGACCCAGTTGCGATGTTCCAATCAACAAGTGACAACACTTCTCTCTTAGGATTAAAGTAAATATAGTAACATTAATTTATTGTCGCTTCTCTGCAGCCTAGCTAGTAAGTTTGGGAGCATTGGCTGCCAGGATCTGCATTCTCTCTCTCTCTGTGTAAGTGTATCTCTCTCTGACTCACCTTCTCTCTATTTCACCTTCTCTTTCCCCCACCCCACCCCTCCCCCCCTCTCTCTGTGTCTGTCTGTATCAGTCAGTCGGTCAGTCAGTCAGTCAGTCAGACAACACCCCCCACCCTCCATGTCTCTCTCTCTCTCTGTAGATCAGTCAGACAGACCCCCCAGCGCTCCGTGCCACCCACCTCCCCACCCACTCTCTGTGTCTCTCTCTCTGTAGATCGGTCAGACAGACCCCCAACCCTCCGTGTCACCCCCACTACCACCCACCCACCCTCCGTCTCTCTCTCTCTCTCTCTCTGTAGATCAGTCAGAAAGCATCCCCAACCCTTCATGTCACCCCACCACCCCCCACCCACCCTCCGTGTGTTACTTACAATTTGCAGGCTTTATTCCCCCCCATCCCCTCAAACACACTTTCCTTCTGCAGGTGCTGACTATATCCCAATGCAGAGATCTAATTTTATGAATGTTTTGAAAGACAACTAGTTCTTATATATAATGCACAATTAAATTGTATATTTAGAAGAGTCAGCAAATAACATCAACACCATAATTTGGAGTCTGTTTTTTTAATCACATGCATCAATCAACTAATTTACATTACACTTTGCTCAAACAGAACATTATGGTAGTGTATTGTATTAACTGCAGAAGGACAGACCCTGGCTTTGTACACTATGCTCTGATGTTGAGTTGTGACTACTGTGTTGAGTTATCATTTCCCGATCCATACCTCACCACAAAAGCTGGACTAGGTTTCACAACCCCCATTGATTTCTGAACTGTACATTGAAACTGTTATTGTTTATATGCAATTTGCAAATCTCTGGTATTTTGAATTGAAACCTGGATAGTCTGACTCTGTAATATTACTCTTAATATTGCTTTAGTATTTTATTAATAAAAAAAGTTTGAAACAGACATAATAAAGATCTTAAAAAAGCATTTAACAAGAGGTTATTTGGTCCACAGTCCTCCTACTGATGGCCTGTAATTTCTGTTCTGTGGACTCTAACCCAGTTGTTCAATCTACCGAGAGAGAAATATTCTGCAAATACAGTACTAATCTAGTCCGTAAAGGAACCAAGGAAAACATATTATTGCATTCAATATAACACCTTTTCCCATCATTGAGACATCTCAAAGTTCACAGGACATGCTGAAAAAAGGATTGACTGGGTATGTGGGGGCAAACATGGCATCCAGTTGCGCACAGCAATGGAGTGATTGCTCACACAAATAGCATTTATCTATTTAAGGGAATTATTGGTCAGGACACAGGGAGAAACACCCTTCTCTTTTTTGAACAGTGCCATGGGATCTTTAACATCCATCTGAACAGGCAGATGAGATATCGGTTTAACATCTCATCCGAAAGATGGCAACACTGACAATGTACCTCCAGCACTGCATTAAGTATTGTTTTAGACTATATAAAATCAAGTCCCAACAAGGGATTTAAACCCACAACTTTCTGATTTAGTGGCAAGATTTCTACCAATGATCTAAGCTGACACTTAAAATCTGTAACACTCATCCATTCTTGAACCCTGGTTTGCTTTCCTCCATACACAACTACCTTTTCTCCAGCCCAGTGCCAAATGACCATCACAGTCGATATATAAATGTAGCTAATCCTATCTTTCAATCTTATTCCTAACCAAACATTTGGCTATACTTCCTTTGTGAAGTGGTTAATTTACATAGTATCAACTGATGCTGATGCTGCAGTTAAATGAAGTTGGCAGTTTCTTCATGTTTCTAATATTTATTCAAGGTGTGTATGATTCAACTTTGGTTCTTTTGTTCTGTATTCACAGATTCAATAAGTATTTTAGCAAAGTAAAGAGATATTCTAATGTGTTAGCTAATACCTGATGTACTACACAGTGCGTCAGTTTTAGCTAAGAGAGGGTAGTTTTAGCTAAGAGAATTTAGAATAAGGGACATCAAGCTGCCTGCAGCATTTGGACATGGTAGTTTGCTTTGAGCATAGTTTTGCTCTGAATTCAAGCAGAGCAAATTGTTGTAAATTGCTCTACAGACTAAAGCTATGTTAGAAGATTTTGTGGAAACATCTGTGTGACATGCAAAGGGCTTCCAGAATTACACCAGTGCAATGGAAAGATCACGTTGCCAGGTCCATCAGTATACAATGCAAAACATTATGTCCGCAAACCACACATAGCATTTAAACAGTTGCTAACCCCAAACAATCCTTTTGAACATTTGTGTAACATTGAATCGTTTGTTGAAGACTCATTATAAGATACGACTGCCATTACATTTTCTGAGCTTCTAAATCCAATAGCTAATTAGCAAAGTTAACACAACCATGTGTAGCATAAACAGAAGCAAAGCCTTTTCTACATAAAAACAACAAAGCAAATGAAAAAAAACACCTACTTTGCACTTCGTATGTTCATCTTTTTTCTTTTCTTTATCTGCAAGGAAAGTTTGGAAAGAAAATTAGCACTTTTCTTTGACAATCTTCATAAGATATATTTGCTATGTTCAACAAGTGTAACAAAGCAAGTGGACACAGATACTATTGGACTCTATCACCTGACAGTAACTAACTCAATGTTGCACATCTTAATCATAATTTGAAGGTTGCCGATGGTAAACTTGTAGATGTAGGATCAACCGTGATACAACCGGAAAAATATGTTGCTCACCTTTCATGTTTCCGATAGTTGAGGTGGCTGCTCCTTCCTGAGAATCTGGATGTGAAGAAGGTGAAAAGTAGCTTTGAAAATGAACTTCAAAGGTTTAAACCTTGAACCTGGTTCATTTCTAATCAGTCAGGTGACTGAGGTTGTTTTACTGTCCAACTGTGTAAGATCATAAACGCATATCCATTTACTTGCACCAGAGCAGATCAGAGACTGCTTTGCATGTTCATTAGCTGAGAAAGCAGAAACAGAAGCCGAACTCCATTCAGCCATTTAAATACACACTTACAAAATCCCTTATTCATCCAGCTACACTTTGCTGATGTGAGATACTGTATTACACTTACTAACATACAGATATCTTCCTTATGAGAGAAAAAAAGCAACTTCCTTCTTTCTGTGTAGCATAGTACACAAACAGTATGCAACAGTGGTTTCAACCCTCTGGTGGACATTTCCACCCGTGACAAAGTTACTCTGTTTCTTGATATTTCAAGAAAACAGAGTGTGCAGAACTTGGCACATTCATAAATACAATTTGGAAGCCATTTTTTTTGCAGTTCTTAAAAGAATGTGCAGAAAACCAGGTTCAAAAATACAACTCAATTTATCAATTAATCTAATTTTGTGCACTCTGTGTATTGGAGTCCTGCAGCTGTTAGAGCACTCGCAAGCAACAACAATAACAAAATTACATTTGTATAGCGCCTTTCATGTCAGGAGGACATCCCAAGGAGCTGGAGCAAGAGCGCTGAGTTCAATTTCGGTAGGGCAAAACCTGGGGCAACTTTCCTTACTCCAATCAATCACATCGTAATCCCTCCACACACCATAATCCCTCAAGAAAAAGAACAATAATAAATTGGTCATTTCAATCCATGACTGTCAATGGGACACTGCTGTGTGCCATTGGCTGCTGCATTTCCCCCACAAAAGTACAGTCAACTAACTTTACAGTATATTCTGAGAAACACTTTGAGACATCTACAAGACATGAAAAGCGCTATATCAAGTGCAAGGATTATTATTACTAGTACTGTATTATTGTTAAAAAAAAGAGTAAATCTAGTGAGTGACCAAATTATTATCTATTATCAAGGGATTATTACCCCTGGAAAAGCGATCTGTCAATCTACCAACAACCAGGTTTCTACTTACTCCAAACAGGCATGTGAGTGGATAAGGAAACTTGCCTAAGATTTATTCCTTTAATACTAAGTGAATGTTTAAATCTCATTTGTTTTTGAAGGCATTCCTTTTGGCTATTGATTCACCATTTTAAAAGCTACATTCTATCTCGTGTTTGTTTGCAAGCAAAAAATGGAAAGTTTACTGCACTATATTAACATAAGAACATAAGAATAAGGAGCAGGAGTAGGCCATTCAGCCCCTTGAGCTTGCCCCACCATTCAATAAGTTCATGGCTGATCTTCTAATCTAACTCCACCTGCCCACCTTATCCCCATATCCATTAATCCATTTAATAACAATAATAATAATTTTGGTGATACGTCTAATGATACTTCTAAAAATCTCTCCAAAAAAAATGTGATCACTCAATCCACAACTGGTTTAGAGGCACTGCTGTGCGCAATCGGCTGCCGCGTTTCACCCACAAATATACAGTTAATTCACTTTACAGTATATTCTGTAAAGTGCTTTGAGATGTCTAGAAGACATGGAAAGTGCTATATCAAATGCAATGATTATTATTATTATTAAATATCACAGTCATTTTTTGTGAATGTTAAAACAGGCAGCCCTGAGACTAGAGTTCCAAAAGATCAATTCTTCCCATGAGTAGAGATGCCAAATGCGAGTTTATACATTACTTACAATCACTTCTGATCAACCAATTGCCCAACAGAAATTATCCGGATGAAGAAAAGAAACAGACAACAGCTCGGTTGCCCACAACTGACTGACTGGTCCGGCTTCTCCTTTGAAAATGATCTCAACCTGGTTCAGTTGGTTGCATTCTTGTCTCAGTGTCAGAAGGCTGTAGGTTCAATGTCTAGAGGTTCAAAGTCCTCGGGTCTTGGGACATCCTCCCGATGTGAAAGGCACTCTGGAAATAGCATTTTGTTGTTGTTGTTGTCTAATGCAGTGCTGGGATTGTGCTGCAGTTTGGGAGGTACCGTTCTTCTGATGAAATGTTAAACCAAGTTTTTATCTGCTTGTCCAAGTGGATGCTAAAGATCCCATGGAACTATTCAACAAGAGAAGAGTTTCTCCTGGTGCCCTAGCCAGCAAACCCCCACAATAAAAAGGTCTTACTACATGGCTGTTTGTCGGACAATGCTATATATATGTAAATTGGCTGCTATTTTTATTTAGAAATCTTCTATATATATATAAAAGCCTTAGCAATGTTTCCACATACAATTGTGTCCTCCTGATGCAGATGGCATTGTGTCAAATCTATATACGAGTAGACCCTGCATAACGAAGGAGTTAGGGACTTTACAACCCTTCATTAAGCGAAAATTTCATTAAGCGTTTAACTGTATTTCTGTATTTGGCCGCAGCCAAAACGCCGCCCCGACCCGAGTGACAAAAATTGCAAGAAAAAAAACGCCAATCCTACCTGCTCCAGGACAGGTCTTCACAGTCACTGCACTGAAATATAGCAACCTGGGCCCAGGCATTTCCGGACTCGTGACTCGCTTCTGGAGTTCTGAAGTCCGGAAATACCCAAACCTGGGATCGGGCGTTTCCAGACTTCCGCCATCAGAAACATGTTCCGAAGTCCGGAAAACACAAAAACCCACTCGGCCTCAGTCCCGAAGTTGCTGGATTCAGGACGCTCAACTTGTATAACGAAGGCCTAAAGTATATACAACTGCTGTTGAAGGCTACACAACTTTAAATTAAAATGTTAATAAATACAACAATAAACAATAAAATACAGACAGTCCTCGATTTACTATTATTGAATCCACGAAGCATCCTGCCGCTTAAGCTCCTCCCATATGGGAGGGGCTGCACTGCACTGCTTAACTGAGGCACACTAACGACTGAGCGTGTGTTGCTGGGGCAACCAGAAGAGACGTTACCCATGAGAAGCTGCCCATGAGATTTAAATTTTAATTTAAAGTGTGTTTAAATAGTATTTTATAGCCTTCATTAAGCGGAGAAGTGGTACAAATAGAAACCTTCGTTATAGTGAACTTTCATTGATCAGGCTTGACTTGACCAGTTCGTTAAGCGGGGTCTACCTGTATATAAAAGCCTTAGGTATGTTTCCGCAATTGTAACAATGAACTTCTAAAAGGTAAACAAAAACCAATACAGCTTAAAAAAAAACCAAAGAAAAACAACGCAGTGATTAAAGCTCACCCCTTTTTTTGTAAATAACAAATACATTATTTTTAAAAAAGTTCTGAAATACAGGTACCCCTCCCCAATCGCGGGGGATACGTTCATGTAAACCTTTGCAGTTGGAAAAATTGCAGTTGGGAAATGCAGGGCCCTATGGGAAACATGGGGATAGGGGGAGTAAGTTCGTGTTTAGTAAAACTAAACACAAAAAAACACAGTTATAACATACACGGGGATAGGTGGAATAAGTTTGGGCGCATCTGCAGCAATGTGACTGACTCTCTACACAGAGCAAGAGAGAGAGGCACGGAGGGTGGAGGGATGACACAGTGGGCTGGGGGTGCTGTCTGACTAATCTACAGAGAGAGAGACACGGAGGGTTTGGGGGTGTGACACGGAGTGGGGAGGGGTGACACGGAGGGCTGGGGGGGCTGTATGACTGACTGATACAGACAGACACAGAGAGAGGGGGGTGGGTGGTGTGGAGAAGAGAAGGTAAATCAGAGAGAGGTGAGAGAGAGAAGTGGGGGTGTGGGGGGTGGGGGGAAGAGGTGAGTCAGAGAGAGGTGAGAGAGAGAAGGGGGGTTGGGGGAGGTGGGGTGTGGGGAAGAGAAGATGAAATAGAGAGGTGAGTCAGAGAGAGATACACTTACACAGAGAGAGAGAGATCTGCAGATCCTGGCAGCCAATGCTCCCAATTTTACTAGCTAGGCTGCAGAGTAGCAACAATAAATTCATGTTACTCTATTTACCTTAATCCTAAGAGAGAAGCGTTGTCGTTGGTTGATTGCAACATAGCAGCTGGGTCTTAGTGCTATACGCTATGCTAAACTTGAAAATTTAAACCTGCAGATCTAAATCGCAGATGCGCAAAACGCTGTTTGCGAAGGTTGTCGCATTTAGCAAACTGTGGATGCATGAGTTTCGTGGTTGGTGAGGCCGCGGTTGGGGCGGGATACCTGTATATGAATAAACATGTTCAAAAACACTAGGCCACATATGTTACGTGGGGGTATAGCTAGTTTGATAGTAAATCCTGTGAAACCCTTTGAGGTAGTTCCCATGAAACAACCTCCTCATGTAAAAGACATTATACTAAATACAGTAGAAGGATTATTATTATTATAATTAGGTTACTGCATTCAGTCTGGGATATCACTCAGAAAATATATCTTGACCTAGGAGGGGATACAGCACAGGTTCACCATAACAATTAAGTTTAATTATGAGGTCAGGTTGTTTAAACTTTATGTGTACTGTATTCTATTGAGTTCAGAAGGTTAAAGAGTGATCTAATTGATGTATTTGAAGTAATAAAGGGATTCGATACGGTAGATATAGAGAAACTATTATTAGGCATGTGGAGTAAAGAAACAAGGAATTGAGAACTGTTAAATTTCCAACAGTACAAGAATTTTACAACTTTAAAAAAAAACTAGCTCAATGTTATTTCTCAATTGCTGTATATGTACAATTTAAGAACATTTTGAAATAAACAACACATCAAATAAATATTTTATATTGGCAACATGATCTTTGAACTTTTTGCAAGCAGAAGTTGTAAAATGCAAGCCACATAAAAAATTGAATCTCATATCATTAACTTACCACATCACAAGAGAACAAGATTGCTCCAGCTGTCTTTGATAAGCTTGATAATGCGCCCTCGGCTCAGCAGGCTCCGGCCTGTTCCATGTCTCCCGCTTGATCTGCCCTACCATCGGCGGCCAGGCTTTCAGCTGCTCTGCCCCCAATCTCTGGAACTCCATCCGACAACTTCTTTGCCTTGCCTCCTTCAAGACACACCTTTTTGATTGTGCCTTCAGCCGCCCTCCTATCTCTTTGTCCCCTTCCATCCTAACCCTGCCCTTCACACATTCGGGTCCTGATCCCCGAATGTTCAGTGCTTGGGGACGTGCTCCCTATGTGAAAAGCGCTTTACAAACATAATTTTATTTGCAAATGACCCCTACAGTAAGCATGTGAATGCTCAACATAACCAGGGAAACAGGTAAGACCACAGAGAAGTGTATCCCATTTGGGATACAACTCAGTTCACTTGCATCTCTTCTGTCTCGCAATTTCAGTGCAGAAAGCCCATAAGGCTCATCAGAAATACAGGCATTCATGAGCCATATAACAACATATTCAGAGAATACATAAGTTAGCCATATATTAGCCATATTAGCCATTACTGTATTACACTCTCTGTAATACAGTAATAGTAATCCTTGCATTTGATACAGTGCTTTTCACGTCTTCTAGATGTCTCAAAACGTTTCACAGAACATACTGTAACGTGTATAATGTGAATTGACTGTATATTTGTGGACAAAACACGGCAGTCAATTGCTCACAACAGTATTCCATAAACAGTCGTGGATTGAAACGACCAATTTATTCTAGTTTTTTTTAGGGATTATTATCAGGCTTATGGAGTAAGGAAACTTGCCCACGGTTTAGCCCTGCCTGGATTCAAACACAGGTCTCATGCTTGTAAGGCAAGTGCTCTAACCTAGTGGTTCCCAATTTTTTTTGCTACAACCTAAATTAGCCTCCAACAGATCCTCCTACCCTTAGGGGGCGAAATCGCAACTGAAGCAAAGCTCAGCCAAAACGTTATCTCCGCCTCTTTTGTGGACTCAGCGCAACTCGTAAGTATGTTCTTTCATGCAAATTGGTCGGCGGTGTCACCTTGGGAGCTTTTTTTTAGCATTAAAAAAGAATTTTGAACATTATAAAAAGCAACAACAAAAAATTTCTGATGACCCTTCGCGACCCAACTGAGCACCCCCGCGACCCTGATTTGGGTCGGGACCCAAGGTTGGGAGCCACTGCTCTAACCACTGAGCTACATACTGCAATTATCATCTCCAAATTACCAGAGGGGATCTAATAAGGTTAATTTGGAGCCTAATTGGCATACAGTGCAGCAAATTATAGCTGATCACTAGTGATGACCCTGATCCCTTCCCTCTTCTTTCTTATTTGATAGAATAACCCAGTGGATTCCAAACTTTAAATAGCGATGCCCCCACTAACTCAGCAAAGTTTTCGTTCTCCTTCACACTTGGCTCCACACGCGCTCGGGCCCTCGGCTCCACACGTACTCGGGGGCTCGAGACTCTAAAGCTCCGCGCACCCCCAGCCAACGGTACGTGCTACCCAAGGGAGGCACGCCCCACAGTTGGAAACCACTGCTATAGGCAATAGACATAACATTGAAAGCAAAATTCTTTTTTAAAACTGAGTTATGATGTTCTGCGTGCTGAACAATTTTATTACAATTTTAGAATGATTTGTGGGTGTTTTACCCACAAGATACAGTGAATTCACATTACAATATATTCTGTGAAGCTTTTATGTGATATGGCACTATATCAAATGCAGCGAACATCATATTATAAAAATATACAAATAGTATACTCCATGTTTTTTTTGAACACTCCTGGGTTATATATACAAAAGTAACACAATGCTCCAATAATCTTTGCCTTCCTGCATCTCTGAATTCATACATGCCATTACAAGAAAGGGTTAATTTAATCTGGTGTATTAATTCTGCACATAGTGCAAGAACTTCATGTAGTAGCTGAGGAAGAGTGGCATTGGTGGGATGAATCCAAAACTAATCACAGTTATAAGGTTAATAAAAGATAGATCGTCATTTCTGTTCTTGGTCTTTTTATTGTATCATAAATATAAGTCAAAGTATGTTATGTTAGTAAGTATCTTTGTAATGATTTGCTTCAACCATTTTAAAGATATTTAATGCCTTGGGACATCCTCCTGATGTGAAAGACGTAATTTTGTTGTTGTAGAGATTGCTCTAATGCATTCACTGAAACTTGCATATTGAATGCAAGTTTGCCTACACAAACACAGTCAAGGATTCTCCCAATGTAAAAGTTGTATTAAATACATGGATTATGATGAAGATTATCGAAAACATTATAAAAGTTGACATGGAATAATAGTTTAAAAAAGAGCACTGGAGTTTTAAACAAAATAATTTTAAACAACAACAACAACAACAATTTACATTTATAGAGCGCCTTTCACGTCGGGAGGACGTCCCAAGGCGCTGAACAGGAGGCGTGTGACCCGAGCTGGGAGGGGAGTGTTTGGGAAGGGGTGAAACACGAAGGGGAGGTAAAAGAGTTCGGGGTGGAACAAAAGGCACGATCGAAGAGGAAAGTCTTCAAACCGGCCTTGAAAGAGGAAAGGGAAGAGATGAAACGGAGGGATTGAGGGATGGCATTCCATAGGGTGGGAACAGAGAAACTGAAGGCCCGGCCTCCGATGGTGGGGCGGGGCGGGCGGGGGGCTTGGAGCAGGCCAAGTCCTGTTGAACGGAGGGTCCGGGTGGGCGTGTAGGGGGAGAGTAGATCGGTTAAGTAGGATGGGGAAAGGCCGTGTAAGGCCTTGTAGGTGAGGACGAGGATCTTAAACTCGATCCTCTGGAGGATGGGGAGCCAGTGGAGACGGGCGAGGGTGGGGGTTATGTGGTCGCGGAGGCGGGTGCGGGATAGTACACGGGCTGCAGAGTTTTGGATGGCCTGCAGCCTATGAATGGAGGAACTGGGGAGGCCGACTAGGAGAGAATTTCCGTAGTCCAGCCGTGAGGTGATGTACGCGTGCACGAGTGTTTCGGCAGCGCGGGGGGTAAGATATTTGCGGAGCCTGGCAATGTTGCGCAGATGGAAATAGGCGGTGCCGGTCAAGGCGCGGATGTGGGGGAGGAAGGAAAGTTTTTGATCGAACATGATGCCGAGGTTCCTGATTGGCTTTGTGAGGTGGAGAGTGCAACCTTGGATATTGAGGCTGGCAGCGCCCGATGTGCGGAGGCGCTGGCCTGAGCCAATCAGGAGGGCCTCGGTCTTATTATTAAGTGGATTTTGCACAGTTTACAGCCCTTTATCTATTGGCGAGATTAGACCACAGGACACAACATTCTGCTTAATGCAGAACATGGTCAACACTTTTATCACAATCAGCACAGCAGGTTGCATGTCTGTGTTGTGGCCATTCGTTTGCTTCCTAACTTCCTTTATACCTTTTGTGAACAGATGCTCCAGTTGCACCGCTGCAGCAAATTTAATTCCAATCCTGTTTATTTGGTAAGTGGGGCTGCATTAGCTGCCTCAAAGTACTCACCTGGTTTACACAACAGGCAGGAGATTTGGAGTGATCTTTGCACACTAGTCTGTGACTGTTACTCATGTACCATGGTGGTGGGGGAGGGGCAGGAGAAGCACAGCCAGTGTTCCACTGCAGTGCTTACTGGGAATATTTTATTCAGTGGTTTAAAGTTCTTTGTAGCATCAAATAGCAAATCAAATTGTTGCAGGCTGACTGCAATTTGAGACAACAAAAATTTGTATTTTTATTCCACTTCATGGACATGATTTACAGCACACACCTGGGCATATAATTGTGTTTAATGATTGTTCCGCTAAAACAATTTCATTCCAAGAATGTCCAAATTGAAATTCGGATGAGACCTCCTGAGGAACAGAGCAACAACAAATGATGAGCACTTTTTCTGCACACATTTGTGCAGTACTTGTATTTGTAAGGATTATTATTTTTATTAGATGTGTGGCTAAATATTGTACATTTCCACCCCCAGACTGTGCCAGCCTTCGTACAATAAAGTGAGGGCAGAGAAAATGATCAGCAAAGCTCATGGAAAGCCTTGAAGCTAAAATCATTGTGGATCTAGATAAGCAGCTATACTATAAGTTAACTCAGGATTTTAGATCTTCACTGTTTAAATGGATTCAGCAGACCCACTGAACAGAACTCACAATACAAACAGTAATGCTTTAGATCTGAAACAAATCTGATCTAAATGCATTTATCACGACAGAAGACAACTATTGCATCAAGTTTCTTACAATAGCAGCCAGATTTGCTTTACAGTAAATAATAATCCTTATATTTGACATAGTGTCTTTAAAATCGGGAGGATGTCTCAAAGCATTTCACAGGAGTTACTGTACAGTGAGTGTGGGCCAGGGTATTTTATAGGCAAATGTGGCAGCTAATTTGCACACAGCAACATCCTGCCTATCTTGTAATCCTGGAATTGAGGGTGGAGTTGGGTGTCATCCGCATACATACGGAAGTTGACACCATGTCTGCGGATTATGTCACCAAAGGGGAGCATATAGATGTTGAATAGGAGAGGACCAAGGACAGAGCTTTGAGGGACACCACACATGACAGTGTGGGGGCTGGAGGAGAAGCCGTTGGTGGCAACAAAGTGGAGATGGTGGGAGAGGTAAGAGTCGAACCAGGTAAAGGCAGGTTGTCAAATATTGAGCTGAGAGAGGCAGTGTATGAGAATGGAATGTTTTGAGTGTCGAAGGGCAGCAGAGAGGTCCAGGAGGACAAGGAGGCAGAGAGTGCCCTGATCACATATGTTTCGAAAGTTATTAGAGACTTTAACCAGGGTTGTTTGAAAACCTGGATTTGAGGGGTTCAAAGTGGGAATGGAGGGAAAGAAAAGAGCAAAGGTGGATGCGACGACTCGTTCCAGGGGTTTGGAGAGGAACAAATACAACAAACAAAACAAAATTACACTTGTATAGCACCTTTCATGTCAGGAGGACATCCCAAGGCACTGAAGGGGAGTTTGGAAATGGGGCGGTAACTGGAGAGTAGGGATGTGTCCAGGAAGGTATCTTCAGGATAGGGGTGATGACAGCTGTTTTTAGGGGTGTGGGAACAAGTGCAAGTAGATAAGGAGGGGTTGATGATGTCAGTTAAATAATAAATAATTAATCCTTGCATTTGACATAGCACTTTTCACGTCTTCCAGATGCCTCAAAGTGCTTCACAGAATATACCATAAAGTGGTTAGGAGTGGATAAGAAGTTGATAAATGTTAGTTATATAATCTAGCTCTTTGATATGAAAGTACCCACACTTGAAACAAGAAAGTTAAAAAGCTTCAATTCTACTTTTATTGGACAGGCCTGATATCACACAGACGTACAAAAGAAAAAATGAGT
Source organism: Hydrolagus colliei (assembly GCA_035084275.1). NCBI lineage: Eukaryota > Metazoa > Chordata > Chondrichthyes > Chimaeriformes > Chimaeridae > Hydrolagus > Hydrolagus colliei. Next base: position 43,810,788 of record CM068745.1, on the reverse strand, counting down.
GTTCTGGCTTTATTAATTCAGTTGCAGTACAGAACAAATTTAATTTAAATACAGCAGGACAATGGTTCCAGTTAAATAAAATTACAAACGTCAACTTTCTCCAAATATAAAATGTTATTTCAATTTTAAAACAGATCAAATGGGAAACTATACTTAAATTACAGCCAGAAAGCTGCACAGTAAATGCGAATGCTGATTATATATCATTTTGGCAAAAAGGACGTTTGTTATGTAACAGTTTATAAATCAAAATATAGCAAAGACTGTATACACCTAGGACAATGCTGAAATGACAAATATTGCACTCAAGGGTATATTCAAGGTAAAAACAAAGCACATTTGTAAAATATATAATTTTTGTTCCAGTACTGTATAGGCAAGCTTTCTTTCATTCTCTCATCCCCTTCTCCCTAAGGAAATTGTTTTTAAAAGAACAAAACTACGTTGATCTCTGATGAATTTTCTAAATTGCTCAATAATACATAAATGTGGAATAATGTACTACAATCACTTGAATATGTATAGACTGCGACAATTGTGCATGTAAGACTCACTTGTACATGTTGATGAGACAGTACCAGCAAAAGTAATTTCTGTACATTTGAATAATTACATATGTGTTTTTACATTCAGGCTCACAAGCGTATACCGTGTGAGAAGTGGAAAATCACTGCCATTCAATGGACTAGACCCAGCTGTGCACAATGACTAAATGTCCCACAGGAACTGCTTAAATTGCATCCAAAAAAAAGAGTACAATTCGGTCCTGCTTTCTTGAGCTGGTATCCCTATATTCTTGACACCACGTCCATTATGATGAGCCATTAGGTGCTGCAAAGAGCTATATTTAAATCACTTCTGCTCTAATGTACTTACCACATATATCCCATCTTAAATATACCCTCCTAAGGTAACCTCATACTGTCATCAACAATAATTATATACGGGTATATAATATGTGTAAACAACAGCAAAAATATTGATGCTTAACATTATTTCCCTGTTTTTCCAATATATTATACAACATATGAAGTCTATACTTTAAGATAGGTCTGTAGTAAATCAATAAATGGACCTATTTCTGCCACAAAATTCTGCAATTCTACAATAAAATGCAAGTGAGCAAGCTCTCAAAGAAATCTTTAAAATGCATTTCCCGTAACAGGGTTCAAATGTGCAAAGATCATTCCTTTGGTACGCTCCAAGCCAGTACATCACAGGGGTCATTTCTCTGCACCTGACATATAAGAGTCTTGAAAAGTGTCCTGAGGAAATAAATGCAAGAATGACTTGAGATGTCAATGAGTTCTCTCTTTGAAGTTATTACACAACAGAGGAGGAGTTGGGTATTCCATGAACAGCCGTGCTTGTTGGAGTCCCACTGATTGCATTGAAGATGTGAAGCGAGTTAGGCATGAGATTGATCTTCATTCCATCATCCACCGGTGAAATCTTAAAAAGGAAAATGCATCATTTAATAAAGAGAGCGAGAGAGAGGTACACAAAAAACCACACTAACAAACAAAACCGTACTCCGGCAATAAAATGTCCGGCAGTAATGTGTTGCGTAACGTTCTTTTAAAAAAAAACTCCAATTGAAGTTGGTTAAGATTACTCCGAGCATGTTGCACACAAAGATGTCATGCATTTCCAGATTTCACAACAGTGACATTACCAGCCAATCTGCTCACATTGCATGATGGAAGCATATAAAGGAAAAATAAGAAAATACATACTGGTTAGTTTTTCAATTGCACACGAAACATCATGCTTCAATTGCTGAGATACATGTTTTTTTGGGATGTGAAGTGCAGAAAAAGCCTAAATCCTTATTTTGATTGTTAACGTCTGTACGAAAAATTACAGCTTCTGGTTAGCCTTACTTAATAATAATAATAAACCTTACATTTGACACAGCACTTTTCACGTCTTCTAGAAGTCTCAAAGCACTTCACAGTATATACACAGCATATTCACAAAATATACAGGACCATGGAGTCTTGTAGCTCAGAGCACTCACCTCGCAAACCAGCGACCTGGGTTCAATTCCAGGCAGGGCGAAACCTTGGGCGAGTTTCTTTACTCCACACACCTAATAATAACCCCTCAAGAAAAACGACTAACGTTATTTTTGACCTTAGTGAAGGGGATTTTATTGGAAAGTTTTAATACCAATACACTATTTTCTGGAGCCCATCAATATTTCCACTTCAGTTCAAAATAATTAATAATAATAATCCTTGCATCTGAAAACACCTTATCGGGTCAATGAGAAATCTCAAATTGTCTCACAGAATACATTGTAAAGTATATTTTGTGGGCGAAATGCGGCAGCCAATTGTGCACAGCAGTATCCCACAAACAGTCGTGGAGTAAGTGACCCAATTTTTTTTTGAGGGATTATTATCCCCAGAACGAGATCAACCAATTGACTAGCAACAGGATTCCTACTTGCTGCTCGGTAAATAGAGAGATGTGGAGTAAGAAAACTTTCTATGTAAGAAAAGTAAGAACCACATTGTGCCAGCCCTTGTCACTCCCTGACACTGTAACACACTGACCACTCACTTGCAAAGAAAAAAACATGTAAGAGGGAGAAAAGAAAACAGAATGTGAGAAAGAAAGAGAAAGGGTTAGAGTGGCACACAAAAGCTCACTGTTGAATGAGATGAAAAGGAAATGATCAATTGGCACTCAAATTTGTTTTCCCTTCCATTGCTGCAAGTTGTTATATTTTTAATGTAGTTTGCGACCCTTAGCAAAAAGGAAGGCTTGGGCAGAGATCTTTGTCTCAATGGTTTTCACAATGCTGGCTATCAGTATATAGACAAGAATGACTCTCTGGTTGCGGAAAGTGCCAATCCTTCCTCAGCAGCTTTACTGCTGGCATGGTTAGCACAGCAGCTTACTGTGATTGAAGTCAGTTCATTTAAAATACATCCCTAGCAAACCATGAAAGATAATATGTAACACACTCACAAACCAAGGCATTCTTCTGCAACCATTAAAAAAAAGGGTCATATCTCTAGAAGCATCCACCAGGACTCTTCACACTGGATTGGAACCAAAGCTATTCATTACGTTGAGCTGGAATTAGCTTTCTCTCCAGCCCTGATTCCAAGACATGGTTAGTTCCCTGTTATACTCATTAACGCATTCTGAAAATACTGTACAATTTCAGTTTACGACAGCTAATAGCAAATAAGGGTGCGACTTCAGGAAACTAACAAAAGCACTTTCCAAAAAACTGCATGATTTGCAACCCTATTAATAAATGTTAATAAAGAATAAATTTATTTGATCCTCTGTTTCCCCCTTCTTAGCTTCACAGTAATGCTAAAATTTAAATATTGCTTCTCATCTTGAAAATGACCACAGAATCCCTTTCCGAATCGTTTTGCAATTATTGTGCACGTTGTACCCAAGTAATCACAACAACAAAGTGCCTTTCACGTCAGGAGTATGTCTCAAGGTGCTGAACAGTCAGGTCAGGACCCAAGCAAATGAGAGGGGCAGGAGTTAGTTGGTAGGGGAGGTAGAGAGTTGGGAGGGCAACAGAAGGTACAATTGAAGAGAAGGGTCTTTGACCGGCCTTGAAGGTGGCAAGGGAGGGAGTGAGTGAAGGGACTGTGGGATGGAGTTCCAGAGTGTGGGGGCAGAGAGGCTGAAAGCCCGTCCGCCAATGGTAGGGGGCGGGGGACATGGAGCAGGCCAGATCCGACCAAACGGAGTGGGCGGGTAGGTTCGTAGGGGGACAGCAGATCAGAGGGGCAGATGGGTGGGGCAGGGCCGTGAATAGCTTTGAAAGTGAGAATGAGGATCTTGAATTCGATCCTCTGGGAATGGGGAGCCAATGGAGCCGGGCGAGGGTGGGAGTGATGTGGTCGCAGAGCTTGATGTGGATGAGGACACGAGCTGCAGAGTTCTGGATGATCTGTGGCTTGTGAAGGGAAGAACCAGGAAGGCCGACGAGAAGGGAGTTTCCATAGTCGAGCCTTGAAGTGACAAACGCGTGGACTAGGGTTTCAGCAGGTTGATGGGTGAGGCAGTGGCAGAGGCAGGTGAAAACAAGTAATCAGGTTGCATACTCCAACAATGCATGAAAATGATTTTCTTGTTAACTAATTATGGTGTTGCAATAAGCCTGGAATTGCAGAGGTCTCTCAGTGAATGCAACAGTACATCACACAAAAATAAAAAAAACAGAACAAAAAAAATCCACATCTGACATTGAGGGGACCATTTGAGTTTCACAGTGACCCTAGGATCGTGAAAGATATCATCCCACTAGTTGACCCCATCTACTACACCAACCACCAATGGAGAGAGACAGAAAGAGAGAGACACACACACATACAAATAGAAAAGCAGCTTCTATTCTCTAGTTGAAGCTCCAGATTGCCATTTTCCAGCACACTGGTTTTGGAAATACTGTATATAGTTTCTCATCATAAACAACTGTTATATTTGTAGGGCAAGGGTCAAGACGCAGCAACAAAGAACGAGAGAGGAGTGTAACTTCAATGTTGTATAATTTATCTTCGATCCCCATACTTTCAAATGAGAAAATCTATTGGCCAAGTTACCTCAAGGATAAAAGGAGAAACTGGACGCAAAAATAAGACAACACAACATAGCAGGTTGAGAGAAGGTTTCTTAAGACATTGTTTAAACAAAAAAAATCACAGATAAAACACAGGCCCAGCAAAATAGGCAAGAGAGAATTACAGTGTGCTTAAATATTTATTCTCAGAATTATCAAGCATTTTGGAACATTCTCCCAATCAATGTGAAAGGAGCTATATAAGCATATTGTATGTTTGAATGGACAGAAATCTTTCATCCTGCATACTTCCCTAAAAAGTTACTCAACCAGCACAACTATTTATCAACATCAAGCACAATGTTCTCACGATAAAGAAAGGGAAGCATAAGATCTGTAAAAATTGCTAAATCAACAACTTTATGGTCAAAAATCTAATGGCTAATGGAAATTTGCATATGTAGCTTTCTAAAACAATATTGCTTAGAAATTATAATAACGATCTTATGTTAGCCCACAAATAACATTTGTGGGCTAACACAGCAAATGCAATTAATGAAATGACTCATAAATGACACAGTATTGATATAGCGGAAAGCAACAACCGACAAATGTGGACACAACAAGGACCTGTCAAGAAACAGATTATTGTTCTGAAAAGGCATAAAAAAAGAGAAAAGGCTAAATTTTAAAAGAGGAAGAAGAAAAGAAACTGGTGGCTCCAAGTTTCCATTGCACCTTTAAGCCAACATAAAAGTCTCTACCTATGAAAATGCAATGGCATTTCACACACTCTCTTGCCCAGGATTTTCTAGCTCAAAGATTTTTGGACATTGCTATACAAAGGAGCATCCAAAACCACCAGCTTTGAAATGCCCCAAGTCGGTTAGGTCGTGGGGTTTGATGGAAGGTGTTACTGGGTGGTGTGGCCTTGGTCAGGTGGAAGGTATCACCTGGTGTGACCCAGGTTTCGGTGAGGGCAAAGATGTTGATGTTTTCATTGACAATGAGGTCTTTTATGATGAGCGTTTTATTGGAGAGAGCGTCTTGTAGGTTAATGCGGAGGGAACAGCTGGTGACTGAGGAATGGGCGAGACAAGGGGCGTTGGGGGAGGACTGACAGGGAGGGTGGGGATGTGGGAGGGAGGACAGGTTGACCGCCGGGGTCAGAGACCAATGGGCTTTCTGGCAGAGGTGGAATATAGGGTAGTTAGGGTGGCTGCTGTTGGACAGTCAGTAACATCTGTGCAACGGGAGGATTCGCAGACTGGAGCCGAGGGAGTCTGCGGGAGGGTTGAGCAGGGATAGGTGGGGAGGGCAGTGAGAGAGAACGTTTGAACGGGAGTAGTGGAGGATAGGGGACAGGGGTAGGAGCATTTGTTTGGGGAAAAGCAGCTCCGGTTGGTGGCGGCAGTCAAAGGGTACACACCGAGACTAAGAATGGATGGAGTGGGGGTGGGGGAAGGGGAGCAGCATAGCACCATCAGCCTGCTGGCATGGGCCATGGGGTAAGGAGAGTATGAAAGTCATAGTGAGCCTAGGCTCAAGAATTTGAATGTGGCGGATGGAAATGAAAGTCTCCAGATTAGACGATAAAATATCATAACAAAAACAAATCTTATGAGGCATTAAACCCACCTGCTCATGCATGATGTCTGAAAGCTCTCGGACCATTTCTTTGTAGTTTGCCTTCATTTCTTCTTGGTACTCTAACTGATCTTCTTTGATCAAACGCTCATTTACACCAAGGGCTTGACCACAAGCCTCAACAAACTGCCTGTGAATGTAGCAAACAACCAAGTTTAGCACCCATTTGTTGCACCGAGACTCTTGGTGGAGGGCCAAGGCCATGCAGCATTCTACTACCAAGATCATAAAATAACAGAGCAGACCAGACCAGAAAATGGGATGATTTAAATGGTCAGATGGGTGTGAGTATGAATTTTAATAGGCTGCGTGATTAATTGTTGGTGCAAGTGAAGACTGAGGGAGATGGGCATGTCAGATTATGGAGTGCGGGGGGGAAGGGTTTTAACGATTGCAAGACACTGAGGATGCAGGAAAGAGATGGAGCGAAAGATGACTTGATCTGAATGAATCCTATCACTTCATGTTGTGGTTGGGAAAAGCACTTGGAGTTGCGAAAACTCTTTTCTGACCCGAGATTGCCTCAGAACAGCCTTCTTGTGGGTTGTCTTGGATGATATGATGATTCCTGCACAAAGTCCACATTATGTCCCGAGGCATTTATTTCTGTTTGAGCAGCTGAACAGCAGTTTATCTGCTCAAACAGACAACACCCCACCCGATCAGAAACTTAAAACATACCTTGGACAATTCCACTAATGGTGAGCTAAAAATACTGCCCACCTACCTGAAGACTTCTTTCAACTGTTTCACTTTGTTGTCAGCAAACCGTTTCACATTGGTATCATCAAGGAACGCCCTCGCATATGCTAATGGACCAGCATTTACCTAGTGGGAAAAGGCATGTAAAATATATACGGCATAAGTTACTAGTTTAGACTTACAATACTGTACTTCAGTGTATTTATAAAACTGATACATATTAACGTTCGCATATTTTGAAATGATTTTCATCAGTCCAAGATCTAGAGCACTCCATTAATCACAAGGTGAGAAATGGAAGACAGTGAGAAATACCACCTTGGTTCCTCCACCCCCTCCATTACCCACAGTCATTACTCAATCAGTCTTTCACATGAAAACAAACACACAATGAGACACCAATATTGTACCAAAAAACTCTAGTATAATATTAGACGCCAGCAGAATTCACAACAGTTGACTTGACAGGAATGAGAGCAATGTATTGCTTTTATGGAACAGAGCTATTCAATTCAGTCTTTGGTTAAGCACATCATCAACAAGACTGGGGAGTTAATTCTGCAGAGTACTTGGGTGTGCTCCCAGCAATGGTTTATTACTACAATTTTGTTTTGATAACTATGGAATTTGTGAATGAATACATTGTTATGCCAGTCTTTCGCTCTTAATTTCACTGATCACACAAACAATTCAGTTTCTACTCTCAGTAGCCGACAAATGTAAGAATATGATTCTAAGAAGTACGCATTGTCTCTTCTATTTCCATATTCATATCTTTGTCTATCTCCGGGTTCTGATCTAACATTACTTTTTGATTCGGTACCCAAATATAAGCCATGTTTCTCACCAAGCCAAGAAAACATAATTCCACATGGAATTCCTGCTGTACCCTGGTAAGTTTAGAATAAATAATCACCACACCTGAACAATCACACTGCCTTGGAGTTTGAGCTGCAACCTAATCATGTCAACATCCGAAGAGGCACAAAGGTGCCTCAGTTCTGCTACTTTGTTGCTCATTTCATCGATCGCCACCTCAATAGGATTCAAGTCAATGTGTTGTTGGTACATCACGGCAATGCGCTTCTTCACATATGGAAAGGAGTGTGTGGCTAAGGAAGATTGAAAATATTTTCACTGGAGACAATTTGAAATAAATAAGACATTTCAAGTTCATCGAAAAGGCATGATTTAAAATGCTGATTGTGCATAATTGGGATTGTTCTGTTCCTGCTGTACATTAAATGTTATTTGTTTCACTCTGTCTCGACACCTCTCAAAGGACACTTCAAATGCATGCCATGGGACTATGTACTTCACCGATGGTCACAGTGGGTGTACATTGCTGCAGAAATAAAGCCTGTCTCTCAAAGTTATGACTAATTAATCTTTCATTCACTGTAATTGATTCACTGGCTTGATGAGTCAATTTAAATGCTCTGCAGATGGCGGGTACATTGCATTTCTGACGAATTCAGACCTAAATCAGAAGTTGTACAAAACATTCTGTTCAGAAAGTTAGCTGATCTACAGTTTTAGTTCTCCAGTGACCTCAATTCATTTAAGATGATCACCTCCAAAAGGCTAAAGGCTTTCCAGCAAAAAAAAACGGATTAAAGGTTTAAGAGAAAAGTAAACTAGGATAGCTAGCAGTTTTTTTCAACTCTTGTACAAATGAAAAATGTCCAATGAAACCTATTCATATAATTTTCAGAGAGATGAACCAACATGAACTAACTGGGGATGATGCCTTGGGGATGATGATTTGGCTCGCTCGCGCTGCCCAACATTAATGGCATACAGCCCTGGAACTGCATATCACTCTCTTCCTCAGTACAGGGGAGGGTTCCTACAATAATAATAATTCTTGCATTTGATATAGCGTTTTTCACATCTTCTAAACATCTCAAAGTGCTTCACGGAAAGTGACTTGACTGTATATTTATGAATGAAATGTGGCAGCCAATTATCCAAGGTTTCACCCTGCCTGGAATTGAACCCAGGTCTCTCACTTGCAAGGCGAGTGCTCTAACCACTAACCTACAGGACTCCACGATACTTATAGAGGGCTGGCCAGGAAGGAAGGAGGCAGATCACTGTAGTATACAGTGACCTTGGTATACCTGAAGACATTAACATCTGCTAAAGGGCCAATTCTAAGTGCACATTGAACCATTTTAGTTTCTCCATCCTTGCCTTTCTATTAAGATAAGGGGCCTGGGATTGACATTATTTGTGCTGGGTATAAACAGAATGTTGATAATATTTTGGGCACATCTAGTTAATTCCCATTTAATATTTCAGGAATTTCTAAATGTAACCCACCTGTTATGATTTCTTGCTTCAACAAGAGGCAGCGGTCCAGCTTCAACAAATGCAAAATTTCAGCAATTCAATAACTAACATTTCTTAAGGAACATTAAAAAAAAACTTGCAAATTAGATCACAAAATAGAAAAATTTAAATCACATTTGAAGTTGTTTGCCAGCAATCTTTTTATTCTTGGGTAGAAGAAAGCAGTAATAATTCAGTGTGCCCAATACAAGCTTTAATAAGAGGAAATAAGTTAAAAAGAAATTGTACTTACTTGTTAGAATAGTTCTCCGTTTACATTGTTGCTCAACTCCTCCCTGCTTTTTCCCAGACACCGTGAACGGCATCTCAAATACAAAACGCCGAATGTTGTGACTCTTCTCAAAGTCTGTTTTCCTGTCCTGCGATTCCTTCTCATCGAGATAGGGAGTGACATAGGTGACTTGGATATATGCATATTTCGCATCCAAATCTTTGGGATTGACCTTTTTGAGAGTGTCAGAATTTCAGTAAAACATCAGGTGATGAGAATACAGCATTTCTGTTAATGCAATTACATTCAATTCCTCACTATTCATTATTGACTCCAGTTCTCCCATTTTATTCCTCATGCTCTATGCATTGCATTAGACAGTACAACAAACTTGTTATAGAATTTTTTTTATGCATCTGACAAATGATTTCTCCTGAATTTAAAATGTACTCATTGTCCCAAATGTACTTAGGTAATTCTCTGTTAATCATTAGTCATTATAGCAACCACAAAGGTTACAAAACCTTGCTTTGACCCTACTGAGTCCATCTATGACAACATAGCTGAGACCAGTTGATATCACTGATTGAATTTGGAGTTCAGGTACACTGAAAAAAGAATCTTTCCTTTTCAGATATTTATTAAACTGTGGTGTCTTACAATCATTAATTTTCATCAGTAATTATTTCCCAAGAAGTATTAAACCATAAGTCATGTCTTCGTGGAGTCCTGCAGCACAGTGGTTAGAGCACACGCCTTACAAGCGAGAGACCTGGGTTCAATTCCTGGCAGATCAGGGCGAAACCTTGGGCAGGTTTCCTTATTCCACAGGCTTAATAATGATCCCTCAAAAAAACAACAACATTTGGTCATTTCAATCTACGACTGTTTGTGGGATACTGCTCTGCACAATTGGCTGCCGCATTTTGCCCACAAGTATACAGTCAAATCACTTTCCAGTATATTCTGTGAAGCGCTTTGAGACATCTAGAAGACGTGAAAAGGCGCTATATTAAAATGCAAGTATTATTATTATTTTAAACACAACTCAATTATTCTTTATTATGGCACCCGAGTTAATGGGACCAGTTTTTCCACCATTTTTGCTCTTTTGTTAGCTCTGGAGCTTACCACAGAGCAATGATGCAGTGGTTTCAGGTTATGGATCACTTTATGTTACAGTGGAATAGAACGACACCTCTGATGTTTCACCATATCTGGAAGAGATGTACGTTATATGTTGGAAACATGTGCTGAAGATTGTTGCAAGTATAGATTAAACCAATTTTTCATCTTTTGGAACTGTAAGGTTTCTATATAAAATTAGTTTGGACTGGCAACCCGGTTCTGTGGGAGTAGGTTCATAGCACATCGTTCACAATTTAGCATAGATTGCTTTGCTTCCCCATTACCCAAGTTCTTGCCAGACTTCACTGGCTCCCTGTCCCTGAGAGAATCGACTTCAAGATCCTCACCCTTATTTTCAAATCCCTCCACTCCTCTGCACCCCACTATCTCTCTGATCTCCTCTCTCCCCAAACCAGCACCCATTGTCGTTGCTCCACCGGGTCTGGCCTCCTCCATGTCCCCCGAATCCTCCGCTCCACCATCGGCGGCTGTGTCTTCAGCCACTACGCCCCGAGGCTCTGGAACTCCCTTCCTCACTCTTCGCCTCGCCCCCTCTCTTCCCAGTTTCAGAACACAGCTAAAGACCTTTCTCTTCAACCGCGCCTTTGGTCACCTTTCTACCCCTGCCTCGGTTCCGGGATCCGTTACTGTGAAGCGCTCTGAGACGCCATCCGGCGTGGAGGGCGCTATATAAATCGAAGTTGTTGTTGCTTCTCACTACAAAAAGGTAGTTTTAGGTAGTAGTCCAGTGGCCGCCAGGCAGAGGGAACAGATTGGTTGGCATGGTGTTATATTACTGTTATCCTTTTTAATTTGGGGGAAAATCGTGAAAAGAAAACACATTATAACTTGCTATTTAGGGCACATACCCATACCAGCTGCCATGAAGTCACTTCCAGTGTGCTAAACATGTAGGAAGGGTGACAAAAAAGCCATTGCAAATATCAGTTCCAGTAGACTGCCTGTGACTGGTGCCCTTGCCTTAGGAAATGACCACCACATGTGCAGCATGCAGTTAACACTATTTTCTGCATCCTGACGTTGCAACCACACAAGGATCCAATGGACAACTGTATTATAACTAAAAATGTGCAATAAAGAGGCAAATTCAAATAAAATTGTCCTGCACTTCTCCCCTTTAAGCAACATAACACAGCTCAACTGGAAATGGTAAAAACTCTGTTCTTCTTGCAAAATGACGATGGAGTTGAATGATTTCAGAGCCCAACTATTTCTCACCTTTCCATCATCATGAATCATTCGGACATTCTCAGGGCCAAACTTGTCAGAGTAGAGCTTCAGTAGTCTCTGGGAGATCTCAGAGAGCTGAGTGAGCTTTGGTTCTTTATAAATGTATTCCTTCCCGTCTTCATCCTCAAAGAACCCCTATTAAATAACGTTAAATAGGCCATTTGGCATTCAAAAGCATCAGGAAAAAGCAGATTACACAGTATCAAAAGAACAAAGGATACATGTTTGAGAAGACAAAACAAAAGCAAACAGAGATTCTGTGCAAGTTTCCCAAGTATTGGCAAGCTACAGTATTGTTTCTAGCTACGGGATTCAAATAATTTGAGGGGTAAAAATGTAGCAAATATTTTGGTAAGATGACACCAAGTGTAGATTGCTGTGATTACAACTCTAAGAGATCATTACAAGGATTCTAATGAGCTAATGCCTCAAAGTTAAATAATTTCTCATAAATTGTTGCATTCAATGCAACAAAAATGTGACTTGGGGAGAAGAATCTGGGTCTCATTTTTGAGTGAAAATAAGATGAGATCTCAGAGCTTATTTTCAGGTTAGTGTAGACCAGAATATCAGACTCACAAAGCTTGTCAGCATGGCAACGACACACTCAGATTATTTTACATAGATGTTACTTTGCAGTCAAAACACAATTTTTGTTAATAAAAAGAAATGGTGCGTCGTCCAAATGTTGAAACTTGTGATTTTGTTTTGTAAAGTTCAAACCAACTATCTGTGGATTATGAAAGAAATGCAGCCACAGAATGAAAATAGTGCAGGTCATTGATAATATATGGATGTTTGGGATTAATGCTTCCCATTTTGTTCCGTTTTGGTAATCAAAGGTAATCAAAGGTTGGAAATCTGGAAACATTGCAGATGTTTGAGGGCGTGCAAATAATCTGAATAATTGGTTTGATTTAGAATCCAACAACAAGCCTACAAGACCAACACTGAGATATGAAATAATCCATATCCCAATCATGAGCAGATGCAACACATAATGTCACTGCTTTACAAACTCAAATTTGATAATATTGCCCTTAAAAGCAGTCCCTGTTGCATAGCAAGTGTTTCTGGGTTCAATGCAGCTTCAGATTGTCCTCAGGACATGATTTATAAAACATTTAAGCTCTGAAGACAGGCACCATCTGAACCAGGCATTATTGTGTGAAACAGATGCAGGAAATGGAAAGATACAAAATCAAACCTAATATAAATAAAATTACAATTTGATGCAGCAGACTTCATTCAATAATGGACAATGTAAAAGATTCCATGAAGTACTAATGATGTGTACTTTTGATATACCGACAAAATTACCCACATCAAACCAAACCGTCTTAATGCAGTTGCGTTTGCTGCATTTGTGATACTATCATTGAATTACCTCCACATCTCTTTCATTGTCTGTAAACTGGTATTGCTATAAGGTTATAAAAAAAACAAAAAATTATGTTTGATCCTAACAGTTATACTACTCATAGTAATGACCTAAAACTAGAGAATTTACATGGTAACAAGACATCTATTGGAAGATAATTAAATCCAACTTCTCAACAATTGGGTGAATGAAAACTACAGCTGAATTTTAAATGGGATGGTGATAATACCATATTTTACAGTAGTGGGTGGGTGGATTACAAAGAGCCAAACAGTTTCACTCCACAACATGCATAACTATGTGAAGCAAGGCAGTGTATTATACACTTAAGAGCACCTTCAACCTCTAGTTAGCTTTACTATTATGACTGCAAAGCACACTGGCACATCACACCAAGACAAATTAACTGCTCACAGCTTACATGGAAGGGTACACTGCAGAACTTACCGCTGCCTTTAAGAGGGGAAAAGAGTGGAAAAAATGCATTAATAAAGTTCAGAAAAGCCACAATTTAATGCTGTATACAGTAGGGATTTCATATAAAATATAATTAAGAGTTGCTTTTATTGTTTTATATTAAATCAGTGAGAAAAAGATTGCATTTTCAAATACATAGATCATTATTGTTCACCATCCACCCCACTGTTACAGAAGGCTCTGATTAATGCTGGAGATGCTAAATAGTTCCATAGGGGCTGGCAAACTCTTGAGCCCATGGTCATTTGCCATGTACAAGCCTAGATTGAGCATGTTACCAGTTTATTCAACTATATCTGGGAACCAAGCCTCATCCTGCACTTACCAGAAACCAACACTCTCCCATTTTCTAATTTGAGTCGATGTATAGCAATCTGTTCCTTCTGCCTGCCCTGGGGGCATTAAGACCAATTGCAGTGTCTCAACTGCTGACAATTACTATCTCAGCAAAGAGCAGGAATGAAAGGACCGTTCAGGTATTTGTAGTGCAGTTGTACAATGAGTCATGAACTCCCAAAAGAAATATCAGGGCAGCACACATCAATGTCATGTTCATTCAGCCTTCCAATAACAAACATAGTACAACAGAAGCCCGTTTATCCGTGACTCGATGAACCCGCACTTCAGTATAACCGGCACCCACCCAAAAAAGTCCCCATTCGATAAACCGGAACAATAGCAGTAGAGCATTTGCAAATGCATAAATAATAACAGAATAACAGAATATTGTATTGGTACTTATTGTTAAAACGACTTTCTCATGCTTCTCACCTTTGCTGGTAGATGCTGCACTTGAAGCCATGAATGCTGCGGTTGAGGTTTATAGTCCAGCAATTCTTTCTAAAATGGAGCATGCCAAGCGGGTGAAAAAAACGGAGCGCAACTTTAAAGCCATACTAGCGGCAAGCCGATAATACTCGCCGATAGCTGTTTTTTTCATCCCTTGGTGTCCTCTATTTAAAAAAGAATCGCTGGACTGTAAAACTCAAACAGTAAAGGTGAGAAGTGCAAGAGAGTAGTTTTAACAATAAGTACCAATACAATATTCTGTTATTATCTGCTATTATTTAGTCTGGTGTGTATGGTGTGTTAAAAGAACTTTAATTTTTTTGTGGTGGGTTTTTGGCCGTGGGCCGCCTGAATATCCGCCAGGTGCTTTAACCGGCATTGGCCAGGACCCGCGGGTACTGGATAAATGGGCTTTTACTGTATTTTCATTTAGCTGAAATATTATTTAATCACTTGATCAAAAATGTACATGATATTTTAACATGTGGTAGTTTGAGATACACCCATGTAAAGATAATACAAGTGAACAGTAGACAAATAAATCCATGGCAACCAAATAATAGAATACTCTTTGTGAATCTCAGGGTATAAATGGCTGCAAAGATACAAACATTTTAAAACATTCAGTGGATCCCAATATTCTAATAGTACTTAATTCGAACTACAATGTATTAGAATCCATAGAAAATTACTTGCAGGATATTCAAAAGACATGAAATATAAATTTTTATTTTATTACATAAAATAAGATGGCGAAGAACGCAATGGAATCTGTAACTCAAGGAACAAGAGTTTACAGAACTAATTCATCAACAAGACTTGTGTGAATATAGATTGTCAGCGTGTCCAAAAAAGTTCCCGTCTTATGGAACCAACTGAAAGGCATTTTATTTTTTAATATGTAATTTCAATTCAAACATTGATGATAAAAATTTAGACATGACATTATGATATTTATTGATTAATCAGCTTACCACTAAATATTAACCAATTTACACATAAAAAATTAGAAGCCTTTTACAACTGACTTCAGTAATGATCTTTTGAAATATCATGTCAAAGCACTGTAAAGCCTTCATATGATTAGTTACTCTGAAATACACCAATTGCTGTTATCCAGGTAAACCAAGCTTCTAATTTGCACCAGCATCATTCCATAAATAATGAAACAAATGATTATTACCTTAGTTTAAAAAGTAAATTCAAACTACAATGTGTTAGAAGTCCTTGGATTAAATGTCCTGTTCTATTTGAAATATATTATGGGAGCTTTGTCATGTACTGGAATAGGCAGACAGGACCTTGGTTAAGATCTCAGCTGAGAGTCTTGGCATACCATTCAAGTTAAACATTCTATTGTACACTTTTTTTTTAAATGGCAGTTTCATTTTCTTTGCCAAATAATAACATTTATCTTTCCTATCTTGTTTTTGCCCCAAGACTTTAAACCTTTGTTTTCTTCCTTTCACCTCTCATGGTTAATTTTGAATGAACAAGTTTCTCGTTTTAAAAAATACGATTCAGTTGGTTGAAAAACAGTTTTATAACAAGCTTTTTTTAAATTAGTTGATGTTCATTTTTAGTGTAACCTGGTAAGAAGATTCAGAATTCTTTTTTTTATAGCAGCAGAGCATCCTCAGATTTTATTATTTTATATAATTGTATTATTATTATTGCATTTATAGTGTTTCATGTTGGGAGGACATGTCAAAGGGCTTCCCACATTTAGTGTAAAGTATATTTTGTAGAATAATGTTCAATTCTGATATGAAGTACTAACTTTAAATAAAGTAAATCAGTCTGGTGATTTATTTTACAGTTCTGAAGGTAGAAAGTTGTGCTTGATGTAATATAAAGCTTGAAAGGTGAAAACTCACCTGGCCAAAAAATGCGACTCGAAAGTATGTGCCTAAAAGCCTCTTTCCTGTGAGAATCACTTCAGCGATCTTTTTATAAGCTTGGTGAAGTGTTTCATAAAGGTGAGCGAGTTTCTGCAAAATAAATGGTGTTCAGTTTCCACTTATAATTCAGTATGTCAAAAATACATTGGACAGAAATGACCGTCTTTGCTGGAGCGATTTGTAAGATGATTGCTGAGGTTTTCAAACTTAAATAATGCACATCAATTCCTGTATGGTTACCCTATTGGTCAAGAAACTCTGGATCCCCAAAGATTTAAAGTTATTTACCTCAAATTCACGTCTTTTCTCATAAACAGGAATGATAAGTTTGTAGACATCAGAAATAGGCTCATAGCGTTCAGCCTTCCACAGTCCATCAGCACACTGCTCAAGCAACTCCATCAACACATCCTACAAGTTCATTAAACATTGGCATTAGAGGGGCTCAGACACTAGGGCTTTTTATTCAACAGTTACTGCACAATACTAGTTCTAAATAGATACTCATTAATGTAGACCATGAAAACCTGTTTTATCTTGTTCTGAACAGTGGAAGCAGAGGCACAGCTTGCAAATGAAGGAGGATAAATTGATTGAAAAGGGGTAAAATCAGAACAATCTGCAGAAACACGTCTTCAGAGAGTGAGTAGTAAATGCGTTGGCACGCTCCCTAAGGAAATGGTTGAAGGAGGAAGTGTTGATTCTTTCAAGAACAAATTAGATTTCTGTTAGGAAATAATATCACAGGACGCAATATATAGATTGGGACACGGACATGTACAAGAAAATACCAGAATGATGATCTGGACAAAGACAAACTGGATCTTGATCTTCTTTTGCTGCAAAGCTTTTTTAAAATATATTTAGAGGTAAATTAGATCAGGAAAGAACACAACAAATTGTAGGAGATGCTCAATAGTTTTCAAAACTCGCAACCCTTTAACAGTTTCTTGAAAATTTTGCAAACCTGCCAGCCATGATCATGAATGAACCCTTTCCCAAACCTCAGAGAAGCAGAGTGGGAGCTTGTGGAAAAACAAGCTTTAATATCTGGTGTCACGCACGGCTCAGTTGGTAACAATCTTGTCACAGAGACAGATGGTTGTGGGCTCAAGCCCCACACTAGAGATCTAAACTCAATGCTAACACTCCAATGCAGTGCTTCAGAATGCCTCATTGTCAGAGGTGCCATTCTTCAGGTGAGACGTCAAACTAAGGTTGCATCTGCCTGTTCAGATGGATAATAAGATCAAAAAAGAGAAGGGAGTTCCTTCCAGTGTCCAAACAAATGAAAGACATGCTTCGATGATGTAATAAGGCCCTATACCAACTATGTACGGTAGAAGCCCGTTTATCCGGCACGCTCGGGGGGGGGGGGGGCGGGGGGGTCGACTAATTGACTGTGCCGGATAATCGGGTGGCAAGTTGCTGAAAACCCAACACAAAAAAGTACTTATTTTAAAACATACCATATTAATAATATACTAAATAGTAACAGAATATTGTATCGCTACTTACCAATAAAGATTTCAGCACACTCGGTACAAAATCAGTTAAAAAGCATTTTTTACTGATCGGTAAAAACCTCCAAGTTCGTAAGTTTAATAAATGCGCATCTGCATGCATTGCCCACATGCGCAAATTGAGCAAACTGGCGATTGCTGTAATGGGGAATTGCCCTGGGAAGAGGGTCGAGCAATCCAGTTAATCAGGTCATGGATAAACGGGCTTCTACTGTATTATCATCTATCGTGTTTCAGATTTTATTTATACGAAAGTCAATTAACACAAAAACTTACTATCTGGGATTCAACAGACTAATCAATCAAAATGAAAAGCTGGGATAATGAAAGCTAACTGTACTATCTTCAGCATTGATTGGAGGAGAAAGTAAATCCTGGAGTCATTGGGTATTTGGGACATCCTTCAACGTGAAAGATGCTTTCTTAATGTCATTTTGTTGTTGTTGTAACACTCTTCAGTCAGAAGGACACAAAGAGTTAAACATATCAACCGTCAGTGATATAAAAAGGGAGCATGAATAGCTCAGATCTATAACGAGAGTGAACAACTAAGATACAAGAGTCACTTTATTATTTAGTAAGCTATTTTGTTGCCTCTTGCTTAGAATGAAGCAATTCACATTGGGGTGAGGGCACTTGCAGATGCCTGCAGATATAGAGCACCCGAAATTGGTGAGTGTGGCTTCGTAAACAACAATGAGCTATTTAACTGTGAGGGCATCACAGTCAAACGTGATCATAGCCTCACCTGGTGACAAGACTGAATCTTCTTCCCTATTGTTCAAGAGACAGTGAGATTAAAACAATACTATTCTTCAAGCGGGAACATTAATGGGGCCTAGCCGCCAGAGAAAAGCTCCTTGTGACAAAAACTGCATTTCATGCAGGGAAGCAATGTGAGACATGCGAGTTTGGCTCCAACTTGAAAGCTAAGGTCTTGGAATCGGCATCACTGCAGTAACTGCAGCTTATGCAGTAGGGTCCGGCGATATATCGATATATCGCTAAAACCCGATATAATTTTCATAAATTATATCGATAATTTATATCGAAACATCGATATATCGAGGGGAAAAATCGGCATGCGTGCACACTGAACTACAAGAACCAGAATGCTCATCTCTATACACAATGCACAGACCGAGGTGCAAAGCCGCCATATTGAATTCATAGCCCTCGAATACAATATACAGGTATGCAAGGGGTGGGGGTGGGGGGGGGGGGGGGGGAGAGACGGCTGGGGGGGCGAGGGAGGGGGAGAGAGACGGTTCGGGGTGGGGAGGGAGAGAGAGACGGCGGGGGGGGAGGGGGAAAGAGATGGCTGGTAGGGGGAAAGAGACGGCTGGGAGGGGTGGGGGGTGGGAGAGAGGGACGGCAGCGGGGGGGGTGGGTGGGGGGAGGGACGGGGTGGATGTGATAATATACAGATAGATAGAGATGGGGGGGATGTGAGAGAGGAGAGAGACACAGACACACAGACAGAAAAACACAGAGATGGAGAGAGTGAGTGTGAGAGACACAGAGAGAGAAAGATATTTACCTCCTGAATGCGCGCGCACCCGGAACGCGCGCGCACTCCGAATGCGCGCGTGCTGCGCGCGCATGTGCAGTACGAAAAACCCGAAAATATCGATATTTCGGTATATCTCGATATGAGCCCATCGATATATCTAAATCGGAACATTTCCATATCAACGGACCCTATTATGAGCTCCTGTGGCTCAGTGGTTAGAGCACTTGTCTTGCAAGCTGGGGAAACCAAGCTGGGGATACGTGTGTTCGAATCCAGGCAGGTCAGGGCGAAACCTTGGGCAAGTTTCCTTACTCCACATGCCTAATAATAATCCTTCCAAAAAAACACAATAATAAAATTGGTTATTTCAATCCATGACTGTGTGTGGGACACTGCTGTGCGCAATTGACTGCCGCGATTCGCCCAGAAATATATAGTCAATTCACTTTACAGTATATTCTGTAAAGCGCTTTGGGACATTGATAAGATGTGGAAAGCGCTATATCAAATGCAAGGATTATTATGCAGTGAAACACTCTCCAGGATCTGGACCCCAGTCGTGTCCCGGGTTACAAGCAGAGAACTTCGAGCTCACTCAGGTCAAGTCCAAGATGCACTCTTACCTCATCCAAAATCCAAAATCAGCTCAGTGAAGACATGGACAGAATCACAAAGAAGCGTGCATCAGGACCTCAGTCCTTCAAACCCCTTTATAAGCAGCACAGTCTTTATTAATTGTTTGGTCTTTGATCGTGTTAATAATTAACCAGCTAATTTGACATGATATCGTAGAAGCCCGTTTATCCATGACTCGATGCACCGGCACTTCCGTATAACCGGCACGCCCACAAAAAAGTTCCCATTCGATAAACCGGAACTTATCCAGAACAATAGTAGTAGAGCATTTGTAAATGCATAAATAATAACATAATAACAGAATATTATATTGGTACTTATTGTTTAAACTACTCTCTTGCGTTTTTTACCTTTGCTGGTAGATGCTGCGCTTGAAGATGCTGCGGTTGAGGTTTATAGTCCAGCAATTTTTTTAAAAATGGAGCACGCCAAGCGGGTGAAAAAAACAGAGCGCGTATGATTTTAAAGTCATACTAGCAGCAAGCCGATAACGCTAACCGATAACCCACATTGTCGTGCAGATGCAGTTTTTCAGTTTGCCACTAGTAGAGGTTAGAGCTTCGGCTTGCAGCTAGTAAAGTCGCGTGACTTTAAAATCGCACTAACGATTTTTTCACACCCTTGGCTCCATTTAAAAAAGAATTGCTGGACTGTAAATGTCAATCAGTAAAGGTGAGAAGCACAAGAGAGTAGTTTTAACAATAAGTACCAATATAATATTCAATATAATATTCTGTAATTATCTGTTATTACTTAGTCTGGTGTGTATGGTGTGTGTTAAAAGAACTTTGATTTTTTTGTCGTGGGTTTTTGGCCGCAGGCCGCCCAAATATCCAGCAGGCGCTTTAACCAGCATTGGCCGGGTCCCGTGTGTGCCGGATAAACGGGCTTCTACTGTCGTTAAAACAACCACATTGGAGGCCATTGTATTTTTGGAACTATTGATAAATAATCTTGAAGCGTAAGCTGATACTGATCATCCTTGGAACTGCTTATGAAGCATCTTGTGCAATTTTTGCTTCGAGCTTCACATTTATCTTTACTTCTGAATAACTAAATTGTAAAACTCTATCTGCCGTGATTTTTCTTTGAAGTTATAGAACAATTAAATGAAATGTATATGAAACAGATAATGCTAATTTGTTTTGCGCACAATGAAAGGCACTATACAAATTTAATTTTGTTGTAAGTAAGTCAATTCAACAAAGTAAGTTTGCATAATCTGCATTTTGAAAAATTGTTAATGATCAACAGCTGCTTTCATAAAACTTGTTATGCACCTAAACTATTGGGAGTGGGAGGTACAGTGGGAGCTGGAGGTACTGCAAACCTTTTGTTTGTTCTGAAATCCCCAAACTTCGGATAAATTGAAAGATTCTTACGAACAACAACAAAATTACACTTATAGAGCGCCTTTCACATAGGTAGATGTCCCAAGGCGCTGAGGAGAACCGCAGATAACAATGTCCATTCTGACATCAAAGTGACCTCACGTATCGTGACACATTGATATTTATTGCATGATGGGGACACTAAAGTGAATGATTAATTAAGCAATAAATATGTCACCAAAACAGTAAATGGCTTTTGTATTCGTGTGATAGACAAACACTTAGGGAAACTAAACAAGTGGCTGAATCCAGGAAGAAAATGCACAGCATTGATATTGGGTGTTAATCTAACAAGTGGATCAACTCACCTCATTGTAGTGAACATCTTGCATTCCTACATCTTCCATCATGGCAGCTTCTTCATCTATATTAGGTGTGATCACTTTAAAAGCTGTGCAACCTTGTTTAAATACAGCTGGAACAAATAACAGAAGCATGTTGTGATACTAGATATCCACACCTCAGTTTTATCTGGATTATCTTAATTAATCCATGGCCCTAATGCAAAAAAAGGATGATAATGCACATCAACAACTAAAATTACATTTATACAGCCCCTTTCACGTCAAGAGGAAGTCCCAAGGCGCTGGACAGTCTTTGCAGGATTTTGCAGTCTTTGTGGAAAATGATGATTGATCTTGAAATGGGCCTTGAACAAGACAAGTGAAGGGGCAAGGTGGAGGGGAATGCTATCCAGAGGATGGGTGAAGAATGGTGAAAGGCTTTACCTCTAATGATGAAGCGTGCAGGGTGGGGAGATTGGAAGCAGGCAGTTGCAAGCAGTTAACTGCACAGTTATAAGAAAGGCTTGGTAAGAAATATTTATTTTCCTCTTGATGAAGCACTGGACTAATTCTAAATGCTTTCCATCATCTCTTCTTTTCAATCAAATAATCATATGATGGTGCAGCATAGAGGCAAGGCAGTCGATTCTGCACTTCATCTAATATATTCTCAATTTCTCTGCTAATGTTTTTCTCCATATGGGCCATCTAATCTGTTCCCACCCTATACTCTTTAATGTTTTACTTTCCAATTTATTTTTAATAGAGTTTATGGCTGTTTCATCATTGGTTTGTGGCAGAGAATTCCACATTCTCCTTTTCCTTTGTATTCCATTTCTTAGCCTAATAATAATTTGTACATTTGATGTAGCACTTTTCATGTTGGGAGGACATTTCAAAGTGATGCATTGGATTTACTATAAAATGTAATAATTGTGTATTTTGTAGGTGAATGTGGCATCAATTTGCACACAGCAGTGTCTACAACTAAAAACAACTAAAAAGAACCATTTACATAGTGCTTTGATGCAAGTAGTGTTTCAGAGCCTTTAACAGCTTTAGCCGAGTCTTGTAGCTCAGTGGTTAGAACACTCGCCTTGCAAGCGAGAGACCTGGGTTCAGTTCCAGACAGGGCGAAACCTTGGGCAAGTTTCCTTAATCCACATATCTGATAATAATCCCTCAAAAAAAACAATAATAAATTGATCATTTCAATCTACGACTATTTGTGGGGCACTGCTATACACAATTGGCTGCCACATTTCACCCATTAAGTACAAAGTTAATTTACTTTACAGCATATTTTGTGAAGTGTTTTGAGACATCTAGAAGACGTGAAAAGCACTAGATAAAATGAAAGGATTATTATTATATTATTATTGTCTTAGAAAGGTCATGTGAAGTAGGAAGAGAGAAAAAAGTTTTTTAGAATAACAATATGAACTTCAATTCATCCCCCGGCTTATGTTTCACGAGTCTGTAACTCATAAATCAAAGCCAGGGAGGAGTGATGATATGAAGTAGAACATCAGTTTAGCTATGACATGAGTCAGATGTTATATTTAGATTCACACATTATATTATACCGATATGACTCCATCCTTGCCCTAAGATGGACTCCATCCTTGCCAGCAGGACCAAAGTAACACGAGTATTCCTAAGTCATGCTCAGTGATAGATAAATTAGAGCCAAGTGCAAGCCAAGTGTCTTGTACAGCTGATTGAAACTGATTGAAGCTAATTGAATTCTTAGTAGATAGACCATGAATCACTTTACTGCGCTGTTACAATCTGTTCAATTCATTTTCAAATGGAATTAATTAAATATCTAAAATGGATAGTTTTACAGGAGAGAAAGGCAAAAATAACAACTTGCATTTATACAGCACCCTTTATATGGGGAATGTCACAGAGCGCTTAACAGCAGGATGGACTGATGCCAAACTGGAAATCAGGGATATCATGGTTGAGAACATGATATGAAAATGGGCAAAGAGAGGCCAACATGGAGGGATTGAGGTAAGGAATTCCAGAGATTTGAGACATAGTGGTTGAAAGCACGGCTGCCAATTGTGGAGTGCGGTGACTAGGAGTCCTGTAGCTCAGTGGTTAGAGCAGTCGTCTTACAAGCATGAGATCTATGTTTCAAATCCAGGCAAGGCGAAACCTTGGGCAAGTTTCCTTACTCCACACGCCTAATAATAACCCATCCCTCCAAAAAACCTATAATTGGTCATTTCAATTCATGACTGTTTGTGGGACACTGCTGTGCGCGTTTGGCTGCCCTGTTTCGCCCACAAATATACAGTCAATTCACTTTACAGTATATTCTATGAAGTGCTTTGAGATGTTTAGAAGACATGACAAGCGCTATATCAAATGCAAGGATTATGATTATTATTATACATATGTGCACCAGACCTGTTGGCAGTTGAGCAAAAGGTGCTGGGTAGAGGAGTGGTATATGAGCAGATCAGAGAGGTAGGGAGGCACCATGGCTTGAAAAGATTTGAAAGTGAAGAGTTTTTTTTAAAAAAAATTCAATCCATTTTGCAATTCTGCAACCGAGAGACAATGGAGCCTGGCAAGAACTAGTTCGATGGGAGTACAGAGTCAGGTATGGGTAAGGACACTAGACAGAGTTTTGAACCATTTATACTTGCATTTGATATAGCAGCCTCATCATACCATTGAAAAGTCTCAAATCACTTCAGGGGATTTGCTTTAAAGTGGATTCACTGTGTCTTCTGTGTTTGGCAGCAGCCAATTTGTGAAAGCACAAACAGCCAATTTTATTTGGGGGATTGTTGGTCAGGAATCTCCTTTTTCTTTTCACTTCAGTTTAATGTCTCATCCTAAGGACGGCACCTCCATCAATGCATTGGAGTGTCACCTTAGACAATGTGATTAGGAACATAGGAGCAGCAGTAGGCTATTCAGCCCTTCAGCCTGTTCCACCATTTAATTAGATAATGGCTGATCTGTACCTCAACTAATCTTTTATTTCCACTTTCCCCCCATATCACTTTATATCCTGACTACTAAAAATCTGTCGATCACAGTCTTGAAGGTGTGGATTGATTCCAAGTCCTAAAGTGGGGCTTCAACCCACAACCTTTTGACTCAGAGCCGAGTGCTACCACTGAACTAGGTTGACAAGCATTTGAACCTCGTTAGGCAAGTGAACAAACTGAATGAATTGCTCTTTCAAAGAGCCAGCATAACAACAACATTACACTTGTACAGCACCTTTGCTTAGAGCATAGACATGATTGACCAAATGGCATTTTCCTGTGCTATAAATTTCCATGGTTCTAATGTTTCAGAAGCTCTCTGTAGTTTCACATTTATCAATTGTTTTCTTAGTCAACCATGTACAGTAAAAGCCCGTTTATCCGGCACCCGATCAACCATATATAGACCTGTTGGCAGTTATAGATATGTTCCCTATAACTGGCACACAAAAAAAGTTCCCAATCGATTAACCGGAATTTATCCGGAAAAATGCATTTTTGTAAAAAAAATTTTTTTTTGTGTTTTCGGCCGAATATCCAGCACGTGCTTTAACCGGCATTGGCTAGGTCCCGAGGGTGCCGGATAAACGGGCTTTTACTGTATATAATTTTAAGATGTATAAAGAACTTTATTAAATTGTGTGAATGTAAACATGCATGGGATTCCAAAGGGACAAAGACTTATGAATAGGAATAATGTTTATTCATTTTGAGCACAGAAAGAAAATAGCCTTCCTGTATAAAATTAAACTAGTTCAGGAGCTAAAAACAAGTGCATTTGCTTAATGTCCTGTGCTGCTTGTCCAGCATCAGGCTGTTAGTATAGAGGCGAACATATTTTTAGCTTGCAAAATAAGGGGTTTATTTTCAACAAATAATAATGTTACCATTCTGCTTAACAAATCCAGCATTCATCAAGATAAGCTTGGCAATTTACAGCATATTGCCATTGACCAAGAAAGTAATATTATTTGAAAATTGCTCAACTTTTTCTTTCATTACATCTGTATTTATTGCTATTTGAGAAAGAATTATCAACTTGGGGACCCAGAGGTACCCAATGAACAAAACCTAAACAAAGAACAAACATTACCATTCTGCCCAAGATTCCTGATGCATAACAACACACGGCTTTGTTGTACTTTAGCAGTTTTTAGTGCTCAGGCACCAACATGACTTGTTCCACGATGCAAATTTTACTACGTGAATGTCCTTTGTACTCATTAAACACTATCAGTAAAATGGCTGATGTGTCAGAAATAACAGTGCAAAAGTCAAATAGACAAAATGATAAGTTCTTACGTTACCTAAGTTTGGAATGGGGCAATAACTTGAAATATTCATTTGTAAGATAAATATTTGGCATGTTGCAGAGTTTCAGAATCTTGGTGCTGGTGACTTAAATTTCTAGTTAAATTGTTTTTACAATCTTTGGCAAAGTTAGTTTCTCTAAAACTAAATTATTTTACTGGTTTATAATTATAATTAGGGCTGGCTAATGATTCCAATGTATGGAATTTAAAAGATCTACAATTTATTTCCAAAATTATCAAATAGATCCACATACTCAATATACCTCAGTGCTTCTCACAAAACATTAATGTTATCTGCACAAATACATCACCTAGACCACCCATTACCGCACTCATACTTTGGTGCTGCCAGTAATCAAAAGTTTAGCTCCCAGCTTTGGTTCCTGTTTCATTTGGCTATCTAAGTGTACATCTGAGTTTTTTTTATTGAACAACCAGAGTGTCGAGATGCATCAAGATTAAAAACTGGTTTAACGCCTGTGACATTGTAGGAGGATGGTTAGAAAACAACAACAAAATTACATTTATAGAGCACCTTTCACGTCGACATCTTCTGAGATCTTACCTCTGACATGAGATTGACTCACAGATGAGATACACGTTCTCACAGACTGGCATGATGTAAATTGGGTTCCTTTGGAGGGACTCACTTCATTCACTTAACACCATTATCCTTTGTGGGGCACCATTTCTATTGCTATTTTTCCACCTAGTACTTTGTCAATCCCATTGCTTCCTTTATTCCGTCATGACCCTAGATGACACTTTCCCTGGTACAACTAAAACATTTTTTATGTGATTTTTACATAATGATGATTTTATGATGAGGCCAGCAGCTGTGCTCGACTGGCACCGGCCTCCTGCTTAACCCTCTGACCCACCATTGCAGGTCATGCTTTCAGCCACTATGCCCCCAAAGTCTATAAAAATAATCCTTCTATTTTATATAATGCTTTTCACATCTTATAGATGTCTTCACAGAATATTCTGTAAAGTGAATTGACTATATATTTATGGGTGAATGCAGCAGTCAATTGTGCACAGCAGTGTCCCACAAATAGTCATGGATTGAAGTGACTAATTTATGATATATTTTTTAAGAGATCATTATCCTGGAAAAGCGATCTACCAATCGACTAACAACTGGATTCCTACATACTGCTAGGTAAACAAAGGCATGTGGAGTAAGGAAACTTGCTCAACATTTTACTCTTCCAAGAGTAAAAGCCAAATCTCTCGCTTGCAAGGTGGGTACTCTCACCACTGAGCTACAGGATTCTTCAACTCTGGAACAGTCTCCCTCAATCCTTCCCCTTTTTCAAGTCCCATCTGAAAACCTTCTTGTTCGACCGTGCTTACGGCCACCTACCCACCCCTCCAGCTTGGAGGTCGGGTCTGCCACTGTTAAGTGCTCTGGGACATAACGCTGTGGAGAGGGCACTATATAAGTGCAAGTTGTTGTATTTGAGTGAATTGAAAAATGGTGAACTCTGGATAGTTTCCAGTACCAAAATACAGTTTGACATAATAATTGTAATCTGTGCTGAGTTAACTGATTTTTGAAATCCTCATTAAAAAGTTGATATTTTACCTCCAACTTGTTCTCCTTACCTTTCCTTTTGAGATATTCAGCCACTAGTGCTGCTACATGGACATAGCACATTGCTGCCTGAAAACAAACAGAACACAGCATTACTAGTACACTATCCTGAGCATCTGTGAGTAACTCTTCTAATGGTCCCGTTAGTAAAGGTAACAGTGGACTTTTTGAAAAAAATGTTGTAGGTAGGATTTGTGGTCTATGCTGAGTTAACTGATTTCAGCAAGGAATAGCTTTAGAACCTCTCATGACCTTAACAGTTTTTGATTTGTTAATAAAGAGGAAAATCAGCTTGAGTCGTCCCTCTCAATTGCTAACATCCAGAGAGCTCTGCAGAAAAGTGTATGTGTGTGTATATAGAGTCAGATGAGGATCTGTTCTGTTTCAGCTGCATTGCCTACAAAGGCTGAATAGTCCGGCAATGCTCAGTTTCGAGGATCATAGGAGAATGGCTATTTCGGCGACCGGGCAAGTGGTAACCTTGTATAAGGAAAAACAAGTTTTTCTTCTCCTTCGGGAGAAGAGCAAAGGGCAGAACATTAGCTAAATTACTCCTATGATATCCAACCTTCTACGTTACTTTTGAAAAATAGGAATTTTAAGAGAGCAATAGGCAGACAGCAACCACCTGTGCACTACACAAATACCCACAATTTCATTAATTAACTAAATGAATAGCAATACCAGTGTGGGTATCTATCATATACAATATTGACCCCTATTTGCATATTAATAATCCACAAAATAAACCAGAAGGGAAGTGCAGTATACATCTGATAGATGAGCTGTCACTATTTAATTAACAGAAGGAACAACAACTTGCATTCATATAGCACCCTCCACTCTGAGCGGCGTCTCAGAGCGCGTCTCCATGGCGGAGCCAAAGTCCGAGCCAGGGGGTGGGGTTTTTGTGGCCATCAGCATGGCCGAAGAGAGAGGTCTTCAGTCATGACATGAAGATAGGAAAGGAGGGGGGCGAGACAATGGTTGAGGGAGGGAGTTCCAATGTTTTGGGGCATAGCAGCTGAAAGCACGGCCGCTGATGGAGCAGAGGATGTGGGGGACAATGAGGAGGCCAGACCAGGAAGAGCGGAGGCAGTTGGCACTGCTGTGAGGAGAGAGGAGGTTAGAGTGATAGGGCGGTGCAGAGGTGTGGAGGGATTTAAACACAAGAGTGAGGATCTTGAAGTTGATCCGCTCTGTGATAGGGAGCCAGTGGAGTTTGACAAGGAACAGATAGTAAAGAATGTCAATGAAAAACATCAATCTGTATAGCAAGAACATTTATACAATGCCAGTCACATAAGACAACATCACAAAATGTGAGCAATTGTTGTGGTAGCGACGGAGCAAGAAATGGGATACGAATGGCACAATAAATGCTATTTTGGTAAAAGGAGACTTTTTAAAAGCAAAGAGGATTACAAAGTTGAAGTAGATTATGAAGAGTTCCAGGGATCAGTGTGGTGGCTAAACACTTAAGTCACTGATGTTGGGATAATGCAAAAGCAGAAAGTCTGAGTTAAGAAAAATGGATGAAGGGTCTGGGATGTTGGGCTGAAGATGGGAACGGAGGGATTTAAAGGATACGGAGTAAGTGAGGCTAGGGAAAAAAGGACGTGATGGGAATATAGAGCAGGACGTGGGCCTCGGAGTTCTTACACGAGTTTGTGAAGGATACAACCTGGATAGTCTGAATGCAATGGGCAGGAATTCAGACTAAAGCACCTTGAACATGGAATGGTAGCACACAGCTACGTCAATGGGTGGCAACAACATTTTCATGGACTTTGACAAGAGAAGGAATTTCAATAGAAGCCACAGTCCACTCCAAGGGTACAACGTTCCAAGTCCTATCACAAGGACTATCATTTCTTGAGCATCCAGCTAAGATCAAGTTTAATATCTGTTCTTATCGAGTTTCGCTCACAAAATATATTGTCAATTCACTTCACGACATATTCTGCGAAGCACTTGATATTTCTATGACGTGATAAGGCATTATATCAAATGCAAGAATTATTACTGTTATCAGTTCCTTCTTAGGCTGTGCACCTGACCTTACTCTCCCTTTTGTTGTTATTCGGGGTAAGATCATGTACCTCCCCATGATTTATTCAACAGGGTGGAGCTATTGCTTGGAAATCAACGTCTTCAGCCCTTTGTTGGCTGAGATAGGAAAAGCAGAGGGCTGCGATTTCAGGAGTTTGACTGGTCCTCACAAAGAGGAGTGAAGAAAGTGGATCTAACTTGAGCACTTGGTCACCAGGCTCAGAC
This sequence comes from Hydrolagus colliei, assembly GCA_035084275.1. Classification (NCBI taxonomy): domain Eukaryota; kingdom Metazoa; phylum Chordata; class Chondrichthyes; order Chimaeriformes; family Chimaeridae; genus Hydrolagus; species Hydrolagus colliei. The sequence continues at coordinate 43,780,852 of CM068745.1, read as the reverse complement.
TGGGTCACAAAGGCAATCCGAACACTTGACTTACTTGAGTGGTCATGAAATGAGGAATTGTTTCTTTATCTCCTACTTTATCCTCCATTGACGTTTAGGTTATCATATTTGGATGCAGAAACTGATTCCATTTAGTTGGTGGGGTGGGGGGGGGGGGACAGCAGGGAAGATTAGGCAAACCTCACTAACCAAACAACAACAACACTGGAGCTCTATAGATACTTGAAAACTGAGATATTTATTTCAAAAGTAAAAGTCTTAAGGGATATGGACTCGCAAGGTGTCCCGCCACCTTGGGATGTCCTCCCGACGTGAAAGGCACTATACAAATCAAATTTTGTTGTTGTATGGAGAAGACACTAAAATGGTCTTAACAGACCATGTGTGATTTAATAAAATGGTGAAACAGACTAGCTTACTGACTCTTGGTCTTGTTACTTTATACATTGATTTTATATTGAACTGGAAGCACAATTACTGAAGCAGAACACGTAGTTTTTATACGGGATGGATTTGGGAGTAAAATCACTTTCATCACTTCCCTCACAATTGTTTGGTGCTGTGACTTTCCTATCTTTGAACCTGCTAAGGTTTTGAATGTTGGAAGACAATTTCCAAGGCAGATAAAACCACCTGGAGTAGGGTAACCCTTGGTTAAGAAATGGATAACCACTTGTATTGTGTTGTTATCATACAAACATCTAGCAGGCCTTTAAGAACTAAACTGTTTGAAACACACAAGCAATAAACTTTCGATAAAAAAAACTGTTGAACTGCAAATTGTTAAAAAGCTGCTCCCAGGCCACACTGCTCAAGCCGCCTTGTGTTCACAATTACCTCTGACAGATCTCCATTTTTGACATGGATTTTTGCCATACTGTCCAGCCAGGTTTTCCTCAGCTCTGGAGTACTGGCATAAGATTTTGCCAGACTGTACTGCAGATCCACCAGCATTTCGGGATCATTTTCATGCTCTTTCATTTGAGCAGTAGCCATTAGTACCGTGCGAATACGCTTTGTTAAGTCTTTAACCTCAGAAGGGAATCCAGTAGACTGTAATAAAGCAAAACATAGATAACTAACATCTCCAAACTTTGTTGGGCAAGCAGAACACTTAATAAAGGTACCTATGGATTTGTAATTACACTAATACAGTGAGACCACAAATACTAAATCCCAACTGATCATATATTGAACAGATGGAGTGAAATATTGTCAGACTAAGCACATTCGTTTTTACAATGTTTGCAGTAAGTTTTTCCACAACAACAAAATTACAATTTTTTTTCTAGCATCTTGTGACATCCTCCCAACGTGAAAGGCTCTATGAGAAATTTTGTTATTGATGTTCACATCGGGAGAACGCCTAGAGATCCAACTACAGTAAAAGCCTGTTTATCCGTGACCCGATCAACCGTAACTTCCGTATAACTGGCACCTCCAAAAAAAAAAGTTTTTTTCCCTTGCATCGCGTCCGCCATTGTCGAAGTTATCGATAGACTGTACACCTGTACCCCAGCATCAAACCAGGCAACTACCAGCCAAGGTGATTCTTAGGGTGAATTTTTTGGTGAATAACAAGGGTCTGTTATTATCTGTTATTATTTAGCCTATTATTAAAACGGTATGTGTTAAAATAAGATAATTTTTTTTGTGTTGGGTTTTTGGCGTCGGATATTCGACCGAATATCCAGCATGCCGTTTAACCGGCATTGGCCAGGTCCCAAGGGCGCCAGATAAACGGGCTTTTACTGTACTTTAAATGATCATCAGGTTGGCTAATCCAAAATTGAAAGTAGCGGAAAAATTTTACATCTAGCAAAGAAATACCGAAGATGGCAGCTCACCTTAACAGCTTTATCACTGTTGGCACAATTGTTAACAATGGCGAGTGACTGCTGGAATCTGGTTCCTCCTATCCCAACCACATCCGCTATCAGCTGACTTACAGCGATGATCACCTGCAGAAACCAATGTAGCGATTAACATTCCAAACACAAATGGACATTTTCCCATGGTTTTGGGTGCACTGAAATCCCTCTAACCTGTTTAATTCAATTTGAATACCATATATGGGCAACCTTTTATGGTTAAATTATACATTTTCCTGAATGCATTACAGTAAACCTCAGTTGGGGCCACACATGTAATACATCAAGAATGAGTTATGTCAAACTCGCAGAAGTCGTATCATTCAAAGTCTAAAAATTTTAATTTTCAGATCCATCATTTTCTAGAACAACTATTTTCTTACACTTTTCAACTGTAGCTCTGTGGTCAGAGCACTTTAGTACTTGCTCTGATGTGAAAACCGCTCTAAAAATTAAATTTTGTTGTTGTAGTAGAGTACTCGCTTTGATTTGATACAGAGCGATATAGTTCACATTTTCATAATCAAAACACTTCACAGAATAGATTGTAAAGTGTATATTTTATATTTGTGGGTGACACACGGTAGCCAATTGCGCTCAGCAGTCAGCAATCCCACAAATAGTCGTGGATTGAAGTGACCAATTTAGAATTATTTTTCTTGACGGATTATTATCAGGCATGTGGAGTAAGGAAACTTGCCCAGGGTTTCACCCTGCTGGGAATCAAACCTAGATCTCTTGCTTGCAAAGCAAGTACTCTAACCACTGAGATACAGGATTCCACAATGGGTTGTTTCTAAGACCAATTTAGAAAAAAAGCGTTGGAAGTTGGGGGAGGGGAATCAACATGGGCTTTCAAGTAAATAGCAGAATTGCTGTCCGCAAACAATAGGTAACTTTCAAATCATTGCAGCTGAACATATTATCCACATCTCATATTCAAGCATCACAGTGTGAAAATGAACATTGCAAAAGCAATAATGTAATCCATGTTATCGATTGCAACATTCATGAATTTGCAACAGTAAGATTGAGTTATGCAAGAGCAGTGAAAATGCTGACACATTCTTGGATCCTGCACCTGGTGCAACACACCACAACACAATGAAACTAGAATTTCCTTAAAAACGCAATGCATCCGAAGTGAAGCATCTGTGCAGATTCGGACCATATCACTGACCTGCAAGTGAGTTCTCACAAACGATCTTCTTCTTGTGTACTCAAAGTTGTTCCTCATTAAGAAATAAAGAAGTGTGGAAGCTTCACTTCTGATCGTGCTCAGTTTGGAGTTGCAGCACTTCAAAATCTCATAGCAGAGTGCAGCACACGTATCAGCTCTGCCTTCAAAGAACGTGGATGGAAACTGGGAGAACAGAAGGTTTACGAAGCTGAGCTGGTGCTAAGTGGAAAAACTATGTGCAAACTTCAAGGTGGCAGCAAGCTCATCGCAATTCAATCTTTACATTTGATATCCAGTAACCCCCACCCACCTTATCAGACTCCAGATATCCAGAATTCCAACCCAGCCAGAATGCGCCCAACACCAATTTTAAAAAAATTCTGCAGGCTCGAATGTAGAAAGTCCACTCTCCTAGCGCTTGCTCATGCCACATTGAACAGCCTCACCGCTTTTGCTGACCTTCACAGTGGCCAAGGATATCAACTTTGACTCAGTTTGAATCCTGTGAGCAGAAGACAGCTTATTCTCTATCTTCTGCTTGTGGGATTCAAGCAATTACAATGCCCGTGCCAACTTGTGTGGCATTTTGTTGCACTGAAAAATGCTGGTACACATTCGTATTGACATTGTAATCACTCTTAGCCAGAAATTCCAGGTTGCCACCAGATCTCCCCATCACTCGCCCCCAGCCACATACACATTAATTTGGCTAGCCAGGGTTTAAATGTATAGTTTTTCAAATTGGGAGGCTGTCTCGAACTGCTACATCTGATTTACTGTAATATGCAATAACTGGATATTTGAGGAGAACTCAGCATTCATTTTGTGCACAGCAATGACCCACAAACACCTATGCAGTGGCTGAAGGAGAAACCATACTAGCTTACAAAAGAAAGATAAAATCCCAAAAGGAGTAAACTACAGGAGTATGGAGAAATTGAAGGTAAATGGACTGAAACAATTGCTCTTAAAAGAGCCAGCTTGATAACAATGGGTCGAATGGCCTTCTTCTGTGCTATAAAATAATTAGGATTCTAAGTGAATGACCAATTTTAACTGAGAAATTGTTAGCGAAGAAACCAAAATAAACTCCCTTCTCTTCAAATAGCACCATATTGATCTTTAATGTTTACCTGAACAAGCAGATGGGATATCAGTTTAATGTCTCATTTGAAGGATGAAAATATAGTACATTGGAGTGTCAGCCAAGACAGTGAGTTCAGAATCTAACTTAAAGGTGAGCTTAATACCACTGAGCCGGGATAATAACCTTTTAAGAACTTACTTACCTTGTACACTAGGTTCCTCAAAGCAGCAAACACGTACTTTAATGCCATTTCTGACTGGTTGATTTGGAGGAAGCAAAGAAGAACATCAAAAACTTTTTTCATCAGTGGGTTGTGTCCGTGATCAGCAAGGAGCTGGCCCTAGAAACAACAACAGAAAGTCAAGAGATCAAATACAGAGTGAACAATACATCATTTATACTTCTATCAAACGCAATATAATCCCAAAGAACATAATAACTTGCTAGAAATCATGTATGAATACTTTGAAAATATTATCAGATTAATTATTGTATACATATAGGATAGTTTTTTATTGTTAATTTAAAAAATACACGAAGACTTGGCATTTTTCCACTTAAGTTTTATTGCTTGTTTTCTTGGCAGATGTAGATTTACAGCACAAAGTGTTACCCTCCACTTTATGTGCAGCAGACTTGCCTCCTGCCAAACAGGCACCATGGCGTCCAAAAACTGTTTAGAAAAAGGAAATGGGGAAATCGTGCAAAACTTTCAATCTGTACACATTGATTTCACACAAAGATACTTTGATGGAAAGAAAAGTGGGAATTGAGGAAAATTAGAGTCATAGAATTTACTGCGGAGAACAACAAAACAAAACAACAGCATTACATTTGTATAGTGGCTTTCACGTCGGTAGGATGTCCCAGGTGACCATTTGGCCAATTCAAAGCAATGTTAGTGCTAATTCCTACAGTGGAGCTACATGCTCTAAATACTTTAAAAGTAAATAATAATAATAATCCTTGCATTTGATATAGCGCTTTTCACCTCTTCTAGACTTCTCAATTCTCTACTCATTCCACATATAGAACCCCAACTGTGCATCACCACCAGTGCAAGGTTTCTGGAGTTGATGGATCTGTGTCCAAAGGGTCGCCCCACCTTTGTATTTTGTAGCCCTTTAACAGCTGCTACATAGACACAAGATTCCCTTTTAATGTTTTCTTGCATGCATTACCTCTAATTAATTCTTAGCTCATCTATCCAAAACAAATGTACTAAAATCTCCTGTGCAAAAAAGCATTGTATTATATGCCATTTACTTTGGCTTTCATACTCCTTTGGGCTCCCTTTCATGCCAAAGCTTTGTGGTTCACAATATGTGTGGAGATTCTGGACTTATACAAAACTTTGAGCTGTTTATCAGTCCCTAAACATTTCCAAGCAGTTTGGTATCAGGCAATTAGATTTGTTATACTCCAAATAACAAAAGAAAGAGAGGAATACAGAAGCAAAACAGGTCATATTTTCTCAGTATCATTAATTTGTCTAGTAGAAATGCGTAGCAGTACACTGGTATGAAATGCAATCTCACATGCCTCCTGCTGGTAAAGCTATGCAAATCTTCTGTAAAAAATTGCTGTCTTTTTTTTGCCCGTCCACGTTGGTTCCATTTTTCCTTTGCTGCATTGAAAAGCAGTTACAATTTTAGCAAATATGACTCTGCTGCATGCAACCAAAATCTGGTCCACTACATTTGTATTGTAAGTCCCAGGAAGCTGGTAATAAAAATATCTCAACTGAATGCACTTTTATCTCTTCAGTTGCATAAACATCCCTGGGGTGGTTCAAGCTATTCAATCTGATCCTCCCCACCCCCCACCCCCCAATGACTACACCATAGGACTACTGCTGTAAATGTGCTGAGGCATTTCAGTCTTGTAACCGTGTAAATACATTTATTAGAAAACAACTGCATGAGATTATATAGAGTATTATAGAGTGCATAGGTGGAATATGATAGAGTGATATGGCACAAAACAGGCCAATCAGCCCAACTAGTCCATTATCTGTATTCATACTCCACATTTGCCCCCACCCCTCCTATTAATACCTCAACTCCGTAATTTATATAAGTTCTCTTAAATATATGGATGCTATTCGTTTTGGCCACAGCTTCTGGCAGATTCAATTTTTAAAAGTGAAATGTTTGAACTCATTTAGATTTGAACTCTCCGTTTCCTTTCTTAAGATTCATGGTGATTATCGCAATATAAACATTGTATCACATGATCTTTTCTGAACGAGCTGTACATGATATTTATTGTTCATTTTATGGTCTTTTGCTCTGCTTATATTTCAATTTCAGGAAAGAATACAACGGAATTAAATGTTATCTTTATGTTGATGGATAACACAACCTAAAGCAATCTGAGATACCCAGCAGATTTTATTGCAATTTGAAACATTGCAAAATCCATGAAGCATTTCTCAATGTCTGAGATGATGATTGATAATTAACTCTCTAATTATTTCAACCACTTATGAGGCTCGAGGTGAAACTCCACAGATTAATTTGTTCAATTCACCATTTAAAAAAAAAAGCACAATGTTTCTTAGGTCAAGGGGTGTTGGGCAGATTCAAAAATACTTCGTAAATTTTTTTTTTGTTAGGAGTAAAAAAGCCAGCTGCATACATAGAACACCTATTGCATTAGAACAGTGAAGACTTTTCTTGTTTTTCACATTTACAGCAGAATGCAATTTGTCCAAAAAACACAAAGTCCCTGCATTTTAGAGTACATTCTGTAGAATGGCCATTTGTGACCAGGGTTCCATCTGCTTCCTTGACCCATTAGTCGCCTTCGATATCATGGCCCACCACCATCTCTCCTCCCACCTCAACTTTCAAGTTTCTATCTTTGACTGGTTCAGGTCTTATCTTTCACATCGCCTCTACTTTGTGTCTGCCAATGGCTTTACTTCCAGCCCCCGCACTGTTTTGTGCAGCATTCCTCAGGGCTCTGTCCTTGGTCCCGTTCTCTTCACCCTCTACATGCTACCCTCAGTGACATAATCAGCAGACATGGGGTATATTTCCAAATGTACGCGGATCACACTCAACTCTGTCTCTCCACTTCTCCGTTCTGAAGACCCCACTTTTCGATCGTGCCTTCTGTCGCCCTCCCACCTCTCTCCCTCCCCTCTACACTGCCCATCCCCATGCTCGGGTCTCGACCCCTGACTGTTCGGCGCCTTGGGACATCCTCATTCATTGACCTCCTGACATGAAAGGTACTAAATCAAACATAAGGATTTATTATTACCATCATACCTTAAAAACCTGTGTGAATAAAGCCATTATGTCCAGAACAGTCAGGCATACTTCTGTCGCAATGTTCGCCTCCAGCAAGGATTGTTGAATAATGTCAGCATCAGAATGGCCATAGCCTGAATAAGAATAAAACAAACCAGTTACGTGAATGTTTAATACCACTGATCTTGAAAAATTTGACTTGCTGTTATATCAACACTCTGCACCTTTAAACAAAAGTATTAAGCCATTGATTCCTAGTGAGATGCAATATGTTACCTTAGCTCGTGTATACAGTTGTGGGTGTAGCTGTGGAGAAAGATGCAATGTGAATGGATATCTGTTCATTTTATTACTGATGTGATCTGTAGGTCACAACGGTTAGAGACAACTTGTAGTTCAGTGGTTGTAGCACTCGCCGTACAAGCAAGAAACCTGAGTTCATTTCCATGGGCAAGTTTCCTTACTCCACATGTTTAATAATACTCCCTCACAAAAAACAATAATAAATTGGTCAATTCAATCCATGATTGTTTATGGGACACTGCTGTGAGCAATTGGCTGCCGCATGTCGCTCACAAATATACAGTCAATTCACTTTAGAGTACCGTATATCTCCGCGTATAAGGCGCACCCGCGTATAAGGCGCACCCCCCGTTTTTGACCTTTTCTTGGTGAAAAAAAACGGAAGCATTTTCAATGATATTGCCGGCAGAAGGGAGGAGAGACAGGTAGGTAGGGAGAGAGAGAGGCAGGCAGGCAGGCAGCCAGGGAGGGAGAGAGGGAGGCAGAGAGAGAGAGAGGGAGAGAGGCAGGCCGGAAGCCCGGGAGAGAGAGAGGGAGAGAGGCAGGCCGGCAGCCAGGGAGGGAGGGAGAGAGAGAGGGAGAGACGCAGGCCGGCAGCCCGGGAGAGAGAGAGGGAGAGAGGCAGGCCGGCAGCCCGGGAGAGAGAGAGGGAGAGAGACAGGTCGGCAGCCTGGGAGAGAGAGAGGGAGAGAGGCAGGCCGGCAGCCCGGGAGAGAGAGAGGGAAAGAGGCAGGCCGGCAGCCCGGGAGAGAGGCAGGCCGGCAGTGTAAAAAAAATAATAAATTTGTCGCTTCAATCCATGACTATTTGTGGGACATTGCTATGTGCAATTAGTGGTCGTGTTTTGCCCACAAAATATACGCTACAGTATATTCTTTGAGACATCTCAAAGACAGGATAATGTGCTATATCAAAGGCAAGGATTATTAGTATTATAACTTGTCCATTTCACTGATTTATTGTTTCCTTATGCTTTTCTATAACTGGCAACAGACAGCTTAAGTGCAGCCTTTATTTTGGAACAGCCACTGAATCAGGCTGAAGTTTGCTTGGGAAAACAGGATATTTCACCAATGGACATCTTTGTTCCTGGAACAAATTTATGTGGTAGTTTGTGTGAGAACTGTAAGGGTACACTGGAACAGCAGTGTTATTACTGCATTGTCCTGGCCAACATTTCTCCGGATAAATTAATCGTTCACCTCATGCCTGTTCTTGGGATCTTCCTGTCAATAAAATGAAAGTGACATTGACCCATTACATGTGCTACGCTTGAAACTAACATTAAAGCAACTCTGAGGTGTTTTGATATCAGATGCTAAAAATGCAAGATGGTTTCTTTCCTTGTTACTTTTCTAGCTTGCCACCTCTCGGTCTGCCTAGACTGATTTCTTCAAATGTACCTCTACCCTTCTGCCCACGCCGTTCTCCCTTGCTCAGTATCAACCCTGTCCTTGTTCAATGCTGAGATATTATCCTATGTGAAGGCAGAGGATAAATATAAGTCGTTGATGGGATGTGGACAGGTCCACTGATACTCAAAGCTCTATTGGGATTCCATCCTTTGAAAAAAAAATTCAAGTTGAATCCTACCACCACCCTACTATCTGCCCTCGCCTGTAATATACTTTATGCTTTCATCTCTAACCTACGCTGTTCCCATATGCTTCAGCATCTTCAAAGTGTCTAAGTTTGCTGACTTCTGCTGCTGCATCTGTGTGTGTGGGGTGGGGAAGGATGCATAGCACAGCCCAGAGTATTCCATTTGGGATGGGGTAGGAGACGAAATGAGAGGAATGGTCAGGAAAGAACAGCAGTCAGGATCTCCACACCTCATCACTAACTGCTTAGTGAGTCAGGATCATAATCCACGTAGGCACTGTGGATGAACAGGGTGAAGCTTATAGCAACAATGCTCTCTGTGGTGAAACCATGGAACTCCAGCATGAATCACTGGCATTAGGAAATAAATAGTCCCATCAGCCAATATAATTATAGAATAAATGATGTTACCATCATGTTTGTGTGAAACATTAAAATCGTAACAGGCAAACCAGTTTTATAGATCAAATCTTACCATTGTCTACAGAAATTCCAAGTACACTGGATAGCTTTCTTACACTGGAACAGAGATAAGGGCATTTATTTATGAGATGATCACCAGCACACAAACTTTACATGGACTTCACATTCCTTGTGGCTCAACGGAGCCTGATAAGAAAACATATAAGCACACATGTTTTCGCTATACTCACAAATGTTATTGTAAGTGTTATTATTTCTGCCAATGGTTAACTTGATCAGCCTTTAAAGGACTGTCCTGGATTAAAGAACAGAGTGTATTTATTTGAATGACAACATTTCAAGGTGATGCACAGGACTTTTCTCAGTGCCAGGCACTCTATAATGTCTGAGGATGAAAAAGTCCAAAATATTAATCCTGACCGTAGTATTTAAATTTAATCTCAGCTACATAGAAAGATTTAATACGCCCCATGGAACCACCTAAGAATGTTGATTAATGCAATCCAGTGGAAACTTTCACTGCAACCATTTTATAGAAGGAAAGGAAAAAAAAAGTTACAGCTTTGCCTCTGTGGAAGTATGTCTTTATCAAAGCCTTTTTTAAAAAAAACATGCAAGGATCAAATTTGCAATATATCTTAATGGGATTCTTTAATAAGCAATGCAAGCAACTCAAATGGAGTTTGCTTTAGGTAACGAGAGACATACTATACTGACCCAACTGGAATAATGTTCCAACTTGCTCTTCTTCTAGAGTTCCCTGCATTAAAGGGAAGTCTAATCTGAATACATTCTAGATGAACGTTTTGTGTATAATTACTTGTCATTAGAAAAAGGCTTTTATACAACAAGCTGTGAGCCACGACTCGCCCTCCCTCCTTCACTGAAGTTGTTACTCTGTTTTACCACAAATAAAGCTCACAGGTTAAGGTCAGACATAGGGAAGAAAGGAAATAGGTGGCTCACTCCTGGCAGTATAATGTTCGGAACAAGGAATCCATTCAAACTGATGCTTCTATCTTTTGGTGGAAAACTCCAAACCCAGGAGTTTTTCTTTTTGATGTTGTTAAAGAGTGCAAAGCTAACAAAGTAAGCTCTGTCAATATTCCTTACACCTTGAACTCTGAAGGAATTGGAATGATCCCAGTGAGATTCAAACCCCATTTCCTGCAGAGTGCAGGAAAATTCTGACACTATCTACTCAAGGTTCAGTCAAGAACAGGGCTCCAGCAAGTTCTGTACTATATGAAACCTTATACCATGCAACTGCTGCCCCAATTGTAGCAATTCACCAGTAAACATACAGAATAAAGCACCAATTTTGCACGATACATATGGATGAAGATAATCTCTTGGACTATGTTCCTCCCATTACATCATCAAGTGGCTTACAAAATCAGCCCAGAATCCTCAACTGCACTTCCCTTCTTAGTAATTAAATACTTCCTAATGTCCATAAATAGCTCTTCACAAGCCTGAATCGATGATTTCTTGTCCTGCCGTCTAGAGATACCTATTTTTGTGGGTTTATTTTCTCATTTCCATTTAGCTCCTTACATACTGAGCCAGTCTCTCTTTATGTTTTAGTAAGCTAGGGGAAATACTATAACTGTTCTTGATGGAAGACATTTATTACTATATTAATACTGGATTTGCAAGCACCGCAGTGTTCCGGTTGAAAGTCTCTTTTGCCCTACCTGCTAGCAGTCGAAGAGTTACGAAACAGTACTAAATGGACAATATATTCTATGGATTGGATGAATTATGCAGCATATCCATCAATATCTTATCTGTTGATTATATTTTATAGGCATGTCTTGCAAGGGTCACAAATTGAATTTGAACAATGTTGTCAGCAAATAAATTGCTCTGCATACATTTGATTTGGGATAATATCAAGCCAATCCTCTCCCTCCTTCTCTAAGTACATGCTTTCCAGTCAATAAGGAATGCAAAGTCCACGGCAGTGCTCTGGGGGTGGTCTGTCCGGTATGTAGAAAGGAGTTTGTTTTTTTATCAGTGAGTTGAAGATCACTGATAAAAGCACCCTCAGTACTACTAGACTTACTGTGGTTAAAAGTGTAAGAGTTATCCAGGCTGCTGAGCTGCTGCAATCTGGCATGCATCATTCCTGCTCTGTTACGAAGAACAGGTAAAGTTTGAGCTTTCCTTTCATGTGCAATACTGATTGGTCCCAACCCCTCCTGGTTCCTGCAAGATGGGGAAATGGGACAGAGCAATGGTTAAAGTCGGCACAATGCAGCAAAGCTTAGTGTTAGTAAAGCTTAAAACAGCAGTTTTTGCTTTATTGCAGGTTCTTGAGTTCATGGGCTATACTTGTTAGTTTTTTTACCCTTTAAAATGATATTTACTGCAAACCATTTCAAGCGACAAGGTATCTGGCAATTATTAATAATGAACTTTGCGAGCGCCAATCATCAGAGATTTTTTTTAACAAAATCTCTCCAAAAGAGCATTTATTATCATTTAATGAATTGAACAATTTAAACTGCTTCCATTCACGATAAAGGTACATCAACTTTGTACACGGAATTGTATTAAACGCAAACAAAATATGAAGCCACAATAGTCACAGCTGGCCAGCACAAAGCGAAGCATGCTTTCTGGCAGACAAGTACCAGCAAATGAATAGCAAAATGACACCCAAGTAACATGCTCTTTACTTGGGATAATATTTAGACAGAAAGGTATGCACACCACAAGCAATGGAAATGATAGCATGACGGGCAATGGTGGATGTGCATACAAAACTCAGTAAAGGAGGGTAACTATGGGGGAAATCAACACCCATCTTTCAAGCTAAGCACACACACCCTGAAAGCTTACCCAGCAAGAGGCGAGGAGCCATACATATTTATTTTTAACTTGTCAGCATACACGTGCAAAATAGAAAAAGAAAAGATCATTCATGTTAGCAGGAGTAAATAGTGAGTTCCCTGCTTCATACCACCACCAGAGCCCATGTACAAAAGTCAAACAAGAACAGGTTAGTTGTTGTAAAGGATTATTACTAGAAAACACATAACCTACAACAGGGATCGATTTTAACAGTTGCATAAACACAATGTCCTATTAGTCCACCAAAAAAGAAAGCTTCACATTTTATAATTATACAGAGCTGGTTGAAAAGAAAGTCAGTTTAAGCGACACAGAGAAAGCATTCCACAGAATATACTAGTTTGTCGCTATGCGATTACCGGTTATATATACCCACACACACATTGTGGAAGATCGATAAACCTAGTGAACTAAAGGTAGAGCTTTCCATACAATCTGTGGGCTTGATATTCCTGCCACAACTAGAGACCTGATGATGATCATCATTCATGTGTCTGATATAAATGTAGCTTACCACCAAGTTTCAGTTCCTGAGGCTTTACCCACAGGAAACATGCAGACAGGTAGCAACAAACATGCACTACTTCCATGTGCTTTCAAAGCTTTTCCATTGTGGGCAGTAGCTTTAAAATTGTTTTAAGGGAGGAAGGACAAAATAAGCTTTGGATCATAACCATAACGCTGCTCTGTTGCACTGTATGATACCCTACATCATTCAGCTACATCTCTATTATCTTCCAAGTCCATATCAAATAAATAAATTATTTTAAAGAAAGTAATTTTTCTAGTCAAACTTGTTTTGTGACAAGAATGTAAAATCGTTCATATTTATCGCTGCAAATAAAAGTCATACAGATCTATCAACGTGCCTGAAAGCATTATTTAATCACTGTGTGATATCCTCAATAGGAATTAATGTATAAAATTAAAACAAATTCACTGAACTTTGAGAAAATATATTCTTTTATTGACATTACTGAATGGTTAACGCAGTGAACAATATTACCTTGCTATGTATCGTTTGCCCATATATCTGAACTGATGAAGGCAGACTCTGTGGAAAAGGAAAGTTAATTAAATTCATCACTAAAAAGATAAACAGCTCCTTTCATTCTATTCAGCAACAGTCTGAAATCAGTTCAAGTGAAGGGCATACAGACAAGAAACCAATACAACAGAATACGCACACCACTGTACATCCTTACACCCATACCAACATATAATGAACAAACAATTTAGTCAAATTTCAAAAGATTTTACTCTAATAACACACACTAAGATTTCACTGCTTAAGTTGAAGTGCACTCACTCTAATATTGTGAAAAAATCCATCAGTTCAGGAGTAGAGGCCTTGTGCCAGTAAGTGAACAGTGCATCTAAAAATACAAGCAAATCAGTGCTATAATTACCATAACCGGAAAATACAATGTTTAAAGAATAAAGCAATGGTCAATCCTATCTCCCCCTTTCACTTGTCTTGTTTTAAGGTAAAACAGATATATAGGTACCCCTCCTCAACCGCGGGGGATACGTTCCTGAAAACCTCCGTGGTTGGTAAAACCGCGGTTGGAAAATACAGGGCCCTGTAGAAACATGGGAATAGGGGGAGTAAGTTTGGCTGCCAGGATCTGCAGCAATCTGCGAGGCTGTCTGACTGACTGATCTACACACAGACAGAGAGAGAAATCATGGTGGGTGACACGGAGGGTGGGGTGGGGGTGCAGAAGGTGGTGTGGTGGATGACACGGGTGAGGGGAGAGTGGTGCAGAAGGTGATGTGGTGGGGTGACACGGAGGGTGGGGAAGCATTGGCTGCCAGGATCTGCAGATACAGAGAGACACAGACACAGAGAGAGAGAGAGAGAGAAATCAACGGAGATTTACCTTAATCCTAAAAGAGAAGCGACATCTCGCTGGTTGATTGCGACATCACAACTGGGTCCTAGCGCCAGACACTAGCGAGAAACTGATCGATGCAACTGGGTCCTAGCGCCAAACGCTTGTGTTAGTGTTAAAACCCGTGGATAAGCAAGGGTTAAGCAATTACCATTGCATGGTTAGCAAGGGTTGTTGCATTTAGCAAACCGTGGGTAAGTGAGTTTAGCGATTGACGAGGCCGCGGTTGGGGTGGGGTACCTGTATATTATCCATTGATTTGGTTGAAAAAAAATCTAGAATCCTTTAATCTGAGTTCATTACACAATGCATAAGAAGAAATGCCACAACTGATTATGTTTTTCACATAGGTGCCCAATCTAAGTAAGCTCTTCATTATCCAGTCTAAATAACCAATGAAAAGGATTAGAAAAATCATCATTGGTTAATTTTCTTGAACATGGTCACCATATGGGTTGTTTGATCAACTAAGAATTTATACCCCAATGTTTTGTTACGTAATTTAAGCAGATGATGTGGCAATAGCATAGGCTTGATGGGCTGAACAGCCTTCTTGATACTGTATCTTCTAATCTTCTAACTCATTGAGCCTCTACACATCAAAGCTCTAAAGATCAAACTGAATCCACTTAACCTGAAATAATCCCAATTTCTAATGGAAATTTCAACTTTTAGGAACTGCCTGAACAAACTGCTTCCACATTTAAAAAGAGATGTGATGAAGAAATAAATGGGGAGAGAATCGACCCACCGTCAGACATGCTCTTTAGTACATGAAGGAAAGACATGAGGAGATTCCTGATCTCAGACTGGTCCAGTTTGTCACATCGTACCACAGAGCCTCCGATACAGCTACTATTCTGATGATTCTGAGACACACATTGGTGAGAATCAAAATTGGTTAGAATGCAAAAAACATCAGAAAAGAATGGATCAAATTCACAGCACCTCAGAGAACAAGCCTGATCATTTCAATACAAATTAAATTGCTTGATTTATTAAGTAGGATTTTGGCCATGCAATCCAAATCAAAACCACACAGCTAGAAAAGTACACTGCATTGCATATTAGTTCTAAAATGTGATTATTAAAGCAGACGATGCTTCTTTAATTCAAATACATAACAGTATTTAATTAAATGACCTAAAGGCCCTGGTGCTGTTGATTTTCTCATGCAGAAGTTACAAAAACGAATAGAGATGAGCCACTAAACATCATAGCAGTTTCCCCGGGGTGTATCTGCAGTCTGGATGATGTTGTCCTTATTAGAAACAACCTGGATTGTTTCAGTCCATTGAAAACATTATGCATGTTCCCTAAAGACTGGTAGATTAGACCAGAGTTTTTAAATATTCAGCATTTTAAATACTGATTACTAATATCTGCTGGTGGGCAACACTCCACCAACATACACTAACACACAGATTCACATGCATTGGAGTTCCTTATATAATCAATAGCTTTAACACCAGTAATGAAATTAAAAGTTGGGCCGTGCTAATGAAAAGCATAATTAATTATTTTTGTCCAAAATGTATGCCTTCAAATGAAAGTATTGTTCAAACTTGCTATTAAGGTATTCGCTTTCTTAATGATTTGGAGGGGTTAGGTCACAATCAATCTCAAATTAAAAAACATAAGATATGTTTTCTTAAAAACATAAAATATAAACATATGAAAAAAGTTACCAGAATTGTCATGTGGCCCCAAGGTCAAGATAGTATGCAAATACAGTCTGAGTATATTGCAAATATAGTATATAGTCAGAGTATAAAGATTTATGTAAAACATTAACTTAAAAGTAATCTTTGCAATCGCAACCTGTGAGTAATTTTAAGAGTACTTTTTAAATATTTGTGGGAGAAATTTGAACTCTTCAAAATAAATCTCATTAGTGTTGAGAAATGAAAATTGGATACGTCAGTCACTACATCATTGAGAACCATCTATCTGATCAGCTCTCTGCTTCGCCAGCTCTCTGACCAGCTGCAACAGTATGAAATTAATCACTTCCTACATCGATTATCCTTACTGTTTCTGAATTAGCAATGTTTTATACCAATCAGTGCTCAATTCTGAGCAAATGCATGTTGCAGCTATACAATCTCTAGAGTATGGATTAAATGACCCCAAATAGTTTCACATTCGATCTTTATAGCCAGCGGAGAGAATTCAATCCAGTCAGCGTGAGTCTGATTCGAGCCCAGGTTTTACAGCCCATTGGCTAACCCAGCAGACCATCTAATCGCCAATGAAATCAATGTTAAATTTATACAATACGTTATAGTTAGGCCACTGGGACTTACTGAATGTGGGCCAGTGCATCTGGGCATGAGCAATGCTAATGGACATGGAAGGACATGAAATTGAATCTGTTATTGTTTTAACACTACTTAGGATCCTGCCTAGGTTTACACAGACGATATTGGGAGTCAGGTGGTTACAACAAGATAAAAATTTAGATCAGTTTTCACTGGAAGAGAAAAGGTGAAGAAGCTCATCTGGAAGGGTTTGAGAGCATGGCTTGTGAGAGGTAGTACCTGCTGCTGGATTATTTTGTTCATGGGAGCACAAGCACAGAAATGTTAGTGGAAAAGAGAAGATTTGAAGAAATTCACATTGAATTATTAGAATCTGATATTCCTTGCCACAGGCAGCTCTTGAGGCAAAATCCATGGAAATATTTAAAAATAAACTGAATGTGACTATATATCAAGAGGGTATAGGGAAAAAGCAAGGAATCAGGAACACAATAATTAGATCCAGTGGATGAGCAATGTACCATGGTAGGTTCAATGGCCCTAATAGTCTCCTCCTACAATATATTTTGTTTTATTGATTCTAGCTCAACACTAGTACATTAGTATGTGCATCATATTATCCTAATGGGCAGAGAGGGACCATTAAATTGAATATTAATATCCAAAGTAGCAATCAATTGTATCTGATGGAAAAACAGAATGATAAACTAAAACCACTTCATCATTATGGAGTAAAACTTTGAATTTCTGGATTACAGCTTTTGAAATATTTTAATAAAATTATTATTCTGAATTCTGAAAATGATGCATGTGAACTGATGTCTATTAATTTAATTACTGATATGATCTGTAAGGAACTACCAAAGTGTAATTAGATGAACACATTTTACAAGACTGCCTATTTCTCACACACAAACTGAGATAATCACGGCAGACAGCAAAGCAACCTCCAGTGATATAACTATCACTAGTTTTAATAGCAACCCCACCTTAACAGCTACCACTCAATAGACTGGGGTTCGTTTTGTGATACAAAACTAGCGTGCAGCATTTAAAAATGTAAACTACAGAAAATAAAGACAGAAAGCCTTGTTATTGGTGCCTTGTCAAGTTCTACCGTGGAGTACAAGTACTTCCTTGCTTTTTCTCCTATATTAGTATCTTGCACTAATCTGCACCATACTTTGTTTGCCTGTGATACATCTAGGTTTTCTGTTAGGTTTGTTGAGTTCTCTTTTGGGTCTGTCTGATCTGATTCTATAGTTGACCCACTCCAGCTAAATACAACAATAAATCTAACCCTTGCATTTGATGCAGCACCTCATCATGTTGAAATGTCTTGAAGAGCTTCATAAGTATTTTCTGTGAAATGCAGTGACTGTGTTTGTAAATGATCGTGGTAGTTAATTTGTGCACAGCAATATCCCACAAACAGCTATGAACCCTTTCCTTTTCAAATAGTACCACAGGATATTTAACATCCAAATGAACTAGCAGACTGGTTACATTTTACACGATTGTCCGTTTCTCGCACATAAACTGGGAAAATCACAGCAAGCAGCAAAACGACCTCTAGTGATAAAATGGTAGATTAGATCCAGCAGGACAGTTTTAATAATGTAGCTCCCTCAGCGTTGCAGCCGGACTAGCTCATAGTTCCAATGCTATACGTGTTTAGATCTTAAAAAGATCTAAACACGTTTTCAGTGTCTTGGGACAGACTCCTGATATGAAATGGAATCTCTTATCGTTTTAACACTGCCAAAACTACATTTTGACCTCCCCATGAAATCCCAATTCCACATGTTCCTTACAAATGATGAGCATTGTCATAGAGTTATTGAATATTAGGAATTAAAAGAGGAGATATGTATCCAAGGCAGAACAAAACAGTGGGTATTTTTAACTCATCTGTAAACTAAGGTTAGAGTTGCTATTAATAATTTAGTTCCATTCCCCCACTCCCAGACACACAAACACATATTAATGTAGTGGCCCAACAATAAGACCAAGATAAATACTTCTTGAAACTGAAGAGGAAGAGCTGCCTGCAAAATTCTCTCTGGCAATACTGGGATAGTCAAAATTGAAAAATCCATGGTGAAACGATTTCTCTGTGCAGATTTTGAACTCTTCTGATTCTCCTCATTATTGATCATGGCGTAAGCAGAGTGTCTCCTGATAAGCCTTTCCCTCTGTTAGCATGCAGATATGTCATGGTAGGCAAAGTCACAAATCAGGTAACTTCACAAAGGGAATACAGAGCATCTAGTCCACAGTTACATAAGGAACTACAGTATTGATACCTTGTCCAGGGAATTACTCTTGTCTGCATTTTTCTCTGGCAGACTAGTGGCAGAGTCTGTGCTTATCAGAGAACCTCTGGAGTCCGCATGCCTCACTGCACTGATGTTTGGAGTGGATGAACCGTGTGGAGAAGCTGCCCAAAACAATTGTTAACATAAGCAAGTGTCATCAAGAACAGAATTTTAAGTTACTGAACTACAAAACCGCAATCAAATCATACCACATGTCAAAACCATCGCTAGGATTTTCCCTATAGCATCGGGTCACACGCAAATGCAAAGACAGTTAAATCTTTAGATTGATGTAAATGCATTTTTCCAAATGCAAAAGACAGTACGGTATTTCAGTCCTGCCAAGAACAGCATCTAAAAATTCTAACCTATGCATTCGCTTACAGGATGAACACCAAACTATTACACAGTACCACATCACTGCCTGCAGGATTAATGCAGCAGCTGAAAGTTAATGGATGAATTTCACTGTGATAGGCATTTCTGAATGTCTCACCTGTACCCGAAATAACACCAAACACATCCTTGTGAATGCTGTTATCCAGAGTGCTTCCTGGTTTCTGAGGCGTTACCATGGTGCTCCCCGCCTGCACACTAAAAGGCAACTCGTCTCTCCCACTCTGCAAAAAGGAAATCTCACATCAAGAGAAACGTGGAAACAAATAACAGATGCAGCCCATCAATTCTCAGGCACCCAAATTGAGAAATTTAAATCTTATAAAGACTGTTCAAGCAGCCGACTAGACTAACACACATACATGTACATACTGTACTTAAAATTAGCTGCTATCAAGTTTTAAAATGAGTAATTTCCTTGGCTCTATCAACATACGCCAACAACTTTGATTCCATTTCACTGTAACTCTTGGGAGTTATTTCAGCAGCCTGCTTGTGAAAATATTTATTTTAGTGCAGCCTTAATCATTCATCCTTCGGGTCCTTCTTCACTTTCTGGTAGAAAGCTGATACTTGTTTTTGAGTTCTACCTTCCAATCACATTACGAGAAGCTTATGCCCTGAATACTCACTTAAAAAGCATGTAGTTCCATAAATTGACACAACAAAGTTAGTTAAAAATAACAACTTGCATTTATACAATATCCTTGATTCTCAATGTACTCAATGTTAACAAAATCAACAACTAGTCCACAATATTCCACACTTAAGAGCTTCTGTAGAAGCTTATATTTGATTGTAATAAAGATATATTTTATTCTGCTTTGAAAACAATTCTGATATTTCTAATCAATATTCCTTCAATGAACTTTCAAGTGTAACAGATTTCTGAAGAGCGGCATTTGTGCAAACGGCAGAATTAACTACCCTTTAGAAACATAGAAACAGGAGTAGCCCAATCGAGCCTGTTCCGCCATTCAAAAAGATCATGGCTGATCTATAGCTCAAGTCCAGTTACCTGCCCTTGTCCCGTATTCCTTAATACCCTGAACTAAGAAATATCTATCCATCACAGTCTTGAAAACGTGAATGGATTCAGCATCGACAGCTTCTTGCAGTAGAGTTCCACATTTCAACTTCCCTTTAGAGGAAAAATTGCCTCCTAATTTCACTCCTAAATACCTTAGCTCTAATTTTAAGATTTTAAGATTATGCCCCTTATTCAAACCATGACTGAGGCAATGCAACGTCTCCACTGAAACATCAAAAGCTGGAAGCAGCCAACATCAATTTGTGTGTGTTTTATAAGAGTATGTAAAATGTTCTCTAGAAGGTCTGTCTGCCGGTGGATTTTTACACAGCCTAAGAATAAGTAAAGTATTTGCACTTTAAAAACAACAATAACAACTTTGATTTATATAGCGCCCTCCACGCCGATAGGCGTCTCAGAGTGCAAAAAACACACCCATTTCCGGAGGATCACTGCTCAGCAATTTCTCTCCATGGACACATCCAAGTGAGAAGGAATGTCAGGTTTTAGACTCCTTATTAAAATCAAGAGTCTCAAAGCCATTTCACACATTTTTCAGTTAACTAGAATTGCTTTTGAAAAAAATACAGAAGGAATTATCACTGTCCATATCCCAAACAGAAAATCTTGCTCAAAGTGCCTCCCCATCGATATGTGCAGGAAACCCAATGAAAATGATAGTTATTTAAAAGCTTCTGTAATATTTTAGACAACTAAAAGTTGAATTCGGTGATGGCTTGATACTTAAACTTAACATTTACCGTCTTTTTTACGTTTTCTAAAAATATGGTCAATTTAAGTAATATTAAATAATAATCCTTATACAGTATTTGCTGTAGCACTTTCACACCAGAAGGATGTCTCAAAATGCTTCACACGATATACTGTAAAGTGGAGTAATTGTGTGTCTTATTGGCAAACACAATATTTCAATATTGGGAGATATTCATCACCTTAAACCTTCCAAGGCTGTCCATCATTTCCATACAGACATTGCCACCTTATTTCCTTAATCTCCTAATCACATCCCTTCAAAATCACAGTCTTTAAAATAAAGAGTTTAAGATTAACATGTTGGATCATTAGTGTCAGTTATCAGTTAATCACTGACAAAACTAAAGACACGCTAAAACAAACAGAAAACACACACAGCAACTCAACACCCTGACACTAGAGGGAGCACAAGGATCAGTTACAAAGTCGATTAATGATTCACTGCAATAACTAGCAGAAGGCAGTAAATCACACTCACATTGCCAGACTGGTTCATTGGAAATGGAGAGAAATCCTTCACATTAATGCGCTGCACATTTTCAGTCAACAGTCCAAAAAGGGGCAGGTACAAGGTGGCTATTCTGGCCTGCTGGCTCTGTAAGAAATGAGCAATTCCACAATAAGATTATGTCAATGAGATGAGTCACAACAAGACTGGTGAGTAGTGAATCACAGATGTCTGGTAGCCAAGCCTATGCAACTCCAATCAATCAATCGATCGATCGATCAATCGATCATTCAATCACTCACTCAATCAATCAATCACTCAATCAATCATGATTAAGAAGAGTAGGAAAATTGACTGTATATTTGTGGGTGAATATACAGTCACTCTCACACAATGACTTTGGAAACGTCCAAACTAAGATCAGCGACCAACCAGAATTCTAGGTGGTCAAATGCAACACATCCGGGATTCACTGCTTACAAATCCTTTTGCAAATCTCGCACATTATATCTCACTATTTAGACCTCAGACACAGTAAACACCTTGCAATCCTCAATGCATGTTGAGAAATTCAGTTATTTGAGAATTCAAGCCAAGGTGTTGATGTCCCATCCAATATTCCTGCCTCACACAAATTTATAAAGTATATATTTAATGTTGTAATTAACCTCATTGCTGTTTAAAGGGCATTCCTGCTGCCCTTTAAACATGGTGTTGGTCTACATAACCATCACTGCACAGCAGAGTAATTCACTATGCCAGGTGCTTGCCAGGTAAGGCAGTAAGTAAGATGGCGATGGAAATGTGGGCTGCAGTCTCTCTATAGTTTTAAGAAGTGCACCTCTTCATAGAATATGGATGAATATAGATGAATACTTTTAAAATAGTTCAGCAGTACATTTGTTGTAAAACTGGGAGACATTTCAGATGTTTGCTTTAATTGTCAATCTCACATCATTATCCTCTTAGTGCTGATTTTTAAGCTTCAATATTAAAATAGACTTGAAACCCGATTCTGTTTTGTAAACTACTGCAGTTCTACATCAGGCCACTTAATGGCAATGCAGAGCTATTAAAGTCACACATCTCAGCATCCCCACCAGGATGAGCACTGGTACAACAGCAATGTCCCACAAACAGCCATGAAGTGAGTGACAAATTTTTATTTGGTGGATTGTTATCCAGTAGATCAGGAGAAACTCTCGTTTCTCGTTGATTTGAATAGTTCCGTGGAATCTTTAACATCCACCCGAATAGGCAGACAGGGTCCCCTTGGTTTAAAAAAAGGCAACCAACAATACAGCTACAACAACAAAATTATATTTGTAGAGCGCCTTTCACGTGGGAAGGACATCCCAAGGTGCTGAACAGTTAGGTCGGGACCCAAGCCGGGGGGAAGGGGGGGGGGGGAGAGTCAGGGTAGGGGGAGGGGAAAGGAGAGTGGGAAAGAAGGGAAGAGTTAGGAGGGGGCAGAAGACACGATTGAAGAGGAAGGTCTTGAGACCGGCCTTAAGGAGAAAAGAGAGGAAGCGAGGCAAAGGGATTGTGGGATGGAGTTCCAGAAAGTGGGGGCAGAGAGGCCGAAAGCCTGGCCACTGACACTCAGGTGGTTCGGGAGGGCGACATGGAGCAGGCCTGAGTCTGCTGAACAGAGGGTGCAGGCAGGCTGTCAGGGAGACAGTAGGTCAGAGAGATAGACGGTGGCAAGGCGGTGAATGGCGTTGAAAGTGAGGACGAGGATCTTGAATTCGATCCTCTGGGGGATGGGGAACCCGTGGAATCGGGCGATGGTGGGAGTGATGCGCACATCTCCAGCACTGCACTGGTGTCACGTTAGGACTTTGAACCTCCAATTCCAAAAATGAAGATCAAAGTCACCACCTTCTGGACTCAGAAATCTAGATGCAGATCTGAGGACAAGCAAACAAGAGTGCTACCAATTGAGCTAGACTGTCACTGCTCATCAAGACAACCTTCCTGGATCATCCATAGTAGTGACCCAAAATCTCCAGTAAAACTCCCCGTATCCCATTAAACATTTTAGGGCCAGCCCGTATTGCACAGTATGGCAAGCCTCTGGGTCAGAGGTTGTGGATTTGTATGTAGACTTTGAACTGGTTTGAACTGCAGGAGGTGGGGATGAGATGTTGAATCGACATTTAAATTCACATTGTATATTAGATCCCAATAAATTACTTGCTGCCCCAACACTAGTGCTTCACCTGACAGTGTGGCTTGCAAATCTCATTGACACTTTCTGAAACTACTTTGTTCATATGATATTGCATTCTTCCGTAATTTCTACTGCACATTAATTTTATCTACGGCGGGCAGTAAAATGACTGAACCTCACATATTTGTTTCTCAATCTCTCCAGAATGTTACCTTGGTTGCATATCTGTCATCAAACGTGTGCTTAATCATTAAGCCCTTAAGAACACTGATTGCTATCTGTCGGACGTCTCTGAATTCCTGCAATGCACTCCCAACCTCCCGGACAAGCAGCCCCACTAGAAAGTGGTTCTTACAGAAGTCATCAGTCAGTGTGAAATCTAGCTGCAGATCTGAGGACAAGCAAACAGAGATCAACAGAGGTATGTGAATGGACACAAACAGAACACAAAAAAAGATTCAAAACACTGAATCAGTGGCAGACGTATCAAAGTCTGTCTTTCCCAAGAGTATAAATGTTTGGGTAGTGAATGCCCGGGCTGACAGTCGAAGAACATCTTTTCAAAAGAGCAGGAATGATTTGACATGAATACACTGAGGCTAGAGTGCAGTCCATAGATCTCACACATACACACAAGAAAACAATTTTCTGGCGTCAGGTTGGTAGGTTTACACACATAGACTTTTAGGATGAGTGTGAGTGACAGTGGGGTAATTTGTGTATGGCTATTGCAGTATTGAATAGCAAAACAGTATGAAAAAAAATCATTCAACATGCTTCACTTACATTGTTGAGACACTTAACAAGCACTTGAGACAGACACATTGTTGGGCCAGTGGGGAGGGGGTTCTGAACCTGGCAAATATTGTGTCTAAGATAGTAGTATTTGATGCTTTTACTACCTGCAAGAAATGTATAAACCCATTCCATTCTCAAGAATGTAGAATAGTGTTATTTTTTTTATTTTTTTTTAAATTGGGGGAGGGCGTGGGAATATTTTGAGGGTCGGTCAGGAAAGAAATAAGGCCGATAAAACTATAACTACTGAATCTTGTTATTCAGTTACTTTTCAAGGAGAGACATTTGACATCATCGCAAGTTATATCGAGATGGTTCACATTCCTTTCTGCAGTGATACTGCAGAACTGTGCCTTTTGGGGCAACTTTGGTCTACGCAGATGGAAGTGTCGCTATTTCTGGCTCTGCAAAAGTGAAACGACAAGCACAGCTGCGGTTGACAAGCTGAACTAAAGCAACTACTGTCCTACTTCTCAGCATCTTATTAAAAATGAATTATAAACGCCACCATTTCCCATGGCTGATTGCATTAGATACAGAGATACTCATCAGAAATAGCTCATTCTGCATGTGTCAAGCTAAACCTGGATGTGTTGCTCCACAATGATGTTTCCCGGGCCATACTGCAGATAATGGAAATACCACACATACTCGTTCAAAAAGCAATAAAAAATTCTACAATTTCTAAAAGGCAAAAAACATGCAATGCATAAAACACAACGTCGCTTGCACTACTTGAAAATTAAACATAATATTAGATTTATCACAAGGCTAGTATTCTCTTTCACACGCACACAAAAGAGTCTGCATGAGCACACACGTATAGTGTATGGATAAACGCAGCTCATGCACAATCGTGTACCAAGCATTGGTTTCTCAGCAAATCATTAATGCGTTTATCATGACACCGCTGCACAGCAACCCTTTCAGTACTGAACATTTGCACGCTTGATAATAAAAAAAATTGTTTTAGTAAACTATATCCTCTGCAAAAAAACCTGAATGTCTGTAAATGTATACTGCTCAGCAATTTCCCCCCATGTGGTGTTCCTGATGATTGTTAAAGCCCAAAGCTCTTTGGCCATTTGACAGCAATTGACTTGATTCTATAATACAGGGTGTCTGCCACTGGAGGATATCTCCCCCCACTGCCCCTCATTTTTATGTACACAGAGTTATCCAATGTCTGTATGCTCGCGGTCTTGTCTCTTTTAAGGGCATTTCAGGAGTTGCAAAGAAAGTGAAGCAACTGTTCCCACCCAACAGTCATCACTTTAACACCCTGCATGATATGATATGCATACAAAAGTAATTTACCCACATTTTTTCTTAAAGGGTCTCAAAAACTGGTAGAGCAAGAGTGTGAGACAAAGAGAAAAACAATTGTCCGAGACAAGGAAATGAAGAGGCTGGAGAACCTATATTTTTAAGGTACAATTTGGGTGTGTTGTTCCCAGGCTGATTCACTGGCCATGGTTCCAAACTGGGGTCAGTGGTTTCCAATCTGAAGTTTTCTCAAAACACAGAAGTTGAATTTAGCTAAATCAGCACCAAACCTATTTTATTTCTCAAACAATGAGTGGTGAAAATCCTCCAGTGGTAAACAACGGTAATGCAACATTCCCAGTCAGGCCAAGGCAGCCTTCAAAAACATTCACTTTCTTTTTTGCAGGCTCTTCATTCAGATTTCAGGTCGTTGGGCTGTCTCATGACCACTAATAATTATAAAAGTATAATTAGATAAATAAACCAAATTGGCAGCTTTCTTTCAAATAAAAAGGATGCTAAAATCTTCTTTCAGTACTTAAAAGGTTATGCACAAAAGAACACTGCAAACATGGTAAAAGCACATAATGCACTTATTACAAGATCAATAAATGATTGATCAGTTTAAGTCACCCATTTGCCAGGAAGGTCTATCCCTTGGGTGCAGGACCCCTACCCACTTTCTGTGAGTAGCTGTGTACACTGGGTAAGCAAATCTGATTTATACAATGATTCTTACAACAGCTTAGCCTTCCCACAATATTCCCGTTCAACTTACAGCTTCTACTTAGACTGCATCATTAAATGTGTAACTAGAAACACACACACATCACTATCTCCAGAGCCAAAGGGTATTGAGTAATACATGGCGGCACATATCCCCTTTTAAATATTTAAGTGGGTGAAAATCCAAATAAATAATCTGGCACGAGGAGAATTCTGACCATATTGCTTTTTATAGTAAAAAGCTTTTGTACAAGGTGACAACAACAACTTGCATTTATATAGCGCTGTTCACGGGATAGTGTCCCGGTGAGCTTAAAGGTGGTCTTTAAGGGTAAGCAAAGATGTAGACCCATTGTTTCCATAGTCGCTCAAACGTTGAAGAAAAGGCACTCCCCACATTTCTGGAAAAATTTATATGGCAACTCATTTGAAATAGTGAAGACAACAACTCCTTACCATCATATGAAGATGTGCTTACAGTACAACCACTTTCAAGAGAGCCAACAACCCCTCTCCCCCACAACATTTTTTGAAAAACACAAACACCCCCTCCTCTAGCTCAAGCCCCATTCAACTGTGCGAAAAGATTTCAGACATCCTGACAACATGAAAGGCCTATATAAATGCAAACTGTAGTTGTGGATTCAGTTTTAATGGTATTTTTAGAACTGTGTACCAGATCAGTACCTCTTCTCCCCTCACTCACAACACACAAAAATAGGTAACTATTGAAACCTGATAATCTAAGAGAGAACTCCAGGAAGAAAGATTGGTCTTCAAAACAATAAAGTTTTTGAGGCATGCCAGAATAGAAAAAAAATGCTTTTGCTGCAGGCGGATTAAAAACAGGCAACATTTTCCTTCAGTGAAAGCAGAATTACAGCATTAGACAACACTTCTAATCAACTATGTGAACTATTGTGAGAAGGCAATGGTGACTCTTATACTGAGCATTAGCTTTGAAATAAATCAAGCTTGTGAAGTATTAAAAAAAAACATCCACAACATGTACGCAGAATTCAGGAAGTTCCTGCTGAATACTGCAAGTTATATATTCCCAAACTTTCAGAAATTCCCATCATAATTTGGAATTGAAGCTCCATGACTTTCACAGATCATTTGACTTTCTTCCTAATTACCACTTGGAGATGTTTTTTTGTAAAATATAATTTCTATTCCACTTTTAGTTTAAGGTGAGAAGCTTGTGCTCGCAATGCTCTTCCTGGCTGAGTGTACAGACTGTAATAAGCAGGCACAGTACTCAAACCTACCTACAGGAGCATCATAGGACTCCACAGTTGGTGAAAGAAACGCTAATTAATAAAGAGAAAATTAAGTAATTCATTACTTAATAATGAAGGAATTCTTAGCAATAAAGTCTCCCTTTAAAATAGTCAAATTCAAAACTAAGCTGTATATGCTATAAACAGAAAGTTGTACACAAACAGAAGCCATCAGTTCAGAGGTCAATGATTATACCTTGATATCGCTGAATCCTGCCCTTTCCAAATGGCATCGCCAGGTTTAGGGGAATGAAGTGTTCATGGTTACATACAACTCGCAGAAACTCAAACTTCAACT
Organism: Hydrolagus colliei; assembly: GCA_035084275.1. NCBI lineage: Eukaryota > Metazoa > Chordata > Chondrichthyes > Chimaeriformes > Chimaeridae > Hydrolagus > Hydrolagus colliei. The sequence continues at coordinate 43,752,601 of CM068745.1, read as the reverse complement.
CGAAGAGAATCTGAAATAAAGTATTTCAATTGCACAAGCAGAGACCTGTCATTTATTTTGTAAAATCTATTTGTTTCACAGGTTAACAGCAATATTTTGCCTCCTCTTTTTCAGCTAGGTATCCAACATATGCGAAAACACATCATGTGCTCGAGGGTATCCAAAGCCAACAGAGTTCCAACTTATACATTTTCCTTCCAATTAACAGCTGTGAACAGCAATATACATAACAACAAATTACAATTGTTTTGGGCCTTTCACGTCAGGAGGATGTCCCAAGGCACTGGACAGTCACAGATCCACACCCAAGTTGGTGGTTGGATTCAGGAGGGGTGGAAGGCGGAGAGGGTAGGGTTGGGTAGGAGAGTGACCGAAGGCATGGTCAAAGGAGGGTCTTGAGATGGATCTTGAAAGAACCAAGGGAGGGGCAGGGTGGAGGGACTGTGGATTGGTGTTGCAGAGGGTGGGGGCAGAGTGGCTGAAATCCTGCCTGCTAATGATTAGGCAAGCAAGGTAGAGGACGTGATCTGCCGAGCTAAACAAATGCACAGGTGGTGGGGGCTAGGAGGTCACAGAGATAGGGAGGGGGGATCAAGGCCATGGAGGGCCATGAAAGTGAGGACCAGGATCTTAAACTGTATTCTGAGTGATGGGAAGCCAGTGGAGCAAAGTGCAGATGGGGTAATAGGGTCACAGGGCCTGATGCGGAAGAAGACACCGGCTGCAGGATTCAGGATGATCTGCAGCCTGTGGACTGAGGAGGCCGATAAGCAGGAATTTGGTGTTGTTTCAGCCTGGATGTGATGAATGTGAGAATAAGTTAATGAAATGTTACCATGCAAAATATGAAAATCATGTAAACTGATATCATTCCCCAGTCATAAAATTTATTTACTTTATAATTATAATGAAGAAGTTTGTCATTGGGAATGACAAATAAGAGTCACTCAATTGCCTATAAGGTACTTGGTAATTTACAAACATATACAGTGAGTATTGTTTTATACTCAGTGCTAAAAATCAGTAATCGGAAATTAGATGCCATAATTGGACAGGTAAAGACTGGACCAGAAATAAAACACTCAGTGATGCAGAAATTGAGTTAACATATTATTATCAGAAATCAAAAAAAGTATCACCAACACCTACTTTTGGATTTCCAGGACTGAACCACTTGATGTAGTTGTTGATTTGTTTGAAAATAAAACCCCGGTCCATCAGTGTGAAACATCTCTGTAACAAAGCAGAAAAAAATACCTGGTTAGAGCAACCACTACTTGCTGGAACATCTTTTCTTTCATTGCATTCTCAGGATTTAAGATTTGCACAGTTAACTCCAATCCATGTGTTTGTAAATTAGGTCCGAAATGCAACTTTCCTCCCCTCCTCCTTCCTAAAAGCTCCTACTTGGACTTACTCCTCATCAACCAATCACTATGGGGATGTAGTGACAATTCTTCAAACACAAGCTGTGTGTAGGTTGGGACTGTGGCTGGCCCAGAAAGCAGACCGTAGCCCATTCTTGTCCACAGCCAATTGCTTGCAGGCCTTGGTGGTGGGGGAAACAATGAGTGGAATGGAATACATCCAGAATTTAAAGAGTGAAGTAATCACACAACTTACGTACCCTCACAGGATGAACTCAAAACATCTGTGGATCAATAGAGCTTAGAATCATCATAGTATTATAAAGCACAGAAGGAGGTCATTCGACACATCATGTCTACTCCGACCCTTTTAAGAGAGCTTTCCAAAACTATCCCACTCCGCTGCTCTCTCCCCATAGCCCTGCAAACTTGTCCTCCCCAATAACTATCTATTTCTCTCTTAAAAAGTTTGTTTTTGAATTGGCTTCTACCATAATTTCAGGTAATGCATTCCAGATCTGAACACCTCACTGTGTGAAAAAAAAATTCTCCTCACCTGCCCTCGGTTTCTTTTAAGAACTATTTTAAATCGGTGTCCTCGGATTACCGATCCACCTGCCAGTATAAATAGTTTCTCCTTGTTCACCCTATCGAATCCTCTCATAATTTTGAAAACTTCTGTTAAATCTCCTCTTAACATTCTCTGCTCTTTAGTTTTTTTTATTAAAAGCATAAAATTGCTTGATCTTTTTTAAAACCATGAATGGATTGAAAAATCTATCTTTTCACAATTGCTAATGAAATCTATAGCAACAGGATAATATCCTTAATGAAGGATAATTGCCAGGTGCTGGTGTTTGCATGATCTTCATAAGATATGGAGGTTCACAATAAGATTGTTCAGCTCATTTGACTTCACACATCCAGAGTTCTAACCCTACTATCTTCCCATTACAGCACCAAGCTGTTTCTACAGAGTCAAGCGCCCTGGCCACAACCAGTAAGTACCTTGTTGTCAAGTACCCCAGTGTTGTAAAACACTCAGGTTTCTGGTCTCTGCACAGCATCATGAATGAACTGTACAACCCATCAGTTACTATACAACAAACAACAAAATTATTCTGCGGATACTAGAGGCAAGGAGCCAAATGCCTTATTTAACAGAGAAAGAACAAAGTCAATGCTCCTCATAAAGGGGAAAAGGATGCCAAACAAAAGTCAAGCGGTCATTTAGCACACGCTCTGCTAAAGACCTCATTCAAAACCTTAAAGTCCTAAAGAATTTCTATGAAACAAACATTCTGGCAATGATTTAGTCTATTCTATTTTGAATCCGTCCCAAAGCTAATTTGAAGCAGGCTGATTGCTGTGATGCAAGTTCAGTGCTTGATGCTACATCATGTCAATTTGCTTTTCTGAATCTCATGGCAATTGCACATTTGATTGTATCATTATGAAATTAAATACAGAACTGACGGATACTGTTCCAAATGTGACCACCACAATTCCTACCTTAATGAAGACAGCAAGGCTGTGGTTGGCATTTCGTGCCTCGTCTGGTTTATCTTTATACTTCTGTGTGATATGAGGCATCAACATGTTTACGAGGGTTTCCACAGTGTGCTGGTAAGAGGCAGGGAATCGCTGGTTCCTGAATAACTGAATGAATCGGAGATGTACATCAACTTCCAGAATATAAATATCTCATCAACATTTTGAACGTACTGAGAAAACTTTTGATAATCGCAGACCTCAATACAAGACTCTCAGAAATTCCCTCCTTGTTGGCCACCCCAACTCTTCCCTCCACAAGCTGCAGATCATTCAAAACTCTGCAGCTTGTATCCTCTCCCGCAACAGTTTCTGTGAATCCATCAACCCCATCAACACCCAGCTCCACTGGCTCCCCATCACTCAGAGGATAGAATTCAAGATCCTCGTCCTCACTTTCAAGGCCCTCCTACCTCTCTGACCTGCTGACCCACTATTAATCTGTCCGCTTCCTCTGTTCAGCAGGCTTCGGCCTGCTCCATATCTCCTGCCTGACCCACCTTACCATCGGCAGCTGGGCTTTCACCCTCTCTGCCCCCAGACCCTGGAACTCCATCCCACAATCCCTTCATCCTGTTCCCTCCCTTGCCTCCTTCAAGGCCGGTCTCAAGATCCTCCTTGTCGACTGTACCTTCAACAACAACAAAATTATATTTGTATAGAGTCTTTCATATCAGGAGGACGTCCCAAAGCGCTGGACTGTTCATTGCTTCGGATCCGAGTTGGGGTTGGGAACGAGGAGGGTGGAGGGAAAGGGGGCATTTGGGGTGACCAATGGGACCATCGAAGAGGAGGGTCTTGAGGTGGGACTTGAAAGAGGCCAGGGAAGGGGCGAGACAAAGGAACTGCGGGATGGAGTTCCAGGAGTTAAGGGCAGAGTGGCTGAAGGCTTGTCTCCGTGACAGAGTAGCTGTCTCCGTGCTCTTGGCAGCACGGAAACCAGATTTTGGGGGGTTCAAGGAGGGAGTGGCGAGTGAGAAAGGAGCAAAGCTGGGAAGCAACAACTCGTTCCAGGGCCTTAGAGGAATGGGAGGTTGGAGATGGGGTGGTAGCTGGAGAGTAGTGATGGATCCCGCGAAGGTTTTTTTAGGATGGGGGTGATGACAGCTGTTTTCAGAGGGGTGGGAATAGTGCCAGTGGAAAGAGGGAGGTTGATGATGTCAGTAAGGAGGGAGGAGCTAGGAGATGGAGCTGGGAGATGAGGAGAGAGGTGGGGATGGGGTCGAGCGAGCAGGTGGTGGATTTCATTTTTCAGAAGAGAGCAGAGAGGGCGGAGGGACAGACAGAGTCAAAGCTGTGTAATGGGGGGAGTGGGGGTGGGGGGTGTGTGGAGGATCCTGAGGGAGAGGTCATTTTGTTGTTGTTCAATTATAGTGCAGTTTCTATGTAAAAACGCCAGCTCTTGATTCTGAACTTTTTTCAAATTATATTTTATAATATATTTTAGAGCTTCACTATAGCATTCAACACGTTCTAATGTGCACAATACGCGTGATCCACAGGCCAAGTTGCAATGAAGGTGAAGTGTAGGAAGACACCAGTTACACTGCAACAATTGTGATTCAGTCTGGGCCAAAATTGCACTCAATGCTTGAGATTGGTTTCAGATTCGGTGTTGCACAACGTCCTTTTTGTGTTTTGAAAGAAAGGCAAATGAGTGCATGCTTGCTGTATGTGTTGAAAGGTGATGAGGAAGTGAGTAAAACAAAAAAACGATTTACAATAGAAGTTTGTACTGTAGAATAGAAAAGGGTCATTTTATTATAATATTCTCTGGACCTTTTAGAATGATACATTGGAAATGCCATCATTTGCTGGGTGCAGGAAGGGGAAAGAGACAGATAGAGAGATAGAGACAGTCGCAGAAAAAAAGTTCTACTTTGAAATGACATGCTTGACCGAGGACTGCTTTATAAGGTCAATCGATGCCAAAAGTGTAAAAGTATGTCAGTGCCCAACACCGAACATCCTGCCACAATATGGATACAGCCAACTGCCAACAAACAGACACTTCAAAACGTTTCAGAACAATCGAAGCATTGACTAATGTGAAATGTGGTTTAGTACACAACACCCTATGCTGAATGCAAGTTCCAATGTCATAACTTTAGGGTTACAAGCAATGCTGCACGATACCTTTGATGGAACAGGTTTGAATGGCTGGATGGCTTACTCCTGTTCCTATTTATATTTTGCCGGGAAAAGAATCGGGTTTTCAGAATACTGAATCCTAGAGTAGAGTCTTAATTTATAAATGACTGCACTCACATGTGTTCATACACAAGCAGAGGTTTTGACATTTTGGATTTTGCCCAATACAATAGGAAGGGAAAGAGCCCAGCAGTAGCTGCCTCTGGTAACCAGTTCTAATTCAACCAATTCTTAAGTATCTTTCAATTATAAACATGATCTGTCCCTATAGGAACATAAGAACATAAGGAAGGTTCACATCTTCCCAACTGGAGAAGTTAATGTTGTTGGTAATATTACCTCTGGAAACAAATTAACACAATCACTGGTGTCAGCCTCATTCAGAGGCACTCTCACCTCCAAGTTACAAATTGTGGGTTCAAGCCCCACGTGGAGCTCATAATCTAGTCAAGTTTTGTTGCTCTGATTGCATTGCTGGAGATGTGCAATATGTTAGAGGTGCCATTCTCTGGATGACAACAACAAAATTACATTTGTATGGTGCCTTTCACATCGGGATGATCTCCCCAGGACGACCTGCTAAACCTGGGCTCATCTGCATGTTCAAGTGGACGTTAAAAGATTTCATGAAACTATTTAACAGTGTCCTGGGGAACAAGCCTCAGTTACAAGATTAGTCGCTGACTGATTGGCTATTTGTGGCACATTGGTGATCATGCTTACCAACACGTACACTACCATGTTACAGTAAATCTTGTGAAGACTTTTGAGATGTTTCATCAACATAATAAAATGCTACATACCAAATGCAACAACAACAAAATGACATTTAGAGAGCCTTGCACATCGGGATGCAAGGATTATTATTAGTTCACAGCGGTTTCCATTGCGAGCTGGTAAGAGACTGGCTTCTTTTTTATGGTCAGCCGGGTGGATGTCCGGCACATGTAGAAAATCATCATTGTGCTTAAGAGTATCTAAACCAACCATGAGTTCCATGGATCCCACCTATACATGGAAATCCCAGAATATCGATTGGGAAGACGTACATACCCTCTCCCCAGCAGGACTCATCCTGCTTGCTTAATTCCACAGTATTAGGTGCAGGTTTGTCAGAGCCAGATCCCAGAACCAGAAAAAATCATAGCTTGCCATTGAGAGCAGTGTCTGACAAGCTTACCCACTGTTTGTCCAGCTTGGATCACCCTACCTGTTAGGCCTTTGATTTGCAAGGTTAATGAGAGCTAAGTGCAAGTGACTGACAACTTCCAGTGACTTTCCAATCCTGCCAATCAACTGATCTGCCTGGACTGCAATAAGTAGTGCCCTTGAGCACTGTGGACCTCTCTGGTTCAGAAACCGGACGAACAAGACAGCCAGAGAGTGGTTCAATTCCCAACATAACAATGCCAAACATGTTTCTGTATCCCGAGTTCAAAAAAACAAATTTATATTCAACAACAAAATTACATTTATAGAGTGCCTTTCATGCTGGGAGGATATCCTAAGGCGCTGAACAGATACCAGACTTACTTATGATTCCCCTTCACACCCTGAAAGTGATAACATCAAATCTGCCTAGAACAAAGGCATTTTTAAAGCTCTGTTTATCAACTCCTCTTTCAAGATTTGAAGTTGTGACTTCTCTGCACATACAGAGAAGTGGCCTTTATAGTGGCCTTGAGCCACTATAAACACAACAGCAATTCCAAATAGCAGACCAAATTATAAACAGAGTTGGTCTCATCACTGAAGGCTGCCCATGCTAGAGAGCAGCCAAACAGCTATACTGCCAACCAAGAACAAAAACAGTGATTCTTCCAGATATCAGGACATGCAACAAGTCAAGGCCTGAACTTGCAACAAAAATCACCATTTTTAGTTTGATGTTCCTTAAGGTAGTCTTGTCTTTTAAACACCAACAAATTACATTTATATAGTGTCTTTCACATCTTCAGCACACCAAAAGACTCTGGACGGTTAAGGATTTGTACCCAAGCTGGGGATTGGAATCAAGAGGGTTGGAGGTTAGGGCGTGGGAGGATGAGTGAAGGCACAGTCACAAAAAAACATCTTGAGATGGGTCTTGAAGGAAGTGGGTTAGTCAGAGGGATTCAGGGATAGTTCATGCGGGTGGTGGCAGAAACGCTGATGGCCGGTCTGCCAATGTTGGAATGGGCAGGACTGGGGACATGGAGCAGGCCAGAATCCTCCGAATGGAGAGTGCAGACAGGTTGATATGGTGTTAAGAGGCTGCAGAGGTAGGGAGGAGCAAGGATTTTTAAACTTGATCCTCTGGGGGATGGGGAGCCAGTGGAGTCAGTTAATTGAACTTGGTATGGGTGAGGACACAAGCTACCGAGCTCCAGAAAATCTGTAGCTTGTGGAGGGAAGAGTTGTGGAGTCTGACGAGCAGCATAGTTGATCCTGGAGGTAACTAATGCATGAATGAGGGTCTCGGCGGCCAGGGGGGAAAGGTGGTGTTGGGCAATGTTGCAGTGGTGGGGGAAGGCAAAACAGATCATGGTACAGATGTGGGGTTTGAGGGATATCCGAGAGTCAAATAGGACACAGAGGTATCGGCTTTGTGAGGTAGAGAGTGCATCTATGAACAGTAATGCTGTTAGCTGGAGCAAGTTGGCTCCCATCCAGGACTAGATATCTGACAGACAATCTACCAGGACAGCAGTTTTACTGGAGTCTAGGGTGGAGTTGGAGAGATACAGGTGATTGTCACCCAACCAGATTAACTCCATGCCTGCAGATGGCATAATCGAGTGGAAGCCATGTAAATGTTAAAGAAGAGGATCAAGCATAGAGCCCTGGCGAATGCAGCATGTGATGGTATGAGGGCAGGAAGAGAAGCCATTGGTGGAAACAAAGTGCAGAATATGAGAAAGAATGAAATCCGGCAAAGACAGAACTATGAAGGTGGAGCTGAGAAGAAAGGTGGTGGAGAGGAAGAGTGGTTAACTGAAGGCAGCAGAGATTCAAGGACCAGGATTTGTCTGGGAAGTTAATTCCTTCTACATTCTTGGTACAAAATCATGCCAGAGATAGCCTTTGTCAAAGTTACAGGTGACATTCTGTCCATCCATGATTTTGTACCAAGAATGTAGAAGGAATTAACTTCCCTTTTCTCTGCTACAAAGGTTGCTTCTTTAGATGAAAAAGCAGAGGCTACTGGAGGATTTCCTCCAACCGTTGACCTGACTAGTGACTAAATACACAGGAAATATGGAAATACAGTAAAAGCCCGTTTATCTGGCACCCTCGGGACCTGGCCAATGCCGGTTATAGCGCCTGCCGGATATTCGGCCGAAAACGCGCAAAAAAAAAATATATTCAATGCATTTTTCCGGATAAATTCCAGTTAATTGAATGCAGACCTTTTTTTTTGCGATGCCGGTTATACGAACGTTACGGTTGATCGGGTGCCGGATAAACGGGCTTTTACTATACTTGGAATAAGAAAAATACCAAGAAAGAAGAATGTTTTACTCTCAGGGTAGATGGGCTTGGAAACTTCACTTCAACATGAACTTGTTATCCGGATATTGCTTAGAGCACAAATCGATCCTATCAACACTAACCTTCAGCTTGTTGGTTTCAATAAGATGCTGGGCCATCGATTTTATCAGCACCTCCAGGAAAAACCACGAATACTGAAAAAAAAAAAAAAAATTTCCATTAGAGACAAACTGAAAAAGAGGATTATAAAATCTACATGTAGTGAAGTGAACGTCCCTCCTATGCAGCAATTAACTCAGGCCCCAACACAGATCTATCCAGCATAAAAACTTAATTCAGACGGTTAATTCTAGTGAAAGTTCTTTATAGATCTGAAAGCAGATAAAGGTTTCAAGCCTCTGTACCTTGAGCAGCTTGTTACAGGTCAGAAAGTCAGCCGTCGTTTTCAACAGCACAGTCATTGACTTTGTTAGCTCTTCGTGCACAGTCTTACACTTGGAGGTATTACAGGGTTCAGTCTTGAAAACAAACTGCAGGAAAGTAACAAGAAGATAAATAAGTTTATTAAATAGTCAAATATAGACTGGAATCTAGTCTCTATGGAAAATTTTGAAAATATTTGCAAAAGAAAAAACAAAAGGAAAAAAAAGAGAATATATATGCAAGGAAATGCAAATGCTAGGATTTTATCAAAACATCACACGCAGATAAAGGTATATTCTGAGGGCCTTTCAATAAGCTGCAATGAGTATTTGTATTTCTTATATAGTAATATTTAAGAACTAGTCACAATCCCTTTCTTCCCCATATCCCATGCCATGACCAGCTCTGCTTTCGACCACCTCCACAACATCGCCTGACTCCGCCACGGTCTTAGCCCTCAGGCCGCTGAAACTCTCATGTATGCATTTGTCATTGCAAGGCACGACCACAGAAACTCCCTCATTCCCAGTCTCCCCAACTCTTTCATCCACAAGCTGCAGATCAAAGATTCTGCAGCTTGTGTCCTCTCCCACACCAAGCTCCATGACCCCATTACCCCCACCCTCGGCCGGCTCCACTGGTTGCCCATCCCTCAGAGGATCGAGTTAAAAATTCCTACCTCTTCGACCTGCTGACCCCCTATCAACCTGTCCGCGCTCTCCACTCAGCAGGCTCCGGGCTGCTCCACATCCCCGCCTGACCCGCCCTACCATCAGCAGTCTGACCTTCATCTTTCCTGACCCCACTTTCTGGAACTCCATCCCACCTCTCTTCACCTTGCTCCTTCTCTTGCCCAAAAGCCCTCCTCCACGACCGTACTTTCCGCCAGCCTCCTCCCTCTCTGAGGGATACCCCCTCCCACCCTCAAGCTCAGGCATAACCCCTGACTGTTCAGTGCCTTGGGACATCCTCCCGACATGTTTTGTGCAGAACCAGAAAGGACCACTGATCTCCCCTCCCCCCAAATTAACAAAATCCAAAATTGCTCTATTTCTTCTACCCTGTGATTGAATTGGCACAAAATATCTTTGTCAAATAGCTGTCTAAAGAACAGAAGCTCAATTTTAAATGGGCAATGTCAAAGCAGTAAAAACAGAGGTGTTCAAAAACCTGGTAAAGCAATCTGGCTCATGACTAACAGATCAACACAAGGTCAGAGCTAGTTAAACATACCAATGAAATCATTCACAAAGGGATAAAAGGAGCTTTCATTACTGGACGATTTCATAACTTGGCAATAGACCACTTCCATTTTAAGATCCAAAATAGCCAAACAAAATGCAAATGATAATTATTCTGAGGTCAAATTCTATGTTAACTATTTTGTTCATTTTATAACCTCTTCATCAGCAGATCAAATTTTAATCTGAGGGAAGCCAACATAAGTAGTCTAAAGAGACATTTAGTCCAATTTTGGCATCTTTTGCATGTAAAAATGTAATTTGGCCCATCACGCTCAATCCTTTCAGAGTCAATGAACATGTTTTAACCTCAGGATAAATTCCACTCTACCCACCTATCTCACACGGTATGGTTCCACATAAATACTCCCCAATCAGTTTGCTAATAATGAAATAATAATAATCCTTGCATTTGATATTGTGTTTTTCACGCCTTTTAGACATCTAAAAGCGTTTCACAGAATATACTGTAAAGTAAATTGACCATATTTGTGGGCGAAACGCAGCAGGCAATTGCGCACAGTCTCTCACAAGCAGTCATGGATTGAAATGACCAATTTTTTTTTGAGGGATTATTATTAGGCGTGTGGAGTAAGGAAACTTTCCCAAGGTTTCACCCTGCCTAGAATTGAATCCAGGTCTCTTGCAAGGCGAGTGCTCTAACCACTGACCTACAGGACTCCACATCGCTGAGCTGCAGGACTCCACAAATCTATTCAAAGTGACCTCACCCTTCAACCCTCCAACCAGAAACCATCAAGTCCTTCAATTCCATTCCTAACCCTGTTTTGAATCTATTTATGCTTTTGCTCGTGATCTTAATAGTTTCTAAAACCGCATTTTAACAACAAAATGTATATTTCTAAAAGTACACAAACATATTTTGCAAAACAATACCTTTACGTAAGACCTTAAATAATTTTCCAATCCTTCATCATGGCACTGGGAAACAATGTGTGCAAGAACTCTAAGGAGAGGATTCAATGAAATTCAAAGATTGTTAAAATATCAATGAGGCAAAATAATAACAAATCCCCAAATATTCTTGTTTCTACTTATTTTTTCATTGCACTAAATAAAGAATAAACCAAAAGTGACAAACTTATTTGATTTATAAAGAATCACCTTTTTTTGCTGAGGAAGACCAAAGTAGTGCAAAGAGAGACTTAAGTACATTTTTTGGCCTCTTAACCACAAATAGATGTAATCTGGCCTATCATGCTCACTCCTTTCACAGATCATATACAATGAACATCAGCGAACTCCACTCCACCCACTCTAACTCCCAGGAAAAGCTGAAAACATATGTGTTCATCCAGGAAAGGTGCTGTTATTGTTGTGAAATGGTTCTTATTGATAGTATTTCTGCCCAACATTGAAATCAAGCACTCTCAGGTCATATATACAACACATTTTGTGTTGGGTAAAACTCCTGCCTGCTCTATTTTAGTTCCCTCCTTCTCCCACACACATTTTTAAGTATCCTTCTCACCTTCTGGACTTGCGAAATTATGGCTCGAGTAAGTCTGCAAATGTGATGCCCAGCCATCTTTGATTTATGCCAACAGACTTCACCACTGAGAACAATATCACTTTACCAGTCAATCCATTATAGCCGGAGAAGTCAGGTGACAATGTAATGAACTGGAAATTGGAATTGAACCCAGGATTCGGCAGTAAGGTTCTCTTGCATCTCTTTATTAATTTTTCCTCCAGTTTTCTGCATTTCTCTCTCTCTCTATCTCAAGAGTGGACATGAGTTTGATGTATTCATCTGTCAGCAATGGGTGCCCTCTGATACTACACCCATTTTGCCTGAGAATCTAGATAGAGATAGAGTGCTTGTATCTATTTTGTGCCAAGTCTTAAGTCCCTTGGAGCCATGTATATTTTTGCTGTTACCCTTTCTATTCTTGGAGACAAACCTATTCTGCCAGATGCCAGGAAACTCAGGAATTTATTTAGAATTACAGGATGAAGTATTCAAACACACATTTTGAAATAAAACGAAAACATTTACATTCTGCTCTAACATTTACCTTGTAACATTAACTGCTACATCCTCCTGGGTGGCTCTCGAGAGAACCCGAAACAATTGGTTCAGGATTGTGGGCAGGAAATTGGACATCGTGTGACCCTCCATGGCATGCAAACTCTAAAATATGGAGTAAACAATCAGGGTTCATTAATACAATTCTTCGCAACCCCTAAATGATTGGCTCACAATCCAGAGCTTAACAAAACATTACTTTTCTTCACCAGACCCCACTTTCAGGAAAAACGTATTGGCAAACATCAAGGAAAAAAAAAGCAGGGTCGGTTGAGGGTGAAGGAATTACTGCAAAATAAGAGAGTATTTCAGACTCATGGAAACTTTGGTGTGTAATTGAATATCAAGATCACATATAAACTGAAGAAAAGCTGTATAATTGAGGAACAAGACATTTTGTCTCCAGGCTTAGCTCAATTTGGAGCTAAGCCACAGAAACTTCAGCCTATGTAGTAGTGCAAAACATCCCCTACTCAATCTTCAAATCAATATGTTTAAACCAGGTACAATTCCTCAGTTCATCACCAAATCCTGATAACAAATCCAGTAGCACCACTTCACACCATCTTTGGTGTCGTGTTCTGGCCCTGTTCTGAGCTCGGAGACACTACCCCATGCAAAGGGAAGTTCCAAATTAATGGAAGTTCTTGTTCAAATAGTGGTACTGCTTGAGGGATTTGACTTCAAGGCTTTCTTTAATAATAACATTAAGGATATGTTGTAGGGGATAGACGGTAAAAAGTGAAAAACACATATCAGAAACTGAAAGTACCTGGAGAAGGATCCAAATTGCACTGCTATTGGATCAGCTACTATTTTAAGTAACTAGTAACTAGCTTGACCCCCAATTGTGGAAAAAAAGCATACCTTGAGGAATTTGACAAGGTCAGTCCCAGAGGCCTGAGCTCCCGAATCACACTTCTGACAGTATTGGAAAAAGTTGTTTAAGTGTTGGTCCTGCAGATATGAAGAAACAATCCTGCTTGTGTTAAGTTTTTCCCAAACATTTGTAGTTTATTGAACCACACCCATAAACATCAACCAGAATAGGCCATAAATGGCCAAGAATGAAAAGGACTCTTCACAAAATATGCTGCCCACACAAAACAAATGACCTTCAACAAGAAGATATTAAGATGACAATTATCAGCTTTGAAATTAATATTGGATAAAACCCTTTGGTATAAAGTGAAAGACACATGTCTAGTGGGTAAGCTGTTCTGGACCAAATTTGAATGCTGCAGTTTCAAATACTATCAAATAAATAGTATGTGTAGAGAGCTATGGTTCCATTCGGGCTACAGTGCAATCCTGTCAATTGCATTCCAGAAACTTCTGCATATCGATGCTAAATTATAATAACGCCTGTGCCTAGTTCAATATTCACACCATTAAGGCTCCTACATTAATATTAGTCACTCTGGTGAAATACCAGAGGATCATTTGCACAGTAGAAGTATACTCCCAGTAAAAGTAAAAATATGTCAAACATTAAAGCACAGGAAGACAGTAGGGGAGACAATGTTTTACTATCTTAAAAAGATCTCACCTGAGTATATACTGTGGAGACTAGGTGTGTTGCAACTTTGAATATATGTTTTGCTCCATCCACCCATTTGATTTCAGGTCCTGAGTGCTGTAAGGTACAATTGCATTATTGAGTTATAAAGAAACATTAGCTTTATTTCATTTTTCCTCCATAATCTATATGCAAGAGCATTACAATCCTCTTTCCTGGATTTATACGTTATACAAAAGGCTAATGCCTTTTAAGGAGTGCAAAAGTCAAAAACACGAGTGGATAGTTTGCTTTTAATAATCCTATTGACGGGAAGCCAGGACAAGACATGCTGCCTTTGCAAAGCAGTTTTTCCAGCTGTGAAAGTAATGCACTGATTTCTTTCCTGCACTGCACCTAATCACTAGCTAACATAAGGGCTCATTTCCTGGCTCTAATGGAAGTTGCGTCATCTACAACGATGCTCACTTCCTTTCTTATAGCATGTCCATTTCCAAACTAAAATAAACAATTTGCAAACCATATTTGGGTAATATCCTGTAGCATTTTTGTATGTTTGTAGATTATCCATAACTGAACGTTTTACACATAAGTTTGTTGCTTTTAGTCACAGGAATTATTTAAAGAAATGTTAAATGCATCCTTTTGTGAGGAGAGAAAAAAAGTACAAACGATTTTCTGAGTGCAAACCCGCAGCCAGCCCGTGACACGGCTCTGAGACACTATTTTGCATGAAGACCGTTCGATAAACATGTTATATTGTTTAAATAAGAATCATTAAATATCCTGTCAGAGAGGAATCTTGTCCATCCAATCATAAAAAAAATGCAACTTAGCTAATGAAACCATCAGTTTCATGCTAAAAATAAGCAAGCAAGAAACCTGGGTTTGATTCCTGGCAAAGCGAAACCTTGGGCAAGTTTCTTTACTCCACACACCTAATAATAATCCCTCCAAAGAAAAATATAATAATAAAAATTGGTCATTTCAATCCATGACTATTTGTGGGACACACGCGCAATTGGCTGCTGTGTTTTGCCCACAAATATAGTCAATTCACTTTGCAGTATATTCTGTAAAACGCTTTGAGACGTCTAGCAGACTTATTTATTCCCTTTTAACCCTTTGTATTGCTTTGGGACACTCTCCTGACCTAAATCGCACTATATAAACACGATTAATTGTGGATGGAGCAGCTCAGGATGTGCATGCGCTGTGTGGAGCAAGTGGCAACGGGCTAGTCAGCTGTGATTGTCTGTATGTATGTCTCTATCTGAGTGCGCCTATCTCTTCTATGCATATGTGTGTTTATACTCTCTGTCTGTGTGAGTATGCCTCTTTGTGCCCATGTGCAGTCCTATAGCTCAGTGGCTGGAGCACTCGCCTTGCAAGCGAGAAACCTGGGTTCAATTCCTGGCAGGGCGAGACCTTGGGCAAGTTTCCTTACTCCACATGCCTGATAATAATCCCTCCCCCAAAAATAAAAAATAGGTCAATTCAATCCATAACTGTTTGTGGGACACTGCTATGCACATTTGGCTGCCACGTTCACCCACAAATATAAAGTCAATTCACTTTACAGTATATTCTGTGAAGTGCTTTGAGACGTCTAGAAGAAGTGAAACGCGCTATATCAAATGCAAGGGTTATTAGTATTATTATTATGTGTGTGTGTGTGTGTGTCTCTCTCTCTCATTCTCTGAGAAATGAGTCTCTCCATGACTGTGAATGTGTGTCTCTGTGTGTGTGTGTGTCTGCGTGTGTGTGTCCCTCTCTGCCTGTGAATGTGCATCTCTTAGTATGTGTCTCCCTCTGTGTCTCTGGATATATCTCTCTCTGGGTCTCTTTGTGTGTGTCTCTCTTGTTCTGTTTGAGTGTGTCTCTCTCTGTCTGGGTCTGTGAGTGTGTGTCTCTCTCTGGGTCTGTGTGTGGTATCGGCCCTGAGAGACTAGAGTTGATGAGCTTCTGTTATCTCTCTGGTGTTCCCTTACCCCCCAAAAAATGACCACCCAGTTTTTGTTAAAGCAGCAATTAATTTTTGTTGCAACAATCTAATATGCATTAGGTCCTTATGTTTAGTTTGTAACCAACAAGGTGAAAAAACGTAGCAGTGAAATGTACTTCAACAGCACCAGTCAACCCCCCTGTAATTCTCCCGCAGAATCTAGCAAAGCACATTGCAATTCCCCAAACAATTTGAGCTCTACAATTTTTTGGAAAAATGTCAGCACTGTTCTATTGGCCCGGTCTAGAGTACAGACTTTGAATTCACCCTGTATAAATTTTTATTGTGTTGCAACAATACATTGGAGCAAATAAAATAAGAAGCTCACCTTTCCCATCCCAAGCTCCTGGTAGTTGAGGTAGCCAACTGGAAGGTTAGCAGACACTGGAATCTGATTTTCATTGGTTACAACACGACCGTCCTTCAGTAGCGGAAGCCAAGCATATCCAACTACAGGGCAGAGCAAAGGAAGCTGGATCATCCCATTATAATAGCAAAGTGTAAGTTACATACACAGGGTGACCAAAAAGTCATGAAGCTACCCTATTATCTAAACAGGACATCATGTCTTTAAGAGTTATCAGACACCGTAATGGTATCACAATATTTTTGTCACAAGGCACAAATTTTGTCAATGGCCAATGTTAGAATTAAATCCCTCGACTTTAGTGTTGATTCAGTTGCAGAATGACAAGTGATGAAGACCCACACTGTGCAGACTGAAATTAAAGCTGATTATATAGCTGTTTAAAAACAACCACAAACAAACAAAATTACATTTATAGAGCGCCTTTCACATCGGGAGGACGTCCCAAGGCGCTGAACAGTTAGGTGTAGGGACCCAAGCACAGGGGAGAGGTAGGGTAGTGGGGAGGGGAGAGTGAGAGTTGGGAGGGCGACAGAAGGCATGATCGAAAAGAAGGGTCTTGAGACCGGCCATGAAGGAGGCAAGGGAGGAAGTGAGGCGAAGGGACAGGAGGATGGAGTTCCAGAGCGTGGGGACAGAGAGGCTGAAAGCCCAGCCACCGATGGTAGGGCAGGTCGGGCGGGAGAAATGGAGCAAACCGGAGCCTGCTGAATGGAGGGGGAGCAGGTTGATAGGGAGTCAGCAGGTTCGCAGATAGGAGGGGGGCAAATTAATGAATGGCCCTGAAAATGAGGACGAGGATCTTGAATTCGATCCTGTGGGAGATGGGGAGCCAATGGAGCTGGGCAGCCAATGGAGCTGGGCAAAGGTGGGAGTGATGCTGTCACAGAGCTAAGTGCTGGAGAGGACACGAGCTGCAGAGTAAGACTAGAAAAAAAGGTATTTGGGTTTTGAAGACATGACATCTAGAGGAAAAAAAAGCTTCACACAGGCCTTCACATGAATCTGCATGTATAAACAGTAGCTGCATTACAGTTTATAAATGGATAGAATATTGTTTATCAATTCAAAACAGAGGAAAAAAATAATATTGACATTTGGACTATTTAAAACGGGGACACAGCAAGTTCTAGCCACAATGAAAGCCAAGCTCCCCTAGTGGTAAGTCAGAAACTGCATCAGTCAGTGACACGGGAATGGGTAAAGCCCCCAAACCTATCACCCAGTCCAGACTGCAGAAATCAAATGTAGCAGCCTCGTGTCCTGCTCTGTGGTGAGCAAGCCAATTTCAGGTGAAGATGTTTTTGGCTTCAAGTGGTCCACACTCAATGTCACGTTAGCCACCCACTTTTGGGTCATGCATTAACTCGGACAAATGTAGGTCTATATCTTCGTAGAACAGAAAAAAAAATCAGGGGGAGAAGGGAAAATGGATAAAGAAAACGCATCAATGCCTGAATCACACAAACTATATGGAGGATATAAACAAGGTTCCAAATTTGATTTGGGCCACTCGGAACACAGAAATAATAAACCACATCCATTTAGAGTGGCATTACTGTGCCATAACAGACATCTTTTTTAAGAAACATTTATAATTTTTTAATGACCACAAAAACCAAAGTGCAGCAGGGATTTTCAACAGAATTGTAACCAAAACCTTGAAATTCAATTGTTTCCTTCTTCTTTGTGGTTCCTTTGCTTGAATTGTCACAACTAAGATGGTAGAACGTGAACAACAAGTGGTGTTTTTCATGCAGCTGGGTAGGCAGTTCCACTTTAATCTGAAACACATCACGGAGATTTCACTATTATGACTCTCAACCACACTCAATCTCAATGTTTTGACTCCTAATTATACAACAGTATACATTTAGAATATACCCTGTGAAACATTAAGAATCACATCTCTTTACCTCATCGTAGAACTCTGGATTTTGATGATGGTGTAAAACCACTGCAAAAGCATTCTTAGTGAACACAGTCCCTCCCGGGCGGCCATAGATACACTATGGGAGAAAATAAGCAACAGAGGCATAAGGATTATGAATTGTGTTGACTTTGTCAGGGAAGAAACAATCTGAATAAATAATTATTAATCTATGCATCTTCTCCCAATATATAATTATAAAACTGGAAAACGGTAATTTTTGCTTCACATTTTCTTCACAAAAATACATATTTAAAAAAAGCTTGCATTTCATATGCAAGTCAGGAGGACATTTCAATGCACTTCACAAATGGCCTTCATTGTAATTAGTGAAGGCCATTTGTAACTCCCCCAACTGCTGCCTGATATGCAATAAACGAATTCAGCGTACGTCAAGAATCAACGCTCATCTTATGTGGCTGAATACTGTACTAACCGTTGTTAGTTTATGTTATAAACTGTATGTAAAAGCATATGAACATAAGAATTTGCTTGGGGAAAGAAGACCAAGCTCCATCTAGTTAACCTTCCACCATATGGCAGCCGCTTGACATTTTGTGACCCAAACTATACATGGTATGCCAATATATATTATAGTATAACAGAAATCGATCTAATTTGTTCTTGAAACAATCAACATTTCTGCTTTCCCTGTCTCCCTGGGGAGCCTGTTCCATATGATTACCACTGGCTCACTGAAGTAGTGATTCCACAGATTTGTTCTGAATTCACCCCCTTCAATCGCAGGCCGTGTCCTCTGGTTCTACTGTTCAGTACAAGATAAAACATCTTATTGTGGTCTACATTATTTATTCCCTTCAGAATCTTAAAGAATGCAATCATATCGACTCTCAATCTTCTCTTCTCCAGTGTGAACATGGCCAGTTTATTGAATCGCTCCTCATAGTCCAATCCCTCCAACCCCTCAATCATTTATAGAACAGCTAGCATGACACCAAGAACCCTAATTCCAGTTCCATAAAACTTATATAATATAACCAAAATACCAGTTTTAAAATATGCAATTTAAAAAAAGACCTGGTTATAATTTGATTATCCTCAAACGGGTTAATGGAGACTTTAAGGTGAACTCTCTATGATTTGAACCTTAAACACTCTCATATAACGTCAACTGAGTGAGCTACCCTGGTTCTTACATTCTATTAGAACATTACTGTGCACCTTAAATAGTAGTTGTTTTCATGCAAATGCTTCAATATCCTGTTTTTGAAAGAGAAAGTGCTAAGATATCAGAAACACAACTAACCTTGAGAGGCTGTGCATCTTCTTCATCAGAATCCCTGAACTCTATGCAGACTGCAATATTTCTTGCCTAAAAAAAGACATAATAATCCTTGCATTTGATACAAAGCTTTTCACATCTTCTAGACGTCTCAAAGCACTTCACAGAATATACTGTAAAGTGAATTGACTTGGATATTTGTGGGCGAAACACGGCAGCCAATTGCGCACAGTAGTGTCCCACAAACAGTCATGGATTGAAGTGATCAATTTATTATTGGTTATTATTATTGTTTGTTTTTTGAGGGATTATTACCAGGCATGTGGAGTAAGGAAACTTGCCCAAGGTTTCATCCTGACTGCAATTGAACCCAGATCTCTCACTTATAAGGCGAAAGCTCTAACCACTGAGCTACAGGACTCCACATCTTAAGTAGAGATAACATAATTACCAATAAGCTAAACTACCACGTATCAATAGTCTGAAGTTTGTCAAGGGCTGCGATTTAGTGACCTCGAAATACCAAAGCATTAATTGGTTTGTTATAGTTCACAGCACAATTCTAACAGGAGCAATCAAGTAACATGTTATTGCTCATTGTTATGGAATCATCCATCAGTGGGATGATGAACCATTCCAATTATAATTGAATATGTTTCATAAGACCCAACAATCACTGAAGAGGACTAGTTCCATATTCTAACCACCTTATAGTCATACACTGAGCAGCAGCCAAACACAAAGGAATTTAAGGCTTCACTCACTTTTGCGAATGTTTTTTGACTGTCATATTTCAAGTGCTTTGGGTAAACGTAGAGATGATTGTTGTAGGTGGTGAAGGGCTGAGAAAGTTTTGCTATACAAGGAACAAATTCCTCCACTTCGTGAGTAACTGTGATCTTGCTACTGGTTTCAAAATGTTTCACTGGAATATACGAAGAATTTACACAATCTAAAAAGTAAAAAATAAAATGACCCACATTAAATTCAGAAATGTAACATGAACAAAACAAATTTCAAGAATGAACAGTAAATTTTGTACACTTACTCAGAACATCAAGAGCCACGTGGTCTATATTGATATCCACGTTCCCTAAAAGAACTGGAAGTTTGGACATCTTCTCTGGTCTAGGGTTAAAAACAATAGGGTTAAAAACAATATACGTTAAACTTTAAGTAAATTAATTAAATAGCTTTTTTTTTAATAAACTTTTCATAGTTTTGTCAAAGTATGATAAAGGCAGTAAGGAGATATCATAATTTCTCCCTACAAGCTAGAATCCTAATAGGTACGGTGGTCCTAGCTGGACAAGCAGTGGAAAACTTACACACAGGGCTCACAATGGCAAGCTTTAGTTGAATTCCAACAATATTAGCAAAGCACACTTTGGGGTCCTTCACTCTTGACCATATTTTCTGGAATTAGGTAAGCGGAGTGTTTCCCTCCAAGAAAAGAGAATGTTTTTCATTCCAGACACAGGGAAATTTCCACATGGAAGAGGTACACATGGAGCTCTCATTCTGGTTTGGATACTGTTAAGCATGGTATAGGTTTCCATATGTGTCAGATACTCAGCTGATCAACATTTTTTTTCAAGAAATCACAAAAAATGAATGCAATGAAATCTAGACCCAGATGGAAGTTCCTTCAGTAATGGATTGTATTTTGCCTGAATAACATGCCAATTTTACACACAATGGACCTAAAAAAGCATACGTGAAGGTCTAAAAATATTTCTAACAATGCTAAAATTAAAGTGACAGCTTGAAGAAATCCTCTCCCAAGGGACAACTCACTTCCTGAAGTCTAATAGTAATTTTAACAAGTCTTCATTGGAAAGCTTGTTGCTATCTTGTCTGTAGAGTGGGGAGAAGCGGGCGTTCTTGTCAAGAGTTCCCTGTGTGTCTTTGAACACCGTTCTAAGAGATGAAAAAGAAACATTAGACTGAAAACCAACAAACAACCTAGAAAGACAATTAAGTATTATCCCTTTCGGAAAAAAAATAAAGTGTCTGCTGACATTACAATATGGCGATTAGATATGGAAATGTGATTAATTCTCCCCTCCCTCATGTCGCTCCCCCTCCCTTGCTCAGGTTTGGATGCCAAGACCAAAGTCTTTAGAGCCTCCTTGGCTGAGAGTAGCTGATTCTGCATTTAACAAGTATTGAATCCTCGTAAATATTATGCTAGCTGCAGCTTTACCAACTAAGCTGATAGAGCAATTTTTATCATTGCTTTTAAAGCTTTATGCTGAGTTTTGTTCCCCCTACCTTGCAGCCCAAGCAAAAGGCATACGGTATTGTCCAAGTCTGGCACAGGCTTGCTTGGCATTTTTCAAAACTTTCTGTGCAACCTGCAAGACACAAATTGTTCAGTTAAATATAGCACCTCTGTAGTAAAATATAAAAGTATTGGTCAAACAAAAAATATTTAATATCAGTGACAAAACTGTATGAAGTGATTTGATAGATCATAATGAAAAGCTCCTTTAATCGAGCAGAAGTTTAGTTACCAAATGCATTTGGAGGAGAAAACCATGCCGAATATGAAGTTCATGAATTCCACGTATCCTGCAAACCCTCCATCTCGCATCCCCACTCCCCCACCCCCAGCATCCTTCGAATCCCTCCTCAAGACCCTCCTGTCCAACCGTGATATCAGTCACCCCCCCCACTTACCCTTCCTTCCCTCCACCCTCCCCGATCCCAGCACAGCTCTGAAACACTGACCGTCCAGTGCCTCAGGACGTCCTCCTTACGTGAAAGACGCTATACAAATGTAATTTTGTTGTTGTTGGTGTTGCTGCCCTTTTGATAATATTTGGCTTGATTTTTCCCCTTTCATGCATGACGGATATAAACTCTTCACCACAACGATAGGATAATATCTCAAAAATTAATCATTTAAATTAATCATTGAAACTTAGCTCTGCTGGAAATGCAACAAATCTTTCTTCAGAAGATTTGTCTTAAAGAAGAGTTCAGGTATTTTTACACTTCTCTTCTCATTTCTCATGAGAAGTGCTGCAATTTAATGGCATTTCAAAACTAACAGTGAATAAACTTTAACCGCTAGTGCATTTATGGCTTACAATATACTTTATACAAAATACACTATTTCGTGAAATTCTCTTGATCAATGTAATGTCCAGAGTTGGTCTGCCAGCTCAGTGGATAACAGCACTACAATATGCAGAACTGTGCCATTCAGACTTTAGGAGCCTGGTTTCAAACGCACTCTGGTATTGGCTGAGTTAGGGACTTTTGAGGCAACAATTTGATACTAGTCCTGTAGAGATGGTGGGAGGAAAGACAAAAGCAGAAAATAATTAATCATTCAGCATCCCTGTGCTGACCATCCTTGTATGAAAATAGCAATGTGAGAAAATAAAAGAAATGGAAGAGAACACAACATCCACCCCAAAATTTTGAAAGTATTTTAAGCACTGAAAGACACAAACCAAAGAAACTGTTGTAAAATTCGTCAATAGATTATTGGCTGTACCATACCTTAGTTGAATCTGAGTTTTTCATGTAGGGTTCAGCACACTGAGTGATGCCTCCTTGAAGAACTTTCTCCACTCGAGCTACTAAAAATATATCTTGGTGGGGGCAAGTGACGGAAAAAACACCCTATGAACAAAATCAGAACGCAAATCAAAAGACAAACCTGGTTTGATTCGTGATGCATTGCTTATCAAGCAAATCACAAATCTATGGTTTACTCCATTGCTTGATAATTACCAATACTAGAACAGCAACAAAAAGATTTACATATGCTGTCAGTGCCTTGGGATGTCCTCCCAACATCAAAGGCCCTATACAAATTAATTTTGTTGTTATTGTTGTAGATAGCCATGCTTTTGACTACTTCATGGAAACAAATTGAAGAGCTACGAGTAAGATAGAGAAGGAATATGAGAGGGGGAGATAAGCTGGGTTTCCTTGTGGCTGATCTGGCTCAACGTAACTTGCTGAACAACAGAATATCTTAAATGAGCCATCCTCTGTGGTAGTCCCGGTGGTCCGGTTCCTGAGCCAAGTATTTCACAGTACTGTATTATGAAGACAGACAAGATCATTAGCAGGATTTGGAGGGCAGTCATTGAGGAAAGGGATTCTTCCTACTCAGCTCACATTAACCCTGCCACCCTAAAGCTCTAACAGGCAGCAGAGGACTTGCCTAGACAGTGCTCACAATTAGCAAATGTTTATAACTGGTTAAATTCCAGCAATTCTCCAACACACACTCTGGGATTCAAAGACCTTGGCTCTCACTAATCTGCGCCAAGGTTTGGATATTCTGATTAAGTATAGTGCTGGGCTTTCAACTAACTAAAAAACAACTTCCAATTTGTGAAGGACCTCGAGATTAATTGGTCATTGCCTTCATTGCTGATCTCAAATGTGTTGCCTCAATAGTCTACAAATAAACGTCATTAGCTCTTATAGCAATTACCTGTGAAACGCTCTGAGACATTTTGCCAATATAGGCACAATATCAATACTATTATATTATTATAGTAACTTTGATATGTGAACTGATGGGAATAATTTAATATGGCAGCAAGAAAGACATTTAATCATCTCCATAGGAATGGAAAGTACTTGAACCTTTATCCGTTTCACTCAATAGTAATTCTTCAATACTCTCCAAGGAGGGTTATAAAGCTGTATACAATTGTTTAAGGGATGCTTCCAAAGTTCTGCACTATACAGTTAAATTGTTTATAAACAAAAGTCTTATGACATGCACATTTCAGATTCAATGCAATTTAAATATGAAATGAACTATTTGAAGCAGAGACAAAGTATCAGAACAGTCTTTAAGCATTTGAGATGCTACCCTGCACAAAGGCTGCTCCCTCCCTCGCCTCCTTCAAGGCTAGTCTCAAGACCCTCATCTTCGACCGTGCCTTCTGCTGCCCTCCCAACTCTCTCCCTCTCCTCCTCTCTCTCGCGCCTCTGCCCCCTACACTGCCCCTCTCCCTTGATCAGGTCCCGACCTAACTGTTCAGCACCTTGAGACAGCCTCCTGACGTGAAAAGCGCTCTATAAATGTAATTTTGTTGTTGTTATTGTTGTTGTATATAATGCAAGTTGTTGTTATCTTTCTCACCTGTTTAGGATACTGCAGCATGCTCTCCTGAATGCCATTTATTGTCCTCTGAGTAGTGGCTACAGAATCTCCACCATTCATGATGGATGATGACAAGTTTGATAACATCTGACGAACAGACTGATGGTTCAGATCCACGTGGAAGTCGGCTGAGATTTTGCGACTGTTCTTGATATCAAAAAGTGCCAAAGTTACAAAGAATGGTTCCACCTAAAACATTTTTGAAGAGAAGAATCACAAGAAGTTAAATTCTGTATTTCTGAACTTAAATAAAACAACCTCTTTGGTCCAAGTCCTGGTTTATCAGAATATGTTTATTTGAGGCATTATAGTTATTAATAATAATCCTCATTTTTACAGTTCAGTGACCTTTGTTGGACGTTTGTTTTTACATGCATCAGTTAATGGAAGATTCATGTTATCAACAGACGAGAAACTAAGAACTTCAAAAGGAAACCAAACACTTGGGAAACACCTGTGTAATTTGTAATCAGTTCACCAAATGGATATTTGCATTTGAAGTTTAAATTCATATTTGTATCTTTACTCTATTTTATGAATAAAGGTTATTTTTTATTTAAAATATGGGACTCAATTTTTCTAGAACAGTGTTTGAAAAAGCTAATATTTTGAATAGAATAATCATTTTAAAAGACACACGTGCATTGCTATCATGTCTTACATTAGTCGTGGGTCCTTCTTCGTTTTCAGCCACACAGCTTTGTAGATTGAAGGACAAATCATTGCATTTCACCAGGAACCGCTTGCCAAATTTCTCTTCAAATGGCTTCACTTCTGGTTCAATCCCCGAAAAGTCAAGCTTCTTAAAAAAGTTAAAAGTTTAGTTTTTATTAAAAAAATGATCACAAAGTTCAGCATTTCCAAAGCATTCATCGTTATAACTAGTACAAACAAATATATTGGGACGTACTCCTGACGTGAAAGGCGCTATACAAATGTAATTTTGGTTTTGTTGTTATGTAATTAGGAAATCTCACCTGTGTATCTGCATCCAGAAAAAAAAGCTTTATTCTGCCTTCATTCTTTTTACTTTCTATTTCTCTGGTACCCTGTAAGCAAACCGCACAAAATAAATTTGCTGTTCTTTTTAACTGACAAACATCTCTGACCTCAAAAATACCCCCACCAAATTGTTCATCTTTGATTGAATGGAAACTGAAATAGCAGATGCTTTTTAGAATGACTTTAGGAAAGGAAGTTATTGTAGTTAGGAGCGACTGATACAGGGAGCACTCTAGTAGTCACCTCTCTATTTGTGCAAGCACGTGTATGTACAACTGGAGTTTGTGTACCTCTTCCGTACTCTGAATGAATGAGATGACATGGACACATTTACACTTCATCTTTCCCTCAATCAATTCAGCAGAGAGTGCTATGGAAAACACATCACTGTTACACAGCAGTTAATGTACAATGACATATCCAAGGCACACTTGTTTAATCCATTGCTCTGTAACTATTTTCTACCAAAACAACTTTAAATAATGAAGTTAAAGGCTCATGACAGAACCCATTCAAAAGACAAAAGGAAAATGGATTTTTGAGTTGGCAAAGTTCAGTTTTGTAAATAGAAATTGTTTTTAAGTTTAGAATGGTTTTCTTTAAACTGTAGAATCTGAACAAAGCAATACCTTTGTAAGTTCATAGTGCAGACTTTCCCAACTGGTTACACTTTCTGATTTTCCTTGACTGGACTGTTCATCGTCTGAAACTAGAAACCAAAATATTTAGCAAAACTCAACTTTCCTTTTCTTGCGATTCCAGCTTGTTGTCGAACGGCAAAACACAAACCAG
The DNA here is from genome assembly GCA_035084275.1 of Hydrolagus colliei. NCBI lineage: Eukaryota > Metazoa > Chordata > Chondrichthyes > Chimaeriformes > Chimaeridae > Hydrolagus > Hydrolagus colliei. The sequence goes on along the minus strand of CM068745.1, from coordinate 43,726,346 downwards.
ATGCAGTTACCTAATCATTAAATGGTCTGCCTCACACTAACAGAATGAACCCATGGGGATTGAGACTAAAATATGGTCTTTTTAAATTTATTTAAGTATTCACATCTTAGTTTGGTATTCAAACATGTTCTATTTTAATTAAAATTGTGGAATCCTAGCACATTTTATTTGTCCTGGTTTATCCAAGCTGGTTTACAGAATTGTGTAATCGGTTCTGTTTCACGCTGAAAAGAATAGAGACAGGAAACAGGAAGTTTAAAAAAAGTCAGATTTTCTACATTTGGCTATGCCCAAACTCAGGAGTTTTGACATCTTATTCCACGGTGATAATTCAATTGTATTTTCTGAGAGTTCAGACATAGTTTCATTGATTGTTGTGTATAAACTTGAAACTCTCTAAGGCAACACTACTTCATGAAGAATCAATTGGGATCAAAAACTACTAAGCAAGTGACTTGGAAGCAAACGGCTTCAGATAATATGTTAAACAGAGTCTGCCTGCTCAAAGGGATGTTAAAGATCCCAAATCATTATTCAGAAAATGAGGGAACCTCTCCTGGTATCTTGGCCAACAATCCCCCCAGATAAAATGGGTCATTCACTCCAGTGCTGTTTGGGGGACATTGCTGTACGGTAAATTGGTTGCCGTGTTCACCTACAAAATACACAATCATTATACTTTACAGAAAAAACACTGTGAATCTCTTTGAAACATCCTCCCAACGTGAAAAGTGCTATAATCAAATTGATAATACATTAAAAGCCCGTTTATCCGTTACGCTCGGGACGTGGCCAGTGCCGGTTAAAGCGACTGCCGAAAACCCAACACAAATTTTTTTTCTTTTTAATTTAATTACATTTTTTAAAACATAGCGTATTAATAATAGACTAAATAATAATTTATATGATCATATAATATATAAATAATAATAATAATCCTTTTACACACAGCGACCATGTAGTTCAGAGAGATCTTTAAACTAGTGCAAAAGTTACACGTCTGAATGACACTGTTCTCATTGGGGGCAGAAGAGAGGAAAGCAAACGTGTTATTGAGAAAGCAGCCACCGCTGTCACTGTTCAGTTAACTTTCCTTCTAAGAGATCCAAGGATCGGCGTTGAAAGCAAATGATTCATTTCACTTTTAAAGTTAGATTTGTTTTTAACATCAGACTAGGTAAGGGGAGGCACTGAGTGTGTTTCTGATATACACTGCAGCTTCCCAAGCTTAAAGGTATTTGTAAAACAAACCAGACTTGAGAGGTGTTGCAGGGGTTTGTGTTTTGTGTTAAAATAAAAGCTAAGGCTGTGATATACATTGATCTGCAAGCTTTGCTCAGGGTGTGTGTGTGTTTTGCTGTTTTATGGCTAAATTAATGAACTCACCCTCGCTCTCTCCCTCCTCTCTCAAACCAGAGAGTACCTCTGTACACTCTGCAGAATGCTGTACTGGCAGCATTCTGAGCTAGCACCACCTTCAAGCACCTAGTAGCAGCATACCGACACGAAAGGATATTTTTCCGGATAACTTCCGATTATTCGAATGGGGACTTTTTTTTTGAGGTTATACAGAAGTTACAGTTGATCGGGTCATGGATAAACGAGCTTTTACTGTAATGTGCATCGGCCTGGTGCAATGGTAGCACTTTGGCCTCTCGAGTCAGAAAATTGTGGGTCAAGCCCTACTTCGGGACATGGAATCACAGAGTCTATGTTGACAATCCAATACATTGCTGGGGTTGCATTGCATTATCGGAGGTGCAGTCTTTCGGATGAGATCTGAGGTCGCATCTGCCAGTTCAGGTGGATGTTAAAGATCCCATGATACTATTCGAAAAGAGACGGGAGTTTCTGCTGGTGTCCTCGCCAACAATAAAATTAGTCACTCACTCCATGGCTTTTTGTGGGACACTGCTATGCGCAACTAGCTGCTGCATTTCACGTACAAAATGACAAGGCGCTATGTCAAAAGCAAGGATTATTATTATTATTGTTGTTAGTATCAATCTCAGGCATTTCTTTCTGTACAGTGTAGTTGAAAATAAAATTAAATCTAAAGTTGCAGTGATTCCCTTTCCTCCGGAATTGCTACATAACTATAATGCGTCAAAGCAGAATTTTGCGAGTGGCCGAGAAGTATCTTGGGCTAGTATATACCAGGCTCGAATTCCACATTAAGAAATCTAGATAGAAATAATTGCATTTCGAACCTCGTTGCAAATTCAAAGTTTGTGTTTGTGTAAAAAAGAAAATACATCAAACATCTGTGCTCTGAACCTTGCACTATTTCTCATTTTGAGTTTTGAGTGTTTAGGGAAAGCTGCTGATAAATGCTTTCTGCGAACAGCTGAACACTTCTCCGTAGAAAAGGGTGGGTGAGAAAAAGACTTCCAGAAAGGGAAAATTAATGAATCCTTCAGAGTTGAGGGTACACTGCACTAATTGGATTCAAGGAAACAGATTTGCAGTGTTTCAACAAGGAAGATTTTCAATGTTGCACACTGCAAAACGTTGCTAATTTATTTCTGTTTTGTTCCTTCACAATAATGCAGAACGTAGTCTCTCTCTCTCTCTCTCTCTCTCTATATATATATATATATATATATATATAGATAATATATAGGTATCCCTCCCCAACCGCAAGGACACGTTCCTGTAAACTTCCGTGGTTGGTAAAACTGCGGTTGGAAAATACAGGGCCCTATGGCAAACATGGGGATAGGGGAGTAAGTTTGCGTTTCGTAGAACTAAACACACAAAAAACACATACAGTTATAACAGACATGGGGATAGGGAGAGTAAGTTTGGGCGCATCTGCAGCAATCCGTGAGGCTGTCTAACTGACTGACTGGTCTACACAGACAGAGGAGAGAGAGAAGGTGAGAGAGAGAAGGGGGGAGTGGGGGGAGGGGAAGGGAAGGTGAAATAGAGAGAAGGGGGCTTGGGGGAGGGGGGGGGAAAGAGAAGGTGAAATGAAGAGGTGAGAGAAAGAAGGGAGGGGGGGGAGGGGGTGGTGGGGGGGTGGGGGGAGCTGGGGGGAAGAGAAGGTGAGATAGAGAGAAGACCTTTCTAAAGTCTGAGATGCACTCACAGAGAGAGAGACTTCTAGAGAGATCCCTCTTCAGCCTGAGATACAGAAAGAGAGACTTCTACAGCCTGTGATACACTTACAGATAGAGAGATCTGCAGATCCTAGCAGCCAATGCTCCTAAACGTACTAGCTAGGCTGCGGAGAAGCGACAATAAAGTCATGTTACTGTATTTACCTTAATCCTAAGAGAGAAGTGTTGTGCTAGTTGATTGCAACATCGCAAATAGGTCCTAGTGCTATACGCTAGCGCAAAGCGACATCGAGGCTGGTTGATGCAACTGGGTCCTAGTGCTAAACGCCAGTATTAGTGTTAAAGTCCGTGGATAAGCAATGGTTATAAGCCGTGGTTGTCACATTTAGCAAACCGTGGATGCATGAGTTTCATGGTTGACAAGGCCATGGTTGGGGAGGGATACCTGTATATATATTGGTGTATATTTACGCATCTGGCTGGAAAATGTTAAGTATTTATATTTTGTCGTTATTCACTCTTCTCCTGAACACAAATACTCGTGTTGAGAAACAATCCTGCTATGATTTTAATCAAGAAATCTCACGTGCAGCCTTGATGACAAGTGTCAGCATATTATTGGACAGTAGGAGCACTTCATGAGCATTTCCCAACAGAGGAAAACCTTTGCTAACCCATCTGCCCACCCAACACAGGGAGAAAATAAGAACTGCACAGGGTGAGAGGTGGAGGTAGCTGTACTCTAATTCGCAAGGTATGTGGGACTTGAGTCCTCGTGGCCATTTTGAGCTGCTAAATCACTAACCTCCAAACTTGGGGTTGCACATGGAGAGGTGTCTCAACTAACCTGGTGTGGTTTGGGTTCATTTAAAAATCTCAAATAACAGTCTTATTTGAAATCTACCACAAAACACAATCTTAAAAGTGCATGACCTCCAATGAAACATGACGTGAAAGGGGCACTATAAATGTAATGTTGTTGTTGAAACTATTCCCTATCTATACCAGGTAATTAATTAATGGACCGACATTTTTTTTTCTGGAATTGAAGTTTAATAAACAAACTTCAATAAAATCTCTTGTCCAAATCATAATTGTGTTCTTTACCAGCTATGTACTGTAGTAAGATTAATTCAATGCACAGTGCACTATGCTGCAAAATTTAGAATAGGTCTTTTTTCTGTCCAAGAGACTGATGTTAGATCACTATAGGGTAGGTACTATGGAAAGAGATAAAAGGATCGAAGAGTTTTCTTTTGGATAAAGAGTCCTAAATCCGAAGGAAATTGGGATGCAATGTAAACTCACCCTCAAGTGACTCGCCATTTCTCTTCTCTTGCATGGCAGCTTCAAAAGTACTCTGAAGAATTTTATTAAGCGATCCGATCCACTCTTCCATTTCCTGCTCACTATCTGCTGCCAAAAGATAACTGCTCTTGTCTTGCATCTTGAGCTCAAAGGCAAACCGCCGTACTTTGTTGTTCTACAAAGAAAGCACTTACGCTATGAAAACTACATTTGAAAAATACATAATTCAACACAATCTCATTCCAAATGAACAATATTGCAAAGGATTCAAAAAGAAACTCATTTAACAATCATCTCTTCAATTCATAATTTCTAAATGATCTAAAATGTTTTTTGTAATAATACGTTTCTTCCTTCTTCTGCGGTTTCTCTGCAGTCCACACCATCCTTAGCTAAAAGGGTGGGCAAGCAACCTGTTTCGAAGTCCTGAGCACCCTACTCTCAAAATTACAACAGATTTGCTTCAAGACTTTGAGGGGAAATGCACCTGAAAACGCAATATAAACAAGTATTTTTAATATACTAATATTCTCATTCTCTGCATGAATATTTCTTTCTTGGACTGGTTATCATTAATTATATCACAGGGGTGATGGGAACCATCCTGTCTGTTCAGGCACAGAAGACTCAGAAACCTGGAACTAAAGAATGAGCATAGTCATCGAGACACTTCTGAGTGTAGGTGGCCTACACATGTGAAACTCAGCACGGTGATGGGGTTCTACTTGTGCCAGACACCCAGCTGACTATATAAACTACGAGCATTCATCACAGCTAAGTCTATCCTGTCTTCCCTGAAAGTGCACTAGGTTTGCTTTCCAGTAGATAACAATCAACTAAGAATCGTAGTGGCAGCTTTTGTGTAGTACTGTTGAATACACTCCCTGTTTTACCCTCTTTCATAAATATATGCCACCCACACTTGGAAACGTCCCTGTCTCTCGAATGGAATGCACACTCCCTCCCTGCAGGGAGATGCTCTGCTGGAGTTCAACCAGCTAAAACTGCATTACCCATTGAGAGCCGTGACTGGCAAGCTTCCCACTATTTATCCAGCTAGGACCACCCTACCTGTGAGGGAAAGTCATCATGGTTAAATAACCTGCTGACACTCACTGTCTGGGTGCAGACATGATGAATGACTGCACTAGACTGCCAATATCAGTGAAAATGTACAAATCTGTCAATTTAGTGTATCCAATTACACAGGTAGGGTATAATGTAAATATCTCTTAATTGTTACCAAAATGCATTGTCTATCGGTAGTTAATATTTTAAAGCACATACAGATATATAGCTGCCTATATGTGGCCCTAATAATGCCTGTAAAGGGAGGCCAATACTTTCGAGATCTGAAAGATACAAAGAAAGTGAAATTCAGGTCTGTTTCCAGCTAGAGCAACAAATATTGGACGCGTGTCAAACAGGCGGTTTCAATCATTCATTTGGGATATTTTTCCCCTCTCATGAAAGCACTGGCTCATGGTGGGCCTCCAGGAGCTTGCCCAAATGTCACTGCTCCTTGAGCATTTGCCTAGCCAAGCGAGTGTTCGCAGGATAATCAACTATGAGAGGCATCAAAGAGGAGACCACTTACACAATAGCCACACACAACTGTCCAATCACACACAGGTGACTGTCTAACAAATAAGCACAAACTGTGGCTGCAAACTCCCCCTTTCTACCCCAAACTCCATGAGAACAATTGAAGTGTCCTACTGCCCTAACTTAGAACCCCTAAAACGTTTGCTGTCCGTAGGAAACACCATCAAGTTACACATCACATTGGAGAGTATTGCAAACCGTGTTACAGAAACAAACCAGAAAAGTGTGGGTAATAGAAGAGGTAGGTAGGATACGGCCAAAGATGTCTTAGATAAGATTTTAAGCTGGTTTTGAAAGCAGAGGAGCTAAGTGAAGGACCTATAAGTGGAAGGTTTCCAGTAGAGTTTCAGAGATTGGGTAAAATACTGAAAGTTTGCCCACCTGCGGCAGAGTAGTGGGAGTGAAAAGGAAAGTGGAATTTTATACCATCTTATGTCAAATCTTTAAACATTTTACAAGTATTTGCTGTTAATTGTAGAGACTGTTTTTGCAGTCAATCGTGGTAGCCATATGCATCAGCAAGAATTGACAAACAGCCATGAGGTGAATGATGTTAAGATATTTAACAACCACCTGAGCAGATAAGACAGTTTAGTATCTTATCCAAACCAAGTAAAGCAGGATTACTTCAGTACATATTGTAGATGTACCGAAAACTGCAATCCCATAATATTGTGACCCAAAGTCGAGGTTTATACTAACTGAGCCAACCTGGCACACACCACTACTCCCATTACTGAACTGCTCAATGCTCCATCAGGCAACATATTTATTCTGAGCCCCAGTTTGAGGAGCTATTCAAATCAGATTAGTTTCTGTGTTCAGACAAAGTATACTTGCAGCCTCTTGACTACCATAATTTAAAGTACGGAATTCAGGCTGAAGTTTCACATTGCATACATGCACTCTGGAATTATGAACATAATAAGGAACTGTGGTTTTTTGGTTTTCCAGGAAAGCTGGAAAGCCATGGGGGGGTTTTCCACCTGCAGTAAAGTTCATCTGGAGGATAATTTCCACTTATTTTCTCTGCGTTCTAGAATTTCTGTGGCTCAGTGAGAGACATCACGACAGGTTCACGGAGGGATTGCAGATTAAAATGCACAATTACTAAACTCCAATAGTGTGTCTAAATGCAAAAGAAAAAATCCCTCCTTCAGCAATGTGTTTTTTTATTTATTCTTAAAGGGGAATTGAGGGAGAGGATCACACAACAAGAGAGCTTTTAACGGTCAATACATAATCATTCAAAAAGGTTTTTTGTTTAAATCTCCTTCCAGAAAGTGTTTAAAATGAGCCTGGTCAGAAAACTGCCTTTGGTGATCTGGATCATATATTCCAATGAAAAAGAACCCCTTGGGTGACTGATCTGACCCTCCCCACCAGGCAGCTCTCATTGAGGTGAGTGTACGATTTGGATGCCTCACACTCACCAAATGTCTGGATTTAATAAGGACTCAGAATCGCATAGAATCTTAGATTCAGGTGTGAGATTTGTGACCGGCATTCAAGCAGAGAACATCGATACCTAACTCATCATTCTAAGATGTTTCCCAAAGCTGCTTACCAGTAGTCAAATTCACTAGGAAATAAAGGCTAGGAAGATAGACAACTCTACTGGACTAGTGAGGCTCAGATACCGCCACAGTCATAAAGCCTAATACCTCTCACTGACTGGGGTCTAGTGAAGAATGGACACTTGGCACTGGTACAATAATTCAGAAATGTATCAGGCAAAGGATCTATGTCTTCACGTGAGGAGGAAAATTGGCAATGACATATAAAAATGCAGAAATATCTCCCTGAGGTAGGAACTAAATACAACAAAAGTTTGCTCTCAATAATAATCTTTGCATTTGATATAGCGCCTTATCACATCTATGAGACGTCTCAAAACGCTTCACAGAATATAGTGTAAAGTGAATTGACTTTATTTTTTTTAGAGGCAAAGGAATTATTTTTATTTTGATAGTAGAATTATTGCCAATCCCCTAGACTACAGGCACTATAGAAATGTAATTTGTCACTGACAAATTACATTTGTCAGTGACAAATTACATCTTCCCTTTAAGAGTGAGTTTTGCACAATTCGATTATGCTCTTGAATTAAGCAATTGTGCTGTGTCATAAATTGTCGCTGAATCAATCAAAAATCAGTCAGGCAAATTTTCCACAAGATGGGGAACATGTTCAACCCTACCCCATTCCTAACACACACACAATGTTCTACCCTACCCTATACCATTCCAAACAAGCACATAGACACAGTTTTGTGTTCTACCCCAATCTATACCTTACCTGCAAAACTTTTTTTTGAAAAAAATCTGAATGACTGACTGATCAAAAACTTATTTCTACTCCCAATTGTTTTCCTACAACATTTTTGGGGGTCTGAATAACATTGTTTAACATTCTGTCCCCCATACTCAAATAAACATTAACAAACAGGACGGCAGGTTCAGAAGGAAACAGCTGCTATTTTGTGTTTATGACATTGTGTAATGACTAACGTCAGAGCTAAACGCATAAAAGTGGATACACACTGATGTGGATCCTAAAATGACAGCTGGGTTTCGAATAGCATAAGATTCACAGTAGTCACCAACTTGCTACAGCTGTTAATAGTCTCACAATACCTAATGGATTAGATTACTTTGGAAATAATTTAAAGAGCTCATGTGTTGTTCCGATTGCCCGAAAGACACTATAGAATGCAAGATTCTATTTGACACCAATCTAACTGTAGCCTTTGAGTTGCTTATTAATTTAACATTACCAGCATCTCCTACCTGTGGACACAGCTTGTTCAGAGAAAACCTTCTGGTACCGCCCAAGGGGAAAAGGTGCGAAAACTATGAAGTGAACTATACATAACCGATAAGAGAAACATGCTGAATGAAACCAGCTGTTCTTGGCAAGAAACATTTCAAAATAATTTGAATGGTAAGGTTCCAAAAACATATACTATGGAAGATAACACAAATCCAATAGATTCTAAACTCAACACAACTGTTTTTTTTCCCCAAAAGTAATTTAAATCCAACAATTATCTAAAAAGGAGATGTTCTTCACTCTGTTAAACTTCTACAATTAAAACACTGAACTCACTTGTAGCCATTAAAATGTGCATTTATCAGCAATGTCCAGCCCTGAATAACATATCACATAGGTAAATGTAATCTTGCTTCCTTTGCTTTTAACCATTATTCGAAGAGTTTCTCTGGTTGTCCAGTTAAGCACTCCAGGATGCTACCCTGCGTGAAGGATGCAATATAAATGCAAGTTGTTGTTGTCGTCCTGGCCAATAATCCCCCAAATAAAATTGGTTGTTCACTTCATGGCTGTTTGTGGCACTTAAGTGCGAGCAAGCTAGCTTCCGGGTTCACCTACAAATGCAGTCACTGCATTCTACCGTAAATCTTATGAGGCACTTTGAGATGTCCGCTTGGTATGAGCGACACTCTATCAAATGATCAAATGAAGGATTTTTAGGATTATTATTACTTCTTTACAGTCCCAGACCTTACAAAGGTGTGCGGAAGGAAACTTCCAAACTGCCTTCACAGCTGGCTTGATTTCTTTTTCATAAGGTGTGAAAGGAACATTGTGCAACCAAACTCTGGAATTGGGTTATATGGTGCCTATGGGAATATGCATTTGATGTCTGTAAATGTGTTGCCCATGGGAATGCACTTCTCTTTGACAGCTGCGAAGGGCTTAACCAAACTATAAGTGACCAGTCACTCTGCAATTCAAAAATGCACAACCCTGCTCACACCCACAACCGAGCACAAACTGAATTATGTGTGCACAACTGAGCAGCTGCAGCAATACAGGAGTTGGTTCTGTAATAAAAATCTCAATGATTCCTTCGCTGCTTATCAGCTGAACTCAGTGACTGAGTCCAAATACAGACCGACACAAAGCCCACAGGCTAGAACTCATTAACATTTTACTAAACATTGGCAGAATGAGTGCATGATCAGCACAGGAAGAATTATATTCCTCTCATTTGAGACATTGCTAAGAGACCTGGTGATCAACATTGCCATGAGATAGGGCTCCTTAACAATGTGAAATTCATGCCAGTCATCTGTTGGGACTATACAGTCCAGCTGGCACAACAAATGTTGCAATAAGGCTGATTTATAATTTTTCATGTGAATGCTGCATTGTCTTACTATGTGATTGCAGTGAACTAACCAGAAAAATACATTAGACTTGGAGGGAGAGACTGGGATATTTCTCACTGTTAATCTTGCAAGCCAAAGACCTAAAAATAAGATGTTGGGACGTCCTCCTGACATGATTGTGATATTGAAGTGTAATTTATGTTGTTATGTTCCTGGGTAGACAAGCATTTTCTAAACAATATGCAATATAGTTATTGTATGTATAATATTACAACATATACATTGTTTTTTTTAGGGCGGGTGGGTGCAGTGGAAAACATAAAGTGAATTCTCTTAACTTCCAGAAAGTCTAAAGTCAAACTTTTGTATGTATATGTATACTATTTTGTACAATGGGCTTGCAAATAGAGACGAGCTTTAACTCTTGGAAATATCCAAGAACAAGAGATCATGAAGCACTTACACAACTGGTGGCTTTAATCACATGTTCCTGTCAATCAGTGCAGCAAACAAGTGACCATGTGGGCACTAAACGTTTTAATGACCCACTAGCTTATTTGTTTGAGTTCAAACACCTTGACAACATGAGAATCTGGCTGAGAAAAGTGAACATCTGAGTGCAGCATAATTCCCTTTGACAATTTATTTGGTGAAGTCAAATGAAAAGCCTATTTTATTCTGTTAGTTTGCTGAATGTCGGAGTCTCTAGGCTAATATTAAGTGTATGTTCTTTCTTAGTCTCGATTTTATATATTTTTTTATAATTTCTCTCTTTTTAAAAATAAATGCATTGGTGTCATTTGTATTGTAATCCACACACTTTTTTTTGCCAATTTCAAAAGAAACCACTCCATTAGCTAGATTTACATTTTATCCCATGCAATGAATTGTAAGTCAACCTGTTTGTAAGGTTTGTGCCAACATTAAGATTACTAGACATCTGTAAATATTACTATCATTTAGCTTTTCAATTCTAGATTAGCCAAGATGATATTTCCTCTTAAACTCTTGCATTATTTTAACAGTTTTTCATACTTTATGATCATGATATTTCACAACAAACATAATAACATCATCTAAATAAGTAGATAACTACAGTGCAATACTATACTGCCTATGATCCAGCCACTTGTTTAAATGCTTTTGGTCTTATTGAGAAGTGGACTACATTAAAGAACAGCTGATACCAGTATCAAGTTAAACTTCAAAGTCCTACCTGCACCACTCCCATACACGAGTCCAGGTATATAGAACCCTTTGGTTCCTTGGAAATTTTTTCATCTTTATAGAAGTTGAGAATGCACGAGCCATCCCCAAGCTGTGTTAGGTGAAAAAAGCGTCTCTTGAATGACTGTGAAGAAAAAAAAGCACCATTTGTTCCAAGCTGCAGGATCTAGATGGTTGCTAATGGTCAATTCCTTTGACATTTGATCTCCAAAACATTAATGAGTCATGGAAAAACTGAGTTCTGAGAGAATGCTGAGAGTATGATACTTCAAAAAATTTACGAATTCAGTACAAAAAAAATTACAAAGCTTTGTTGTGGTTCTTTCTATTGCTTTCTTCCAGAGTGTTTTGCTAAAACATGTCCCTTTTTAAAATTTCATTCAAGTATTGAAAGGGTCCATAAAACCTTTAAAATGCTTTTCTGAACAGTTGAAATTCAGGAAATGCTGCTGTTTGTGGTAAATTAAATAGATTTCAACATGTTTCAATCCCAGGGTTTAAGATCAAGCAGAAGTCAAATCTTGTAAAATTTCCTTTTTGTATTTTCCTCAATATTATGAGTTATGTAAACCATGCCTTTACATAAACTATGCTCGAAACATTTCTGACCTCTGCCTCTAGAATAAACAATAGTCAATGGTACAAAAGTAATTACAGCAGATTGAAAGATAATCTAGAAAATAAGTAGGAACTTAACATGTAGAATGGTGTTGAAGCAATGCTACTCTATCAAATTCTGATTTTTGCTTCATTTATATTTGTTTTTCACAAAATAGGGTACTTTTGATGCTTTCAGATTGAATCATACAGGAACAAAGACCAAGGTATGTATGGGTGAAATCAAATCAAAGTTCCTGAATATAAAAACTATTTGGGGTGAAGTAAGGCAGAAAATGATTTCACTAAAAACAGAAAACATCAAGCCAATTTCAAGGGGAACTTTTTCCCCATTGGATCGGTTGGTAAAGGCACTGCCGAGTATGAAACAGAATCAAGCCACAACTAGAAGATCCCACATTGAATGCAAGACCTACAATGAGTTAGCTAATTTCAGCTAACACGGCAGTTGACATAATTGACCTGAGCGGGTGCAGAGAAGTTTTCCCACTCCTGGTCATCATTCATCCAGTAAGGTTCTCGACATATCCAGCATCTTACATTTAGACTGTTGGTTAAATGAAGGATCCAATGGCACCATTAATTCTGGTTTCAATATTAGTGCACGCTACCAAGCTGACATAATTAAACCACTCACCCTCATGGTCACACTTATAGCACTGTTCATATTGCCCTTGTACAGCCATCCTTGTTTTGAAATGCCACCCTTCTGTGATCCAAGAGAAGCTGTATCCTATGAAAAAAAATCTTAGCATTAGTACTCGACACAGAATCCTTTCAAAACTAATTTACTCTACATGTGATAAATTTCCCAGAGAGATTTCAAATGGCGCATAGTCAAGTGTAAATCAATGGACTTGACCTTCCCCCAACCAACCCAATCTTCTACCTCTACTCCCCTCTGAGAACAGCATTTAATGTTCGGTTAATGTTACTCAGATAACAGCAGCTCTTCGTCTCACAGATAGCCAGAAACTAAAGTCAAATTTTACTCCCATCCTCTTCCGGTTGAAAGAAATTATAAAAAAACTTATTTCCAAATTAGATGTATTTAAGATTAGGCGAATTCTGGATGTTTTAAATACAACATCATAGAGTAATTCTAGATCTAGGTAGAAATCAACTCATGAATTGGCTCCTGAACAATTCTCTCTCTCCAAAATCTTTTAATGAGCTTAATATGCGATATCTGGTGAGAAGATTATGGTACATAATATTAAGAAACTATGCAAAACATAAACAAGAGATAAGCCAACCACAAAAGCAGTTATTTACATAATTTATGAGGCACGATAATACTTATATATATCAGATCAGTCAGGACCATAATATTTAATATGACTTAAGCAGTCTGAGATGCAGGTAAACTGTACAAATCATATAAAATCTGATAACCTACTGTGCATGCACAATTCAATGCAGCCAGTAAGTAGGCATGCAGTGCTGGGTCAAGACTATGTTGCCTGCAATTCAAAGTGTTTTGACCCATTGCTGCATGTGTACTTATCAGCAAGCATTGGAATCATATTGAAGGATGGGAAATAACGTTCTTCTGCATACGTGTTGATGGAGCAAGACTATATTTTCTGCAATACAATGCAGTCATCCGGTAAGTGAGCGTGGTCAACGACTTAGGACGTAATGCAATAAGTAAGTAATAATAATACTAATCCTTGCATTTGATATAGCACCTTATCACGTCTTTGTGACGTCTCAAAGAGCATCACAGAATATACTGTAAAGTGAATTGACTGTGTATATTTGGGGACGGAATGTGGCAGCCAATTGCACACAGCAGTGTCCCACAAACAGTTGTAGATTGAGTAACCAATTTGTTATTTTCATTTCCTCGAGAGATTATTGTCAGGCCTGTGAAGGCAACTTGCCCAAGGTTTCGCCCTGCCAGGAAACAAACCCAGGTATCTACAACAACAACTTTGATTTATATAGCGCCCTCCACGCCGGACAGCGTCTCACAACGCGTCTGTGAGCCAAGTGCTCTAACCACTGAGCTACAGGACTCCATGATAATAAACATTGAAAGCTAGAGAGAAAGACAATGATCCCATCCTTCATCTTCAAATCGCTTCAGTCTCTCTGTCTTTACCTTTTCAATCCCCCATTCCCACATACTGTACTCCCACATACTGCATACCCCCATTTTACTGTACTTGAACTTCAGTAGACTTTTTTCCCTCCTTTCTTCACAACTTTTAACGTTCATTATCCCAAACTGTGGGAAACTATGGCAGAACCATTTAAATATATTGAAAATTAAAGGTCCATGACATCCGAACTATCAGAACATTATGGCTGAAACGTCCATCATTGCAGCAGTTAAGATTCTGATCATAATCGTATTCAGTTGAGGTTTGTGTTTTCAAAGTTGTAGACAGGATGCATTTAAAGCAAAACAAAAGACATTGCCAACACCATGCTGTATAGGAGTTCCCCCATTACTACCCAATTATACTGTCATCAATTTCACTCTACACAGTTGTAATAGGAAGATGTGCTAGGAGTCATTTACCTATTATCATTTGTATCAAAAGCACAGTGAAATTGCAGTGTGCAAGCTCACTTCTATCATGCATACACATCTACACACATCATAGACTATGAGGTATCTATCCTCTATAATACAGACCATATTGTGAAAAACACTATAATGTAGAGAGAAGGGTAAGAATAGGCAAACTGAAAAAGCAAGAAATTTCAGTTCAACCAGTGCAACACAAATAATAAACAGAAAGAACTAAGGGGTATGTTTAACTGGATGGTTGAGAGCCATATTCACCCTGTTATTCCATAAGTCATCAATATAATTTTGCGGTTGGGAAAGTTTTATCAATATGATAAATAATTATTCCTGTAAGATAGTGCTGACAATGGACTCCTGCTCTATTTGTTCATACTACAGTAAAAGCCTGTTTATCTGTGATCCGATCAACCATAACTTCCGTATAACGAGCACCTCAAAAAAGAGGCCCCATTCGAATAATCGGATCTTATCCGGCACAATTATGGTGGCCCATTTAATGAGTCGATTGTCACACAAGAGTACAGTACGATTAGTTCTGAATGCCGCCGGTAGTGGCATTTCTGGATTTTCTTCTTAAAGCTGCACTGTCAGTTTTTCCTCTCCCTCTCTCCTTTTTCTCTCTCTTTTTCTTTTTCTCTCTCCCTCTCCTTTCTTCCTCTCTCCCTCTCTTTCGTTTTTTCCCTCTCTCTCTGATGGAAATTACATATTGCCTGTGTAGCCTGACTATATCGTGGGTTTATACACTTTTGGTGGGGGGTGGGAGAATGAGAGAGAGGCAGGGAGAGAGGTGGGGTGGGGAAAAAGGGAAAGGGTGGGGGGGAAGAAGGAAAGAGGAGTAGGAGGGGGAGAGAGAGGTGGGTGAGAGGAGGGGAGAGAGAGAGGGGGTGAGTTGATTAATTTAGATGGGAAATGAGAGGAGTGGCCGGGGGCTGGGTTTGGAGCCATTGAGATGCCAGATCAACTGAGTGTGTGTGTCAGGGAGAGAGAGGGAAGGAGGGAGAGAAAGAAAGAAAAAAAAAAGGAATAAACGACAGTACCGCTTTAAGCCACTACCGTCCGCAGTTGTAGAAGTTTGCATTGTGATTGTGTGCTGTGTTTATAGACTGTAATTGATCAGACTAACTGAGTGTGTGTGTCAGGGAGAGAGAGGGAAGGAGGGAGAGAAAGAAAAAAAAGAGGAATAAACGACAGTACCGCTTTAAGCCACTACCGTCGCTGTTGTAGAAGTTTGCTTTGTGATTGTGTGCTGTGTTTATAGACTGTAATTGATATTTATTGCTTCATTGGTAAGCATCCATACAATATTCTGTTATTATTTAGTCTATCATTAATATGGTATGTTTAAAAAAAAGTTCATTTTTGGAAGCTTGCCGCCTGAATATCCAGCATGCCATTTAACCGGCATTGGCCAGGTCCCGAGGGTACCGGATAAATGGGCTTTCACTATACTTATGAAGATTTCTTAAACTAAAAAAGGAAAGTTCTTATGAAAGTAGAATGAGAATACAGTTTACTACTCTGGCAAAAGGAGCTTAACAGTGATAAGAGGGATAAACTCGTGTTATTTTCCCTACAGTTGAGGAGGTTCAGGAGCAATCTGATTGAGGCGTTTAAAGTAATGTTGAGAATTGACAGCTACAGAGAATGAATTCACTCTGGCAGACGAATACAGAACAAGAAAATAATTTTCAAATTTTAGAACCAAGATTAAAAGATATTTCTTCACACAGAGGGTTATAATATGATATGTTACAATTATATAGTACTTTATCACCTCATCAAAACATTTCAAAGTACATCAGTTTCCTGCTAAGTGTAGTTACTGTGTATGCACCTGGCTCGGCATAGGCCACTGTGACGCGTTCTGAGACCCCAGCCAGCATGGAGGGCGCAATATAAATTCAAGTGGCTGTTTCTATACAAATGTAATTTTGTTGTTGTTGTTATTTGTAGGTTGTGAGAATATAGATTGCATTGCCCAGAAGGCTTTTAGGAGCAGAATTGATCAAGATGTTTAAAAAAAAGACACGGGTAGTGTAATAAGAATAATAAGGGATACAGAAAAAAGACAGGGATATGGGATTAAAGGATCAGCCATGATCTAATAAATTGGTGGAACAGGCTCCACAAGTTGCATGACCTGTTCCATTGAGAAACAACACCCAATGAGACATTTAAATGGTACACCAGCATCAAAATAAGTGTGCACTGGAGCTTTTCAATTTCAAAGTAAAAGGCTGTGGGGAAAAGCATGCTATACTTTTACGATATATGGTCTGTAAACTAAGCTTTATTTAAATTACTTCCTTCCCCCACCCATCAAATCGCTTATATTTCAGCCACAGAGAGAGACTGGAGTTCTTTGGTACCCCAGAGGCATAAGACAACAAAGGGGGGGTAACCCATTCTCCAGAGGTTCTCCTTGTAATAATCAGTGTCCACTTACTGCTGTGACCAGCGACTCGATGCGGTGGTAGGTCTTAATGCTATCACAATAGGATACTGTGCAGGGGAATTCATGACTGGAACCAATTGCCAGGAAGAGTGGCTGAGGACTGTCCAGGACTGTGCACTTATTTATAAGACCGCTCAAATCCTTGATGGAAGATGGTAGGGTCCATATTATGGAAGGTTGAGATCTCATGGGCCTGAGAGCCCTGTTCATCCAAACCAGTTGCTTGACTCATCAAAGCACCCGACACATAATACACTACAATGCATTCCACTTCTCATTCCCCACCACTACCAACACAATATTTATTGTCGGTTTTACTCCCTCAGTGAGATAAAAACAGTAGGAAAATGATTTATGCACAAATTCATGTAGACGGATTATAACTCACTTTCCTCGAGGTCCGGGGCATAGCAAGAGTAACGAATTAAAAGATCTATTCCAAAGAATAAACTCAAAATAATAAACACAGTTGTGGCACACAACAAGAATTTAGCAACGCGCTCAGCAAGTTGGGAATGCATGCTAGTGCACCGGTGGTGTCTGTGGATTGAGGCACATTTGAGGAAAACATCTCACATGTGCCAAGTTGCTCATAGCCCAGGAGAACTTGGCATAGTCACCAGGTAAGAAGCCACCAAAAAAGGTTCCATTCAAGCCCGAGTGTCTAAAGGTTTATAAAAAGATTTATTCTTCAGAAGTTAAAATGTTTAGATTCTGCACATTCCAACAGTGTTTTCAACACTTGAAAAGGCTGCGGTTAAGGTCAGCCAGGATGTGTTGTGCTGGGTTTACACTACGAGCTGCCTGACACTCAATGCAAAGGACGCAAAGTCCGGTGCCAGTGGCTGAACTAGTTTCAGCCACCAGACACAACTTACTTGTAAGCTTGGCTCAATTGCTTTGGGCCACCCACCTATCCTTGCTGATCCCATCCCTTGCCTGTCCCTCCCCCACCCCCGCATGGGTCCTAATTCCCCACGGTGCATAGTCTTGGAACATCCTCCCGAATTGAAAGGCACTGTAAAAGGTAAATTTGTATTTTATTGAAATTGGAAGCATTGTTCTCTCTCGTTTCATAGGTTGTGGGTACAAAGCTCCTTAACAAGTCTTTGAGCGAGGCTGACGCTGAGGTGTATTGCTGGAGAAGTGCTGTGTGAAGTTGCCTAGCAGGCGGAATTCTTGCCAGCTGGCAGAAAATCATCAATATTACGCGTGACTTTATCATATGAAAATTCCAATGGTGTCTTTGCAAATCATGTTATCATGAGTATAAAACAACAGTGTCTTGGTTTCCTTGTAGAAATAAAACTCAAAAAACATTGTGGTTTTCAAAAGTGAAGGCCTGAACTGTACAAACAGCAACTCAGTCAGCATTAGATCCTATTGACTACTGGTGCTAGTATATGTAACAAGTGTTGCTTGTTGTACTTCACAGTAGTTTCATTGTTTCAGCTGCTGTACTATTTAATCTACACCTTGAAATCCACATTAATTCCAAATTAGTACCCTATTTTAAACAAAGCATATCCAAAAATGCAAATTAAATACTGTATTCTAGTGTTAAGAATTCAAGTGTTGAGATCAGAATAAAACATTTGATATTGGTTAAAACACCTGAAAGCAATGCGTTTTGCCCACAGTCAATTTACTTTACAGTATATTCTGTGAAGTGCTTTGAGACATCTTGAAGACTGATAAAGCACTATATCAAATGCAAGGGTTATTATCACTATCAATCATTATTTCAACTGAGCAGGCTAAAAGTTCCTGCATATATCAATGCAGCCATAAACTGGTAATGACACAGAACAAATGCACGCACTCACACGTGCACTCAATGCACGCAAATTGGAGGTGAATATAAAAGCTCTGGGAAGACACTAATCATATCTCCCAGTGTTAAGAAAGTAAGAGATAATCACAAGAGAACCAGAAGTTACCTCATCCTTATCTACATCTTCATCAACTTCAAAGACGTGGACTGCAAGTTTGTCAGGTCTGACCACTTTACTGTGAAAAGAAAAAGATGTATCTTAGAATAGTGAATATTTTCATGAAAAGGATGACATGAACAATAGCATTAAGAAAAGTCTCCCTGATAATTGGCAGTTAGATCTGACAATTTTTTTTCTTTACTTTAACCATGTGCAATGCACATAAAATAACTATGGCTTGCACAGTGCATTCTGGCAAGCAAGCTCACAAGATATTTACAATTCAATCATTGGAGAGGATTAGTTTTACAGGGAATGTCAGTGTACAGAATAACTGCGCTGTTTAAAACCACCTGCAATAAATCAGCAAATGAAGCAGATTTTAAAAAAACTTTGTGGTCTTCAGTTTTATTACATACTGAGGTGCATTCTCTCCAGCAGCAGAGAACTCCAACAAAGTAAAAAAAATCAATTTCCAGGACATCACATTGCTAGACATTCTGCCACTGTATTATTGAGTTTGAGTAAATCAGGTCAGACAACTTAAGGGGCCACCTGTGAGGCAAATGTATTGAGCGACACTTAGCCGTTGTTTTGGACAGAAACCGCTACTAATGGGAAATCATACAGCATTCTTAGAGCCTAACCTTGTGAAAAACAAGTACCATGGTAATGGTGGTAGTACCATGGTAGTACCACCATAACCATGGTACTTTTTTACAAGGGTAATGCACCGCACAGATCTGATTCAGCTTGTTTTGCAAAAAAAAAAGGACATAATTCTATGCAACTCACAGTCCATAGAACATTAAGTGCAGACTCGCTATAAAACATGTTCTGGGCTCTCTGAACAATATAGAACATTAAGGCAAGTCAGCTCCAGAGTTTCAGTCTCCAGTCCTGTGGGTTGGACCTTGGGTTCCTGTAGCTCTTGGATCCCTGACATTTTCACCCAAGCATTTGTCACCTCAAGATTCGATTACAGAAACTCCCTCCTTGTCCTCCCCAACTCTTCCCTCCACAAGCTGCAGATCATCGAAAAGTCTGCTGCTTGTGTCCTCTCCCGCACCAGGCTCCGTGACCCGATCACCCCAATCCTCGCCTGGCACCACTAGCTCCCCATCCTTCAGAGGATACAATTCAAAACCTTGTCCGTGCTTTCAAGGCCATCCACAATCATGCCTACCTCTCTGACCTGCTGACCCCCCATCAACCTGTCCCTCCTTCCATTCAGCCTGCTCCATGTCTCCCACCAAACCCACTCTACCATCAGCGGCCGGGCTTTTAGCCACTCTGACCCACTCTTTGGAACTCCATCCAACAATCCCTTCGCCTTGCTCCCTCCCTTGCCGCCTTCAAGGCCGGTCTCAAGACTCTTCTTTTCAACTGTGCCTTCAGCCTCTCTTCTACCTCTCTGCCCTCCCTCATCCCAACCCAGGCCCTCACTCCCACACCCAGGAACTGACCATTCAGCACCTTGTGACCTCCACCCGACAGAACGGGTGCTCTACAAATGTAATATTGTTGTTGTTGTACAGCACAGAAGGCGACAATTGTCACATCTTGCCCCCAAATGTCCAGAATTAATTTAGTGCGCACATATATGAGATTTCAGTAAGTCATCAAAAACAGAAGAAAAACAGAATGGTAATGACTGCATGCATTTATTTTGAGAACTGAATTGCCATACGGACTTAAGTGGCGGTAGGCAATAGATAGCACTGTAACTCCACTTATATTAATTTAGTTCCACTAGAATAATTCCTATGAGCCACATCAAGAACACTCACAGTATTAAAATACAAGGCAATTAATGTTATACATGAAAAGAATGTTAAATTATAACAAACACACAAATTTTAAAACAAGCACTGATGGTGAAGATTTGTCCGAAGTTAAACAAGAAGGTGCTAGTTTGCCAGTAAAGACAATGCATTCAAAGGGGAAATCATTTACTCACTTTGGCAGCTGTCTAAAATCTCCAGAGTAATCCTCATATTTATATTGAACAATGTGCCAGTCAAGGTTGTAGGTCTTGATGCACTGTGAAGAAGAACAAAGTAAAGCACAAGAATATGTTCTAAATCTCGAATAGCAGTTGTACTACAAGAATAATAATCCTTACATTTGATATAGCGCCTTTTCATATCTTTGAGATGTCTCAAAGCACTTCATAGCATATATTGTAAAGTTAATTGACTATGTTTGTGGGCGAAATGTGACAGCCAATTGCACACAGCAGTGTCCCACAAACAACAACTGCAAACTTACATTTATAGAGTGCCTTTCACATCGGAAGGACGTCCCAAGGCACTGAACAGACAGGGGTTGGGACCCGAGGGGGGAGGGGTCAAACAGGAGGGTCTTGAGACCGGCCTTGAAGAAGGCAAGGGAGGGAGCAAGGCTAACGGATTGTGGGATAGAGTTCCAAAGTGTAGGAGTGGAGAGACTGAAGGCCTGGCCGCTGTAGGTAAGCAGGAGACATAGAGCAGGCCGGAACCTGCTGAATGGAGGAAGTGCATAGGTTGATAGGGGGTCAGCAGGTCAACTGTGACCCCCTAGTTAGGGGGGGCCAACGCCGTGGAAGGCCTTGAAGGTGAGGATAAGGATCTTGAATACGATCCTCTGAGGAATGGGGAGCATTTGGAGCCGGGTGAGGGTGGGGTGGTGGCATAGCGGAGCCTGGTGTGGAAGAGGACACGAGCTGCAGAGTTTTGAGCTGAGCAGCTGAGCTGCAGGCTCAGCTTCTCAAATGTCCTCTTTGCTGGTCTCTTTCGCTCCACCATATACAGGGTCTAACTGCTCCAAAACTCCGCCACCCACATACTCACCCACAGTAAACTCTGTAAGCCCATCACACCAGTTCTAACCACACAGGCTCCCTATTGCCGAATGGATCAATTTCAAGATCCTCATGCTAGTTTTCAAGCTGCTTTATGCATTGCCACGTTCCTAACTCTCCGACCTACTTACTTTCCAGCCCACAACCCGCTGCTTCGTCTTGACTAGCTCCAGCCTTCTGCATGTCCCTTGTGCCCTCTGTTCCACCATCATCAGCTGCAATTTCAGCCACTCCACCCCGAAACTCTAGTACACTTCCGCTATCCCTCCGCCCTGACCCCTCCTTCCCCATCTTCAGGTCGCACCTGAAGACCTTTCTCTTCTAAGCCTACTGGCATCTACCCCTCCCCCAGGCTTGGCATCATGCTCCGCCACTTTCAATTACTGTGGGACGTTACTCTTCGTAAGGAAGCTATATAAATGCAAGTGATTATAATTTATAATATATACTATGCTGTGCTTGTCAGATATGTTGATGATGTTATACGATGCTACATCGAATGCAACGATTATCATTATCATCTTTTAACCAATTTAAAACAGCAAAAGAAACTAGAAAGCTGTAGTTCAATTTAATTTCCCCAGAAAAATGGGACTCTTTGAATACAGGCTACAGATATATTAATTAAAATAATAATAATCTTTGCATTTATATAGTGCCTTATTATGTAACTGACCTGTCTCAAAGCACTTCACATGATATACTATAGAATGGAGTGACTGTACTTTTGGGCGAAAAGCGGCAATTAGTTTTGCGCACAGCAATGTCGCACAACCCACCATGGAATGAAAATTATGAAAATTCTGATTAATGGAGAAAATGCGCAGGTGAAAAACTTATTCCATTCCTTTTTAAGATAAAATTAGGTTTAGTTGCAGTACAGCCCAATTGGTGTAAGATTCACCAAGTTTGTCTAATGGTTTATGATGGCCATTATCCCGCTGAAATTATGTTGCATAAGAATTTGCGTCAATTCAATGCAGGTACCCCGCCCCAACCACGGCCTTGTCAACCGCGAAACTCGCGCATCCAGGGTTTGCTAAATGCGATAACCCTTGCCAACCATAGCTTATAACCCTTGCTTATCCACTGGTTTTAACACTAACACTAGCGTTTAGCGCTAGGACCCAGTTGCATCAACCAGCCTCGATGTCGCTTCGCTCTAGCATATAGCTCTAGGACCCAGTTGCGATGTCACAATCAACCAGCGGCAACGCTTCTCTCTTAGGATTAAGGTAAATACAGTAATATGACTTTTACCGTCGCTTCTCCGCAGCCTAGCTGGTAAGTTTGGGAGCATTAGCTGCCAGGATCTGCAGATCTCTCTCTCTCTGTAAGTGTATCATAGGCTGTAGAAGTCTCTGTATCTCAGGCTGAAGAGGGATCTCTCTTTATCTCTCTCTGTGAGTGCAACTCGGAATTTAAAAAGCTCTCTCTCTCACCTTCTCTCTATTTCACCTTCTCTTCCCCCACCCCCCCGCCCACACCCCTTCTCTCTCTCACCTCTCCATTTCACCTTTTCTTCCCCCCACCCCCCCTCCTAAGCATTTGTGGCAGTATTCTCCAACAGCCCCCCACAATGTGGGCCTTTTCCCCGCTACCTCCCTATTCCAGCTCAACTTTAGACAATGTTCTGGAGATCTGGAATTGTTAAAAAAAAACTATTGAGGATCCATACCAGAACAGATAAACAATTGTTTAGGATGAGAAAATATATTTAAAAATGTGCCATGTTCTCCTTCGGAGAAGCCATAATGAACAATTTAAAGCAATGCATGTGAGAATATTTGCTATTCAGTATGCACGGCTTTGAGAAATGCAGAAGAATAAATGCAGAATCTTTACTCAAAGTTCTCAAAAGCGCAGCCAACAGGTTATTATAACTGGTGATAGTGTGCATCTATTTTACTTAATTACACCTTTCCTAACCAGTGTCATGTAACACTTTTTACAGCTGCTGTTGAGTATTAACCTTCAGGAAGTGATTGTGAACCAGTTTAACAAAGCATCATATTACTACTCGCTTATCCCTAACCTCATTGAAACAAGTTTCTTAGCAACTGCTGTCAGTCCAGGACAAACAGTGATCTTGATCGTTCTTTCCTTTGTTCTGTAATGTGGTTGTCCAATGCAATACAAAATTAAGTAAACTGCAGAGAGCAAGATCACTAATAAGTCAAATCAAAAAACTGCTGAAATTATGAAAATATATAATAGATTTCAGAATCCCAGTGACTAAAACTGTTTATCCATATTCATTCATTTGACAACAAATTAAATTTAACTAACCTTCCCTTAGTATGCCATTTGTTGTTTCTAATAGTTTAAAACACAGTGCAAAGCTTTGTGTGAAATTCAGTGCTGATCTATGATGCTGGCAATTAGCTCACAGAAAAGGTAAATGTAGCAAGAGAAAATATTGGCTAAGAAAAGTTACAGCAAGTTAAGCGCTTTGAGATGTTTAGAAGATGTGAAATTAAATGCAAGAATTGTTTTTATTATTATAGCAAATATGGCAACTGCAAATAAATACAATGCTCTGTAAGCAAGCCGTCAGTCACACATACACCAACTGTTATTCTCACATACACCAAGAACTTGGATTTATATAGTACCTTTCACATCGAATAACTTCCCGAACCTTTCACTTCACATTTGCTTGTGTTTCCCTGCAGTTAATCCTCGCCATTTTTCTTTTTAAAATCAGTTCTTTTCTTTACTAGTTTAAAGCGTTAACTTTGTTTCTTTCATTTAGAAAAGGTAAAATGGAGTCAGATTAGTGAATGAATTCAAACTAAAATAAGTCATTTTCACCTTTGGGTTCAATAAGTAATCTGAAATGGCATAATGAAAGACAACTGTACACTGGATGTAGCATTAAGTCACACAGACAAGTGTTCAAGATTTCATCTCTGTATGTGCTGAGAAGGTTCACTCAAAATAATTGACATCCAAGACCTCGATTTTCTGCAGTAAAAGGTCAACAAGACAGAAGCCATACTCTTTGGCTCCTGTCAACGTCTTCTGTTCCATTGATCCAACCTCCTCAACCCACCGAACAGTCCTTAAAACTCTCTGAACCCGTGAACAACTTAGGCTTCAAGTTTGACCCCCAGTTATCCTTCCTCCTCCACATTCGATCCCTTACCAGCACCACTTTCTTCCAACTCCGCCACATTACCTGTCTCCGACAACAATTCACCCCAAAAGCTGCCGAAACCCTGGCCCATCCCTTCTGTTTGGCTCGCCTCAGGCACTGGCAGCATCAACCTCCATGGTTGCACACTTCACCTCACCAAGCCAGTCAAGAACCTAGGTTTCTTGTTTGATCCTCAATTCTTTCCTCCCCCACATCCAAGCCATGGCCTTCCCTTAACCCCTTCTCCTCAATCCCTCCTTCCTCGAAGCGGTGTATTAATATGATTGAAGGTCACAATGAAACCTGAGATTTAATGTTAGAAATAGGAATGAAGTACCTAACCTAACCAACATTTTTACAACACTTTCAAGCCCGTACGCAGGGGGGGTGCGACGGGTGCGTACGCACAGCCCCCAAATTATAAAAGGTCCACATTTTCCAGGGTAGAGAATTGTATTTTTTATCAAATTTAAATACCAAGTAAATTTATTGAACATTTGAGTAACAATCAGTTCTTCAAAACTATGTATAAATTATAAACACACAGCTTTGAATGATTTAGTATTAATATAAAATTATCGAGTAGCACACCAGAATCGGCGTCTCCCCAAAACATACCGCGTCGATAGACCAGTCCATGACGCGGCGAGTCTGTGACTCGTGACTGGATAAACATAGGCGCGCGCCAAGACTCAAATCCTCGTTTGGAAATCATCCCGTATACAGCCACAAGGGTAGCACCACTACTGGAAGCTAAAATCATCTTTTCATCTGATCACCGTAAGTAAAAATTACTCAAGTTTTGAGAGGTGTGACTGTAATGCTAGCAAACAATGACAACATATTTACAAGCTTCTGAGAACTTAAAGCTTTTGAGAACCCAACAAAAAAGTTATATGTGTCTGGACGGGAATGCCTATCTTAACAAAAATACTCATGGACGTAGGCCTATGCTTTAGCGCCTATTCCACGTGGTGTGTCAATCGGAAATCATCCCGTATACACGACATAAAAAGGTAGCACCACTTTGTGGAAGGTGAAATCGTATTTTAATCTGATAAATGTAAGTAAAAATGACTTAAGTTTTGATAGGCATGTTTCTGAAATATCATGTTTCCTGTTTTGTCTTGATTATCACATTTGATTTATATTATTAAAGATGTATTCCTGTAATTAAAAATTGCTTTTAGAGACGTCCACTGGCATGCAAAAAACATATGACCGCAAAGATAAACAGTGCTACTTTATTTCACATTCAGTTTTGTACCCAGAGTGAAAAAACATCAATGTCGCACGAATTTGGCATAAAAATAGTTTCACCATCATCTGATCGAGCGAACCCGGGCATTGACAACCACACTTCTCCACTGATCCCTTCTCTCCATGCAGCCTGAAAACTCCCGCCTGCCAATATCCGAATCGCGCTCCAGAGTATCGATGTAGGTTAGAGTCGGTCTACCTCGTGTTCTGTGACCGTGCAATGGTTCCCATAGGATAGTAGGACTATGGACAGTTTCCTCCCGGCTTCTCCAGCTATGTCCGCTAAACCTAAGACGCCTCTGCGGTAATGTCTGTGATACCAGTGTGGTGGTGTACCATGTAGCTCACTATTTGTCAGATGCTGTCGCCAGTAAACGTTCAGGGCGTCTCTTAGAAGCCTGGTATATACCTCACGAGTCACCTAATCTCCTGGTCGAGGTTTGCCTAAGTGTCCAGCATTCTGCTCCATATAGGAGCGACTTTCAGCCCTCGCGTTAATGCACATTCATTATAATATGGAAATCGATATTGGTAGAGCGGTTGACGTATTGGCTTCAAAGCGACCGAGGCGTCTCGAATACGGAACGCTATTAAAGAATTAATTTCCCCTCCCTTATTTTTTCAAGTATTTTTTCGTCAGATCAGTATTGCTTGATGGGTCACTGCCTTTCATTTTGATTCTAAATAAATAAATAAAAACTAACTACACTATTGCTCACAGTTCAACGATATTTTCAGGATAATGCTGATAACAGGCAATTAACTGTTTTACACTGATTTTCAGTTTCTGTATATTTTCTTGTCTTTTATAAAATTTGCTTTGCTGGAATATCTGAGCACATAATTCATACTTTACTCTTACATTATTGTTCATTACAGTCCGAAAGAAATTGAGTCTTAGGATAACAATGCAGAACAACTTATTAATTACCGTCAATCTGTAGTTTATGATCATTTTCTCTATACGAATACATTTATCAAGCATTCGTCATTGTACTGTGTTAATTGGATTGTAATTTACTTTATCGTTCGCATTCCTTACATCATCGAGTCAACAATCGTGTTTGCTTTTATCGGCGAACACATTCGACCTTCCCAATTAGACACGGACTACCGGGGAAAATAAAAACACTGAATAAATAATGATGCTCTTAAACACCAAGGGCATGAAACATTTACCGTTCATATTGGATCTTCTGAACCGATTAAATAAGACCTCAAACTGTGTAAAACGTCAGAGCCTCGAGGGGGCTTCGGGGACAGCCCGCAAGCCCCCGGCCATTGTTGGTCCCATCACTAGCAATTCGCACCCCCCCAAAAAAAATCCTGCGTACGGCCCTGACTTTTAGCAGCTGCAGTTGAGTTTTGGAAGTGGTTGTGAACTTACTTTTAACAAAGCTGCAAAGTTAGCATGGAATTTAGGCATATGGATCACAGAGGAAGTTTTGGAAGTGGTTGTGAACTTACTTTTAACAAAGCTGCAAAGTTAGCATGGAATTTAGGCATATGGATCACAGAGGCCCTGGGCTCAATGTCAACAACAACTACAAACAACAAAATTACACTTGTATAGCGCCTTTCACGTCAGGAGGATGTCCCAAGGCGCTGGACAGTCAAAGTATCAGACCCGAGCTGGGGTTAGGGACGGAGAGGGTGGATGGAAAGGGGAAATGTCACTATCTGGTCAGCCAATGTTTGAGTTTGGTAATTTCAAATAAGGTGATATCATAATTAGTGTTGAGTGTCTCTGAATATTGTTTTCGGTGGGGTATGTGGGTGGGGGGTAGAAACCTTTGCATGACCAAAAATTCACCACAAGTGACTGTAACTATAGAAGCACTTTGAGACATTATGACTTGATAGATGCTGTAAAATATAAGTTTCTTCTTTCAACTTTCTCTACTTCGAGATTTGACCATGTGCAGCTCTCTCCAGTCAGTAAAGTTATACTCATGAGCTTGGAATGCTGGGAACATTTTTGGTAATCAGAAAATCTAAAAATCAAAATGTGAATCTATGAGGGCCAGTTTCCTTGTAATTGGGTGCGGTTTCATTGATGTAGGCCCTACGCAAAGCAAAAGCATGCATTAATTACTTGTGCAAATGCCCTTTTAAAGCTAAATGTGGTTGATCATAAAGTTGTTTTTGACACTGTTGTACTGAATGTACTGTTTTGAGGAGTAGATGGCACTCAAATTGAATATTTTACATAATATTGTAGATTATTCTGCCAATATTACTATCAGACCTGCACTCAATAATCATGATCTGCATTGTACTCTTGTTCATTGGATCTATCCTTATCTGAAAGGTATATATTATTAAGCTCTCCTCCCATCTGTTGACTACAAACAAACTGAATTACGTCAATGATGAAAAGTACTAATTTATTCATTCACAAAATATCTAGTTAATCCACTTTAGAGTAGGGTCCGTCGATATATCGGTTATATCCGATATAATTTTCATATCGATATGCCGATAGCGGAATTCAAAATATATCGATAAATCGAAAAATTTGATATAAAAAATATATCGGTACCTTGTCGCCGGCATTGCAACCTCCTGGGCCTAGAGCATGGAATGCGAGCGCACATCCGAATGCGCGCGCACTGAACTACAAGACCCAGAATGCTCATCTCTGCACAATGCATAGACTGAGGTGCAAGCCGCCATATTGTATTCGTAGTCCTCAAATACAATATTCAGGTATACAAGGGCTGGGGGGAGAGGGAGGGAGAGACCGGGGGGGGAGAGAGGGAGGGGGAGAAGGGGGGGGGGGGGGGAGAGAGGGAGGGGGAGAAGTGGGAGGGGGGAGACTGGGGGGTGGGGAGAGAGGGAGGGGGAGACCGGGGGGAGTAAGGAAGGGGGAGACCGGGGAGGGGGGGGGGAGAGAGGGGGAGACCAGACAGAGAGACACACAGAGAGAGAGATATTTACCTCCTGAGGAGATAGGTCCCGAATGTGCGCGCACCTCTGAATGCGCACGCGCATGCGCAGTACAAAAACCCGAAAATATCGATATATCGATATGAGCCCCTCGATATATCTAAATCAGAAAATTTACATATCGACAGACCCTACTTTAGAATATATCCTATGAAATGCTTTGGATGTCTCAAGGACATGATAAGGCACTATATCAAATACATGGACTATTATTATTATTAGATTCAATAGGTAAACTTAGCAACCATAACAGTAAATGCAAACTCCAGCTGTTCAATTCCAATGACTCAAAGGAAAATAATGATCCATTATATAGCTCTTAAGAAACTACTATTATATCAAGAGCTGTATCTGCAGTTGGCTGCACTTTAGGACTATTCCTTTATGAACACCTTGAATACATCCAGCAATCCCCCAACACACTCTGGGATTTCAGAGCCTAGCTCTTACTAACATACTCCAAATTCTCTTTAGAATTGGGTAAGCAGAGATGCCTTCTTCCAGGGAGTGTGTGCATTCCATTTTAGACACAGAGGAAATGTCCATGTGCAAATGGCCTACATATTGAATTCTCAGTCTGTTTTGGATACTTTTAGGCATGGTGATAAGTTTCCTCATGTGTCAAATAACCAAGCTACCAAAAATAAAAAGTGGTTTTCAAACAGTTATTTGAAATAAAATCAACAGACAAAATGCAGCAAGTTTCCTGGATCAAACTGTATTAATTTCCCCACAGCAGCGCTTTAAAGACTCACCTCAGTAACCAACAAGCTGTGAGCCTCTTTTCTTGCATTTTCAGGCACTGTTGAACCGATCGTTCTCCCCTGGCGCTTCAGTATGGCCGTCTAATAAAACATGAAAACATTTACACGATTTAGGCAAAGTGATCAACAAATCCAAGCCATTCAGGATTTTCCTTTAAATAATTACTAAAAATATTCTCACACTGTATACAGCAACCCACAAAATTGGACATTTGTCAAATAGTTTGTTTTTTTGGTACCTTTCGTGGTCACAAAAACTGAACATTTGCATTCCTGAAACATTAAGCAATAAGCTGTGAAGTTTCATAATCTTTAAGACGACACTCCAATGAATGCTGTATTGTCAGATGAGACATTAAACCAAGGTCCCATCTGCCTGTTCAGGTGGATGTTAAAGATCCCATGGCACTATTCGAAAAAAGAAGGGAGTTCCTCCCAGTGTCTTGTCCGACAATCCGCCAAATAAAATTGGTCATTTATTTCATTCTTCTTTGTGGGATATTGCTGTGTGCAATTGGGCTGTCAAATTCACCTATAAATACACAGTCACTCCATTTCACAGTAAATGCACTTTTGAGAAGTCCTTCTGACATGATAAGGAGTAATAACAAACGCATTGATTATTATATTATTTTCATACTCTATTCCTCTAGACATTAAGCCAAGGGCTCTGTGCACAACCATTACGGACGTGTCTATGAACGCTGCATGTTTCTAACAAAGAAACGCATCACTATTTCCAGTTGTCCTTTTACCTCTCTCAAAGGAGGACTGAACTGTGAAATGAAACTTTTTTCAATCAAAAAAGTTGCTCATTTATTTTCACTGATATGCGCTGTATATAATCAGTCAACCAAAAAGAAAACTGCAAGCACTATTTTTTTCCACTGGAAAAAAAATTGCTGACGTGAAACTTGTCCACGAACATCCTCTGCAGCTTGCATAGGCAGGATTTCTGCCAAAAAAAAGCATAGGGATTGTAAATAGCTTTGTGATAGCATAGCACTGTATACATTATAAAAATATCAGATATAGGGAAATATTTTTTAGCAAATAACCCAATTTCAAATTGAGATGATTTCAATAATCAGTGTGGTTGAAAGCTTCTAAATGACCATATACAATTTTATGCATTATTTACTGAATTGGGGCAGTGCTTTAAACACTCTTGTCCAATAAATAAATGTGATGTAACATAATGTGAACAGCTACATTTCAGTACAGTAAGGTAGCATTTTCACGTCCTCTTTAGCTGAAAGGCATTATATAAATGTTACTTGCTGTTGTTTTTTTCAGTAGTTTCTGTTCATTTTTGTTTCTGTTCATTTCAAGTACTGGTATGCTTCAAATCAGAGTAAAATGGGAATCAATAAAGTGAAAACTCCTCTTTACTCAATTATTCTCCTGCGAAACTGCTGCAAAAAAGGTGGTTATTACTTTCAGACAAGATGACCACGTAATTCAGCTGGTTCTTACAGTAGTATTCTAGGCTTCATACTACTTCATGTGTATTAGCTACTTCCTGTTGTACTGCTCTAGATGTCATTATTTCATAAAAGTGTCGAGCAATTTGCAGTTTGCAGAAAGTTTTGTAAATGAACGAACAGATATTAAAACCAAAACAATACAGTAAAAGCCCGTTTATCCGTGACCCAATCAACCGTAACTTCCATATAATCGGCACATCAAAAAAAGGTGCGCATTCGATTAACCAGAATTTATCCGGAACAACGTACAGTAGAAGCCTATTTATCCAGCACTCTCGGGACCTGGCCAGTGCCGGCTAGAGCGTCTGCCGGATATTCAGCAGAAAACCCAACACAAAAAATTATTTAAAAAAATTAAAACATGTTTTAAAAACATAGTATATTGATAATGGACTAAATAATCATTTATATGATAATATTATAATTACAATTATTATAATTATAATCCTCTTACACACGGCGACCAGGCAGTTCAGAGAGATCTTTAAACTAGTGCAAAAGTTACACGTCTGAATGACACTGTTCTCATTGGGGGCAGAAGAGAGGAAAGCAAACGTGTTATTGAGAAAGCAGCCGCCGTTGTCACTGTTCAGTTAACTTTCCTTCCAAATGATCCAAGGATCGGCATTGAAAGCAAACGTTTCATTTCACTTTTAAAGTTAGATTTGTTTTTAACATCAGACTGGATAAGGGGAGGCGCTGAGTGTGTTTCTGATATACACTCCAGCTTCCCAAGCTTCACTGTATTTGTAAAACAAACCAGACTTGAGAGGTTTTGCAGGGGTTTGTGTTTTTTATTAATTTATTAAATTTATTAAAATAAAAGCTGAGGCTGTGATATGCATTGATCTGCAAGCTTTACTTGTGTGTGTGTGTTTTTTGTTTTGTGGCTAAATTAATGAACTCATCCTCCCTCTTCCTCCTCTCTCAAACCGTGAGAGAGTACCTCTGTACACTCTGCAGAATGCTGTACCGGCAGCATTCTGAGCTAGCGCCACCGTCAGGCATCTAGTAGCAGCATTCCAAAATACTGATGCAACACAAAACACCCCAAAAATGCATTTTTCTGGATAAATCCCGGTTAATCGAATGCGGACCTTTTTTTTTGAGGTGCCGGTTATACAGAAATTACGGTTGATCGGGTCACGGATAAATGGGCTTCTACTGTATTTATTTAATTCAAAAAAAAATTTTTGTGTGTTTTCGGCCGAAGATCCGGCACGCACTTTAACCGGCATTGGCCAGGTTCCGAGGGTGTCGGGAAAACGGGCTTCTACTGTACGTTGTGCTGGATAAATTCCGGTTAATCTTTCCGCTCAGCCCAATAATCTAGGGTAGTCCCAATTGGACAAATGGCAGGAAGCTTGCCAGATAGTGATTTCAATGCCAATATATGTGATTTTAGCTAATTAAACTCCAACAATAGAGTAACACACACTCAGGGTCCCCAAGCCTTGGCTCTTGCCAACCTAACTTAATACTCCCCAGAATTAGGTAATCAGGATGTGTCCCTCAGGAAGAAAGTCTGCATTCCAATCTAAGTGCAGGGAAATTTCCATACATAAGTAGCATACATATGTGGGACTCAGTTTGATATGGATACCCTTAAGTACAACGGCGGGTTTTTGCTTTCGTCAGTCATTTCGCTGACCAAAAAGTAGTTGTCGGGTTTTATTTTGGGTCAGAGAATGGGTGGTGGATTGTGCTTGGTTAGATTTCATAGTTACCTACACATTTATTGAGAAATAAATTGCGAAAGTTAGTTGATAAAGTTGTGCTGATTGCACTGCATTTCCAACATTCAAGGGATGTGCAGAATTTCACAAAGTAACAAACTGTTCAAAGAACCAACAAATTGCATTTATTTTTCACGTCAGGAGGATATCCTACTCCAGCAAAATAATTTCCCGATATCACATTTGGCCATTCTCACATTTTGATCTACAGTTTGGACAGACAACTAAGCCAGCTTAATTTAAACATTGCTATTTTATACAGTCGTCAATAAAGATACCAGTTACAGATGTTCAAGTGTAGAAATTGTTATTCTGTAGTAGCAGGAAATCCTCTGCTTCAGAAGCTGTCAGATGCTCCAAATAATCAACAAAGCAAGTCACTAACTGCTGAATAACTAGACCACAATGTGACATGATCTGAAAAATTTGGATTGAGGGAAGACATGGGTTTGCAATGCACCACAGCTTCTGGAAACTTCAAAGATGTTAGCTATGCCAACATTGATTGTAAAAATACTCTACCAAGGAAATGATCTAATTTCCTTCTTTACTTACTGAGAAATTACTAGCTGTTTCAGCATAATCCAAATATTCAGGTTTGCTGATCAGCAGTTACAGACTGTGTTGTTCATGCATTTTAAAACAAAATTGAAACGCTGAACAGCTAATCTTCCGCTGGCTCAGATGGTGTTTACTGCACTTGTGCGTTTACTGAATTATACTTGAAAGTTCCATGATCAATTTGTGAGATGTCTGGCAATAGAATGTCGGGATGGAGCCAGCCTCTGTGACAGTCCATTCTTGAGCCTGGCGAGTCCGGTATTCTAGGGCACCGCTGATGAGAGCACAGTCTGGCTCATCAGCAAGACCTAGAAGGGCAGACCAGTTATTGGGGGGCAGGGAGTCATCCCATTCAGCTCCAACTGTTAACCATACATACGAAAGCCCCATTGGGTAGGGTGGTTCTAGCTGAACAAGCAGCAACAAAGGTTGCCAGACAGCGATATCAGTGGCCAGCTATGCTGTTTTAGCTGGTTACACTACAGATGTTTCCCAACACACAACCTCAAGCCTTGGCTCTTGCTAACCTGTGCCGAATACTTTCCGGAATTAGATAACCAGGAAGCATCTCTGCAGCGACGGAGCAAGCATTCCATTCCATGTAGGTTCCCCGTGTGTAGATGGGATGCATGGAAATCTCAGCTTGGTTTAGATACTCTTAAGCACATGATGGGTTTGCTGGTGATCGTGATTGTTCAGATAAGATCAGGCTATGCTGTTCCACCCCCACCCACCCCCACCCACTACCAAAGCTGAATTAACTGCCCATTGACAGTGTCTGTTCAAAAGTGAAGGATAGCTCGTTGGTTAAGGCACCAGTGAGCAGCTGGAATGAAAACCAGGTGAGTCACTTCCATCAGGAGAGGAGAGAACAAAGCAGCAAAAGTGCCCATCTGTGACAAGCAAATAAAGACAAAGCATGACAAAAATGCAACTCAAAGAACTGGTTTCTTCTTAGTCATTGAAACAGAACACAATGAATGGCTTCACAAGATGTATAACACAGGTCATGGTGTGCAAATGTCCCATACTTTTTTTAAAAATACTGTCACAGCTCAATCTTTTGCACATTGAGCAGATGCAGATAACAGCTGCAAAAGAATGGCATTGCTGTGTCAATAGCTATCGATTTAGCACATACTCCATTTGTCCAAGGAACCATGCTGTTCTTAACAAATGTTCCTACCAAAATTCCTGTAACAACAAATGCATGTGAAAGAGGGGGCCCCATAGAGGTACAAACCATTAGGGATTACTGAAGGTTGTTCACATTGATGTCTAATCTCTCAACATAAACTGCTCCATTCAGTCACGATCTCCACACGTTGCCAATGATCCAGAACTCTGCATCTCATGTCCTCTACTGTTCCAAACTCCGTAACCCCATGTCCCCCATCCTCACTCGACTCCATTGGCTCCCCATCACCCAGAGTATCCAATTCAAGATCTTGGTCCTCACATTTAAAGCTCTCCACAACCTCTCCCCATCCTACATCCGTGACCTTCTAACCCCTCACCTCACCAACCTGCCCGCCCCCTCCGCTCAGCAGCTCTGGCCTGCTCCACGTCCCCCGACCTATCCGCTCCACCATTGGCGGGCGAGCCTTTAGCCACTGCCCCCAACCTCTGAAACTCCATCCTGCAGTCCCTCCGCCTCGCCCCCTCACTGGCCTCCTTCAAGTCCTGCCTCAAGACTCTCCGCTTCGATGGTCCCATCGGCAACTCCTAATCCCCACCTCCCCATCCCTGTACTCAGCTCGGGTCTGACACAGTGACTGTCCAGCACCTTGGGACATCCTCCTGATGTGAAAGGCGCTATTCAAGTGCAATTTTGTTGTTATATTCAGTCACATACTATTTTTTTTGTTGCTTTTATAAATGAAAGAGGTTCTAAGTGCTCTTCACTGCAAGCAGAGGAGTTACCTACAACCAAGAATCCTTACTTGCCCTTTAGTTGTTACAGGCAATCTATCCAGCACCTTGAGCTAGCCTCCCGATGTGAAAGGTTCTTGCTTTAAGAATGTAAAGCATCTTTATTATCGTCGATTCAAAACTGGCGCGCAGATATAACTCTCCCATTTTTCTCACTTCGTCCCACAATTATGAATCCTCCCCACCCCCGGCTCGGTCTCGGTATCCGCTATTGTGAAGCGCTCTGAGATGCCGTCCAGCGTGGAGGGCGCTATAGAAATCAAAGTTGTTGTTGTTGTTGAATTCTTTTTGGTCAGCTGATATGCGTGGGAATCCACTGACAATCATAAGAGAATCCAAGCTGAAGTAACAACAAACAATAACTTGCATTTATATATCGCCCTACATATGGGGTAGCGCTTCACAGTGGTGGACTCTGACAACAAGCCAGGGGAGAATGTGAAAGGAAGTGACAGTGAGTACAAACAAAAAGGTTTTTAGGTGGGATTTGAAAGTGGGAAGAGAGGAGGCAAGGCAGAGGGATTGAGGGAGTGTTCCAGACTGAAGGCACACCTGTCGTTAAAAAAAAATACCCCCCACCCCTTAGTCGCAGATTGGCAATTACCAGGGTTTAGGAATGCTAGTGTGCATGCTGGGATACTGCTGGAGTTGAACAACTAACTAAAATCATCCGATCGTGTCTCATAAGCTTCCTACTGCTTCTGTAGGTCAGTCCACCCAACCTGATAGGTCTCTGGTTTGCAGGGTTAACAGGATCCAAGTGGGAAGAATCCCTGTACTGATCGGGTCTGTCCCATCAAGTCCTGCCAACAAGCCAGGCTAGCCAGTTTGTCAACAAAGCATGGAGTGCTGTGTCTGACCCGCCTGGCTCTGGAACCAGAATACCATCGCGTAGGATTGACTTGATTCTATAACTATATGGCTTGACTGGATTCTCCAGGCCTGTAATAAAGTAAATACTATATTCCAATGACGATAGCTCCTTTGCATTCAAGAGTCAATGTAATCCTGGTCTTAACTACTTTTGGGAGGGCTTTGTGTTGGGATTTATTGCCACACCTTGATTTAATTGTTAAAAGTTCCTCTTAACGTTCAGCAGTTTAAGCTATTATAGGAACACTGTGCAGCCAGCTCCATGAACACACAATTTATCTAGAACAAATACAAACCCAACTCTTCTGCACTTGTGCAAGCATGATTGAATGGCTCATACTGGTAAGAACAAAGGAGCAGTTCATGGTTCAAGAGCTCTTAATTCCAAGACTGATTTTTCATTTTGTTGGCACCACCCCAGTCAAACATGATGGTTTAAAATTGTCATTTAATATAAGAAAACGAATCATTCCAGGATGGCAGTTGTGTGAACATTTATGAGAGTGTACCTGGTGAACTTGTGAAGGAGAGAGACACATTCAAATATAAAAGAATGCAATCAGAAATATGAAGTGATGTATTTTTGTAGTCACATTGTCTGAGGCATCAGATGTTGGTCACAATGTTTCACACCTTGGGTAGCTGAGATTCGGAGTGTCAACATTGTTTTAAACAAAGCAAAATTTATAAAAACAATAGTTCTCTATCTGAGGTGAAAGTTAGTTTGGACCTCACGTTATGGTCTGAGATCAAAGAAACAATTTGTAAAAACATGGCAAATTTGAAGTTCACAACGCATCTTTAAAACAAATTACATTTTGTTGTTGTCGTGGTTGTTTCACCTCTGAGGACAGATTAAAAAAAAACTTTGTTCTCCCAGCGGAGAATGGGTGCATTGCTTATGTGATAACATTAATTATTAAAGAGTGTGTTGTTAAGTCTTGAAAGTAGAGTTCTGGTTAAAGGGGAAGTGCCACATAGAATTATAGACTGACACAGTACAGAAACAGAGCATTCAGACCATTTTGGCAGCACTTTTGGTCATATTTCCCGTCCCCTTAGCTGCCACCCTCAGCCAAGCCAAGATTAGGATGCAAACAGCACTATATCAATATAAACTTTTATTGTACGGGATGTGCAATTGTTTTCCATGATTCATGTAATGTAATCACACTCCTCTGATCATTCTCCTTAATACTCTGGTTCAAGCACCTTACTGCAGTAAATTGAAACTCATCACTCAAGGGAAACAAGCTCAGTTATCTGGAGTGGCAAGTGAGGTACAGTGTATATGTATAAATATATAAATAAATGAAGCCAGGATATTGACAGCAATGATGACTTAAGTGGTAGTGAGACATTAAGAGGGTTGAGTTATCAGGAATTTGGTTTAATTCCTTGTGGAGTCCTGTAGCTCATTGGTTAGAGCACTTGCCTAACAAGCGTGAGACCTGTGTTCGAATCCAAGCAGGTCAGGGCGAAACCTTGGGCAAGTTTCCTTACTCCACATGCCTAATAATAAAAATGAGTAATTTCAATCCACAACTGTTTGTGGGACACTGCTGTGCGCAATTGGCTTCCACGTTTCGCCCACAAATGTACAGTCAATTCACTTTATATTCTGTGAAGCTCTTTGAGACGTCTAGAAGACATGAAAAGCGCATATCAAATGCAAGGATTATTATTATTATTCAAAGGAATTTATGGGCATAATTGGTGTCAGCGCCTTGCGACATCCTCCAATATGAAAGGCGATATAGCACTGCAATTTGTTGCCACCAATTCTTAAGAAACAAGAATCTGCTTCAGTGAATCATATACATACCCCAAAATAAAATTCTGAGAGAAGCTCTTGAAGAGGCTGCTGTTACTCCAATATAAAAGGAAGGCTTTTTCACCTGGAGAAGGTGGGGGGGAGGGGTGAGAGGAAATCAGAGAGAGTTGATTTCCTCCCCCAATCACTATCCAATGTTAAATAGTAGCCATGTACAGAAGGCTACCAAATGATCAGCCACCAGACCAGAGTTGCCAACCTTCAAGAAAGATTTTCGGGAAGGTTGTAGTAATTTTTCAGGAAGGTTTGTTACATTTTCAGGAAGCATTTTGTTATTGCTTCTATCACTTCAGTATCAGCCAATAGTTAAGCCAGGGCTCGACATTAACAGGCATCCAGGCACCCTGGACACCTTAATTTTGCACGTCCGTGATTTACATCCGTAGTTTAAATTTTCAAGTTTCACTCCTCCAAACAAGGGACCGTATTCATTCGCGAATTGGTATGTATTCATCCGCTCTGCGGTTCCCGCCTATTAGCATCTTTACTACCCTACATGGTCTAGCTGCACTCGTGGATCTACAGGTACTGTGTGTATGCGAACAGCTAGCATATAGCACTAGGACCCAGTTGCTGTGTTGCAATCAACCAGCAACAACGCTTCTCTCTTAGGATTAAGGTAAATACAACGCTTCTCTCTATAGTATTTCACTTTCTCTTCTCCATTAAACGTATTTCTTCCATCCTTCCCCTACTGAACATAGGTGGTACAAGGGGGATTTAGTTTAAATTATGAAATGGCAAAAAATCGGAAGTTATTTATCTGGGATTGGGAGGGCGGAAGGGAGCATGTAAAAGTGGAAGGCTTCCGCAAAAATCGGGGGTGTTGGCAGCTCTGCCAGACCCTCACATTCAACCAGGCTCAGACTTCCCATAGCCATAGCTACTGGACCCCATTTGAAAATAATAATCCTTGCATTTAATATAGAGCTTTTCACATCTTCTAGACATCAAAGTACTTTACAGAATTTACTGTAAAGTGAATTGACTGTATGATTGTGGGCAAAATGCCTTAGCCAATTGTGCACAGCAATATCCCACAAACAGTTGTGAATTGAGTGACTAAATATTTTTGTGAAAATATTATTAGGCATGTGGAGTAAGGAAACTTGCCCAAGGTTTCACCCTGCCAAGAATCAAGCCCAGGTCTCTTGCTTGTGTGAGGCGAGTGCTCTAAATACTGAGCTACAGGACTCCGACTTGGGGGAGGCAGGGAATAGATAGCGGAGGGGAAATCTATCCGCTAAACCATCAAAAAAGCTACAGTGAAAACTAAAAGACAAATAAAACTGAATGGGAAGGAAAGTATGGTAAAAGGGAGTGAGGAGGAAGGACAAGTAGGAATTGTACTAATTCTCATGTGTACAATTCATTTTATACAAACTTACAATTTCAATCAGATAGAAGTTGTATGTTAAGGTGAAGGTATTAAATGAGCACTTTTAGGAAAGATGGCAGAGGGTCATGTAGAATTCAAGGAAACAGATATAAGCAATGATTTACTAACTCCCTAATGGTCCAGATACAGTCATATTCACTGCACATGTGCGGAAAAGGACAATTCCATCAGCATTGCAAAATGTACTATAGGCAAACTCTTGTTTAATAGGGAGGGTTCCATGGCACTGTCTGATCCTGGCTATATAATTGTTGATGCAACGTCATCTGACAATTGATTTCTATACAAACAGCGATAATAATAATAATCCTTGCATTTGATATTGCGCTTTTCACGCTTCTAGACATCTCAAAGTACTTCACAGAATATACTGTAAAGTGAATCAACTGGTTATATGTGAGCAAAACACGGCAGCCAATCGCACACAGCAGAGTCCCACAAACAGTCATGGATTGAAATGAACAATTTTATTATTATTTTTTTCAGGGATTATTATCAGGCATGTGAAGTAAGGAAACTTGCCCAAGGTTTCGACCTGCTTAGAATTGAACCCAGGTATCCCGCTTGTAAGACGAGTACTTTAATCACTGAGCTACAGGACTCCAAAGGCACAATTAGATGAGAGTCAATGCAAGATTACTTTATGATGAAACTGATTCTCCGGAGGACAAAGAGAAGTGGATCCTTGCAAGGATGGGGCGATGGTGCGGTTGAGAATACAGACTGCAGAATTGTGAATGAATTGAAATTTATGGAAGTGGAAAGGAATGCTTGGAAAAAGCAGCATTGAGGTGATGAAAGCAAGTTCACATTAGGCTTTTGTCTATATATGCAAACATGTAAGCAGCAATGTTCCAGAGGTAGAATATGGTCTTGGGTCAACAAGCGGATATACAGTTTAATGCAAAGCTGGGGTTGGGGTGATAAATGACACTGCCAAACCTTGTTCTTTCAAGGTATAAGACAAACAGCTGTTCGTGTCCAGACCAAAGCCATGGCTTTATTCACTTACTAATGCAATTTTTGCAAGTTTTCAAGTGATCATACAGGGCTATGAAAGCTAGTACAGTATTAAGCAATTTTGCTTCACACTGGAGAGGAAAATAAGAGTTACAAATTTACTTATCTAGACTGTTTCCATCCTTTTTTCTGAACAAATGCCAAGTGCAATACGTATTGGCTGAACATTTTACTTGTTTCTTCTCATTTTCTGAAAGAGCTTCAAGGAAATTTTCAAATTAGCCTGAAATAATTCAAGTTTCTATCCTGCAGCACGATCAGATCAAAAGGTATTTCTGCTTAATCTACCCTTTCCAAAACGAGTATTTAATCTATTACACTGCAGTCAAAAAAGAACATGCTCAATAAATTCTTCATTAAATCTGTTCCTCCCTCCACAACCCATCTTTCAATGATTGTATTAGAATAGATACACAAGAGTAACTTACAAAGATGTAATTGAATCTAGTGATTCAGAATACATTTAAAATTGAGTGTGCAAAGTTTGATAGATGTATGAAGTGAATCGGAATCTTAAATAATTCCTAGGTATTTATTGCATATAATGTATATGGCTTCACGTATCTTTTTAAAATGCTCGTCTTTATCAACCTTTATTTTTGCCCTTTGCACCCCAACCCCCAGCCCTGATTGCTTCTTAAGATTGATAGTTCACTACCGAGAGTCCTTTCCAAATATAAGAATTTATACAGCAATTCATTCATAATCTAGTTTAGCCAAATCTGAACCAAGATATCTTCCAAGATATTCAGATATGCATTTATTTACAGCAAGTAATGTTGAAAAAAATGAAATGCCAAAAATGATATCCTCCCCTGGATGTTATCCTTGAGATACTCGGGCCAGCTGATTTGTCTCTAATGTCCTGGTTAATGCATTAATATAGACTGGACCACAGATTGAACCTGTAAACTTCCTAGTCTGTGTGGATCGTTGCCACATCACACAGTGTACTTAACCTCTAAGACAAGAAAGAGGAGGTGCTGGGGATAGGATTCATATTTGCTTTCCTAATAAGCCGTGATAAATTAGCTGAATTTAGTCACAATTGGGGACAGTCCAAATCAGGCAAGGTTCAAGGATCGTTATAAAAGTGTAACGATTTGAAATATTTATTGAACTGCACAACACACTTGCAGCATAACATTCAAACAGCATAACATTCAAACAGTTATTTTTCAGTTTAAATACAATTTAGCAAACATTACATTATATAACATAACATAAACATCTAACATTACTTACTTGGAAATCCTCTGGAGGAAAAAGTAGCATGTCCCGTAAAGGATCACTGATGATCTGTGTCTTCTTCTGTAAAAGGACATTCTCGTAGTCTATTGGTTCAATATCCTTTGGTTTAGCCTGCAAACAAAATGGAGATAAGTTATTGCTATTGCTACAATGTTTAAGCATAGAGTATAATGGATCCAAAATATTGCTTCACATATGAATGGAGAGGGTGAGTCAAAGGAACTACAGTAAAAGCCTGTTTATCCGGCACTCGATCAACCGTAACTTCTGTATAACTGGCATCGCAAAAAAAAGTCCGCATTCGGTTAACCGGAATTTATCCGGAAAAATGCATTGCAATTTATTTTTTATATTTTCTATATTTTTTTGCGTTTTCAACCGAATATCTGGCACACACTTTAACCGGCATTGGCCAGATCCCGAGAGTGCTGGATAAACGGGCTTTTACTGTACTTCATCAGACATTTGTAGCACAATTATTTACAGTCATGTTTCAGCAACTTGTGCACCTGTCACACTGGAACACTCGGTAAATGTCTCAAAAACATGGGGAGTCCACTTAACAGGGAAAAGGAGATTTAAGAATGTTGACCGAAAGCAACGTTGAAGAGAATGTTTTTCGAAAGTTGGAAAAGTGTTCCAGAGGATTCAGGTGACGGCAGCTGAATGCTCACTTCCTTGAAGGATAGAAGCAATACCGACTCAACCAGGCCAGCATTTTGATCATTGCTTGGTTTGTTAGACTCCAGCTGTGTATGAATGCTCATTCACAACTTAATTCATTTTCAGAAGCTGTGCACAACATCAACTGCACCAGTCAGATATAAAAAATAAACCTGGACATCTTAAAGCAACCTGTTGTTTGACAAGGAAAACTCAAGCAGTCAAACGAGAATCCACGAGAATCAAACCATCGTACATTGCTTTTCAATTAAGTACAATTGAACATAAAAACATGAAGGTATTTTGTTTTCAGAAAACAGAAGGAAAAAAACAAGTACCAACAGATTTTAATGCAGGTTT
The DNA here is from genome assembly GCA_035084275.1 of Hydrolagus colliei. Classification (NCBI taxonomy): domain Eukaryota; kingdom Metazoa; phylum Chordata; class Chondrichthyes; order Chimaeriformes; family Chimaeridae; genus Hydrolagus; species Hydrolagus colliei. Next base: position 43,683,392 of record CM068745.1, on the reverse strand, counting down.
TGGCAAACAAATACCACCAAAACAAACAAATGAATTGCCTTTGAAAGACTCTAATTATTGTTACTTCGTGTTTATTAATTGTCTCTCAGTATTACTTCTTGTTTCCATACAATCATACCGTGGCAAACTTTATGTCAGACACATGCTGGAATCTGCTTAAACAATCAAAGCCTCAGGGCCTACAGACTGTTTGGCTGTTACAGAACGTCAGTAACATTCTGTAGATTGCCATAGAAAAACTGAAATCAGTGCTTAGGACAGTACTTACCCTCAAATAACAGGGTTTCCTTTGGAAATTTCAAAACATGCAAAATTACTTTTATCCACAGGTAAGCTTATTTTATTTATGTAGTGAACACGATATTGAAGAGAGGGTACATAAAGTCTGTGCAGTCGGTCTGATTGGGCTCATTTTCAAATAAAATTTTGTCTATCTCACATATTTGCTTCCAAGCTACTTCATGGCTATTTGAAGGACAGTTGTCTGCACACACTGGCTGCTGAGTTTGCCTACAAAATACAGTCACTACATTTAGTTTTAATTTTGCCCTCACTTGAAGTAGCCAATTATCATAAGGATTGGTTTGGATGAAGAAGGCCTTTCGACTGTTTGAACTCATTCTTCCAGAATACCCACCCTCCAAATGTGTCTACTTCAACCAATCCTTGTGCTTTCAAGCATTAAGGTTTTTGTGTAAAAAAAAGAGTACCAGCCTCAACCATGTTTCCTGAAAACCTGTTCCAGTCATTAATTACACTCTGGGCAAAGAAATATTTCCTGGTTTGTTTCCTGAAATTGCACTTTGTAATTATAAACCTGTGCCCTCTTGTTCAATTATATTTGTGGGTTCTATAGTATTGTCTGTGTTTACTAATTTTCAATTCCATTTGAATGTTATATATAGCTCTGAATCATTTCTTTAAGACTTGATAGTGTTAAGATTGTGTAACCTGGCTGATCTCCTCTTTCCTTCACTCAGGATTGCTGAGAGTAATTATACCTCCTCTCCAGGAATTTGAACCTGCAACCTTGTATACTTGCTTTGGAGCTGCACTGGGAAGTGCCTCTATCAATGAAGGCATTTAGGAGCCCGATAAGGATGAAAAGAAGAGCTACCAATGAAATAAAGCGGATATAGTTTATTTTTGGCTCCAGAACAAACGTGGTATGATCATTATTGAAGACAATAGATGGGTGTGGGTCAGTTTAGCTTCCTATTTTTACCTCAGGGAATCACTGGATTAAGAACCTATTTCTGAGTGATGCACAGTTTAAAATGAGAGCTACAAAATGAGGAAAGGGGGACAAAGTATTCTCTTACGCAGCTTTGCCAGTGTCCTGTAGTCTGAAATAGCCACAATGACAGTCCCAATTCCAAACAGTCCATCAGATTTGACAGTAACTGCACAAAAACTTATTAAAGATGTTAGCAAGGGCCCATCTCACTGAACGTGTTCAGAAAGAAAGTCACAGATCGCAGACAAAATGCAAATAGTATGAAGCAGATGCATACATGGAATGGTCATTGTAATATTTTAATAAGATAAATATAATGCTAATGGTAAATGTGCTTCAGCAGAGGTTTCTACAACAATTCTCTTCTTTGTAGATTGTTGAACGACTCATTGGGACTTCCTCCTGATGTGAAATTTTGTTGTTGTTGTTTGATTAACGTAGATGTTTCAAACATTCGGGGGACAGGAGAATTCTGCAACATGTCAGAAACATCTAACCAAGAGGCGTAAACCAAGAGACCATAAGAAAGTAGGAAATTCTGAGCAAAAGCCAACAAGACCATTCAGTCCAAGGCACCTGTTCACCACTTTATTTGATCAGAACAGATTATTTTAATCCCATTTCCCTGCATTTTCCTCTCCTCCCTTTAATGTCCTTACTTTGTAAATATTTATCCATTAAACATCTCAATCAATCCTACATCTATGGTGGTGGAAGCCAAGCTCAGTTGGAAGCAAAAAAAAGTTAAGAACTGAGTTCTGATGAAGGGTCGTGGACCCGAAACGTTAACTCACTTTTCCTTTCTCCATAGAGGCTGCCTGACCTGCTGAGTGTTCCCAGCGACTTCTGTTTTTGTCTCAGTTGGTAGCATTCTTGGCTTCAAGGTCAGACGGATGTGGTTTCAAGTTCCCACATCAGGACTTGAAATTACATAGTCTAAGATGGGGGATGTTTTGCATTATAAGTAGTGCTTTCCTTCCGATGAGACATAAAGTGAACAGACATCATCTGCCTGTTCAGGTGGATGTTAAAAGATCCTATGGCATTACACGTGTGTGTATTTGGCCTGCCACATTCATGTACAAACATACAGCAGTGCAGTGAATCTCATGAAGCACTTTGAGACACCCGCCTGGCGCCATACCAAATGCAAGGATTATTATTAGGATTATTATCTGGAACAGAGTTTTAGGGCCTTTTTGGGGAAGACCACCAGAGACTAAAACTGTAGGATAAACACTATCAGAAAGAAAATATATAATGATGGCTAATCAGCACAGTATTAAAATGTAACTATTTTACTGCTAAACAATTCAAAGCCGGAATTTAAAAGAACAATGCTGAGAGGAAATTGCTTGTTAACATTTGGTACAAGCCCAAGAGGAATTAAAAAAATTATAGGGAACGCAGACAGTTATGCACTTATTTCCAAAAAGACAATGAGTGTTCAAGGAATACAGGACATTTACAATGTTTGGTGAAATATCTGGCAATATACTTATTTTGCTCAGGAGACTAATGTGAATGCTAGATAAATTACAGTGTGCAACAGGAAGAGGGAGAGAAATTAAAAAGCTATTTCGTTAAATTAATAAACGTTTGCCAATATACCTGCACCAATTTTCTCTCATCTACCTTCGCTTCTCTCCTAAAACTATTTGGCACATACATTTTAGTACATCACCTGTCCTAAGGCATGAACTTTGACACTTCCATGAAAACATCACAGCTAAGCCTGAGCATGTTTTCACCTGCTTTCCACGTGTGTATGTGTGTGTCCATATAGAGGTGACTGAACAATGATCAGGAATCCTGGCTGATTTTCAGATCCATAAACTGCAGCATTGAGGCTAAATATAGTACAAGCTGAGACCAAATAACTTGAGTGAAGATTGAACACATGATCTAAACTGTTAAGCACTGAAACCAGTAATTTCTCATATTTGAAGTTTTCACAACCTGCTCATCATGGGTCCATGGTGGTAGTGCTGTAGCTCGGTAGTTACAACAACCACAACTTTGATTTATATAGAGCCCTCCATGCCGGACAGAGTCTCAGAGTGCTGGTTAGAGCAATCGCCTCACAAGTGAGAGACCTTAGTTTGATTCCCGGCAGGGTGAAATTTTGGGCAAGTTTCCTTACTCCACATGCCTAATAATAATCCCTCAGAAAAAACAATAATAATTTGGTCACTCAATCCATAACTGTTTGTGGGACACTGCTGTGTGCACATGGCTGCCGCGTTTTGCCCACGAATATACAGTCAACTTTCTTTCAAGTGTATTCTGTGAAGTGCATTGAGACATCTAGAAGACATGAAAACTACTATATCAAATGCAAGGATTATTATTATTAGGATTATTATCATTACATATTCACAGAGAAAGGGGCAGTCACTCCTCTCAAAGGAGGGCATTTACAGTAACAATAGCAAAATTACATTTGTTTAGTGCCTTTCACGTCTGGAGGATGTCCCATGGACAAACAGTATTCCGGACTTGAGTTGGGGGTAGGGATCTGGGAGGGTGGAGGCGGTTGGAGGTTGATCAAAAGCACAGTCAATGCCTCGGACCTTGAGGCGGGTCTTGAAGCAGGCAAGTGATGGAGCGAGGCAGAAGGAATGAGAGATGAAGTTCCAGAGAATGGTGGCAGAATGGCTAGAAGCCTGCTCGCCGAAGCTGGGGCAGCGAGGCAGGGGACATGAAGCAGGTTAGTAGGGCGTTAGGAGGTTGCAGAGGAAGGGGGCAGCAAGTCCATGGAGAGCTTTGAAGGTGAGGACCAGAATCTTGAAATGTACCCTCTGTGAGATGGGAAGCCAGTGGATTCGGGAGACAGTGGGGGTGATATGGTCATGGAGCCTAGTGCAGGAGAGGACACACATTGCAGAGCTCTGGATGTTCTTCTGCCTGTGCAGGGAGGAGTTGTGGAGGCCGACAAGCAAGGAGTTCACATAGTCGAGCCTGGATGTATGAATGCATATATGGGAGTTTTGGCGGCTGCAGTGTGAGACAGTGGCGGAGCCAGGTAATATTATGGAGGTGAGTGAAGGCAGAGCAGATCATGGCATGAATGTGGAGTAGAAAGCATAGTTGAGGGGCAAACAAGTTGCCAAGGTTCCAGACTGGCTTAGTGTGGTGGAGTGTGCATCCATGGATGATGATGCTGTGAGTACCTGAGGTGATGGGAGCCAATTGGGAGAGCCTCAGGCTTGTTGACGGTAAACTGAAAGAAAGTTAGCTCTCATCCAGGACTTGATGTTGTCAAGACAGCAGTGGTCCTGGAGTCAAGGGTGGAAGCAGAAAGATACAGTTAGGTATCATCCTGTACATGTGGAGATTGACCCCAGGTCTGCGAATAGTGTCAGCAAGAGGGAGTATGTAAATATTGAAGAGGAACGCCACATGAAATGGTGATGGTGGGGAGGAGGGGCTAGAGGAGAAACGGTTTGTGGAGATGAAGTGAAGGTGGTGTGAGAGGTACGAATTGAACCATTCAAAGACAGAACCATGAAGTTTGAGGTGAAAGTAGAGGCAGAGAATGAGGATGGAGAGGTTGACAGTATTGAAGGCAGCAGAGAGGTCAAGGAGAAGACAGAGGAAGCCCTGGTTGCAGATGGACAAAATGCCAATTGTCACTTTGACCAGTGCTGTTTCTGTGCTGGGCATGAAAATCCGACTGGAGCGTTCATGAAGGAAGTAGCGGAAGAGATGGGAGCAAAGTAACGACTTGTTCCAGAACCTTGGACAGGAAAGGGAGGTTGGAGATGAGGTGGTAATTTGAAGGCAGGAATGGGTCCAGGGAGGGATTTTTTTTTAAAAGATGGGAGAGATGACTACTGTTTTTAAAGGAACAGTGCTGGTGGACAGGGAGAAGTTGATGATGTCTGTGAGAAGAAGGGCAAGTAGGTGAAGCTAGCAGGCAAGTAAAAGGGGCATAATAATAATCCTTGCATTTGATACAGTACTTTTCACGTCTTCTAGATGCCTCAAAGCGCTTCACAGAATATACTGTAAAGTGAATTGACTATATATGTGGGTGAAACACAGCAGCCAATTGCACACAGCAGTATCCCACAAACAGTCATGAATTAAAATGACCTATTTATAATTTTTTTGAGGGATTATTATCAGGCGTGTGGAGTAAGGAAAATTGCCCAATGTTTCACCCTGCCTGGAATCGAACCCAGGTGTCTCACTGGTAAGGTGGGTCCTCTAACCACTGAGCAACAGGAGCAAGTCAACTAAAGATGGCAAGTCAACCCATATCGTGACATCTGCATCCTAGATTTGCAGACAGTCTCAAAGCTGTACTGTCTGGGAATAATAAATGACAAAAGCACTTTAAAAACAACAGGCAAGTGACTTTCAGCACACAATAACACCTTTGTGTCAATAATCTTTCCATGGTAAAGTGGAAGCCAGTGCTTTTGGTCTCAGTTTCTACATTCATTTCATGCTGTAACCTTTTGAGAGTACTTAACAAAAAACAATTAAAATAAAGATGCTGTATAATCTGAATAAAGCTTGCAGCGCATTTACAAGTTAATGTCTTTGTAACTAGTTCTTTTGGCCGGCAAATAAACCATGAGAAGAGAATTCCATGAGGTCAAAGTCACGGATGTGGAAAACATGGAAATATTTGTTAATGTACACGCAAAGCTATTCTGAGAAAAAAATTCTATGACATTAATATCATGCTTAATGCAAGGATTATTATTAGTACAAACAGGTAAAGCTAAAATGCTGTCAAAAGGTGCACATGGTGGATCTTAATGCTCTACTGCATGCTATTCAGGCACATTTATTCGCCTGTTAAAACCTTGGACCTACGCTACAAGCAAATAAATCAATTCTGTGTAGAGAGTTCACTCATCTGTAACTATGTCTTGGAACAAGCTGGTTCCTGTGGTTCAGTGGTTAAAACACTCGCCTTGCAAATGAGAGACCTGGGTTCAATTCCAAGCAGGGTGAAAACTTAAGCAAGTTTCCTTACTCCACACACCTAATAATAATCCCTCAAAAAAATAATAAATTGGTCATTTCAATCCACGACTGTTTGTGAGACTCTGCTGCTGCAAATATACAGTCAATTCACTTTACAGTACAGATACCCCGACCCAACCGCAGCCTCGTCAACCGTGAAACTCAGGCATCCACGGTTTGCTAAATGCGATAACCCTTGCTAACCATGGCTTATAACCCTTGCTTATCCACGGGTTTTAACACTAGCACTAGCGTTTAGCGCTAGGACACAGTTGCATCAACCAGCTTCGATGTTGCTTCACAGTAGCATACAGTTCTAGGATCCAGTTGCGATGTTGCAATCAACCAGCGACAACGCTTCTCTTTTAGGATTAAGGTAAATACAGTAACATTAATTTATTGTCGCTTCTCCACATTCTCTCTCTGTATGTGTAACAGTATCTCTCTCTGACTCACCTTCTCTCTATTTCACCTTCTCTTCCCCCCACCCCCTTTCTCTCTGTGTCTGTATCAGAGTCAGACAGCCCCCCACAGCCCACCATGTCACCCACCACACCTTCTCCATTGATTTCTCTCTCTCTCTGTAGATCAGTGACAGCCCCCACAGCTCTCTATGTCACCCCGCCCCCCCACTCAGTGTCTCTCTCTCTCTCTCTGTGTAGATAAGTCAGACAGCTCCCCAGCCCTCCGTGTCACCCCCTCCCACACCCCACCCCTTCTGTGTGTGTCTCTCTCTGTAGATCAGTCAGACAGACAGTCTCGCGGATTGCTGCAGATCCTGGCAGCCAATGCGCCTAAACTTACTCCCCCTATCCCCATGTATGTTATAACTGTATGTGTTTTTTTGTGTTTAATTCTACAAACCGCGAACTTACCCCATCCCCACTTTTCCCATAAGGCCCTGCATTTTCCAACTGTGAAAAAGCAAACGTACTCCCCCTATTTCCATGCTTCCCATAGGGCCCTGCATCTTCCAACCGAGATTTTACCAACCACGGAGGTTTAGAGGAACGTATCCCCCACAGTTGGGGAGGGGTACGTATATATTCTGTGAACTGCTTCAAGACATCTAGAAGATTAAAAAGCACTATATCAAATGCAAGGATTATTATTATTATTATGGTATAACATACAGTTCACAAAAGCAAGTTAAAACTAAAAGTTTACATTATGCAAGTATGGAGTACACAACCAACGGTAAATATAATCTATCAACACACAATGCTGAAAGCTGTGCACAATATAATCAGACTTGTTCACTAAAAATTCCATAAGTAACAGAAATTCACGAGAAAGCCAAGTTCAAGTCTATTTTACTTTACCAGCTATTGAAGTATGCATGGCATTCTTAAACGTGGAGCAGTATATTTAGGCAAGTACATTCAATGATCAGCTATGGAGTCCTGTAGCTCACTGGTAAGAGCATTCCCCTCACAAGTGAGAGACCTGGGTTCAATTCCAGGCAGGGTTAATCCTTGTGCAAGTTTCCTTACTCAACACACCTAATAATAATCCCTAAAAAAAACCCACCTATAATAAATTGGTCATTTCAATCCACGACTGTTTGTAGGATACTGCTTTGCGCAATTGTCTGCCGCGTTTCGTCTACAAATATACAGTCTTTTACTTTACAGTATATTCTGTGAAGTGCTTTGAGATATCTAGAAGACATGAAAAGCACTATATCAAATGCATTATTATGATCACCTGTTTAGGTTTTAGCTTCCAGAATTAGAAACATATAAACAGAAGTAGGCCAGTCAGTCACTCAAACCTGATCTGCCATTCTATAAGATCATGGCTGATCTGTACCTCAAATCTATTCCCACCCTCCTCACTGCTCCATATCTCTCAATACCTGACCAAACAAATATCTAACTACCTCAGGCTTGAAAATGTTAATGAATTCGGCAAATGCAGCCTTTTGTTGGAGAGTTCCTGATTTTAGAATTCAGAATACATTTCATCTCAAATGACTAGTAGTCCATCACCTCAGACAGGTCAGTTTTCCCTTTCCCTCCAGATAATGTTGAATGCTACGCTAGTTTTCCCCATCCGTAGAATCTATAGTTCTCTTCCTTAGAGAATCCATACTGTTTTTTTTTTAAAAGTCTGGTATCTTCCGATATTTTTAACAAGATGGACCTCTTTGCCAGCACTTTCAGTCATCTTTTCCCTCCCCAACCCCTTCAGCTCCCACCTCCAGCCTGGGTGGCCAGCCAGCAGTGACGAGCACTTTGAAATATTCTCCCAATTTGAAAAGCATCAAAGAAATAAATATAAATTGTATTGTAACTTCAGTCCAAAACCAGACTAGTGAAATTCATTAATCTATAAAAAGAATTTTAGAACAAGATCACACAAAGCAAGATTTCAGGGTCACAATTTTTCCCCAATCAGTCAGGTACGATCGTGGTAAGGTATTTACTGTGCTCATGTTTTGAAGCTCTGTTCACAATGGGCCTTTAATAAAAGTATGAAACTGGCATTGTCTTTAAAGCCTCCAGGGCAATTTTTTAGTGAAAAAAAGTTGCAGTACAAACAAATTTAAACGTTGAGAGGTCATAAATCAAATGCAGGATTGCAAAGTGCGCTAATTAATATCAGTGCTAATAATCTCTTGTTTTCACTACTGACGAAAACAATATCCGTATATCCATATAGACCGTATTATACTTATTTTGCTTCAATGCTACTCTAGTTACTATTGCAAATGAATGCCAGTTATTTTGGAGGTCAAATCAGATCAGAGAGGCAAAGAAGGAAGTAAAAAGAACAGGCTGCATCTGTTGATAAAATAAATATATATTTGTTTAAAGGCCGAGTGCTGATGATATGATCTGAGGGGAAAAGAGCTGCAGCTGGATTAACATTGTCAGAGATATGGTCATGAGCTCCTGGCCTCCATTCAATAACTTTCCACAAAGATGGAATGGAGTTCAGCAGCTCAACATGTGAAGAATGCTAGAGACCTGCATTTCACCACTCCATTGTGTAACAGACTGTTTAGTAAAACCATTAAACCATTGGATATACTGGATGGCTATACAGCAAAATCAGTGCTCTATCTACATAGAAGTCGTGGTCTCCAAAAATCAGTGGTAAATCTGTATTTCAAATAATAAAACAAGAATATTTTCACTTTCTAATGTGTTACTACAGTAAAAGCCCGTTTATCTGTAACCCAATCAACTGTAACTTACGTATAACCGGCACCACAAAAAAAAGGTCTGCATTCGATTTATCCGTAAAAATGCATTTTTTTTAAATTGGGGGGAGGGGGCGTTTTCGGCCGAATATCCGGCACGCGCTTTATCCGGCATTGGCCAGGTCCCGAGGGTGCCGGATAAACGGGCTTTTACTGTACTGTACAACGGGACAGTACAGTGCTTTACACTGCTCTGATGATGCCATCTTTCACGCCAAAACATCTCAAATGTCCTCCTTTTTCCTCAATCGAGGAACCCATCTGCTGTGGTGGGCAGGGCCCTTGTCTGTGTCCATTGTATTTCCCACACATCTGCCCTCACCCCGTCCCCCTCTTTCCAGAACTAGGTCCCCCTAGTCCTCACCTACCACCCTCAATATCCAAAGGATAATTCTCTGCCACTTCCGTCACCTCCGGCATGACCCCACCACAAAGCATATATTTCCCTCCCTCTCCCCTCTCAGCATTCTGAAGGGACCATTCCCTCCGTGACTCTCTGGTTCATTCCTCCATCAACAATTGCTTTCTTTCAGACAGCACCTTCCTATGCCAACGCAGGAGGTGCATTAACTGTTCCCAGACCGTTGTCCAAGGCCCCTAGCAATTCCATGTACTAACACTAATGTAGTACATTGCATCCACTGCTCACGATGTGGTCTCCTCTACATTTGGGAGACCAAACAGATTGGGTGACTGATTTGCCAAACACCTGCATTCTATCCACAACCCTGACCTACCGGTTTCTTGCCATTTCAGCTCTCCTTCCCACTCACAGTCTGACCTCTTCACCCACAGTCTCCTACGCTGTTCCAATGAACTTCAGCGCAAGCTCGAGGAACAGCACCATTTGCTAAGGACCTTACAGCCCTCTGGCCTTAATATTGATTTCAATAATTTCAGGCCACAACAGCTCACCTTCCCCCTCTTCTAGGACCATCTGATCTCCCTGTTCTTTTTGCAATTTAACCCCCTCTTTTTTAATGTTATCAACACCAGTTCTCTCCAGTTTTGTTGCAATCTCCCCCTTTTGTTTCACATCATTAACACCTCTTTAACCTATCATCTACTGCCCTCTACCCCATTTTCTCCTTTGTCTTCCTTGTCCTGCCTCTCCCTGTTTGTTCGTCTTAAAAGCTTCTCCCTCCCAACATTCCCCAGTTCTGAAGAAAGGTTGTGGACCTGAAACGCTGACTCACTTTTCCTTTCTCCATAGATGTGTTGCCTGACCTGCTGAGTGTTCCCAGCAATTTCTGTTTGTGTTTCAGTACAGTATTTGACCAACTGCCCCTGAACATGCCATCCTGTTTTTTAATGCCCTAATAACAACAACAATAAAATTACATTTGTATAGCACCTTGTCACATCAGGAGGAGTTCCCAAGGTGCTTGACGTAGCACAGGTTTTTTTTATTCCTTAACTGTGAAATAACTCACTTTACCTCTACTTTTCACTCTTCTGAAAAGGAACAAATAAATCTTGTGAAGTGCTCCGAGACTCCACTCATGTGAAGCTCTCTAAATAAATGCAAGTTTTTGTAATGCAAATGCAAGAATTATTCTAAATTTAAGTAACTTCCCCCCCTTACCACCCCCTCCCTAATACCATTCCCAAACCGCCCTCCATTCAATACATCTGAAAGGCTTGCTGTGTGCTTTGTGGGCAAAAACTTGTCAGCCATTTGCACACAGCAATGTCTCAAACAGCCATGGATTGAGTGACCAAACTATTACTATTTTTAGGGGGAAAAGATTTGTTTGGAAGCGAGCCACCAATTGACTAACAGGGTTCTTACTTACTGCTAGGTAAACAGAGGTGTGCATGTGGAGTAAGGAAACATGCCCAAGGTTTCACGCCTCCCGAGAATTAAACCCGGGTCCTCTTGCTTGCAAGGACGACTTCGCTGTAAGACTCTACACATAGAGCGAGACGCACGCACACAGAAACAGAATGAGACACACAGGGAAAGAGACACAAAATCAGAACCTCACTCACGAACATAGACACGCAGGAGACATACAGAGAAATAGACAAACACAGAAAGAGAAAAAAAATTCCCCAAATAAAATTGTTCATTCACTTTGTTGTGCACAACAGGCTGCCAGAATTTGTCCACAAAATGCCCAAGGAACTGATGAGGTAGGAAATGCAGCACAATTGATTTGCATGTGGAAATCTTCATCCCATCCTGGCATAGCAGGTTTGCTATCAAATAAGATTATTGCATTATTAATGGACCACTCAATCAACATTCAATTTCAGGTAGGCAATACTGGCAAGAGAGTCATAAATGACCTATTATCTTTCCATTTGGTCTCAATCAGCAGTGTAAATAATGAATTCATCTCTTGCTTAAAATCAATTCCACACCCTAAATCAGTTCCAGAATAAGACAAATGGCATTTTATCAAAGCATTCATGATGTAACAAATTCAGAATGAGTTCTTGGCAAATTCACAGATTCATCACCATATCAACTCTCGAGCAGATGGAGATGTGCATATTATAAAGGAAACCTAAAATTCCTTTAGATCACATTCATATCTCTAAGGATGTACTGATCTTCATCATTTGGATCATATACCTTAATGATGAAGATCAGAATATCCAAACTAGGACAGAAGCCATGCAAATAAATTTTAAAAGCCTGCATACAAGCTATAATTTAGAAGAAACAAACAAATAGAAGTGCTCAATAAGAGCACATCTCCTTCAAATTGACATAGTGAATGGACTGTAACAGGTTTGAGGGTTCTAGATGTCAATACCAGTAAATTATTAAATGAAGAACTTTAGCATACCACCAACTCATTGCAATTATCAACCGGGCAGTTTTGATTAAAACGATTTGATGTCTGTAATAAATGATTGCTCATCTCTGGGAGGTACATGTCATCTACATCATTTGATGTTTATTCACCTTTTTCTACATAAAACAATTAAAGATAATTTCTCAGATTTCACAAAAGAACAGGCAGTAATTGCTTTATCAAACAACAAAATCCTGAGTTTCACCCCAACAAAAATGACTACAACATAATTTCTTTCATTTTCACCATTATTTAAACACTTTGATCAGAGGGTGTGTAAAAAAGAATTTGCCTTTTTATAGCATCTATGAAATCTCAAAGTACAGGTAGACTCCGCTTAACGAAGGGGTTAGGGACTTTAAAACCCTTCGTTAAGCGAAAATTTTCTTAAGCGAGAGTTTAATTGTATTACTGTATTTGGCTGCAGCTAAAATGCTGCCCGGACCCGAGCCTCCCGCTAAAATCAGTTAGTTCCTAGCGGTTCCTGGCGCTAACATTTTCGGTGTACGGATTGAGCAACCAAAATCCGGAGTTCCGGAATCCGGAATGTGACAAAAATTGCAGGAATAAAAACGCCAATCCTACCTACTCCAGGCCAGGTCTTCACAGTCACCACACTGAAATATCGCAACCTGGACCCAGGCATTTCCAGACATGTGACTCACTTCTTTCTCCCGCCCCACCCCCACCACCCCACCCCTCTCTTTCTCTCTACCACCCCCTCCTCTCTATCTCTCTAACCCCCTCTCTTTCTCTCTACCCCCTTCTCCTCTCTTTCTCTCTACCCCCCACCTCCTCTCTATCTCTCCGTTCCTCTCTATCCCACCTTCCTCTCCATCTATCTATCCCTCCCTCCTCTATCTCTCTATTCCCACCTCCCCTCCCTCTCTATCCCCCCTCCCCTCCTCTGTATCCCCCTCACATCTCTCTATCCCTCCCTCCTTTCTATCTCTCTATCCCCCCTCCCCTCCCTCTCCATTCCCCACCCCTATCTCGACTTATTATTATTGAAACCACGAAGCATCCTGCCGCTCAAGCTCCTCCCAAATGGGAGGGGCTGCACTGCACTGCTTATCTGAGACACGCTAAAGACTGAACATGTGTTGCTGGGGCAACCAGAGAGAAGCTGCGCATGAGAAGCTGCTCATGAGAAGCCCGCGAGATTTAAAGTGTGTGTAAACGTTCATTAAAGCGAAAGCAGCCTTTGTTAAGCGGAGAAGTGGTACAAATAGAAACTCTTGTTATAGTGAAGTTTCGGTAACCGGGAGTTCGGTAGGCGGGGTCTACCTGTACTCAAAGATAATTAGGGATTGGACATAATGGGCTTTTCTTTTAAGGGCAGATGCAGCCGTCTTTTGCGCACAGCAAGTTTCACAAACAACCATGTGATGAATGAGCAACATTTCACCCTTGGAAACTAACCTACAAATGATGTGTCTCACGCAAGATCAGAAGCTGACCCTGACATATTCTGATTCAAGAAGCTATTTTAAACATTTGGAAGAATGACCTACCATATCTGTCATAACACGCCATGAACTCACTGGATATATAGACAACAAGCATTATATACCAACAGGAAAGTTGATCTCCTTAGTGCAGCTAAAATTGTGCGAGATGTCATGCAACTCGAACTAGAATTTCCAGATCAGTAAGACAATGATGTATTCAAGACTGAAATTGATAGATTTCTTATGGATAATGGGATAAAGAGATGTGGGGATAAGGCAGGTAGGTGGAGTTAGATTAAAAGATCTGCCATGATCTTATTGAATGGTGGGGCAGGCTCGAGGGGCCGAATGGCCTACTCCTGCTCCTAGTTTTTATGTATCTGGAGACATCAGAAAATGTATTTTCCTTCCAACCAAATGGTCACTGAAAGGACTCAGTGGATTCAACCATCTCAGATTCTGACAAACCATTCTGGGGTTTTAACTGTAATGCATAACTTCAGCTCTTTTCTGTCAGAATAATGTCCAATTTATATCAGTGAAAGATCTTTCAACATATGAAAATGTAGTCTTAAAGCATAGAATTTATTTTAAATTGGTATAGAATACATGGTTGGAGAACAACAACAACAAAATTGCACTTGTATAGTGCCTTTCACGTCAGGAGGATGTCCCAAGGCGCTGGACAGTCACTGTGTCACCCAAGCTGGGGACGGGGTGACAGACGGGGAAGGGAGTGGTGGGGGGGATTAGGAGTTGCTGATGGGACCATCGAAGAAGAGTCTTATGGGGGACTTGAAGAAGGCCAGAGAGGAGACGAGGTAGAGGGACTGCTGGATGGAGTTTCAGAGGTTGGGGGAAGAGTAGCTAAAGACTCGCCCCCCCACAATGGTGGAATGGATGGGTCGGGGGATGTGGAGCAGGCCAGAGCCTGCTGAGCAGGGGAGGTGGGGAGGTTGGTAAGGAGAAGTATTACAACAACAAAATACAAAAAATTACATTTGTAGAATGTAACATCAGGAGGATGTTCCAATTAGCAAGGAACTCTCATTCACCAAGTTGTCCTTGACCAATGACCCCCAGATAAAAATCACATGGTTATTTGTGAAAGTAGCTGTGCACAAAGAGAACACACAGGGCAACTGAGATGTCTTTACTCGTATTTATGCGATTGTTGGTCACCAGTAGGGTCCGTCGATATGGAAATTTTCCAATTTAGATATATCGACGGCCCATTTCGAGATATACCAAAATATCGATATTTTCAGGTTTTTCGTACTGCGCATGCGGGTGTATCTTTGTGTCTCTCACTCTATCCATCTCTGTGTTTTTCTCTCTGTGTCTCTCTCCTCTCTCACATCCCCCCATCTCTATCTATCTGTATATTATCATCCTGTCTCTCCCCCCCCTGCCCACCCGCCGCCGTTCCTCTCTCGTCGTCGTCCCCCACCGTCCTCCCCCCACCCCCCGCCATCTCTCTCTCCCTGCCCCCCCCCCCCCAGCCGTCTCTCTCCCCCTCCCCCCCAGCCGTCTCTCTCCCCCTCCCCTCCCCCGCCGTCTGTCTCCCCACCAGCCGTCTCGCTCCCCCTCACCCCACCCACCCAGCCGTCTCTCCCCCCCCACCACCCCTTGCATACCTGTATATTGTATTCGAGGACTATGAATACAATATGGCGGCTTTGCACCTCGGTCTGTGCATTGTGTATAGAGATGAGCATTCTGGGTCTTGTAGTTCAGTGTGCGGCATTCCGATTTTTTACCTCGATATATCGATATTTTTGAAATGCCTATATCGGCGTATCGATACGAAAATTATATCGGGTTTTAGCGATATATCGATATATCGCCGGACCCTAGTCACCATTAGTGAGCCTTTTATTAAAATCCCAGTAGTTCTTATGTTCGTGGTGCTCCCACAATATTACTAGGTTGGGCATTTCAGGATTTTGACCCAGTGTCATGTTGAAATAAGTTTTTTAATTATTTGATTAAATACAGATCAAGGGAACACCCATGGTCATGTTTCAGTCTTGACAGAAAAAATTTCAAGTCAAGTATTTCAGAATGGTTTAGGAATTTAATGGAGTTTTTGTTGAGAAATCCAATCAATTTCTGCACCTTAGTTGCATGTCTCAATTTCTCACTTCTCAATCAACCTAATAACTGTAGCTGCACCAGCACTGCTACTATTACACACACACACACACACACACACTCTTATGGGAAACTGTTAAGCTAAAAGAACCATTGTAAATTACATGTGTGGTAGCAGGTTGTTGCTCTCTGCGGCATTCAGATTTACACATTATTTGTAACGTAAAACTGTTTTCTGAAGTAATTCTGCAGCATTGGCTTCCAGCCCAATGTTCTAGGAACCACTGCACTTAACAGCAGGGGAATATCTACAAGTGTCAGTCAACTTCAATGGAACTTCAAGGGAGTAGGTAACTTCCTCAGCCACAAAGAAGGCAGTGCAGGCCAGTGACTTGCACTTAAGATGTTCAACCCACATGCCTTTGTTGCCATCAAAAGTGAAAAGCCAAGATCAGCTCTTTCAGTGGCATTCATTATTGCCGATTTGTCACTGGATACTCATAGCTGTTGCTGATACTATTGTAAACACATCATTAGGCAGAAAGTTGTACGGTGTTGCACAAACCTTTCTTGAACATATGGGAGTTTGTTTGCAATTTCCATCTGCTATAAGCCATACTACCACTTAAAATGTTCAAGTTGCTTCATCTTGAACATCACACCCTTATTTGATCGACACTGAACTAAAAAAATCCAAAATTTAAGGTTGCTTCACTGAGTGCAAGGAACTAACTCATGAAAGTCATCTTCACCAAAGTATCCCTGAATTTCTTCGTGGCTTCAATAATAGCAAGTCGAGATAGGGGTGGGGGATAGAGAGGGAGGGGAGGGGGAATGGTCATCTGCTCAAGTGACTAGGTGGAAATAGGATTTTTTAAAATCAGTCACATCTTTGGGAAAGAGCACCTATTCAGCACCAAATTATGAGGTAGTTTGTGAAAGAATGTGTTGGTAACTCAAAGCGCACCCAGTGCTGTAATCACAAGCACTAAACATCAAGAGCCATCAATGGGGCCCCAGCAGTCATTCTGAGCATATAATTCGATTTTTAAACGTTCCTCTTATCTCAATACCTTTTAAAGTGTTTTAACCACTTGTACATCACATTTCCAGTTTCAGCTGATAAATCTGCCCAAATATACTGCAAAATAAACATGTGTCAGCTTGACACAGGGGTAACACTCTCGCCTCTGAGTCAGAAGTTTGTGGGTTCAAGCCCTACGTCACAACTTGGAATCATAGTCTTAGCTGACACTCCAATGCAATACTTAGAGGATGTTGAATTATTGGAAGTGCAATCCTTTGGATGAGACATGAAACCAAGGTCTGCCAGATGGATAGTGAAGATCGAAAAGAGAAGGGGAAAGGGGAAAAGAAGTTTCTTCCAATGGCATAGCTGACAAAATCCCATCAACAAAAAATGGTCACTCACTCGATGGGTTGTTTGTAGGGCACTGCTGTGCATTCCTGGCTGCCACGTTTCATCCACAAAATACACGGTCAATCCAACTGACAGTATACCATGTGAAGTTCTTTGAAACTGACGTGACATATAATTTTACTTATAGATTCATAGATTCATAGAATTTTACGGCACAAAAGGAGGCCATTCGGCCCATCTAGTCTGTGCCAGCTCTTTGAAAAGAGCGATTCAATCCCACTGCCCTGCCCGCTCCCCATAGCCTAATAGACCTGTTCTCCCTAAATAAAGATCTGATTCCCTTTTAAAAGTTGTTATCGAATCAGCCTCCACCACCTTTTCAGGCAATGCATTCCAGATTCGAACAACTCGCTGAGTGAAAAAATTTCTCCTCAGCTCCCCTCTACTTCGCCTTGAAACTATTTTAAATCTGTGACCACGAGTCACAGATTCGCCCACGAGTGGAAATAGTTTTTCTCTATTTGCCCTGTCGAAACCCCTCATGATCTTATAAACCTCTATTAGGTCTCCCCTCAATCTTCTCTGCTCCAGAGAAGATTGAGGGGAGCCTAGCCTATCTAGCCTCTCCTCATAGCTGAAGTCCCTCAATCCTGGCACCATCCTAGTAAATCTTCTTTGTACCCTTTCCAATGTCTTCACATCCTTTCTGTAGTGTGGTGACCAGAATTGAACACAGTATTCCAGCTGAGACCTCACCAAAGTCTTATAGAGGTTAGTCAGCACTTCCTGACTTTTGTACTCTATACCCCTATTTATAAAGCCTAGTATCCCATATGCCTTCTTAACAGCCTTGTCTACCTGTCCTGCCACCTTCAACGAGTCACTAACACAAATCCCCAGGTCTCTCTGTTCCTTCACACCATTTAAAATTTTACTATCTAGCCTATATTGCCTCCCTTCATTTCTTCTCCCAAAATGCATCACCTCACACTTCTCTGCATTAAACTTCATCTGCCATGTGTCTGCCCACTTTACCAATTTGTCTATATCCTCTTGCAGATGGCTACTATCCTCCTCACTATTTACTCTTCTCCCTAACTTAGTGTCATCTGCAAACTTGGAAACTGTACTCCGTACACCCAAGTCCAGATCATTGATGTAGATTACAAACAGCAATGGTCCCAAAACTGATCCCTGTGGCACACCACTGCTCACTTCCCTCCAGTCTGAAAAACAGCCGCTCACTACAACTCTCTGCTTTCTGTCTCGCAGCCAGTTGTGGATCCACGCTGCCACTGTCCCTTTTACGCCGTGGGCCTTTAATTTCCTAATAAGTCTCTCATGTGGCACTTTGTCAAATGCCTTTTGAAAGTCCATGTAAACTACATCAACTGCGCTACCATTATCCACCCATTCCGTTACCTCATCAAAAAATTCTATCAGATTTGTAAGGCAAGATTTACCTATTTGTGTAAAGTTATTTGTAAATCCCAACTAAAATAAATCAAGTTTGCATACATTCATCCCAATTAATTGTACAGCAAGAAAGATTTTCTAATAAACCTAATAATACATGCATTTAGCATTGCACCTTTTATGTCGGGAGGACATCTCAAAGGGTGTGATGTCCTTTACAGAATTTGGTGTGAGGTGGAGTGACCGTATTTGTGTATAACAAATGACCAATTTTACTTTGGGGGTTGTTGGCAGGACAACAGAAAAAACTCCCTTTGAACACCAAAACACAAAACCAATTGATGGCAGTTTGGTACCGTTCCCAGTTTTGATTTTTTAAAAATCTGCTTTCCCCCGACTTGGGCAGGTCGAAACCTTGGGCAAGTTTCCTTACGCAACACACCTGATAATAATCTCTCAAGAAAAAAGAAACAATAACAAATTGGACACTCAAGAAAAAAGATAAATAAATAATAATTTGGTCACTCAATCCACAATGGTTTGTGGATCACTGCTGTGCACAATTAGCTGCTGTCACATTTGCTTCATCCACAAATATACTTGACAGTATATTCTGTGATGCGCTTTGAGGGTCTAAAAGACGTGAAAAGTCCTATATCAAATTGCATTCACCGTTTCAGTGAGTGTCAATGGTTTTATCTTATGATACTGACTACAATGAATAACTAACAATACAGAATAATCTTCCCACTGAGCCTCATCAAATGCATTACAACAACAACATTACATTTATGGAGCGCCGTTCACGTCGGGAGGACGTCCCAAACCGCTGAACAGTCAGGTCGGGACCCGAGCACAGGGGGGGGGAAGGATCGGGGGAAGGGGAAGGTGAGTAGGAGAGGTGGAGTAGTTAGGAGGGGAGCAGAAGGCACGGTTGAAGAGGAAGGTCTTAAGAACACAGAACACAACAGACGTGTCTCATACATAATCTTTGGTAAATGTAGATAAACAAGTACAATTACTTGAAATAAACTGAAGTTAAACCACTTCACTGAGCCTCTTTCAAATTAAGCAGATTAGAATTTCTGAATTCTGCATGAATTAACACGAATTGACAAGTTATGCATTTAAAATATGCTTTCAACAAAAGCAGCGCGATGTATCCAAACCACCAACCACATTACAATGCTTCCACTGGAATTGAAGACATTTTTTTTGGTGTGGGGGGTGGGGTCAGGAAAAGTATTAGAATAGAGTGTAGGTTAATGGAGTGTAGGTTTAATCCTACCAGATATGGTTGACAATGATTTAAATGGTTGCATTGAGAATAATGTTGTGCTCCAATACAGTACAGTATCTCCATTTACACAACATACAACATAAATCTGAAATGAGTTACTTTGGTTAGAGCACTGAGGTACATTACACAGGAGGCTGTCAGATCACTCCTGCAACTATGTGAGAATTGTTCACAGCTGCACGAAAACAAATGCAGAATCCCATGATAATATATTTTACATAACCAGTTCTTCAACTAGGACGGATTCATGCAATTCAAGTAAACTTAGGCCACCCCCAGCAAAAAAAAAGTAGAATAAGCTTATTTTTCGTTACCCTTTAAACTTGAGTGATTCAGTTAAAATAAAAGCAATCTTAAGACAAATAAAATATTTGTGCTTTCTTATACCAGCTTTAATGTGAAAGTTCGAACAATACTCATTCCCAATCCCAGGCTTTGGTGCTGTGCAGCCTACACACTGACGAGAGAATACACTCTTTCATATTCCTCCCGCACAGAAACTACACAAATATGCTGAGCCTTCCAAGAAGAGGAAGAGATGTGGAGCAAATATTTAGTAAGTACTGTACAGCACAGTACACTGCAACTGGGTGAGGATCAGAGCAATTAGTGCACAGAAAGGAGCCATTTGGCCCATTATTCTGGCAATTGATGGCACTCTCCTACTTTACATCTGCCTTGATAAGCCTACAATACCTTGAAGTAGTATTTTGTATTTAAGTTGCCCAACAATAAATACTCTCGTGTCTGGGTCAAGTTAGTAATCGTTTGAGGGGGTAATAAAACTTCCTGGAGAATGATCTACACTAAATAGTAGTGTAGACACTAGATCCACAGCCGCATAATGAGCTGAACTAACCGAACAAGTGTGTCTGGACCACCAGACGGAATATTTGGTGAAGGATCTGGCAAACACCGCGATGACTGTCCAGGCTCGGAGACTCGGACAAACCAAAGCACTTTATACTGTGCTGATCACAACTCGGAAAACTTTCCGCGGCTCTCGAGCGGTGAGGAGGGAGAGGCTGAATAACCCCGCAACAGAGCAGCGCAAACATCTGATACACCAGCCTCCTGACAGTGACTGTACTGCGCTAACTACAGGGTAACCAGGTCCATCAGCAGCCACACTGACAGTCAGTCAGTCAGGGGGACACACACACACACAGTTAGTTGGCTTGGGACGGGCAGGTAGGAACAGTCTTATCTATTTCAGTAGCAGACAGAGGTACACACACACACACAGTGACACAGGCACACACACACTGACACACAGATAAACATACACATAGACCCATATAGACACACACTGACACAGGCACACACACACACACCAACACAAGCACACACACTCACACAGGCACACACTCACACACACACCAACACAAGCACACACACACACTCACACAGGCACACACTCACACACACACACACCAACACAAGCACACACACACACTCACACAGGCACACACTCACACACACACACACCAACACAAGCACACACACACACTCACACAGGCACACACTCACACACACACACACCAACACAAGCACACACACACTCACACAGGCACACACTCACACACACACATACACAGATAAACATACACATAGACCCATGTAGACACACACTGACACAGGCACACACACAGACACACAAGTACACACACACAGACACACAAGTACACACACACAGACACACTGACACAGGCACACACACACAGACACACAAGCACACACACACAAACACAAGCACACACACACTGACACAGGCACACACACACAGACACACAAGCGCACACACACACACACAAGCACACACACACTGACACAGGCACACACACACAGACACACAAGCGCACACACACAGACACACACTCACAGACACAGGCACACACACACACTCACAGACACAGGCACACACACAGACACACAAGCGCACACACAGACACACTGACACAGGCACACACTCACACACACACTGACACACACGCACACACACACTGACACACACGCACACACACACTGACACAGGCACACACTCACACACACACTGACACACACTCACACACACACTGACACACACGCACACACACACAACACAGGCACACACACAGACAGGCACACAGACACACACACTCACACTCACACACAAGCACACACACAGACAGACAGATACACACACACTGACACAGGCACACAAGCACACATTCAGCCACACACACACACACAGAGAGAGAGAGAGCTGTAGGTCCGGACCCCGCTGCAGTGCAACTGTTCACAGTGTGTAATGCACACCCCCCCCAGCCCCCACATTAACCTACTTCCAGGTGCTTGTTGTTCCCGGGCTCGGTGGCCGGCACCTGCCCGGGCTCCAGCTCCGGTTCCCAGGCTGCCCCCCCCGCCCTGCCCCTAGCCGGACACTCCGGGAGCACAGACTCCTTCTTAAACAGCCGGCGGTTCACTCTGCCCTGCATCTGCATCTGCATGGTGGGGGAACTCGACTAATTCTGTCCCAATGCGTGACTCCCTAGACTGGAGGGGGGTGTACCCCCCTCCAGTCTAGGGAGTCACGCATTGGGACAGAATTAGTCGACGCCCACACTACACTATACACACACACACAGACACAGAGAGCTCAGTCATTCCCCCCAAACCCCTCCCTCTCCTCTCCCTCTCTCTCACACACTTGCAAGTGAAGGCGGTGAAGGCCAGCAGGGGAATGGCACGTAGCAAAAAACCTTCACGCCAAAAAAAAAACAACACACACACACACACACACAATAGGAAATACCTGTCGCTTTGGGGGCTCACAAGCGCTAATGTTAGTCGGTGATTAATGTCGGTGGCTTCAGGAGAGGCTCGGTGTGGATTGCGTGTGACCCGTTTCGGTTCGGTTGCGGATAGCGTGGAGCCGAATAGATTGAAGTGGCATCTTTCCGGTTAAAAATAAAAATCGGTCGTGTCAACCTACCACTGTTTGTGGGACGCAATCCGCTGCCGCGTTTCGCCCACGGATGATGCAGTCGGTTCGCTTTGCGGTGCATTCCGTGCGGCGGTTCGGGGGACGCCGATGGGACGTGCGAAAGCGCTATGTCGAAATGCAAGGATTATCGTTATTAGTATTATTATTATTATTAAAACATCTTGACTTTCCCAGAGAAAACCACAAGGGTTTAATTAAGCCTTGATTAAAACAACGATTGTTGCGTCAAAAGCATTGCTTGCGTCGCACAAAGTTGCCTACAGAATCGCAAGATGCGAAAAGCCTCATTCGATAGGGGAAGGCTTGCTGTTACCTGCTGCTGTTGATATGGTTGAAATAATGCTCGGCGAATCAAGTGCCAAAATGTCGCGCAGTATTCCACTTGCAGATAACACGGTGGGAAGAAGAATTTCCGATACATCTGAAGACCTGTGTGATCCATTGATTGAACTTAAAACCTTGCGCTTTGGGTTGCAAGTAGATGAGGCAATCGATGTAGTGAAAGGTGCTCATTTGATTACTTACATACAGTATGTGGCAGAAAATGAAATTATGGAGGATTTGTGGTTTTGCAAACCCATTGATGGTAGAGTTACATCAGTGGAGGAGTTCAATATTATTGACAAATTTCTCGATGAAAATGACATAAAATGGGACAACTGCATTGGACTCTGTGCTGACGGAGCTCAGTCAATGTCGGGACAAAATGCAGGACTTCAGACACTGGTGAGAAAGAAGGCCTCACATGCTGTCTGGACGCACTGCATGCTTCATAGGTAGGTGTTTGCATCTAGGAATACGAGTGAGGAGTTACAGACTGTTCTTCAAGATGTTGTCGGCATTGTCAACTACACTAAAAAAAAAGTCCAATGAAAGGAAGGCTCTTTGCAAAGTTGTGTGAAGATATGGGGGGCAGAGCGCTCCTCTGCTGTATTATTGTGAATCGCGCTGGCTCTCCTGCGCGAAAGTGCTTTAGAGGGTGTTTGAACTAAGGAACAAAATAGGCATCTTCCTTAGTGATAATAATAACAGTGATGCAAATTTGTTGTATGATGAATATTTCAATCAGAAACTTGCATATTTGGTAGACATTTTTGAGAAACAAAACCATTTGAATACGTCAATGCAAGATCGTCAAATCAATATTCTGACCCAGAACGACAAAGTGAATGCATTCATGAGAGTTATGGAAAAGAAATTTAGAAAATAACGTTTTTGACATGTTCCCTACTTTAGAAGGATTTCTTCACAGCAGTGAAATGGAAGCCAACAATAAACTATCCATTTGAATGCTTTACAGAATCAGTTTTTATTTTATTTCAAGGACGTAGATGTCTCAAAACTTGAATGGATAAGAAATCCATTGGCCGTTAACACTGCCTTTGGATTGACAACTTCTGAACAAGAGCAAAAGTTTGTTACGACAAGTTTGTTACGACAGGTATTTGATCCAGAATATGTCTCTAAGTTTTGGCTGCATGTCAAAAAGGAGTACCCCACCTCGTCAGACAAGGCCATGAACATTCTTCTACCTTTCGTGACATCAGACTTGCGCCAAACGGGATTTTCCGTTGTTGCTGTCATGAAGATAAAGTACCGTTCTCGGTAATAGAAAAGGAACTGCGAGTCACTATTTCATCTACGACGCTATTCTGTAAAGCTGCTCTTTAGTGAGGTTTATACAACAGCTGAGGTTTTCAATGTTGCTGAATGCAAAATAATTACAGTACAAAACTAAATTGAAAGTAGTGGCCAAAAGTTTAGGTTACAGGGGATTACCCTTCACTGTTTACCATTTTACATAAAACCTATTTGGAGACATTGTCTTGGCACATCAATCAAATACTAAATTGTACGCTTTATAATAATTCCAACTAATTTTCATATTTAAATCAATTCCAGGGAAATGTTCTAGTTTAACTTCCCGCAGAAGTTGCAAGCATTAAACAAGCATACACGTTTGCAGAAATAATACAGTTGATATCACACATTTGTTTCCCCCTCAAACATGAACCAGAAATGTGAAAAACAACTCTACAAGAGCATTTCACCAGTATTTCTGCCTTTAAAAGGCAATGCACAATATTTTATGCTATCTTAAAAGATGCTTTTACAAAAGGTACCTTCAGTACCTACATTTCTACTGTATACGCCTACAAATATACAGTCAATTCACTTTACAATATATTCTCTCAAGCTCTTTGAGACGTCTAGAAGACATGAAACGTGCTACATGAAATGCAAGGATTATTATTATAAAGTACATGCATTCACCACTCCATCAGCCCCCCGACCCATACACACAACATACACAAAATAAACTTATTTTTACGTGCAAGATTATTCTAGTTACTAGGGTCCGGCGATATATCAATATATCGCTAAAACCCGATATAATTTTCATATCGATACGCCGATATAGGCATTTCAGAAAAATCGATATATCGAGGTAAACAATCCGAATGCGCGCACACTGAACTTCAAGACGCAGAATGCTCATCTCTACACACAATGCACAGAACGAGGTGCAAAGCCGCCATATTGTATTCATAGTCCTCGAATACAATATATAGGTATGCAAGGGGTGAGGGGGGAGAGATGGCTGGGGGGGGGGGGGGAGAGAGACGGCTAGGGGGGGAAGGGGAGAGAGACGGCTGGGTGGGGGGGAGGGGGAGAAAGATGACTGGGTGGGGGAGGGGGAGAGAGACGGCTGTGGGGGGAGGGGGAGAGAGACGGCTGTGGGGGGAGGGGGAGAGAGATGGCTGTGGGGGGAGGGGGAGAGAGACGGCTGGGGGGGGAGGGGGAGAGAGATGGCTGTGGGGGGAGGGGGAGAGAGACGACTGGGGGGGGAGGGGGAGAGAGACGGCTGGGGGGGGAGGGAGAGAGAGAGACAGCGGGGGGGGGAGGGGTAAAGAAACGGCTGGGTGGGGTGAGGGGAAAAGAGAGACGACGTGGGTGGGGGGTGCGAGAGAGGGATGGTGGCGGGAGGATAGAGGGGCGGGGGGGGGGGGGGGCGGGAGAGACGGGGTGGATGTGAGAGCGGAGAGAGTCACAGACCGAAAAACACAGAGATGGAGAGAGTGAGAGACACAGAGAGAAAGATATTTACCTCCTGAGGAGATAGGCCCCAAATGCACGGGCAACCGGAATGCACGCGCACTCCGAATGCGCGCGCATGCACAGTACGAAAAACCCGAAAATATCGATATTTCGGTATATCTCGATATGAGCCCATCGATATATCTAAATCGGAAAATTTCCATACCGACGGACCCTACTAGTTACTCCCACATTATGTTTTTAAATCCAGCTAGAGGAAACATTTTGAATACATCATCCAAGGCAAATAAATTATCCTTCCTATTTCATGTAGTGCCTGTCAAATTATTTTAATATTATTTACTGTATGGTTCAGTGACTGTAATTGTAGAAAAATGTGGCATCCAATTTGTGCACAATAATAATAATCCTTGTATTTGATATAGCGCTTTTCACATCTTATTGATGTCCCAAAGCGCTTCACAGAATCTTCTTAATTAGTAAAGTGAATTGACTGTATATTTGTGGGTGAATCACGGCAGACAATTACGCACAGCAGTGTCCCACAAACAGTCGTAGATTGAAATTACCAATTATTTTATTATTGTTGGGGGGGGGGGGGGGGGGGGAGTTTGTACGGATTATTATTAGGCGTGTGGAGTAAGGAAACTTGCCACAAACTTGCCCACAACAACCAAAATGTGAATTTCCATTTTTATCTGGACGATTGTTGACCAGAATACTGGGACAAACTCCTGCCTCTTTTTAAATTGAACCAGGGGATGTTCAACGTCCCCCTGGATACATGCAGTTTAATGTCTCATCTGAAGGATGGCACCTCCAGCACTGCACTGCAAACCTAGCATTGCACTCGATGTAGGTGTTCAACTTACAACCTCTGATTGGGGCACCACTAACTAAGAGTACCACCAACGGGTATATTTGTATATATTTGTTTCTGAGTTATCCAACACAAGATAATTAATTGTGTCATATATTTATCTCTAAAACGTTAATTCATTTAAATAAAATTCTAAAAGTATAAAGCCTTTTAATACCCTTACCTGAAGTACCTCTTGAAGCAGGGAAGAAGGCACTGCCTGATAATTAAACTGTAAAAAAAAATTATTTGGAAGGTTTAGCTACTCCTCACAAAGAAAGATCTCTTTTGTTTTTGTGTATGGAATAGACATAAAAGAGGTAATAATTAACAGTATATATGTGGGCAAAATGACAGAGGCATCACCATCAGCTACGTTGCATAAAGACCACCACCATCAACATCAACTTGCATTTATAGAGCACCCCTCATGTAGGATACCTTCCCAGAGCGTCTGACAGGGGCAGAACTCAATGCCGACCTGAAGAGCCGACTGTAGGCACAGTCAAAGAGGAAGTTCTTCAGGCACAACTGGAAGATGGGAAGGGAGGGAGTAAGGCGGAGGGATAAAGGAAGATAAAGGGATAAAGAGTTTTGGCGTACTTTTAACAACAATAAATTACATTTGCATAGTGACGTTCCCATTTCAGAGTGTGATTGTCACTAGCGATATGAATTTGACAAGAAACTATCAGTGGCCAAAGCAGGCTCACTGAATGAGTCGGGTCTGTGCTCCACAGGTTTGTATGCCTCCCATTTTACAACAGTGATTCCCACAATACAAAACTTATCAGCTAAACCTGATTAATTCCACCCATTTACCCAGTCAAAAAAATAGCCTGATTGCTGCAGTCAGTATACAGCAAATCATTTGAGGGCTGACCAAGTCAGGGTGGAACCCTGCATATTAGAAGTAAATCATCAATCTGCTTAATTAGTAAAAAAAATCTATAAACTTTCCTCCGTGAGACATAGGCTAGGAGTTTAATAGTTCCCTTTCCTGAATGTACGTGTAAAGTATTTATGTGATAAATAAGAAAAGGTGCTCATAAAAACACAGGCAAAACAAGGAAATGACCCAGGAAGCTTTTCATATAAATAGTGCAAGTTCCATCTCCATTTTGCATTGGAGGCATGAAGGTAAAAGCATGTTCAGTTGATATCCTGTGATTTAGACATATGAACTTTAAAGTGTCCAGGCTATTAGATTCTGGTTTTGAGAGAAAGAGGACATCACAGCAAGATCTAATGTTTTGCTCCCTTACATTCACACTGCTTGCAGTGGGGGAAGGTGACTTGAAATCCATCAGAAGCGAAATCCTGAATAACCATTCCTCTCCCTAGCAACTATCTCAGTCTCCTCCTCCTCCTTCCTAATTTAGCTAACAAAGAGGCCACAAATTGCCTCTGTGATCTTGGTTGTGTGTATGACTCAGTGTTACAAATTAGGTGGATGGGTGGGTGGGGAGGGGACATTCCGTATGTACAGTACATCGGCTGGACTATTCAAATGCCCTCCTCGCCGGTCTCCGCTCCACAACCATTCATAAAATCCAGGTCATCCAGAATTCTGCCACCGGCATTCTCACCCGTCCGGCGTGGAGGGCGCAATATAAATCTAAGTTGTTGTTGTAATAATCATTGCTTTTGTTATTGGGCTCTTCACGTACTGAAATATATAGTACTCTGTACTTTGTGGGCAAACATGGCAGGTTTACTCTTTACCATGGAAGCTTTAATCTGATGCAGACTTTACCTCATTTAAGGTCTGAACCAAAGCACCATACCTCTGACACTGCAGTACTTCCCCAGCATTGCATTTGATGTCAACATAAACAACAAAAACAACGACACTACATGTATAGATTACCTTTCACGTCGGGAGGATGTCCCAAGGCGCTGAACAGTTAGGGGTCGGGACCCTAGCAAGGGCGAGGGGCAGGGTGGGGGGAGCGGAGGAAGAGAGTTAGGAGGGCAGAAGAAGGCACAATCGAAGAGGAGAGTCTTGAAGGAAGCGAAGGAGGATGCGAAGCGCAGGGATGGAGCGTGGGGGCAGAAAGGCTGAAAGCCCGGCCAATGGTACGGCAGGCTGGGATAGGGACATGGAGCCCGCTGAATGGAGGGGGCTGGCGGGTTGATAGGGAGTCAGCAGGTCGGAGAGATAGGAGGGGCAAGGCCGTGAATTGTCTTGAAAGTGAGTACGAGGATTGTAAACTACATGAGTTTGAAGTCCCAGTGTGGGGTTTGAACCCACAACCTTTTGACCCAAGAGACGAGAGTGCTCCAATCTAAGCCAGGCTGACATCTAACAACCATTAGGATAATAATAATAACAATACTTGCAGTTGATAAAGCGTTTTTCACGCCTTTTAGACTTCTCAAAGCACTTCATAGAATATACTGTAAAGTGGATTGCCTGTATATTTATGGGCAAAACGCTACCAACATAAGAACAGTAATCAGAATTTCCATTTGTCTACTATATTTAAACAAAACAATTCCAGTTAAGAAAACAAAATACCACCAGAAATGGCATGGTTTAAGGAAGAATATTTGGATGGTTACTTGGGGAGGATCAGTTTGCTAGGTTAGGGGGCTGGGAGCTGGGATTGACTTTGAATAGCTCTTTTCAAAGAGCCGACACAGACTCAATAGACCAAATGGCCTCCTTTTGTGCTGTAAAATTCTATGATTCTATGAAAAGTTCAACCGCTTCTATGAGCCTCCAATTCTGTACTTCATTGTGGAGCATCCAAAGATTAAATTACTGCAACTGAACAGGTATTGAGCTTTTTCAGTGAAAAACAAAAGTTAATTCTCCTTCTCTACAACAAAAAGGTAAAAAGAGCATAATTAGGTATAAAGCAATTTTCTGCAAGTAACCTTGATGTAATTTTAGACACAGCTGGTCTAACAATAGTTCAATGTGTGCATTTAAAATCAGTTCCAACTGAAAATGAGAAACGCCCTAATTTTAATCTCTGCTCCCTCACTGCCCTGCAGTCTATGGTAACATAGGCATGTGATTTGTAATCTGATCTGGTTCAAAGCATGCCCTGGTTCAAGAGAAAGATGTTGAGCAGAAATGTGACACAAACCGCACTAAGCGATTTAAAAAAAAACCCAAAAATACAGTTCTAGGGATTCTGAAGAGGTAAATGTGTTTCTTTACAATATACAGGTAAAAATATATGTGGGTGGAAATTTGAAAATTATAATCACAAAATTCTATTTATAAAATGAAACTAAAAAGCAAAGACAGATTTATAATAAGACAGCCATCACCATTCACTATGACAATGCTTTAAAAAAGGGAGGCAAAATAATGTCCAAACAGGTGGACTGTTCAAACTGCAATCTCCTACAACCTAGCAGGAACAACAACAGCAAACTTACATTTGATAGACTTATGGAAAATAGAAAGCAAACACCTTATTTGTTCAAAGAGGAGTGGAAATATCTGGCTGTCATAACAACTACAGTGCACCTTCATTGTAACTGTCAACAGAAGAGCTTTTTGTCCTCATAATGCGCTGAGGTTAATTATATTGTGTGCTGCAATATAAAATGTAACCCAAAGGGTTGGAGGTCAGCAACATTATCTAATGATGGTGATAGCGCTTTTCACATCTTCTAGACGTCTCAAAGCGCTTCATAGAATATAGTGTAAAGTGAATTGATTGTGTATACGTGGGCGAAATGTGGTAGCCAATTGCGCAAAGCAGTATCCCACAAACAGTCGTGGATTGAAATTACCAATTTGTTTGAGGGATTATTATTGGGTGTGTGGAGTAGGGAAACTTGCCCAAGGTTTCGCTCTGCCTGGAATGGAACCCAGGTCTCTCGCTTGTAAGGTGAGTGCTCTAACCACTGAGCTACAAGCCTCCACAATGATCCAAATGAAATAGTAATGTGAACATATAAACACAAAGACAATTCTTCTCTCTGCATCGTTTAATGTAATGATGCAGTGCAACATATTTCACTGATCCTGTTTATTGTACAGTATTATACTAAATCTATTGAAACAAATCTGGATCCTACGAAATTCATATTCAGTGTTTAACCTAATGTGGGTTATACTGTACTATGATTCTTCAGTGGAGTGCAATGTTTGATTGGTTAAGTACTACGCATATTGTAATACTGTGAAATGGGTGCTGAAATTTAACTGGTATTGAAAATCACCTCATTCTGCTCATTTGTTGTCTGAACTAAACCTCATAGAGTGCTTTTCGATTTAGCAGGATATGGATTACTACAGGGATGTGCTACATAATATTTAGGGATGGAATGGAAGATTAATAAATGTTGCAGAGGAACAGCAACCACAGTCTTACAACCACAAAACTTTGACAACCAGATAAGTGGCAGATATTTTCATAATCGCACACAATACGAGAAGGATATTCTCATCTGAAACATCACCAACACAAAGAATTATGATAGAACACTCACCATAATGCAGCTACCCTTTTAAGATACAGTAATACCAGATTATGATTGTGGCTGTTATTTTTAATATTCATAATAATCTTTGCATTTGATATAGAGCTTTTCAAGTGTCAAAGTGCTTCACAGAATATACTGTAAAGGAAATTGACTGTTTTCGTGTGGGCAAAATATGCATACGTATTCATATCATTTTATCAAAATAACTAGGTACTGTACTTAAACTGGGAACAGTTTGAAGTAAGGATTCTGAACAGCAATCCTACATCCTTTTAAAACTATCCATTACTGGAATTATGCATATCAAAGGCACTGCATCAGTCAGCTTCCTTCCAATTAGTAATTAGAAGCTTTGGTATACATGCTAGGGGTATATTAAAGCAACTTGCCAACAACATTAACTCAAAATTCTACCAATATGCAAAAATTATTTACTAAGGTATGCATTTTGATAGATTTTCAAGTTCATATATAAATAACAACAACTTGCATTTATTTATAAAGCGCCCCTCACTCATGGTAGCATTCTTGAACAGTTGAATATAACAAAGTATTAATGTGAAATAACAACCAACAACAACAACAACTTCTATTTATATAGCGCCCTCCACGCCAGATGGCGTCTCAGAGAGCTTCACAGTAGCGGGTCCCGGGACCGAGCCAGGAGCAGGGGCAGGAAGGTGACCAAAAGCTCGGTCGAAGAGAAAGGTCTTCAACTGTGACCTGAAACTGGGAAGAGAGGGGGCGAGGCGAAGCGAGTGAGGAAGGGAGTTCCAGAGCCTTGGGGCGTAGCGGCTAAAGGCACGGCCGCCGAGGGTGGAGCGGAGGACTCGGGGGACATGGAGGGGGCCAGACCCAGAGGAACGAAGGCAGCGGGTGCTGGGATGTGGGGAGAGGAGATCAGAGAGATAGGGGGGTGCGGAGGAGTGGAGGGATTTGAAAACAAGGGTGAGGATCTTGAAGTCGATCCTCTCTGGGATAGGGAGCCAGTGAAGTCTGGCAAGGACTGGGGTAATGGGGGAGCGAAGCTTAGAGCGGGTGAGTATGCGGGCAGCAGAGTTCTGGATAAGCTGGATTTTGTGGATTGTGGTGGAGGGGAGACCGGCGAGGAGGGCGTTGCAATAGTCCAGCCGAGAGGTGACAAAGGCATGGACCAAGGTTTCGGCGGCTTTCAAGGTGAGGTATTGCCGGAGACGGGCGATCCGTCGGAGGTGGTAGAAGGCAGTGCTGGTGACGGACCGGATGTGGGGGAGGAAGGACAGTTGGGGGTTGAACCTGATGCCAAGGTTGCGCACAGGTTCGGTGAGTTTTAGGGGCAGGCCGGGAAGGTGGAGGAGGTGAGAGCCGTGTGAATGGAGACGTTGACGAGAGCCAAGGAGTATGGCCTCCGTCTTGTCAACATTCAGCTGCAAGAAATTTGTGCTCATCCGGCCCCTGATGTCTGAAAGGCAGGCTGACAGAACATCGGGGGACTGGGGGTCACAAAGTGAAGTGGAGAGATAGAGTTGGGTGTCATCTGCGTCATCCCATGTCTGCGGATCACATCCCCAAGAGGAAGAGTGTAGATGAGGAAAAGGAGGGGGCCAAGGATGGATCCCTGGGGTACCCCACAGGTAACTGGGTGAGTGCGGGAGGAAAATAAAAATGATACTGCAGTTTTTCGTTAAAAATATAATTGTAAACCAATGCGATGAGTGTTACAAGTAATAACATTCATATCATGAATTAATACCAAGCTTATTATTGTTCGTTAGGTATTGCTACGAAAGTGAACTTCTGTAGGTCAGCACTGGACAGCACTGAGCCTCAGCATCACCCAGCTTCCTTCCAAAGTGGTACTTAGAAGCTGTGATATACAAACTGTGAGCATATTAAAGGAACCCGTTATAAAATCCATAGCCTTTGGATTTTACAGCAAACCCTGTGAAATGCTTTGAGATGCACTTCCATCCTGAAAGGCACTTTGTTAAATGAAAGGATTATTGGGAATTGCTCAAAAGGGTTAAACTTAACCAAATTGGCAGATTACTGATCAGATCTCTTTTATTAGCTTCAGTTATCTTTCTCAAGGTACACAGATTTTGGAATGCTAGCTTTATTGATAAACATACAGTCAAATATCTATCAAGTGATAGACAAGTGATCAGTTTAAAGCATTAAATCTATTACATGAAATAATCATTAATATGTATGACCTTTGAGACAGGTTAAATGGTATAGTGCAGACCTATTCCATTAACACCTTAAAGCCAGGGTATTTTCTGGCGAAACCTTCATTGCAAGTGGCACTGGTTTTGTAAGGGAAACCAATGTTGAAAATTATACACCAGATTTATTTTTTTTAATTCCTGGATTAATTTATACTTTCCCTAATTTAAAGAAACCCTATAGCCAATCAATCTATCGTCTGAATATTTTGGCACCATTGCATGCTTGGCTGACAGATATATTTCCAAGATACTGAAGGTAAATTTAATGCATTCTGGAACTTGCGGATGCAGAGCTTCATCCAATTCTAATTTACAAGATTGAATGTTTAATATTGAAGCCAATATTTAAGTTATAAAATAAACAAACATCATCACTTCTAACATATTCCACCGCTAAATGCTATAAAGCAGCAATAAAATTTCAGTGATTACCAAAGCTGAACAGGTCGGTTTACTTGTCTCCTCACAAACTGCATTCTGAACCGTATTATCCACAGATGTTTGCTGTAACTGCTGTTTGCAAATATAACCACAATTTCTCTCAACGACAGTCCGCAAACCTTCAAACAGAATGATACTGGTAGTGCAGCCCATTGCAACTGAGTGTGAAGCTTTACATTATCAACGGTGCTTGTTCCATGTGGCTCCCTGTCTGCTAAGATTCTTCAGCAAGGCAAATCGCACTGCACTGTGCATTGATCCCCCATATGGTGAAGCAGCTTTTTTTTTGGAACTTGCTGGCGAAATAAGAAGCTTTCTCTCTCTCTCATTCCACCGTTTAGTCTCCGTTAACTACAAAGAACAGCGACACTTTTCCAGAAACAGATCGAACATCAAGCAGACTTGGGAGATGGAAGGCTTCGGAATAAAATCCCAGGCAGGCACACTGCAGTAAACGAACAAGCTGGCAAGAGGCAAGGTTTTCCTTGAGGAATTCAAAATTGAGCAGCTTGATGTGAGCATGAAATCAAAACACGGAATTTGTATTTTATCACATAGTGATATAGCCTGATCTCCGGTACAACTAAAATCACTGTCTCCCAGAGATGTTCGGAGATGATGCAAACACTGCCTGTGCCTCTGCCTCAGTTTGGCTGCTGTGAACATCAGAACTCCCAGCAAGCTTTGCACATTTTAATGTGAACGTACATCTCCATCTCTTTCACTGATGTACAGCCATTCCTGACTTGCAATTCCACTGGGAAAGGTTTGCAAATGGGACTGAAGGAAATTGATGCAAATAAATAACTGCTCATTTGTTATGCAATAATGTGAGCAATTTACACTTTTTTTTCCCTTCCCCTCCCACCCAAACGTATTCAAACAAAATGAATACATTAATGTGGAAACATTTCTCTTTTCATGAAACCACCATCTTTGGAGGCAAGTACCATTTAAAAAAAACACAGAAGTTCCAACATTCCCTGGAATATTATCTAACGCTTTTATAGCACATTTATTGTAGAACAATGTTACAAAAAACTACAGTCACATTACTTATATTTGTGAAACTCTTTTCAGTTTCACCTCTTCTCTCCTGCAGCTCCAATTGAGTCCAGAACATAGTCTCAGGAATATAGAAGATATCGACACTGACTGATTTTGTTACCCTCTCATTCTTCAGTCCAGACACAGTGGCCAATCGTTGAGCTCTCTGCTAAGAGAGTCTCTGCTATCAGATGAGGCAGTTACCGTCTTGAGCTGATATTAAAATGGCTGTGACACTATTTAAAAGAGGAAGAGGGAGTTCAAATTTGTGTGAAATCACTGTGTGAAATGTTTTGAAATGATATGATTCAAAATACCCTAGCAAACAATGCCTGACCAAAGGATCTACTGAACCACTGAGGGCAGCCTACAATATTTTAACAAGCAATGAACAACTTTCTCAGTCAAAGTATTGTCTGCGTTTTAAGATGATTATCATTTGAATACAGAGCGTATTACATTCCAATCCCAAAGGAGAAATGATGCTGGTTTCTCGTACCTGAGGACCCAATGACAAACTCACGCAATGCACAACATGGTCGATTGCACAACGCATTCATGTTAACATCTTCATTCAAATGTAAAAGCAGTCGGATGGGTTAAGCAAAAGAGAGACTGAAACTAAATCGAGATAGACAGAAGTTTAATAGAATGTTTGTAAATTAAACACATGCAGTCCCCATCTTGAATACTCTATTATTTAGTAGACATTCTCAACTATAAACACACTCGTGTTAAAGAAATTACAAATATCTATTTGTGAGTTTTCAAGACGGTTCTAATGTCATCCGGCTGCTAAGATAAGCTAACTACAATTCAAAGGTCAAAATAAAATTTGTAGACCCTTATAAATCCAGGCTAAGAGTTGACCCTTTACATGAATAAACAAGACTAAGGAAACAGACCTGTGATAAACAGTGAGGGAATGAAATCCACCTAATTTCCCTCGAGAGATAGCTGGGAAATGTAACCACGGTAACCTGGAATATCACTGCAGGCTGAAAGGTTCTCAGGTGCTATTTACAAAACCAATAGACAACAACAACAACAAAATTACACTTATAGAGCACTTTTCACATTGGAAGGATGTCCCAAGGCCCTGAACAGTTAGGTCGGGACACAACCGGTGGGGGGGGGGGGGGGGAAGAAGAGTACAAGAGGAAGGAGAGTTAGGAGGGGAGCAGAAGGCACGGTCGAAGAGGAAGGAAGCAAGGCGAAGGGATTGTAGGATGGAGTTCCAGAGAGTGGGGGCAGAGAGGCTGAAAGCCTGGCCAGCAATACTAGGGCGGTTCGGGCGGGGGACGTGGAGCAGGCCACAGCCCTCTGAACGGAGGGGTCAGGCAGGCTGATAGGGAGACAGCAGGTCAGACAGATAGGTGGGGGCAAGGCCGTGAGTGGCCTTGAAAATGAGGACAAGGAATTCGACCCTTTGGGAGATGGGGAGCCAATGGAGATGGGTGAGGATGGGAGTGATGCGGTCGCAGAGCCTAGTGTGGGAGAGTACACGAGCCACAGAGTTCTGAATAATCTGCAACTTGTGAAGGGAGGAGCTGGGAAGACTGGCGAGGAGAGGTAAAGAAGGTAAAGCTACAACCTAATCCTGGCTACAACTCTACTGTCCAGTGTATTACGATAGCTCCTTTCACATGTAGATAGCAAATTGTTCAACCATTTCAAGAAAAGCTGTCAGAGAGACTTGCTATTTGAACTGTCTGCTTCCAAACCAGATAATTGAGATTCAGTTTCCATGTGTGGGTGAACCTTAACTGGTTCAACAGCATTGCTTCTCCCAATGACACTGTTTCTCTGCATGGCATGGTATTGATTCAAACTTTGTTTTGTGCTAAACTAGACAATCTCTGTTGGGATAGTCATGGAAGCAATTACAATTGCCTTATTATCAGAGCTTTAGGGTGGCAGGTGAATTAAAAGCTAGGATTCCAGCCCTGATCAGTGATGGGGGAGGAAACAGAGAGATAGAGACAATGAATTAGGGTATAAGGTTAATCAATTTGATGTAGCTCACAATCATAAAGACTTGCATTCATTGTCTATGCTCTGATTGGAAAAATGGCTATTTGGGGGAAATAATCCAAACTACTAGAAATAGTGAAAATTTCACACAAATGTCAGGAAGCAGAATAGGAGCAGAAGCTTAGCCTCTGCCAATCCCAGCACACGGAATAGGAGTGCTGTTAAACTGGAATAGGAATGCTGAAATCTGCATAAGGGCAGTGACCTTGTTAAATGAGAGGTCTTGCCTTGAGGGTTATTTAGGTGCAAGCTTCCAATGACAGGTATTTGAATCTCTATTGAAGTGTCTCTTTTGTACCAGTGAAACGGGAGCGTATTTTAAAACATTGAGCCTCAGGTCATGAATGATCATTTTCTGAACATGATGCTACAGTATATTCTGTGAAGGCGCTTTGAGACATCTTGAAGATGTGATGAGGCGCTATATCAAATGCAAGGAGTATTATTATTATTATTATTATTAGTGACACATGACAGGTCTGTTGCTGTGTGAATTCCCTACATCAAAACGTTGCAGTGCATCATATAGCCTTTCCAAACTGTAGAATTCAAGGAAAACATCTGCTTTCTACAATCTCATTAATTCTACTGTGTAAATGAAAGTTTGTTCTGACTAATATTTTATTTATTTTTGAGATGGAACCACAAACAATAAAAGAGTCCATACAAAAACATGGAATGGGAGGGTGATATAGAAGTTAAATACGTACATGATTGTAATATAAACATTACATTGTAATGTAAGGAAACATGTTTTCCCTTGTTTTGAATTTGGTTTCAAATCGCTTTTGTTGGTCAAAAGTATGTTGCAGTGTTAGAGTATTGAACCTGACCATGTAATCATTTTTTTCCAACATAAAAATTTGCGGCACTGAATTTGCCATAGTTTAACTATGTGCAGCCTGCAGCTTAGTGGTCAGAGCACTTGTCTCACAAGCGAGAGACCTGGGTTCAATTCCAGGCAGGGCGAAACCTTGCTCAAGTTTCCTTATTCCACATGTTTAATAATAATCCCTCAAAAAAATAATAAATTGGTCATTTCAATCCATGATTGTTTGTGGCACACGGCTGTGCACAATTGGATGCCACGTTTCACCCACATATATACAGTCAATTCACTTTCCAGTATATTCTGTGAAACGCTTTGAGATGTCAAGAAGACATCAAAAGTGCTACGGCAAATGCAAGGATTATTATTATTGAGTCATATACCATTTACTGTCTTTTTGAAACAGAACAATGAAATACAGTACTCTCTGTTAAATACAATAAACTAAAGTCCTGATAACTTGACCCTGGCCTAACTTTCCACTACCACTTAAGACATCATGCTGTCAACATCCCAGTCACATTTGTTTACAGTAAATGTAACTTATCTTGTGAAGCATATGTCTAAATACATAAATAAATATGGCTGGGATATTGATAGCATGATAATTTAAGTGGTGTTAACAAGTTAAGTCAGGGTTGAGTTACGAGGAGTTTACTTAGTCTATTTATATATGTGCCTAATTCACCGCTCCTGATAACTCAACACTTGTTCCCTTGGAGCAACAAGCTAAGAAATTTATTGTGTTAATATTGAAGAGTAAGGAATTTGCCCAAAGATTCGCCCTGCCTGGATTCGAGCACACATCTCACGCTTGTAAGGCGAGTGCTCTATCCACTGAGTTACACAAATATTTTTATTCCAATCTTTATACTGTACTCTCAAATCAACCTGTCCATGCCCTCTGCTCAGGACCTACTCCACGTTCCCCATCTGACCTTCCCCACTATCGGTGGTCAGGTCTTCACTCTGCCCAGACCCTTTGGAACACCATCTAATAGTCCCTTCGCCTCAATCCCTCCCTTGCTTCAAGGTGCATTTCAAGATCCTCCTCTTCAACAGCGCCTTCAGCTATCCTCCTACCCTCCCTGCCTCCACGCTCCTGTATCCCAAACCCCCCCACGCTTGTGTCAATCCCTGACTGAACAGTGCCTTGGCATCCTCCCGAAGTGAAAAGTGCTTTACCAATGTAATTTTGTATTCATATTGTTGCAGGCTCTTAAAACCATACAGTACTTTCATCTCAGTGCAACGTTTCAATCATGCACAGTACAGTACTTTCCTTTTAATATCATCCTGTCATAAAACTTCATGTCCTTGTGCTGTTGCAAATGCGATAAATATCGTTACTCAATGAGTGAGCTTCTGCTGCCCATGCTCTCTAACTATTGACTGCTTATTGATGATGGATTATTAGCCCCCATTCATTCCCCCATACCCTGAGCAGTCCAGTGGCCTGAGGCAGAAGTTGTAATAGCAGGTTTTAGTGCGAATTTCAAGACTTCTTCAGGTTACAGAGATTCTAATTGATGCTGAGATTTTGATTTGAAGAGCCCATCCTTTACTTTCAGAATGGGATTTGATCTCTGAGGTCTACCTCAAAAAAAAATTGGTCATTTCAATCTATGACTGTTTGTGGGACACTGCTGTGCGCATTTGGCTGCCACGTTTAGCCCACAAATATACAGTTAATTCATTTTACAATGTATTCTGTGAAGCGCTTTGAGATGTTTCGTAGACGTGATAAGGCGCTCCATCAAATGCAAGGATTATTATTAGTAGTATTATTACTTTCCACTTTCTCCTTCCACTCACAAGCTTAATTCCGCAGACTTGTCAAGAACTTTATTGACAGCAAATTTGAATGATCCATCCATTTCTAAATGCAGCCACAGCAAAAAATTATATTTGTATAGTCTGTCATGTCAGGAAGATGTCCCAAGGTGCAGGACAATCAGGGGTTTGGACCCGAGCTGGGGTTTGGGATTAGGAGGGGTGGAGATCAGGAGTAGCAGGGCGAGGAGACTGAGACACACCATGATAAAGTTGGATAATTATGACCAACATGTTTATCCATTGGTTGTTTTGCATCTGCTTGTTTGAACTTCATCCATGTTTTTAATGCTCTGGAGATAGATATTCGTTCCCAAAAGGTCTGAGAAGGAGCTTGTCTCCATTGGAATCAAATTCTGAATCAGAATTACAGTGAAGAACTATCAATCTGCAACGCTCTTTTGTTAGCTATGTTATTTTTATTATCTGCTGAGCAAGGTGTTGTCAAGATGTCTTCTCATTCTCTTCTGCAGGCAGGACCTTGGTTGAGGTGGAAAATACAGTAATGGGTATGTGTATTTTATGAAAATACAATGTTTATACAAAAATTATCATGTGGTTTAGCTACCGGTATTTATAGTAAAAGCCTGTTTATCCGGCACCCATGGAACCTGGCCAATGCTGGTTAAAGCACATGCCGGATATTCGGCTGAAAACACACACAACATTTTGTTTTGAATTATCCATTTTCCGGATAAATTCCGGTTAATCGAATGCAGATTGTTTTTAGGCGCCAGTTATACGGAAGTTACAGTTGATCGGGTCATGGATAAACGGGCTTTTACTGTAATAATAATTCATACTCTTAAAATATGGTGTTACCACCTACCATATTTCAGTGTACATTTACCTCTCTATCCCTTTGTGTTCTCCTTTGTGTCAAAAATTGCTTTTTGATTCCACTCCCCCCGCCTGCAAAAACTCAACCTGATGCATAGCAGTGCTTTAAAGCGCTCTGATATGCCGTCCGGCGTGGAGGGTGCTATATAAATCAAGGTTGTTGTTGTTGTTTTCATCAGAGGAAAGTCTGATGTGACTGATTTACAAGGTAACCTAGTTCTGGTTATTGCATATTAAGGCTGTGATCAGTTTCTACTGCCTCTTTAATCGCGGAGCAAATTTTTATATTGCAGTTAATTTAGGAATAAGTTATTTTGATGCATCAGATGGATTCAGACCCTATATCACAGAACAATCAACAGGGTATAAATATTAATATATTGCAAGATTATATTTGTGGTGTTTAATGTTCCTTAAGGCTCTTAATTAATTTTTGTATACATTTAAAATATAAGATGCTCATAAACCTTTAATATGGTTAATTTGATTTCATGACTAGCATAGCAACTGTTAAAAATAGCTTCGCTGGACCAGTTGAGGTCAACTTCTGATTGAAACTTCTGAAGAAGAATTCAAAGGAATATAGACAGGCTAGGTGAGTGGGCAAGATGGAGTATACAGTAGTGTGGGGAAGTGTGAAGCTATTCACCTAGGGAGTAAAAATAGAAACGCGGATTATTTTCTAGAGGGGGAGAGACTAGGTAATGTTAAGTGTTCAGAAGGATTTAGGTGTCCTTGTACACTAGTCACAGACGGTTACTATGCAGGTGCAGCAAGTAATTAGGAAGGCTAATGGCATATTGGCATTCATTACAAAAAGTTTAGAGTACAACAGTAGGGATGTCTTGCTGCAATTATATAGGACCTTGGTGAGACCGTACCTAGAATACTGTGTGCAGTTTTGGTCTCCTGTATTTAAGAAAGGACCTGCTCGCCTTAGAGTAGATTCACTAGGTTGGTTCCTGGGATGAGGGGGTTGATCTATGAGGCTAGGTTGAGTGATCTAGGCCTAAATTCTCTAGAATTAGAGGTGATCTTATTGAAACCTATAACATTCTTAAGGGGTTTGACAGAGTAAACCCATCGGCAAATCCTAATGACCTCCTTCCCTCCCCCTCCCGTCCCCAGTTTGGGTCTGAAGCATTGCCTGTCCAGCGACTTGGGACATCCTCCTGATGTAAAAGGTGCTATACAAATGTAATTTTGTTGTTGTTGTTCTAGACAGTGTGAGACTGCTTCCCCTGTTTGGAGAATCTAAAACTAGGGGTCAGAGTCTTACGATTGAGGGTCAGCCTTTTCGAACAGTTGAGGAAATATTTCTTAACTCAGAGGGTAGTGAATTTATGGAATTCTCTACCCCAGAAAGCTGTGGATGCTCAGTCCTTGAACATATTCAAGACCGAGTTTGATAGATTCCTAAAGGATAGAGGGATTGTAGGATACAGGGATAGGGCGGGTAAATGGAATTAGGTTAGAAGATCAGCCATGATCTTATTAAAGGGCAGGCTCAAAGGGCCAAATGGCCTACTCCTGTTCCAATTTCTTATGTTTTTATGAAAGACTATAGCTTCAACAACTGCCTATCTCAAGGCTGATAAACAAGCAGGCTGTGGAAGGCTGCCCAGAAGTTGTCCATGTCTCTCTCTCTGCAAAGCAGCCTGTGAAAAGTGGGGGCTATCTCTATGACAAGTTGAGATGGTGATAGGAACACATAAAAGAAAGATGTAATTTTGAAATAGTTTAGTGTTTACAGATACTGACAAGAATGGCTTGTTACACACCATGGAGGTTACCTCCCATGCAATGACTTCTTCTGGGACAAATTATACTTTTCATTCCAACCCTCCCACCCACAAAGCTGGTTTACACACAAATTTTCAACTCCAGTGTCTAACAAACAAAATTACATTTGTATAGCGCCCTTCAGTCAGGAGGGCGTCCCAAGATGCTGGACAGGTTACTGCTTCAGATACGAGCTAAGGACAGGGGGGGTGGGGGGGGGGGGGGGGGGGGGGTGGAGAGAGGAGGAGTCACCAATGGGATCATCGAAGATGACTGTCTAAGGGGGAAACTAGTGGATAACTACGACCCAGTCAACTGTCTAACTCACAAAAGCAGCCAATACCTGCACAGAGGACAGGGTCTAAATTGGGAACCACACATGTTTTGTATGCATCGGGTCTGATAGAGTGCAAGGTGACGGCATTGATAGGTAGAATAAACAGTTCAAAATACAGTTCAGGAAGGAGGAGTGTTCTTTAATATCAGTGTTCTTTAATATTTTGTGCAACATTTAGTTAGTCTGTTCCAGTATTTCATTTATGCTCAAATCCTGCGAATAAGGATAGAGGAACACACATGAAAATAATACTAAAAATTTCTGTGGCCATATTGTTTATGTTAATCATGATATTACTGATAATTATGCGCTATAATTACAGATGCTAAATTGAGTTGAAACGATTGATGTGGTGGCTGAGGTAAAAGGGAATCGTGAAGATTCTGATGGTGATCGTGTGCTGTCAGCTTCACCCCCTTGAGGTAGGGTCTGGGCATTTTGCAATCCCAGAATTCTGGTTTGTCTTAAATTGACCAAAAAAGTAAATCACAGACTCGTAGGCTTGCTTTGCTGAAATAAAGCTGACTCTATGGACACTCGAGTACATAAAGGTTGCCAAGAA
This sequence comes from Hydrolagus colliei, assembly GCA_035084275.1. NCBI lineage: Eukaryota > Metazoa > Chordata > Chondrichthyes > Chimaeriformes > Chimaeridae > Hydrolagus > Hydrolagus colliei. The sequence continues at coordinate 43,640,243 of CM068745.1, read as the reverse complement.
CAAAAGGAGTATACCGACCTTGAAGGATATCTGTTTTTAACACTACAATGAATAGTATAAACAAGCTGTTGAATGTCTCATTGCAGACTTGGCGTGCGTGACTAAAAAGGTTTACGTTTGGGAACAAAGAAGTCAAACATATCTTGAAAAACATAGATTTCTACAATCAACATAAATTGTACCACATTAACAAGTTCAATTCCTAATCACACCCGCTGGATCAATCTGATTAATTAATTGCGCTGAAGTTTATTACTCTTGTCTTATGCTTTTGTGATTGCCCAAGTCATAATTGTATTTACAATGATTGTGTCTTTATCTTATTTGTGTTCCCTATGAAGGGCTACCTGGTTGCAATCAGACCATTTGCGGTTTTGCAGCTTAATAAATCATAGCTAAGTGAGAGATTGAAAATCTTATTTCCTTAAACTCAAGGTGGGTACTGTAAGATTATTTGTGATGTTTGATGTTTTTTAAGGCTACTAATTAATATTATATATGTATATAACCTACTCATATATAACCTACTCATAATCCTTCAATAAGGTTTGCTTGATTTCAAGTCTAATTTAGCAACGGTTAAAAATAGCTTTGATGGACCATTTGAGGTCATGTTGTTCATATCCCTCTCTGCAAAGCAGCCTTTGAAGAGTAGGGCCTATCTCTGTAACAAGGGGAGGTAGAATTAGAAACACAGAAAATTTGTAATTTTGAAATAGTTGGAGATGTGTAGGGGGTCAGCACACTTCCCAGTGGAATCAATATTGATTCTACTATATCTGTGGTCTCAGTTTTAAGAAAACGTAAGCTGTTTGTATTACTTAATAAACCTTGGATTTTTACATCACCGTATTGGCTGTCTCCATCTGAATCTCTTACCTTGTGCAAACAGAATGTGTAAGCATTTATACCCTACCACTTAATAATAAATAAATTTATATACAGATTGAATTTGTAAAATTGGATATTTAAAGTATGCTGGTTAGCCTCATGTAAAATCAATCAATGAGATTAAATTGGAATCTTCTTTTATTCTCATTATTGTGCTAATTTTGCAATCTGAAGAGTGGGATAGGTGGTTGATTTTAATTTTTTTTAGTCAATATGCCACATGCCAAAACCCTTCACCATGCATAGGAGTATCCAAATTATTGCATTAATTAAGAATAACCCACTTATTCATATTATAGATAGTTAGTTTGCCTGCCAAATGGTTGCAAATCAACATTGGAGTCAAATTTCATAGCACCATATGTATCAAAAACAAAAAACAGTTAATGCACTACTCAATATATTTAAACAACAAACACAGGCATATATAACAAAAGGGACTATGACAGCTTTTAGCAGGATTTTCAAATCTTAAATGATTTTTACTGTAAATTATGTACCATTTATTGCACAGTAATTTGTAACATAATCTTGCAATAATCTTCTTTTTACTTACACTAGTAATAAAATGTACCATAAATTGACATGTAATAAAAAATTACTACTGGTTGAATAAATTTGGGTAATCACACCCATAAATATGCACTGGTCATAGCCTTTTCTGAATTAAATATATGGCCTTTGAACAAGTCATACCAGTGTACATTCCAGTCATCCTACTCCACATTCATGAATATGAAACTCACAATGACATCTGAGAACAAAATGAATGGTTAACATTATTGAATTGGTTTAAACGAGGCTTCAGTTTGATTTTAGAGGAGTTTTACGCCAAAGTTGACGTGTTGCAAATTCTGTAACTTTAAAATTATTGTTACTGGCATGCTGAAAGAGAACACACAGTACAAATTGAGATTGCTGAACTAAGAACACGATTGGGTTCATCTTGAGAAACATTGTGAGCAACACTTTAAGGGAGGGGTGAATTCAAACTGAAGCTACTTCCCAGTAGCATTTCATTTGGAATGTTCCCAACAGCTGTAGAAAACATTACCAAATGCAAATTAAATTTAGGGAGGTGAAGTGCGAGTGAGATGAACTGGAAAGGAGTAGTGCAGAATGTGTGCTGTTATATAAAAAAATATTTTAAGTGTTGATCTTAGTTCATTAGCTCTGTAGGGTGCATTCAAATATCTCCTTTGCACAATGACTCCAAGCATACAATCAAAATAAAGTAAATTTGTTTTGAACATGTGCCTTAGAAACCTTGTGCACATCTTGGGCGGTTCAGTAATGATTCAGCTCCCTTAAGAAACTGTTCAGATGGAGGCCCAGTACATTCCACGTAAGGTTACTGGAGGTTGCTCTTCATTTTAGAACTACAAAAAAAGTTTGTAAGAAAATTAAACTGAAATTTCAATAAAAAGTAATTGACGTCTATCAAAGGGATAATTCCAATCACTAAACTAAAGTGCTATAAATATTTGTGTAACCATTTAACAATGATTAAATATGAATACTTTCCTGACATTTAGCAGACATTTGAATCCACCCTCTTCAATTTTTTTAAAACTCCATTTTGTTTCAATGGTTGTAAATTGTATTCATTAAATTTATTTCTGCTGAGAAGACATTGCACAAAGTGTAATAACAGTAATTGAAGGTATTGCATCAGTTAATAATCCAAATAGAGTTGAGTATACCAGTACTCAAAAATGAATACCGTGTATCTCCGCGTATAAGGCGCACTTTTTTTCACGTCGGAAGATCTCAAAAGTTGGGGGTGCGCCCTATACGCAGGTACAAGGAATTTTGAGCCTCGGAAATACAGTAAACAGGAGGGGCGGCCGGGGCGCTGTCAGCCAGGGTTTGGTCAGTGTCCGGCGGGGGTTGGGGGGAGCGGGTGACGGGGCTTCGGCCTCGGCCGCCCGGGCAGCGGCAGCAGCAGCGGACTTCAGTGCTGTGCCTGCTGCCTGCCTTCTGCCAAACCCAGTCTGCCTGCCTCCCTCCCTGCCGCTCTCTCTCCCTGCCTGCCTGCCTGCCTCTCCCTCCCTCCCTGCCTGCGTGCCTGCCTGCCTCTCTCCCTGCCTGCGTGCCTGCCTGCCTCTCTCCCTTTCTCTCTCTCTCCCAGGCTGCCTGCCTGCCTCTCTCCCTCTCTCTCTCTCCCTGGCTGCCGGCCTGCCTCTCTCCCTCACTCTCTCCCTACCTGCCTCTCTCCCTCTCTCCCTGCCTGCTTCCCTCCCTCCCTCCCTGCCTCCCTCTCTCCCTCCCTGGCTGCCTGGCTGTCTGCCTCTCTCTCTCCCTACCTACCTGTCTCTCCTGTCTCTCCTCCCTTCTGCCGGCAATATCATTGAAAATGCTTCCGGTTTTTTTCACCAAGAAAAGGTCAAAAGTGTGTGTGGGGGGGGGGGGGGTGCGCCTTATACGCGGAGATATACGGTATATGAAATGCACTGGTAAATGTTAAGGTATTTGCCCAGCAAGAACTACCTTACCCATTACCCCAATTGACCATCTCTGTTTCACTGTTACCCTACCAATCACAATAGAGCAGGTGGGGAAAGCTTCAATAAGATAACAATTAAACTTATTATCATTACTCAGTCAGTAAAAGACAAACATAATTTTCACTGAAGAATGTGTTGCCTAATTCCTGAACCTGAGACTTTAATAATGCTCTCAGCAAATGTAACAACAAATTACCTTTATATAACATTTTTCATGTCAGGAGGACATCCCAAGGCACTGGGCAATGAGTGGTTTGCTTTCCAGCTGCAAGTTGGGATCAGAGAGAGGTGGGCGACAAGGGGACACAGGGGGTGCGGGTAAAGGAGGGAAGATGGACAAAGGCACGGTCGTAAAAGAAGGTCTTGAGATAGACCTTGAAGGAGGCAAGGCATGTGGTGAGGTGGAGGGTCTCCGGTATGGAATTTCCGAGGGTGGGGTCAGAAAGGATGAAGGTCTGACTGTCGATAGTAGAGCAGGCAGGGCAGGGGACGTGGAGCAGGCCATTGACTGTAGAGTGGAGAGATTGGTGAAGTTTTAAAAGAACGCAGAGGTAGAAGCATGACTGTGGATGATATGAAAGGTGAGAACGACGATCTTGAACTCAATTCTCTGAAGGATGGGGAGCCAGTGAAGCAGGGCAAGGATGGGGGTGATCAACGCACAAAGCATAATGTGGGAGAGAGCACAAACTGCAGAGTTCCGAATAATCTGCGGTTTGTGGAGGGAAGAGTTGAGCAGAGAAGTTAGCAAAGCCAAGCCTGGGCGTCATAAAAGTGTAGATTAAGTGTGGAGCATAAAGAAATATGGAATATATGTTCAATAAAGCACAGCAGTAGAGTTCTTACAACTCATTAAAACTATTATGCTCATGGATCTTCAGCAGCTGACGTAGGTGGAGAAATACATAGACATCAATTTGCACTTCTTTAGTACCTTTCACATCTCAAAACCTTTTCAAATAACAATATATTATACAGACAGTGGGGGATTGCCTTTACACCCCCCAAGTCATCAGCGATGGCATAACATCTCATTTCCTGCATAGGGTATTGCCTTCCCTGCTCACAATAATCAGAAACTGTGGTAACTTTTACAATGGGGGATGGGTAGGTAGATTCACAGTTGTTGTGTGGGAACCCAAGTTATTTTTTGTAATTGGTTTACTGTTTTTTCCTCTTGAAGGTGGTATATAAGGTGCTATAAGGTCATGATTCCATGGGTGCTAGTCTCCCTCCATTACTTCTCTAAAGAGTCTATAATTCATGTATGAATATGAATGTCAACAAGCTATTCTGCCAAGAGGTGAGGAATATCACAGATTAGCCTGATGCTAATCCAACCCAAAAGTTATCAATTTACCTGTTGAGGTCCCTTGATGATGATCAGCTGATTCCTACTTTCATCCTTCTTAACCCTAAGATGCGAAAGTGAATCAAAGTGCCTGTGTCATCATATTTCCTCATCTGAGATCAGCTAATTCAGTAAAGACTAAGCATTGAAACAAGTGGCTTTCATGATTTCTATGGGACAGTGCTACAATAATCACTGCATAAATAATAATAGATTGGTCACTAAACTGTTTGTGGGACAGTGCTGTGGGAAACATTGTAGCAATTATAATAATAATAATAAATGTATTTGATATAGTGCTTTTCATATCTTCTACAGTCTCGAAGCACTTCACAGAATATACTCTAAAGTGAATTGACTGTATATATGTGGGTGAAACGGGACAGCCAATTGCATACAACAGTGGCCCACAAACAGTTGTGGATTGAAATGACCAATTTATTATTTTTTTGAGGTATTATTATTAGGCATGTGGAGTAAGGAAACTTACCTAAGGTTTCGCTCTACCTGGAATTGAACTCAGGTCTCTCACTTATAAAGCAAGTTCTCTAACCACTGAGCTGCAGGACTCCTGTATATATCGTGTAAGACTTCCCAAGTGACAGTTTGTAGTGTTGGGAGAAGGTCAGATGTGAGAATGGCAGGCAGCTTTTCTGGATTTCACTGTCACAACCGTGTTCAGTGTTTGTGTGAAGACAGCTGAAGGCTGCAGTGTGAAGTAATCACAGCTGAGGAGCACTGATCAGCTTTACGCGCCCAAACTACTTTGATATCTCTTTTTTACAATGAATATAATTCGTATGGGCAAAAACAACAAATAGTTCCAGTTCTGACCTCATTTTAAACACACGACTAATTTCCCAATGCACATCAGTAAAATAACACACTTCATTAATGTAAACACCAGCTGCATTAAATATTTCACTGGCAGAAAGATCCTTGAAGAGCTTGAAATGGCTTTTTTTTAATCTCTGGAGCATTGCACAGTGCTGTTAGCAATCATCTCATATCATTTCACAGTATGGAAAACGTCATGCTATTAGAATAAAAGTTTAACAAATTGAGGAAAAACTTGCTTCTATCACCCAAGTAAATATTTTACCAGGTTTTACTGAAATTGAAAAGTTCTGTTTCAGCTCAGACCAAAGAACCAAATCTGGGACCTGCTGATTGGAATGCATTTTATCCCATAGACTGAATGTAGCAACTGGAAGCCCACAGAGAGTATGTTGAAAAAAAGTACCAATGAACCGTGTTTCAAAACGAAACTGGGCAGTATTGGGAAATGGAAACAGATTCAGGATTATTGGATTACGGGATAGAAAGGGGGATGGTTGGGTAGGTAAATGAATTATCAGGTCCCAGTGGCATCATTGTAACAATATAACAAAGGAGCTGCTTCCTTCACATAGCTCACATTCATGCAGCATGACCAACATCACATGAATGTAAGCTACATGAAGGAAGCGACTCCATTGTTGCTTCAATTGTGAAGTGATGTAAGTGACGCTTCCTGAGCACAGTTTACAGGAAATGACAATCTGGAAATCAGACTTTTATTACTGCAGCAAACTAGCTGGACAGCACAAAAGTTCAGGTGTACATTTCTGGTTAGCATGGGTCCACAGTAAGCATGCACTATAATCTAGGCCAGTGGTTCCCAACCTCGGGTCCCAACCCAAATCAGGGTCGCGGGGGTCCTCAGTAGGGTTGCGAAGAGAAAAAAATGTGGTTTTGTTTATGCTGAAAAAGTGCCCGCCCGAGGCGACACAACCGACCAATTTGTATCAAAGACCGTACTGTACTTACGAGTTGCCCTGTCCACAAAAGAGACGGAGGTATCATCTTGGCTGAGCTTCGCTTTGGTCGTGATGTTGCCCTCTAATGGTCGGGAGGACCTGTTGGTGGCTAATTTGGGTCGCGGCAAAAAAAAGGTTGGGAACAACTGATCTAGGCAGTACTTTATCAAAGGGCAATAATGAAGTTCCCCTCTTTCCTCTACACCACATTTATATTTATTATACCTCTCCTTCTCCCTCACGTGGTGTCCAACCTGCTCTTGTGAAGTGCTCTAAGATGTTAACCTACATGAAGGGTGTTCTATAAATACAACTTGTTGCTACCATCCTCGGAAGAAAAATATATAAAAACACATACATCAAACTCAAGGATAATCCTGGATAAGAAGCAGAACAAGAACTCATTCAGACTTTCATTTCAATATTAAAGACATTCATAGTACCTCACCAGTATGCAGATGAGATCAAATAATTCAGCACCAATTAGGGATCTAAACTTGAACCTTGCTGCTCTGTTTACCTCAGGACCACAGTCTGGGCCATTTGCCCATTAAGCGATTAATAGTGCTTACACTGTACTATTAAAACGCTTGTAAATAAATTTGGTTCTAACTTGCTGGACGGTCATTTCTTTGGTCTTAAACAGGGCCATATTGGAGCAAATAAATGTACAGTATTGGTTTTGATTTGTTTTGGCTGCAATATAACTGCATACTGTTTGAAGATTAGAATCTTGAGATGACACACGAAGGCACGGACACTAAGCAATACATTCTGGAGGTAATCTAAGCATAAGTCATGAACCTTGTAAATACTGCAATTACAAATATTGCTTGTGTAACTAACCAGATTTCCTGAGTTCCCCTTCTCCACTTTCGCAACAAATAATTAACTTGTCTATTGAGGAAAGAATACTGCTGGTATTTCATTTTTTTATGTAGTTATAAAAAACATTGAACTGATCCTATCACTACTGGAGATGAGCATATACATTCTCTATAATTCAACTTATTAAAATAAACAACAATCTCAATAACACTCTATTTCACCAATGTCACTGCCAAATACCAACACCAGTCAAAAACATTCCCTCACAGACTGGTTGCATACAATCAACCACAAAAGATACTCAAACACTAATCTCCTATTTGAATCATATGCAGCATTTTGTATTCAGCAAACTATGAGATTGCATTAAATATGTAGAAGAAAATATCAATTAGCATGATGATCTTAACTGACAAGTGACATACATCAAAGTACTGTACCTAGTGTACACACAGTACTGAATATCCATGTTCATCCAATATACACAATTTGGCATTATTCATGCATCAACACTAAAAAGCTTCATTGGGCATCAGTGAAATTCTATTACTCGAATACTCAACTTGACAAAGGAAATGATTCAATAAACCGAACTATTCATATAATCAGACTAAACAAGAGGAGACTCGCTTCGCCTCCTAGAACTTGAGCTGTGTGGCCTCCAACTACAGCAGAATTGGAAAAATTCTCCTCCACCAAACAGATGCGTCCTCACTTGCACATGACCAATCACCAGAAACCTGTGTGCAGAGAGAGAGGGAAGGAGAGGGCGGAGAGGATGGCGAGGACATTCATTCTGCACTCTAGAAAGTAGTGATGTTGGACCTCAACCACAACAAAATTACATTTATAGAGCATCTTTCACGTCAGGAGGACTATGCATTTATCTGAATTCAGATTTATTCATTTTATTAATTACAGTCAGGAGAACATTATTTAAAAAATCCAATCATTTGTATATCTGGTATTCAATTAACTGATCTACATTCTTAGATTAGGTATGCCAATGTTTTGGGATTTCCAAATTTTATCCAATAAACCAAACTATTCAATATCCAATAGGGTCCGGCGATATATCGATATATCGCTAAACCACGATATAATTTTCATATCGACATGCCGATATAGACATTTCAAAATATCGATACATCGAAAAAAAACTATATATCGAGGTAAAAAATCGGGATGCGAGCACACTGAACTACAAGACCCAAAATGCTCATCTCTATACACAATGCACAGACCGAGGTGAAAAGCCGCCATATTGTATTCATAGTCCTCGAATACAATATACAGGTATGCAAGGGGTGGGAGGGGGGGGGGGGGAGAGACGGCTGGGTGGGTGGGGTGAGGGGGAGAGAGACGGGTGTGGGGAGAGGGGGAGAGAGACGGCTGTGGGGAGAGGGGGAGAGAGACGGCTGGGGGGAGGGGGAGAGAGACGGCTGGGGGGAGGGGGAGTGAGACGGCTGGGGGGAGGGGGAGAGAGACGGCTGGGGGGGTAGGAGAGGGGGAGAGGGGCAGAGAGATGGCTGGGGGGGAGGGGGGGAGAGACAGCTGGGGGGGAGAGAGACGGCTGTGGGGGTGGGGGTAGAGAGACGGCTGGGGGGTGAGGGAGAGAGAGACGGTGGGGGGGGGGGGGGGAGGGAGAAAGAGACGGCTGGGGGGGTGGTGGGGGAGAGAGACGACGGGGGTGGGGGGTGCGAGAGAGGAACGGCGGGGGGGGGGGGGGGGGGGGGGAGAGACGGGGTGGAAGTGATAATATACAGATAGATAGAGATGGGGGGAATGTGAAAGAGGGAGAGAGACACACAGACAGAAAAACACAGAGATGGAGAGAGTGAGAGACATAGAGAGAGAAAGATATTTACCTCCTGAGGAGATAGGCCCCGAATGCGCGCGCACCCGGAATGCGGGCACACCCGGAACGCGCGCGCACCCCGAATGTGCGCGCACTCCGAATGCGCATGCGCAGTACGAAAACCCCGAAAATATCGATATTTCGGCATATCTCGATATGAGCCCATCGATATATCTAAATCGGAAAATTTCCATATCGACGGACCCTAATATCCAATATTCAATTAATTGAATTTCACTGTATTTGACAATCGGAGGCTTTGCAATTGACACTGTCTGCGCCCTCGCCAAAATCCACACACACGGATTTAGGAATAGAAACTTAGCTTTTCCCTCCCTAACCGGTAGCACGAAAGCCTGTTGTAGATTACTCAACTTGTTCTTTATTAGCTAACTCAACACAGACTAAAAATCAGGTTTACAACCATCTGGTCTGTTAATTGTATTACTTCACCAGGCAATGAGGGAGTTCACGCTTCACAGTATTTTCTAGAATTCTGTATGACTTCTGCTGGCCAGTACACACAATGATGTACCTCTTCAGGGATTGTTTTGTTTTTGATTTTCTGGACCATCAATTTGTTTCCCCTCCCTTTCCTTCCAGGATAGGATTTATCTCATCAGTCTCTAGTGTCAGATTAATTGTCTCATTCTATTGAGTTCTCTCCTAAGTCGAACCCCATTTTGACTTGTTCTTCGAAAGTTGTTTTCTCCCACATTTTAAGGTTTGGGATTCTAATAAATTCACCCTCCTTCAATGAAGGGAAATTGTTACTGTCAAAATAGTTTTTCTGTTTCTAAACAATCCAACAATGCGTTTATCAGCAGAAACAACATCTGTGAGCTGTAACACGTTTTTAGTCTGCCTATTAGTAACTAAGTTAGTAATCGTATGTCATTAATGGGTGTGTTGTAATAATGTAGTACATTCAAATATGGATGAACTCCATTATTTTTGAGCTTTCCTGAAGTTTTTTTAAAATAAAAAAGCTGTTCACATCGCCTTTTCAGACATACCATTTGAATGAGGAAACCTAGTTTTAAACGCATACAACTGAATTGATATTCTTCAGCAAATACTAAACACTTTAGGATTAAACGAGATGCACAAATTTACAAGGTAGCTAACATCTAGCAAACTGGGAGTTGCCCAAATTGGAAAATGAAAAGATTACATCAGTCATAACGCCAATGTAAATCTGAGAATTCACAGTAAAAATTTAAGTTTGCAGCAGCAAGCTACAGTTAGCAAATACTCAACTCAATTGATAGAATTCTTGCCTCAGAGTCAAAATGTGTTGGCTGAAACTCCACAATGTCTCTTTGAAGTTCTTTTGAAGTTGGCTTGACTATGCCCTGCTTGTCGGCCTTCCCAACTCCTTGCTCCATAAGCTGCAGATCATCTAGAACTCTGCAGCCCGTGTCCTCTTCCGCATCAGGTTCCGTAACCCCATCTCCCCCATTCTCACCCGACTCCATTGAATCCCCATCATTCAGAGGATTCAATTCAAGATCCTAGTCCTCACATTTAAAGCCCTCCATGGCCTTGCCCCACCCTACCTCTGCGACCTCTTATCCCCCTACCAACCTATCTGCTCCCTCCGCTCAGCAGGCTCCTGTCCCCTGACCCACCCGCCCCACCTTCGGTGGGTGAGCCTTCAGCCACTCTGCCCCATGGCTTCGGAATTCAATCCCGTAATCCCTCCTCCTCACCCCCTCCCTAGCCTCCTTCAAATCCTGCCTCGAGACCCTCCTCTTTGATGGTGTCATCGGTCACCCCACTTCCCTCCACCCTCCCTGATCCCAACCTTAGCTTGGGTCTGAAACACTGACTGTCCAGCACCTTTGGACATCCTCTCGATGTGAAAGGCACTATACAAATGTAATTTTGTTGTTGATTTCTTGTTGTAGAGTTTGTTTTATGCTGGGTATGCGCTGCCTTATTGGAGTTGCCATTTTTCAAACCAGATATTAAACTGAGGTCCCATCTGATGGTTCAGGTGATATTAAAGATCCCGTGGCACTATTCGAAAAATGATAGGGAGTTTCTCCTGATGTCCTAGCCAACAACCACCATGAAAAAATTAGCCACTCACTTAATGGCCATTTATGGGACATTGTTGTGAACAAGCTAACTGTAGCATTTGGCTACAAAATACAGTAAAAGCCTGTTTATCCGGCACTCTCAGGACCTGGCCAATGCCAGTTAAAGTGCATGCCGGATATTCAGCCGAAAACACGAAAAACAATGTGGAATAAAAATAAATAATTCATTTTTCCAGATAAATTCCCGTTAATCGAATCTAGCCCTTTTTTTGTGGTGCCGGTTAAACGAAAGTTACGGTTGATCGGGTCATGGATAAATGGGCTTTTACTGTACATAGTTGCTTCACTTTACAGTAAATCCTGCAAAGCACTTTAAGACATCCGCCAGACATGAAAGCTGCAATATGTAAATTAAATAATTATTATTTGTCAACTCCAAAATTACGGTTCCTGCCTGTGTCCAGGCTTCACCATGTTTCAAAGGTTCCTCTTGGCTGATAATATGTGTGCATTGGATATGATGCATTTAACTTTGTTTGAACTAACCTCTAAACAAAAATGAAACAAATAATCTTTCAATCTTCCACAATTCATGTATGAATTTCCACTGAGGTCTGAAATCAGGATCCACCTGTGACCTTACAACTAGTTACCCGTCTTGACTACTGTTTTCAATGTTTGCAGCATTCTATGAGTATGTGTTGTTTCCCATCAGAAATTGTGAAGCAGGAAGTCATGTAGTTTCCATTTCCCATGTTTCTTCTCAAATTTCCTTTATTTAATTTTTTGCATGCTCCAATCATTGAGTACACTGCATACCTCTCCTCTTCAAACTTAAATCTGGCATCAGTTCAGTTTTACACCATTATCTGTAACATTGGACATATTTTACAATTAATTATAGAATTGAGTGGATTTTGATATTGGTTTGTTTCCATGTTAAAGCATTTGTAGTTGGAAGTTGGTATTTCTTATTAACATACAATCTGTGAAATTTTTCTTGGTTTGTGTAAATTTTTGCTCACTTTATCACTAATATATAATTTGTGATTTTATAGACAAGCCGTCTTACAACAACAAATTTACATTTGTATAGCGTCTTTCACATCAGGAGGAAGTCCCAGTTAGTGTTTCGGTTAGTGTTTCAGACTCGGGCTAGTGGCCGAGATTGGGGAGGATGGAGGGCGGGGGGAATGGAATGTACTCAAAAGCACAGTTGAAGTGAAGGATCTTGAGATGGGTCTTGAAGGAGGCAAAGGAGGGCAAGGCGGAGGGACTGTGGAATGGAGTTCCAGCGGGTGAGGGCAGAGTCACTGAAGGCCTGCCTGCCAATGGTGGGGAGGGTGAGGTGGGGAAATGAAGCAAGCTGGAGACTGCTGAGTGGAGGGAGGGGCAGGTTGGAGATCGCAGATGTAGGGGGAAAAGCAAGGCCAAGGAGGGCTTTGAAGGTGAGGACCAGGATCTTGAACTCTATCCTCTGTATGATAGGAAGCCAGTGTAATCAGGTGAGGAAGAGAGTGATAGGGTTATGGAACTTGGTGAGGCTGCAGAGTTTTAACAATAATATTCTCTGCAATTGATATAGCGCTTTTCACATCTTCTAGGTTTCAAAGCGCTTCACAGAATATACTGTAAAGTGAACTGACTGTATATTTGTGGGTGAAATGCAGTAGCCGATTGCATAAAAATGTCCAACAAACAAACAGTCGTTCCCCCATTCGCTCCCCCATTATGCCAATCCTTGCCAGACTTCACTGGCTCCCTATCCCAGAGAGGATCGACTTCAAGATCCTCACCCTTGTTTTCAAATCCCTCCACTCCTCCGCACCCCCCTATCTCTCTGATCTCCTCTCCCCACAACCCAGCACCCGCTGCCTTCGTTCCTCTGGGTCTGGCCTCCTCCATGTCCCCCGAGTCCCCCGAGTCCCCCGCTCCACCCTCGGCGGCCGTGCCTTTAGCCACTACGCCCCGAGGCTCTGGAACTCCCTTCCTCACTCGCTTCGCCTCACCCCCTCTCTTCCCAGTTTCAGGTCACAGTTGAAGACCTTTCTCTTCGACCAAGCTTTTGGTCACCTTCCTGCCCCTGCTCCTGGCTCGGTCCCGGGACCCGCTACTGTGAAGCGCTCTGAGACGCCTTCTGGCGTGGAGGGCGCTATATAAATTGAAGTTGTTGTTGTTGTTGATTGATGTGACCCTTTTTGTTATTGTTGCTTTTTCTTGAGGGATTATTATCAAGTGTATGGAGCAAGGAAATCTGCCCTGCAGGAAATCAAACCCAGATCTCTCATTTGCAAAGCAAGTGCTCTAACCACTGAACCATGATCTGCAGCCTATGGAGGGAGCAACTGGGGAGGCCGACAAGTAGAGAGTTTGCATAGTCAAGCCTGGATGTTAGGAATGTACATATGAGGGACTCAGCAGCCTGTGATGTGAGACAGTGGCTGAGCCGGGCAATGTAGAGGAAGTGGAGAAAGGCACAAATGTGGAGTAGAAAGGATAGCTGAGGGTCTAATAAGACATCAAGGTTCCATCCTGGCTTAATAAAGTGGAGTGTGCGGATAGCATCACCTCGGATGGTGTGGAGGCGCTGACAGGAGCCTACCAGGAGGGCCTCCGTCCTGTTGACCAGATCAAATTGGATTGATCTAGTCCCTTTCATGTCAGGATAACGTCCCAAGGTGCTATCTTAATCCACAGGCTAATGCATATATTCATAACATAAGACATCTGACATTAAAACACCCATATAAATGTGTCTGAGTTGCCACTCTCTCCACAGCATTAAAACTAATTTTTCCTCTTTTCATTCCAGACACGCTCATGATGGTGGTGTGATGGTTTATTAGGCCCTTTGGAACGTTGCTTTTCCCTTGTTGCCAATGTTCTCACCTTCTCTCCTCCAAGGAGAACTGACTCATTTTTTCCTTCAAATATGTTGCTGTTCTATGGGTGCCCGTCATACTCTGGTAACTCGCCCAAGTGGCCTTTTTGAATATACATATACAAGGCTTGGCTGTGAAAGTTAGCAGACTGTGGTATTTTAGAGATCTGGTTAACTGGGGATGCATGCTCTTCTAAGGAATCTGGTACCATACTTCCTTTTAAAAAATAAATGATTTGGTCACTCAGAAGGACAGCTGTGGCTGTCGCGTTTCACGTACAAAAATATACATTCAATTCCACTTTACAGTATATCCTGTGAAGCGCATTGAGATGTGATGAGGCACTATATCAAATACAGGGATGATTTTTTTTTTCTTCTGTTCTTGCCTTCATTGAGTGTCACTGGAGTGCGTATATTTAAAGAGAAAGGCTTTTTTACAATTTGAAATTTGTTGTTTGCTTAGCGTAAAATTCTGTGTGTGTTAGTTGTATTATAAATGTCTTTTGCTTGTGTTCTTTCTATCTAGGGCATTGTATGTAAGGGTGTCTTTTTTAAATTCAAAATGTTATTACGTACTAGTCTTTTATTTTTGGAGTAAAACAAAATAAAATGTACCCACAGTTTATAATGTTCCCATTTAGCTGGAATGTAGGTGGTTTGAAAGCAGAGTGAGCAGATCAAAAGGCTTCCTAGTCAGGTAATTTGTTGGTCAGTTAAAACTCAAAGACATAAGGCATTCCTAATAATAATCCATCAAAAAAAACTACCGTATAATAAAATTGGTCATTTCAATCCATGATTGTTTGTGGGACACTGCTGAGCGCAATTGGCTGCCGCATTTCACCCACAAATACACAGTAAATTCACTTTGAAGTTTATTCTGTGAAACACTTTTGAGACTTCTAGAAGACGTGAAAAGCGCTATATCAAATGTAAGGATTATTATTATTATTTTATTTCTCATTCTTGGAATATACAGAATGCCACACACTTTAGCTTCAGGTGATTATTTGAAATCATGTGGTTTACATTTGCTAGATTAACTAGCATTTTACAGTAAAATGCTAGATTTTACAACAACACGGTTACACTTGTATAACGCCTTTCATGTCAGGAGGACATTCCAAGGCGCTTTTACTCATTTAGCTTCGAATCGTTTTCTCTTGTTCTTTGAAAATGCATTTCAGCAATCTATTTTTGTAAATGTTTTATTTGTTACTTGTATTTGAATCTAAGAACCAGTTTCTCTATATTCCAATGTCAGTTGTTTTCCCAGTTAATCTGATTTTACAATCCAGGTGGTTTCACATGAAAGGTTTAATTTAGTAAACTGGTCAAAGGAACAGCCTAATGTGTGGTACCCATCTCTAATGGGATTTTGTTTGCCACAGTATTAAATTGCACTTTCCAATTCACTTAATCTCCATTTCTTTTCATAGATCTTTTTTGGGGGGCGAATAAAAAAATCAGAAACTGAAATATTAAATTAGCAGTATATTTTTGATCATTTTATTCACATTAAATAGAAAAGGCTCTGCATAATCTTTTAAGAATTTGTTACAAAAGCAAAACATAATCATTTACCCATCTAACCTCAAATCTCTGCAATTCAGCTCCACCCAACTGTTTCCATAGATGACATTTCTTAGGTCATGTAAACACATCATGTTTCATAGATCTGATCATCTCCAGCTATATGGACTCCTACAACCTAAAATCCCATTTCTACTCAAATAATTAATTGTCTGGTATTGGCTGCAATGGCTCATGTAAATTTACCTAAATAGCATAACATATACTGGATCACAGTGCCGGCTACCTAATACATCTTGGAGTATTTTTAGTTTATTGTGGTTAACTATACCGGAGACTGCAGCTGTGATTTGATTTCCTCCACTTAGTTACCATTGCTTCCAACCAGATTAGTCTGTATTACTGAGTCTTATCAGCAATTAATTCAGTACATCAGGATATGCAGTGACAGTACATCATAAAAATACTGAGTTTATTTTCTGTGTGGTCAATCATAAAGCAGAATGATCATAATAGTTATGACAGACTAAAATAAAATTAGTTAGAGATTATAATAAAGACAGTTTGACAAAGCCCAGTATCTAGAGGAAAAGCAGGATTTGTGATCGTGATTAATAAAACACATGCTGTGATTTGCATAGTGCTAAGCAAACAATTGACTCAAGGTCAATTGTAATGACAAATAAAAGTTCTTCCCAATAGAACTGGCATTCCGGTGTTGCGAAAAACAATGCACTACAGTTCTCTACTATCCAATAATTCTCTGCATGGGAATTGCACTCTCCTGTCTGGGAGAAAACAGATGCCAGAAAATACATTTCTTAAAAAAAAGAAAGGAATTCAACCAGTGATACTCTTTGCATATTCCCTATCCCTCTGCCTCAGACCCTCCCTTTCGATTTTCAAATCCTACCTTATCAACTAGTTAGCTCCATCCAACTCTCACTCACAAAACGCACATTCAATCCACTTTACCATATAGAAATGGGAAAAGGCCATTCAGCCCCTTTTATCTTTTCCACCATTCTAGAAAGTTCATGGCTGATCTGTACCTCAACTCCAATTACTGTACATGCCTCTGCCTAGATAGCCTGACCTAACAAATATCTATCCATCTTGAAAATATGAATGGATCCAGCATCTACAACCTTTTGGGGAGTGAAGGTATGTCCTGAGAGGGGCTTTGAGTTGTTTTGACATGATAAGACAATATACTAAATGCAAGGATTGTTGTTATTACAGTAAAAGCAGTAATTCCGGTTAATCAAATGCGGACTTTTTTTTGCGGTGCCGGTTTAATGGAAGTTACGGTTGATCGGGTCACGGATAAACAGGCTTTTACTGTATATTTAATATGGGCCACTCCACTGTTGCTGTAGAAGACATTATACTACATAAAAAGGTGATATAGAGAACATATTGTAGTTGGAATAGCCAACTGTACAGCAGAAACAGAAAATGAGCCGGTGACCAGTTACTTTCAGCTCCACCACTACAACCAGTACTAGCACAATCAGTACATCGAGTTGACCCGAGTTTGGCATAGGAGTTGCACTGAAGGAAATCCCTATGCAAAGCCCCAAATCCAGATATAACCTTGATTGGGAGGAGGAAAGGCAGAACAGAAGGTAGGAGAAAGCCCAATAAATTGAGTGGTTTTTTAAATGGCATTTTACACAAAGCACAGATGATGGATTTAATGGTAGTGTTGTTGTATAACTAACAATTGCAATTCTGTGTAATTGCTTTAGTTTTTACTCTTCGTTCATTCTGCTGGGATTCAGGTCTACAGGTACTAACTACTCTCTGCAGTAAATCACCCAAGCAGTCTTTCTTTCTGTTTGAACAAGTGCTAACAGGATCCTCCATTGGAGGAGACATCAGAACCAAGCTTAATTATGAACCAATCAACACACACACACAGAAATAAATAACCAAACACTTCCATCCAGAAGTCTCTGAATGACGACCTGGTTGATGTTATTTCTCTGTAATTCAGGAGTTCTGAAGCTATTTCATGAGTTTGAATTAAGATCACCTAATTCAGCATGAACTTGAATTCGGATCTGTTGCCCGCTGTAATGGCTGAGTGAGATTTAATTTCCTGCTTAACCTCTGTACACCTTATGCAATCAACTGCCTTTCTGGGCAGGCAAAAAGCTCACCACAGACACAGAAAGGCCTGGGGACACAGAGGTAGCCACGTCAAAAGGTGGTATTTTAACCTTCCTAAGATGTGCACTCTCATTTACTGTATTGTAAAATCCTGTCAAAGTCATGATTGTCATTGGCTGCAAACTGAACACAGCTTTACAGCTGAGCAATTCAGGGCTTCCTCCCCAACACACATACCCACACCCTCTCTCTCTGTCTCTCCTGGCTCGTCTTGGAAGAGAATGCAAGAGAAAATCGAAAGCTGTTGAAATTTAATTTACCTTATCTAAGGGAATTACTTTGATCAGTGTCAAACAAGTCAAACATCAAAGGGCAGCAGCTGTGTAAACTGATGCCCTGTTCATTTTCACAAAAAGTGGAGGAATGCATAGAGAGCTCCTCCCCACACATTCCACAACATAGGGCAATAATTCTTCAAATGATCTTAATGGTGTCTGGCTGTGAGAAGGAACAGTTAACAGCAGGCTGCTGCACTGTGTTTTGCAGTCTCTGCTTTTTCCAAATGGAGAAGCTGCACTTATCACACAAAGTAGGGCTGATCCCACAATGCTGTTGCTGACGAGTGTATTTCCTATCTCCCTCATTGCTGTCCCCCTTCACCAAGTGTAGAATACTATGACTCCCACCCTCTCTCTCTCCCCCTCTTTGTCTCAACCAACTGAAAGCCAGGCTGCACCCACGCACCAATCTCTGAATTGCATGATTCAGTGTTATCAGCAGCATATTTCATGGCTGGCCACTTTATTTAAATGGACATTGCGGAGAATATGGTTAACCCTTTCAGAGAGTGGTTCCAAACACTCTCTGTTCAATCAATCTACACCTAATGGGGGAGGGGGATTTTTAAAAATAGGTAGGAATGTGGGGAAACAAACAAATAATGTTTCCTTTAGCTTTCCCGCAAAACACAAGGATATTCAGAACTCCCAGCTCCATTCTTTCAAGGCTTACATTGTAATGGAAGTGTGGTGCTGACTGACTAGGGTATCAGAGCAGAGGCACTGAGCTGTTTGGGCTGACTGACAGTGAGACAGGATCTCCTCCACAGCAGCCAGTGGTGCTGTGTGCTCCAGCTTCCCTTATGGAGCTCCTGTGGCTCAGTGGTTAGAGCACTTGTCTTGCAAGCTGGGAGACCAAGCTGGGGAGACCTGTGTTTGAATCCAGGCAGGTCAGGGCGAAACTTTGGGTAAGTTTCCTTACTCCACACGCCTAATAATAATCCGTCCAAAAAAAACCACAATAATAAAATTGGTCATTTCAATCCACAACTGTTTGTGGGGACACTACTGTGCGCAATTGGCTGCCGCGATTCACCCACAAATATACAGTCAATTCACTTTACAGTATATTCTGTGAAGCGCTTTGGGACATCGATAAGATGTGAAAAGCGCTATATCAAATACAAGGATTATTATTATTATTGTGCACACCTCTTCCAATGGACTGATTTCAACAGCAAAAGCCACTAAGGTATGTGTTGTCACTTGAAAATCAAACAGATCAAATGTACATTTGGGGATTGTCCCCTCTCTCCATAAGCTGTTACTTTTATTTGTATAGTAAGCACTAACGTAATGTTCCTGACCAAAAAAAAGCATTATTTTAGTCAATATACTAAAATTCATATAATCCCGATTCAAAGTCAAACTAAAATCTGTGTTAATGGATGGCAAAATAACTCAGAAATGTTCGAGCTTAAAACAAGCCCAGCTTGCCTGCTGAGAACTGATGGCCACTGAAACATGCTGCTGTAAATTGTTCTGGGTTTGGGAAATGTTATTCATTTACTCCACACCAATGACATAAAACCATAAAACCAGCTGTGATTAACTGGAGTTAGCTGAGCTTAGTCCATGTGGCTGCTATGTCCCCACAAATAGCCTTTGTCCTCCAGAGTTAATTAAGGGACACATCTGCAGGGCTCCCATTCCTGACCAGGATCTCCTCATACCTGTTGGAAAGGGTATATACTCTGATACTGAACAAGTACTGCATAGGGCTCTGTTGTGAGACCTTTCATGGTTAAACCTTGGGCAAGTTTCCTTACTCCATAAGCCTAATAATAATCCTTATATATACGTATTTTAAAAATTGGTTATTTCAGTCCATGACTGCTGTGGGACACTGCTGTGCGCATCTGTCTGCCGCATTTTGCCAACATATACCGTCAATTCACTTTACAGTATATTCTATGAAGCACTTTGAGACGTCTATAACACTTTGTAACTATCTTACCCCCCGCGCTGCCGAAACACTCGTGCACGCGTACATCACCTCACGGCTGGACTACGGAAACTCTCTCCTAGTCGGCCTCCCCAGCTCCTCCATTCATAGGCTGCAGGCCATCCAAAACTCTGCAGCCCGTGTACTATCCCGCACCCGCCTCCGTGACCACATAACCCCCACCCTCGCCCGTCTCCACTGGCTCCCCATCCTCCAGAGGATCGAATTTAAGATCCTCGTCCTCACCTACAAGGCCTTACACGGCCTTGCCCCATCCTACCTAGCCGATCTACTCTCCCCCTACACGCCCACCCGGGCCCTCCGTTCAACAGGACTTGGCCTACTCCAAGCCCCCCGCCCGAACCGCCCCACCATCGGAGGCCGGGCCTTCAGTTTCTCTGCTCCCACCCTATGGAATGCCATCCCTCAATCCCTCCGTTTCACCTCTTCCCTTTCCTCTTTCAAGGCCAATTTGAAGACTTTCCTCTTCGATCGTGCCTTTTGTTCCACCCCGAACTCTTTTACCTCCCCTTCGTGTTTCACCCCTTCCCAAACACTCCCCTCCCGGCTCGGGTCACACGCCTCTTGTTTAGCGCCTTGGGACGTCCTCCCGACGTGAAAGGCGCTATATAAATGTAAATTGTTGTTGTCTAGAAGGTGCTACATCAAATTATATATATATATATATAGATATGAAAAGCACTATATCAATTGCAAGGATTATTATTATTAAGCAGTCTGGTGATATTCATTGTCCAGGCTTGCAATGAAGGTATTCAGATGAGATACCAAAGAGCTGTCAGCCAACACCTGTTGAAATGTGCCTTGGTTTTAATGAATCAATGACAAACATGACTATTCCTGTAAACAACAGCTTTCTTTCTAAAATGATTAATTGTATTTGAATGGAATGGAACAATACGATCAATTCTGGCAAGTTTACCGAAGAAACTCAAGGTCTGCCAAATATGAGCAACAACTTCATAACACCAGTGGACTGCAAGCCAGAGCTCAAGAATTAAGTAAACATCTATCCCTCTGGCAAGAGGTAGACTTGCATTCCCATTGTTGCTGCAATGGAATTAATGTGTCCGCTTGAAATACTTATTTAAATATAATGTTGAAATTGCATCAATTAGCCACATACAAAATGTAATTTTTGACATACATTTTAAATTCTGTGAAACGTTTTTGAGACTTCCTCTTGGTGTAAAATGTGCAATATCAAGACAAGGACTTTAACCATCATTTATCATTGTTATTATGCATACTGGATGTTGGGCAAAGTATTCCCTTCATGATCAATAGCCTCATTGTCTCGAATCACCAATTAACAATGACAATTTTGACAAGGTTAAAGTGGCTGCCAGTCACCTACACCCCCAGTAATCAATGTCTTCAGGATAGGAAGTAGGGAGAAAGAAATGGGTACAAAAATACCACCACCCTCACCCATATCATTAAACCTTTTACCTACAAAGCCATTAACATAAATAATTCATCCTTATTCACACCTACTGTGTTCTGAAAGTCAATTGGCACCCACCAATGGAGTGAAGCAATGGAGAACTTGTAAATATTTAGTGAACTACACGACAGTATTCAATAACAGGCTGCCACCTCGTGGTGGAAGGCAAAGTGAATACTTTTTCAGGAAATGTAACAAAGACTCAATCAATTCCATTTCATCTGAAAATAGTCCTTGCCATTAATATTTTAACTATACAGGTAGACCCCGCTTACCGAACGCCCGGTTACCGAAACTTCACTATAACGAGGGTTTCTATTTGTACCACTGCTCCGCTTAACAAAGGCTGCTTTCGCTATAACGAATGTTTACACACTTTAAATTTTGTGGGCTTCTCATGCGCAGCTTCTCATTGGTAGCGTCTCTCCTGGTTGCCCCAGCAGCACACACTCAGTTTTTAGCGAGCCTCAGTTAAGCAGTGCAATGCAACCCCTCCCAAATGGGACGAGCTTAAGCGGCAGGATGCTTTGTGGTTTCAATAATAGTAAGCCGAGGACTGTCTGTATTTTATTGTTTATTGTTGTATTTACTAACATTTTAATATTTTATTGTTGTATTTAAAGTTGAGTAGCCTTCAATAACAATTATATCTACCTTAGGCCTTCGCTAGTACAGATTGAGCATCCTGAATTCGGGCCCGTAGCCAAGCCCAGGTTCGGGTATTTCCGGACAAATCAGAACGCCAGAAGCGAGTCATGCGAGAGTGGGATAGAGGGTGGGGAGGGGGGGAGAGGGTGTGGGGGATAGAGGGATAGAGAGGAGGGGCGGATAGAGAGATAAAGAGGGGGGGGGTGTTAGAGAAATAGCGAGGAGTGGAGGATAGAGAGGGAGGGGAGGGGAGGGGGGATAGAGGGGGAGGGAAGGGGCGGGTAGAGAGGAGGGGGGATATAGAGAGGAGAGGGGGATAAAGAGATAGAGAGGAGGGGGGGATAAATAGGGAGGGGATAGAGAGGGAGGGGAGGGGGGGTAGAGAGGGAGGGGAGGGGAGGGGGGGATAGAGAGATGGCGGGGTAGGGAGAAAGAGAGGAGGTGGGGGTAGAGAGAAAGAGAGGAGCGGGAGGAAGAAAGAAGCGCGTCATGTGTCCTGAAATACCTGGGTCCAGGTTGCGATATTTCAGTGCGGTGACTGTGAAGACCTGGCCTGGAGCAGGTAGGGTTGGCATTTTTATTCTTGCAATTTTTGTCACATTCTGGATTCCGGAACTCCGGATTTTGGCTGCTCAACCTGTACAACCTGTACACCGCCAGGAACCGCTAGGAACTCAACTGATTTTAACAGGGAGGCTAGGGTCGGGGCGGCGTTTTGGCTGCAGCCAAATACAGTAATACAGTTAAACTCTCACTTAATGAAATTTACACTTAACGAAGGGTTTTAAAGTCCCTAACCCTTACGTTAAGCGGGGTCAACCCGTACACACATTTCCTTCAATTTTCATGAAATAAAGCTGCAGTGGAACTGAATGAATCTTTATTACATTTCGGTAGCTCAGTGGTTAGAGCACTCGCTTTACAGGCGAGAGACCTGGGTTCAATCCCAGGCAGGACAAAACCTTGGGCAAGTTTCCTTACTCCACACGCCTGATAATAATCCCTCAAGAAAAACAATAATAAATTTGTCATTTCAATCCATGACTTTTTGTGGGACATTGCTGTATGCAATTGCATTACGCTACCGCATTTTGCCCACATTCAGTCAATTAACTTTACAGTATATTCTGTGAAGCACTCTGAGACATATAGAACACGTGAATAGCATTATATTTATATTGCACGGATTATTATAAAATTATTTAACTTTGCCTTCCACTACCAATTTTATTGCAAGTGATGTTGCACACACAGTTAAATGATTTTTATAGAATGACTGTGGCAAATTACATTAGACACAATAAAAACAAAACTGCTGATTTTTACATTAGGCTCATTATTATTAGATCACTTCCTCTTTCTTTGGTCTCCCAAGCCTCCAATCTAGTTTGATATATTCACTGGGACACCATGTTGCTTACTTCGTATATTTGCCTACAAATATACAGTAACACACCTAACAGTATAATCCTGTGAGCCCATTGAGTTGGTTTGATGATGTGATAAGTAGGTACAACTCTATAACAAATGCAAGCTTTATTATTAAGATTTTTCCCTTCCGAGGGAAAAAATAGTGTACAGATCTCATCGCTTTGTGACACAGTGCAGTGAAGAACTTGTGCATTGTCCCACCAAACAATAACCTAGTTTTCAAATGTATCTACTATTCAGAGTGCAAAGATATTCAGAATTGCACGACAATCTAGTAAACTATAAGGTTGTGATATATTATGCATCACTCGGACAAAAGGGAAAATCTGTTCAAACACTCAGAAACTAACAAGACGAGTCTTTTAAATGTACAAATTTGCACAGACTTATCTGTAACCCTTCCATTTACTCTTGATTAATTTAGTACATCCCAGACTTCACAATTGCTGTATTTTGCAGTTTTTCCAATATTTATACAATAAAAGCTTGTGAATTTGTCCTGCCTTTCAAAACATATTCCTGCAATAGTTCACATCTTTTCAGACACATGGGTTTCCAATAATAATACTTGCTCTCCAAAAATGATATAGCGCACCACTTTCTGTAATGTTGATATTCTTCTAATTGTATGGAAAATCAGGGAGAATCTTGCCCTCTCATAATAAACCTCCTGAGATTTTTCCAGCATTTCAAAACCCCAAAACATTCAATCTGCTAAACTATCTGCCGAACGGCAATTCACAAGGTTAGTTATGTTGCTACCAGGTCTGCACCCAACTTGTATCAGGTCAGGATGAGATCATATATTCTGCAGCAATCTAAAGGATCAGTACATTCCCATAGATAAGAGAAAACACATTTATTCAAAATCCTTTCAATTGATTTAACAGGAACACTTATCCTGGTCCTTGTTAAACTAGATTTGCTCTTGCCTGGATGCTTTGGCTCACAGATAAAGGATATGTATACACAGTACTTCAAAGTCTTATGAGTCCTGTAGCTCAATGGTTAGAGCACTCGCCTTACAAGCGTGAGACCTGTGTTCGAATCCAGACAGGTCAGAACGAAACCTCGAGCATGTTTCCTTACTCCACACACCTAATAATAATCCCTCCAAAAAAAATTATAAATTGGTACTTTCAATCAACGACTGTTTGTAGGACACTGCTATGCGCAAGTGGCTGCTGTGTTTCGTCTACAAATATACAGTCAATTAACTTGACAGTATAATCTGTGAAATGCTTTGAGACATCTAGAAGTTGTGAAAAGCGCTATATCAAATGCAAGGATTATTATTATTAATAATAATTATCCAGGCATCTGGCACTTAAAGTATTTGCAGTGGACAGGTAAAATGGGAATTAGATGAGGGAAACCACATGACCCTTTCTCACCACCTACCTAAAATGCTCTTAAAATACAATCTTCAAATGAATATTAAACCATAGGAAGAAATAAAATAGGAAGTAATTATTTTCCCCTGTCTGGTAGTCAGGAGATAAAGGGCATCAATTTACATTTATTGGTAAATGAGCAGATGGTGAAGTTAGGATAATTTTTTTCACACACAGTAGTTAAGCTATGGAATGCCCTACTGGGAGCAATGGTTGAGGCAAAATCAATATTGGCCTTCAATAAAAGATCTTAATGATAAAAAGATTCCTTAAGAAGAAACTAGCTCCATCAGTAAAATATACCTCAACAAGAAACAGCTATAAGTGTATGAGGAAAGGGGAGGTAAGTTGGACTGTAAGGATTGCTCTTGAAGGAGCTGGCATAGACACAATGGACTAAATGGCCTTTTTCTGTGCTATAAAATTCTATGGTTCTAACTGGGTCCCACTGCTCTTCTGAATTTTAGCAACTTCAAACTACCATTGTAGGTCTTCCATTGCCTCAATTGGAAAAATCACTGCTGCATTTCAAACTGACTCACACCCACATGACAAGAAAACTCCTGAGTTGCATCCTCATATAACTGTGCTAAGTTATATACACTCTGTGTTTATTTTGGGAGGTAAGCCAGCCTCCAGCTGCAACTGGTGTTGTAATAAATCACTGATTTTCCCAATACTGGATCTCCAAAGATCCTACTGCAAAGACTCAGCTCATTCATGATGAATCTCATTTCCGGGGGTAATAGTCCCTTCAACACAACAATAAATTTAAAAATAATAATGATTTGGTCACTCAATCCATGGGTAACCGCTGTGTGTAGTCGGCAGCCACGTTTCACCAAAAAAATACACAGACACTACTTACAGCATATTCTGTGAAGCGCTTTGAGACATCTCAACAACATGAAAAGGCACTATTTCAAATTCAATTATGATTATTATTATTAATACAAGAATATATCCATCATCCCTAGAATTTGACCTCAGGAAGTGGGCCAGTGGGGTTGGGAGTAGAAACAAGTTGCATTTCAGCATCTTTATATATGTAAATAGTAGTAACTCTTATTTATTACTCCAAAACAATTTTCAAGATGTTAAATTTTCAACAATAGTGCTATAAATGCTTCATGTGACTATTTGCTCTAACCAGGCTCTGTGCCCCATCACCCTTACCCTTGCCTGGCTCCACTGGATCCTCAGCCCTCGGAGGATAAAATTCTAAATCCTCATTCTCACTTTCAAGGCCATCCACGGCCATGCCCCTTCTACCTCTCTGACCTGCTGACCCCCTATCAACCTGTTTGCTCCCTCCATTCAGTAGACTGCAGCTTGTTTCCTTGTCTCCCGCTCAACCCACCCTACCATCAGCGGACAAACTTTCAGCGCTTCTGCCCCAAACCTATGTAACTCCATCCCACAATCCCTTTGTCTTGCTCCCTCCCTTCAAAGACCATCCTTTTCGACTGTGCCTTCAGCCACCCTTCTACCTCTCTGTCCTCCCTCATCCCAACTCTGCCCCTCACTCTCCCATGCTCGGGTCCTGACCCTCAACTGTTCACCGCCTTGGGATGTTCTCCGGACGTAAAAAGTGCTCTACCATTGTGATTTTGTTGTTTTGTTGTTGTAACGTAATGCTCTATTTTGTTCCTTTTTTATGGTACAAACATGCTAATTACTATATTCTGTTTAATGCACCCACAACTTAGCAACACTTATTATACTTATTATCTTATAACTCTTTGCAACAGCAGTATGGCAGGAAATGCAATGTTAAATAAGTGGCTTATATGTACAAAAGATTATATGAAGCATTTTACTGCAAATAACCCTAATTATAGCGCATTTCACCAAACATACACTGCACCGTGCAATCTTTTGACTCCTGCCTCAAAACACCACTGACAGAGCAAGGATGGATATGCCAAGTATCAAATTAAAAATCATTGCAAGGTTTTCAGGAGCATACAGCTCTCTCCCAACTTTCTCCAGCATTTTCCCCCCTTTCCTGATTTGTGGGAGGCAATTGATTTTTTTTAAGATTGATAATAATAGTCCCTGTGTTTGATACATTCTTATCATGTCTTTGAGACGTCTCAGAATATTCACTGAATATTCTGCCACCCGCAATCTCACCCTCACCAAACGTCGTATCCCGATTACCCCAGTCCTTGCCAACCTCCAATGGCTCCCTGTCACAGAGCAGATCAACTTCAAGATTTTCATTCTTGTGTTTAAATCTCTTCAGAATTGCACTACAACAGTAATTTCTTGAGGGATTGTGACACTTACATTTTCTCCCCTCTGACCTCATTGGAAAAATCAACTCTTATGAGAATAAAATAAAGGTAGGCCAAGTTTATTCTTCCACATTAGCAGGTTTCTTCTGCCAAGACTATTTTGCAGATTCCTGTAGCTTAATGGTCAGAGCACTCACCTTGCATGCGAGAGGTTCAATTCTCGGGCAGGGCGAAATATTGGACAAATTTCCTTACTCCACAAATCATTGTTTATCTAGCAGTAAGTAAGAACCTGTTTGTTAGTCAACTGGGGATTGCTTTTTCTGGAGGTAATAAAAAAGTATTGGTCACTCAATATACGACTGTTTGTGGGACCCTGCTGTGTACAATTGGCTGTCACATCTCACCCATAAAAATGTACAATCAATTAACTTTATAGTATAATCCAATTTAATGGTCCAATGGCAGATCTGAGTAAACCACATCAAAACTTATTGCTCCACCCTCACTTCCGCTGAATCGTCTTTCTACTCCAAAATAATCGTGGATGTCAAGGACTACCCTGGGCTCCTCTTCTCCACCATGACCATCTCTTCCTCTCTCCCTCCCTCTCATAACTATCCTCTCCTCCAACTCCTAGGAGATGCAGGAATTCCTTGAGACAAAAAAATTGAGGGGAATTCAGCCAGCTGCTTCTGCCCTCCCAATTGCTACCCCTTCCTCATCTCCATCTCACGCTCGGCCCCAATACATTCCTCCCTCCATACTTTCGAACCTGTCTCCCCATCATTGTGGATTCCTGTAGCTCATTGGTTGAGCACTCGCCTCACAAGTGAGAGACCTGGGTTTGAGTCCTGACAGGATGAAACATTGGACAACTTTCCTTATCCCACATGCTTGATAATAATCCCAAAACAACAAAAAAATGTGTTCACTCAATCCATGACTATTTGTGGGACACTGCTGTGTGCAATTGGCTGCCTTGTTTTGCCCACAAGCATACAGTCAATTCACTTTACAGTGTATTCTGTGAAGCACTTTGAGACATCTAGAAAACATGAACACTATATTAAATGCAAGGATTAGTATTATTATCTTCACCCACATGACACCCCCAACTTTACACCTCTCCTTAACTTCCAGCTCCACCTCTTGTCTTGTCCTTGTCTACTATCCTTGACTACTGGTACTGTTCCCACCCCCTAAAAACAGCTGTTATAACCACTATACTTAAAAAAATCCTTCCTTAGACCCACCCTAGCTCTCAAATTACCACCGCATCTCCAACCTCCCTTTCCAAGGTCCTGGAACAAGTTGTTGCTTCCCAGCTTCGATCCTTCCTCTCCTGTCCTGCCACTCCCTCTATGAACCACTCAATTGAGTTTCCATGCTGCCCACAGCTGAATAAAAACAGCCATGGTCAAAGTGGCAAATTATATTTTGTCCATCTATGACCTGGGATCCCTCTGCCTTCTCGTCCTCCTTGACCTCTCTTCTGGCTTTGATACCGTTGATTACCCTATCCTCCTCCACCACCTCTCCTCTCACCTCAACTTGCATGGTTCTGTCTTTAACTGGTTCAGATCTTGCCTTTCACACCATCTCCACTTTGTCTCCACATATGGGTTCTCCTCTAGCCCCCATACCATCTTGTGTGGTGTTCCTCTGGGCTCCGTCCTCCTCAAGAGGTACATGTTCCGGAACTCTTGGTGAAATCACCCGCAGACATGGGATCAACTTCCACATATATATGTGGATTGACAACTAACTATCTCTCTGCCTCTACCCTCAACTTCAGGACCACTGCTGTCACACGCCTCTTGTTCAGCGCCTTGGGACGTCCTCCCGACGTGAAAGGCGCTCTATAAATGTAAATTGTTGTTGTTGTTGTCCTGACAGAATGTCTGTCTGACAATGTGCTGGATGAGAGCCAACCTTCTCCAGTTGAATGCCAACAAAACTCAGGCTCAAATAAAACGCAAAATACGGCTGGAAATCTGAAACACAAACAGAAGTCGCTGCGACTCAGCAGATCAAGCAGCATCTACAGAGAAAAGAAAAGGGAGTCAACGTTTCGGGTCCATGACTCTTCATCAGAACTGGGCTCGGGCTCTCCCAAGACTCAGGCTTTCTTGATTGGCTCGCGTCAGCACCTCCACATCTCAGGCACTGGCAGCATTACCATTCACAGTGCACACATCATGTCCCTCGTCCGGCCCGCCCCACCATCGGTGGACATGCCTTCAGCTTCTCTGCTTCCCCCCTTCCTCTCTTTGAAAGTCTATACCACAATCCCTTTGCCTTGATCTCTCCCTTGCTCTCCTCCCCCTGATCGGGTTCAAATCCTTGAGTGTCCAGCGCCTTGGGACAGCCTCCCAACATGAAAGGCGCTTGATCAATGTTATCTGTTGTTGTAATTCTGTCATGCTCTTTGAGACATCTCAAAGGCATAATAAGGCACTATATCAAATGCAAGGATTATTATTATTATTATTATAAGAACACCACTAAACAATGTAAACTCTGTGTTGTGTAGCATGATCTGAAAGCAAATTGTGCTGAAATCCAGATCTAATCCATCTTTGAAAAAATGGTTCTCAGCACTGGTGCAGTACAGTACATATGCAGGAAGATAAATAGATCTCAGCTGAGGTGGCACTAGGGACACTATATAATTGGCCCCTGTGCTTCATGTTAGAAAGTGGGTGGGGGGAAATAAATCAGTCCAGGTTCATTCTTCTAATTCCCACCCAGTGAACCCTGCTGGAGATGGGTCAACGTCATGTGAGCCCAGTATCAGCCCCAGTGGCGTGTCGCCCCATACAGTGAAATTACCTGTCGACACGCGAGATTAATAGACACTTAGGCAAGTTGGCAGAAGGCCATTGGCATCAGTGGAACCCTACTGCAGTAAAATAGATATACTGTATATTGATTCAAAAAAATGAAAAATTCTTATTTTAATAAGTTCTAACTTATTCCTGGGTCTTTATGAACAGAAGAAAGATTGATACCAGGCTAGCTGAGGTCTTTCAATGCACTTAAATTATCCAAACACAAACCTCTCTTCAGCTTGACTGAATGCAATTAGGAGTGTAAAGTGTAAATCAGATTTCCCACTTGTAAATGTGTTACTGTTGAATATTGATATTGCTTCAATTTCAGCTGTATAAATAGGGCATTAATGCCGTTTAGAGACCCGAGGAGAAAAGGAGTTATATCATGAACAAGACATAGAGAGAATACAAACATAAGTGAATAGCTGGTGAAATTTAAAGTATCTTAGTTTCAGATTACATGTGCCCCCTTTCTCCCATGTTACCTTGGTTCAGTTAATTGAACTTTCGCCTCCGAGTCAGAAGATAGTGGCTCTACCAGTGAAGTTAGTTGTAAAACATTGCAAGTTTCAAGTTACTTCAAATGCTTATTTAAGCTGTTGTTAATCCAATGATGGTCATATAATACCTACAATTAGTTTTAGATCACAGCAGCACCTGATACTAATATTTGATAACATGGAACTTCTGGATGTCGAGTGCTGAACTCTCCAACTTCAACACAAGCATACCTTGTCACTGAGGCACCAAGTGCATAGCGTTTCTATTGCTAGACTTGCTTTCATTCAGCATTTAGTGATATAGCTTCGCACATCCCAGGTTTGGAAAAAAACACAAAATTCAATTTAAAAATGAAAGCTTTTTTTAAAAAAAATGTGCCAATGTAGTTCCCTTATGTTTGTACTAATACAAGAAGGCCCAGCCTTCCAAGCTAAACCACATTTTGGTAAAATTGGAAACATCACTGTCAATCTGTGACCTGTGAGCAGAGTATTGCTTTCTTACTGAAGAACAGTTTAGCTTCCCTGATCAGAGAGCAGCTCAGTAATACCCCACAACACCCTCACCATCACACTATATCAAACCAGCTGGTTGCTAGATCTTCTTTAGGAAAGCAAACTGTAACATCTTTCCGCTAAACAAAAGCGCTGAACAAATATAATTTCTTGTTCTACATCCTTATCTGAAGCATCACATTACAGTCATTTGTGTCCACGGATTTAAAAAAACCTCAAGAGAAAAGGCTCTACATCTTGAACAAAACACAGAGAGGACACAAACATTAATGAAAATCATGCGGAATTTAAAGAAGCCTTGAGTCGGTTTTCAGATGCTCCCTTTCTCCCAAGTTACCTTGGTTCAGTTAGCAGCATTCTCGCTTCTGAGTCAGAAGGTTGTGGGTTCAAGACCCATCCTGCAGTTCGCTGCACTTGCTGTCGGATTTTTTTTCAGATGAGATGTTAAACCAAAGTCTAACCTACCTCTCTGATCTGCTTACTCCTCACTCCACTGCCCTCTGCCTCTGCTTTGCACATATTGCTGTGTGCATGCTTAGTGTACGTATAATATACATAGTCACTAGACTATTGTAAATTCTTTGAAGCACTTTAATAATGATAATAATCCTTGTATTTGATATAGCGCTTTCCACGTCTTCTAGACGTCTCAAAGCACTTCACAGTATATACTGTAAACTGAATTGACTGTATATTTGTGGCGAAACACGGCAACCAATTGCGCACCGCAGTGTCCCACAAACAGTCATGGATTGAAATGACCAGTTTATTTTTTTGAGGGATTATTATTAGGCTTGTGCAGTAAGGAAACTTGCCCAAGGTTTCATTCTGCCTGGAATTGAACCCAGGGCTCTCACTTGCAAGGCGAGTGCTCTGAGGTACAGGACTCCGCACATTTTCACTGCAGTGTTGTCCAAATCACATACATCAATGTTCAAACGGTGTAGTAATAAAATATAATCTTTGCACCTTATCGTGATATTCAGACTCTCAAAATGCTTTCAAGATACTACTCTGAATTGCATAATGATTGTATATTTGTAGGCGAATGCAGCAGACAATTATGTACACAAAATTATTAATAATAATAATCCTCGCATTTTGATATAGCGCTTTTCACGATTTCTAGACTTCTCAAAGTGCTTCACAGAATGGAACTGCAAAGTGACTGTATATTTGTGGGCAAAATGCAGCAGCCAATTGCGCACAGCAGTGTCCCACAAACAGTGGTGGATTGAAATAAACAATTTATTAATTGTATGTGTAGTAGGGTCCGGCGATATATCGATATATCGCTAAAACCCGATATAATTTTCATATCAATATGCCGATAGAGACATTTTAAAAATATCGATATATCGAAAAAACGATATATCGAGGTAAAGAATCGGGATGCGCACACACTGAACTACAAGACCCAGAATGCTCATCTCTATACACAATGCACAGACCGAGGTGCAAAGCCGCCATATTGTATTCACAGTCCTCGAATACAATATACAGGTATGCAAGGGCTGGGGGGTGAGAGAGACGGCTGGGGGGGGGGGGGGGGGGGTGAGGGGGAGAGAGACGGCTGGGGGGAGAGGGGGAGAGAGACGGCTGGGGGGAGGGGGAGAGATACGGCTGGGGGGGGAGAGGGGGAGAGAGACGGCTGGGGGGGGAGAGGGGGAGAGAGACGGCTGGGGGGGGAGAGGGGGAGAGAGACGGCTGGGGTGGGGAGAGAGATGGTTGGGGGGGGAGGAGAGGGGGAGAGAGATGGCTGGGGGGAGGGGGAGAGAGACGGCTAAGGGGAGGGGGAGAGAGACGGCTGGGGGGAGAAAGACGGCTGGGGGGTGAGAGAGACGGCTGGGGGGAGGGGGAGAGATACGGCTGGGGGGGGAGAGGGGGAGAGAGACGGCTGGGGGGGGAGAGGGGGAGAGAGACGGCTGGGGAGAGGGGGAGAGAGACGACTGGGGTGGGGAGAGAGATGGTTGGGGGGGGAGGAGAGGGGGAGAGAGATGGCTGGGGGGAGGGGGAGAGAGACGGCTAAGGGGAGGGGGAGAGAGACGGCTGGGGGGAGGGGGAGAGAGACGGCTGGAGGGAGGGGGAGAGAGACAGCTGGGGGGAGAAAGACGGTTGGGGGGGTGAGAGAGACGGCTGGGGGGGGAGGGAGAGAGAGACGGCGGGGGGGGGGGGGGGGGAGTGAGAAAGAGATGGCTGGGGGGCTGGTGGGGGAGAGAGACGACGGGGATGGGTGGTGCGAGAGAGGGACGGCGGGGGGGGGGGGGGGGGAAGAGACGTGGTGGATGTGATAATATACAGATAGATAGAGATGGGGGGGATGTGAGAGAGGAGAGAGGGAGAGAAACACAGAGACACACAGACAGAAAAACACAGAGATGGAGAGAGTGAGAGACACAGAGAGAAAGATATTTACCTCCTGAGAAGATAGGCCCCGAATGCGCGCGCACCCGGAATGCGCGCGCACCCGGAATGCGCGCGCACCCATCCCGGGATGCGTGCACGCTCCGAATGCACGCGCGCATGCGCAGTACGAAAAACCTGAAAATATCGATATTTCGGTATATCTCGATATGAGCCCATCGATATATTTAATCGGAAAATTTTCCATATTGACGGACCCTAATGTGTAGTATGCACTATGGACTACTACTGAGTCAATCACAAATACTGCTACTTCTTGGAGGAGTAAAAGTTGCCACAGGAAGGGAGGAACAGGCAGGAGAATCAGCAATACCTGGCTCCAAAAATGGTCTGCAGTACAAACCAGTGATTCCTGGAATCAACAGTTAAGTCATCAAAACATTTTCTTTTAGGGTGGGGCCACATTTCTCCCCAAAGGCTCCAATCCAGCCCACACATAGAATTCCTTACTCCCCTGAAGGCACTGAAGCTTGCTCAGCAGTTATACACAGGTGTTGATAGCCAAGTGCCCAGATCGGGGGGCACACGATAGTCTGAAGGTTCAATAGTCCAAAGGTTCATTAGTCCGAAGGTATAGTAGTCCGAACACACAAATTTCCTATACCCGGCGCGGTTACCATGGTTACCGCTCGATAGTCCAAACCGACAATGAAATAAAGTTTGTTAATCTGAACATTTCCATGCTTAGGGTTAGGTTTAGGGTTAGGGGAAGCTTCGAACTAACGAACCTTCGGACTAATGAACCTTTCGGACTAACGAGCTGTAACCGGCCAGACCATATGTGACCTAGACAGTGAATATCTATATGAATAATATAATTTATATAAATATATAATGTCTATATAAATCAAAGTTGTTGTTGTTGTAGATAGTGAATGTAACCAAAAGCATAGCCGGGATCCTGTTCTCACTAGAGATCCACACATCACATTTTCCTGCAGCGATGACTCAAGTGATCATTAGCAGGGTCTTGGCTGATTATTTTTCCTTCCCTACTTCAGAGACACTAATTACAATTGAAGGTTCAACTTTTGCACTGGCTGAAAACAGCTAACTCAAACCTCCAAACCACAAATTTCATCTCATCCAGAACTGCACAGCCCTAGTATGGATCTATACATGATTCACACTATCATCACATTAAACTACACTGGCACCCTGCCTCTACAGCAGATGAATTTCAAGATTCTCATCCAGTATTTCAATTCCTTCCTTTCCATGCTCCACCCTATGTGAGTAATAATCTGCAGTCTTAACCTTCGCTCTGCTGTGACTCAGATTTACTGTCCGTGACACACCTCTTCCGTTCCACCACCAGAGGATGTGCCTCGCATATTGACACTCTTCCAAAACCACTTTGCTTTGCAGCCTTCCTCCCTACTTTCATAGAAACACTCTCTTTGGTTATGCATTGAAATTAGTGACTGACAAAAACTGTTTTTTACCTGAAGACAACAAGCATATTTGGTGTACATTTCTGCAATGGATTATAATTGCATTCCTTGATAGTTAATCTCTATTCTGCAATTTGGCTGGAGCTAACTCCAATGGTTTTCTGCTGCGACTATATGCATTAGATTGCATATGGAATCTAATGCTTGATTCAAGATTGATTTAAGATTTTGTTGCCTTTTAACATCACGTCACAAGGTGCAATATAAAGAGGGAGGAATCACAAGCTGTATATATTGTTGATCTGAGAGCTCGCTAAATAATACTAATCCTTGCATTTGATATAGCGCTTTTCACGTCTTCTCGACGTCTCAAAAGGCTTCACAGAATATACTATAAAGTGAATTGACTGTATATTTGTGGGTGAAACGCAGGAGCCAATTACACACAGCAGTATCCCACAAACAGTTGTGGATTGAGATGACCAATTTATAACTTTTTTTTGAGGGATTATTATCAGGCATGTGGAGTAAGAAAACTTGCCCAAGGTTTTGCCCTACCGGGAATCAAACCTGGGTCTCTTGCTTGCAAGGCGAGTGCTATAACCACTGAGCTACTCGACAAGACACATAGGTACCTGTGACTCTGAACCACTTAGAGCATGGTTGATGGAAAACCACTAGTTATTTATGCACCTGGAATGTAAAAATAACATTTTACAGGCATTGTTTGCCTTAATCAACCAATTTTCACTTGTTGGTTTTGTAGTCAGTAGGTGAGGATTATTTGAACCTATTTATCTATGAATCAGTCTGAATGGTACAGATGGCAAACATGTTTGTATCCATACATCACTGTTATTTATTTTGGTGGTACAGATGGTAACAGAGTCGGCCTCTAAGGTGGTAAATCTTCACAGGCAAGATCTGAAATCAAGCATCTTCAATGGGTTGAGGAAAACTGATCAGCCAAAAAAAGACAGGGAAGTGAGCTAATCTCCACATCCAGCACCAGCAAATGCCTCCAGTTTGGCCTAGATCTGGTTCATACTATACCTCTGATTGATAGTTTCTGAAGACTTCTAGATCAATGCAACACCAATAAGCCTGTACAAAGTCCCACTGAGAAGAATGAAGTTGTTCAGCATCTTTCCTTTTAGTCTCTTCTGATCTCAGTTTGTCCCTGATTTGACGCTCTCAAACTTGTTCCATACCATACTGCCCTTCCTTGTTAATCTACTGTTGGCACCAAGTGTTCAGGACAGCTGTCAAACCCTATCATTATCTTTAGAATTAGTCTAGATCTTATACCTAGAGGGAAGATAGTATCTGGGTTATTTCAGAGTTCAGAACTTCACTTATTAAAGGGGGATTTCTGTTACAACCATGTCATACCTTTTGTCAACTAACAATCCTGCTTACATAATGATGAAAGAAAGCAAACCTGCTCAACGAATGGCTCAGGATCAAAGGCTCCGCTTATTTCCTCTTGCTGTAGTAACACAGGTTACTGAAGAAATGTGAGTTATTATGTTTGTAATATGACGTATAGTTGGCTTTTACATCAGGCCATTATGCATTTTTCATAAAAGGGTGTTCAATACTGGACATAATACTCCCAAATCCAGCCTGACCAATGTGTTGTACAAAGCCAGTATTGCTAAGTGCCTTGGGACATCCTTCCAACTTGAAAGACACTATATAAATTTGTATTTGTAAATGCACCAACTTTCCTTTCCTTTTTATTCCATACTCATATATAAAAAGACTAGAATTCCATGTTATTTTTCTATGGTATATTCTGCTGTATTCTTCCTCCTTAAACACTTATGAATCTGTACCCAACCATTCTGTGAGTTCATATTCCTCTCTGCTCCAACCAAAACATAGTACTTTATTCACCACTTTAAATTTTATTAACTACTTATCGGGCGACTCCACTAACCTGTCATCCACTGTGGTTTTCTGCATTCCACCTAACAGTTTGCTGTGCCAAATTTTTGAATGATTTTAAATCACATTTGGTGTGCTAACTATATGGATCCTGTTTATTCAGCTAAGGCAATCAAATCTTTTTTTTAAAAAAAACACTACTCTAAAACAGTCATGGATAATACTTGTAGTTCAATATACCCTACAACTTTGCACTGTACCTGTCTCAGTCACTACTGATATTATGTGCATTGTTTCATATTTAAATGCTTACACGCCACCCCTTCAATAAGAAGCTACAAATAGTTATGCTCTGGTATCCAAAACATTTCACAATTCATCCAACATGATGATTCCAGCAAGTTAACACACGATCATGTTAGTCTACACAAAAACTGTAAGGTTTTACACACACAGAAAGAATTCAGTGTAAAACAAATCTGAGCATTACATGGTGGCCATTGATATAATAATGATAATCCTTGCATTTTGATATAGTGCCTTCTAGACATCTCAAAACAGTTCACAGAATACACTGTAAAGTGAATTGACTGTATAAATATGGGCAAAACACTGCAGCCAATTGCGCATAGCAGTGTCCCACAAATAGTCATGGACTGAAACGTCTAATTTAGTATTTTGTTTGAGGGATTATTATCAGGTGAGTGGAGTAAGGAAACTTCCCCAAGGTTTCACCCTGCCTGGAATCGAACCCAGGTGTAAGGCAAGTGCTCTAACCACTGATCCACAGGACTCCAATGATTGATACTACTGTATATTAGTACCTGTTACTGTATTTATAACTCTGTTCAATGTGTCATAAATACTCAGTCTGATGACATAGTATTGTCAGTGTAGCAGTCTGCACTCTACAGCGCAGTGACAGGATTCAGGTTTGGATCTAAATAGGAAGTTGGGTTACATTGCATTTTGGATGAATTACTTAAAAGCTTTTATATTAATAGGAACAGCCAATAAGGGAATACATTACCACGCCAGGTTTAAAATGACCTACATTGACAAACCTTTCAAAATTGACATAAGCCTTATAAAATGTTATTTATATTTGCTATATTATGCCTAAACAGCTTATTGATCAGAGTAAGGGCTAATGCTTTTTTACCACTCATTTTGTTCAGTCTGCTAGATGTCTGACACAAATAGAAATCCATCACACTGCATAAGTGTTTATGTTTTTGAAATCAATTACTGAGGTGTGAAATGCTTTCTTACCATGTTTTTTCCTCCCGCTGGAAAGTGAGAGCTTTATCCCCAAACCAGATAGAGTTTCCATGTACATTTGGAAATGTCTCTATTTCTGGAATGAGGTGCACCATCTCATCCCATATGGATGTACTGTACTCTGTTTACCTAATCCTTAAAAGTATTAGTCACAGATTGCCACATAGCTAATGCTAAGGGACCTCAGAGTGTATTATTGAAGTTTAAACAGTTAAACAATATATTATACATAGTATAATAGATTAGGTATTATAATTTATTTTCCTTATACCGTACCTATCTACTGTGGGATCTTCTAACTCAGTGGTTAGAGCACTCGCCTTACAAGCATGAGACCTGTGTTTCGAATCCAGGCAGATAAATTGTTCATTTCAATCCATGACTGTTGTGGGACATTGCTGTGCGCAATTGGCTGCCGCATTTCGCCCACAGATGAGAATCGAACCCAGTTCTCTCGCTTGCAAGTTGAGTGCTCTAACCACTAAGCTACAAGACCACATAAGATTTAAAGACTTCACAGTAAATCTGTCTTTGGATTAGAGATTTGGGTACAACAAACACTTACCTTATAGATTTAATTAAAAACTCGTTCTTATTTTATTCACATGCTACTTTGTACCCACATTAACCCCATTACATACTGTATATAACTTTTTTTTAAAATTATCTTCTTTCACTCTCCCATACCAAATATTTGCATACAGTTAGTGAGGAAATCCACTACAGATTTTGCTCTGGTCTCTTTCCAAAGACCCAGCTAAAAAATTCTCATGGCTGGAAGTCAGGTGAGGACAGATTCAGCCTTGGCTCTAGTGCCTGATTTATAATCAATGAACTTGGCAATGCACACATAAAGAATGACCATGTGCAAAATATTGAGAATTACCTCCACTCAGGGAACTGAGTCAGTACTTTCATGAAAGAGAAGAGTTAGGGAGGAAAGGAGGAGGAAATGGGCAACTTGAATAAACGTGGAGGTTCAAAAAGCATAGGTTGCATAGGTTGATTGCTAAGAGGTTAACCAGCAGTAAGCTTTCCTGATATTTGAGAAAATTATTACTGCAATATGGTATGTGTATATATGTGTCTGTGTGTGTGGGGGGTGGGATATGTTAATATTCTTTGCAAACATGCCTTGCAAGCAAGAGACTTGGGTTCGATTCTAGGCAGGGCGAAACCTCAGGCAAGTTTTCTTACTCCACATGCCGAAGAATAATCCCTCCAAAAAATAATAAAAATGGTAATTTCAATCCATGACTGTTGTGGGACACTGCTGTATGCAATTGGCTGCTGTGTTTTGCCCACAAAAAATACAATAAATTCACTTTACAGTATATTCTATGACGTGCTTTTAGAAGGCTAGAGAATGTGAAAAATGCTCAAAAGCAAGGATTATTATTAATATGCTCAAGAGAATAAACTATGATAGATAGATTATGCAGTGTTTGCAATTTCCCGTGTCCTGTTTATAATGCAGCCCTATACTGCATTATATAAGTCAAGCTACTGATCTTTATACATGAGGTGCATAACATTTCAGTTAACTTGCGCTGATTGCTAAAAATAACTATCTGGTTGCTATAATGGGAAATGCCAGTCTCGAGATACAGTACCACAAGTATTATCTCCAGGTACACATTAGACATGAGCATTTCACACCTCATGGTGACCTTGAACAAATATGCTGCATTCAAAGAAAGCATTCGGACAAAATGGTCGAGTTCAATATCTTAATTCTCTGAACAATCCCTGAATACTTTTACATTATACAAAGAACACTCAATGGCACAGTGGGAAAATAAATCACATTGTGTAGTACTCAGCCATAGACACCAGGAAGAGTTGCTTACCAGGTTCCATCTGTTTATTGAACCAAAGGGAGTCAGAGAACCATTGGGGGAAAGACATCACAATTTCCTCAGGAGGTGGGAAGGGAAGAATTAAGTCATGGTTCCCATACCCATCCACACACCTACCCTCGCAGTGACCTCTTTCAGTCGAATGTGGACGTGTAAATAAGAGAGATAACTTTCTGTCTATCCTCCAATGCCAAGAACAGCCTTTTGGGCCATGGAACCACAGAGCTGACAATGTTTAACTGCTGTGTGCATCGGCTATGATATTTTAGTTTAATATACAAATGTCCCTTCAGGAGTGTGGAAGGGAATGATGGTATACTACACATGATGGTATTCTACACATACCAATTAGCTCAAACTTTGTCACTTACTGGCCAGAATTAAACACAAATGCCTCTTGCGTAGAAGACAGCAACAGCAAAACATGGAAAAATTAAACACTGGGGTGAAGTAATTCATTAACCTGCCCAGGCATCATATCACAGGCTGGAATTTATCTGACATGCACTTGGGCTAAATATAGTATGAACACAGGGACTAAACTCAAAACAGTGCAGTGCAAGATCACAACTCAGAATCTGGATACAAAGCATTGACAGCAACTTCCCTTCAAATTCTCTTATGTATAACATTTCCTGCAAAAATAATTCCCTCCTTCCTCCAAAAAGAATGCAGAAGGCATGTCCAAGAATGGACAAATTTGTTCCAAGGTTTATCTCTAGAATACACCCTTCTCCTACAAATGAACACAAACATACAAAATTGATTTGTTTAGGATCATCGTCCGTTTCTTGAAAACTCAACTCAAATCTACAAAGCGGGAACAGCAAGTCCATTTTCTCTATGATACACGTAGGAGGAGAAAGAAGCTGTACCAGAACAGTATCACAGGCTGGAATTTAGCTTGCATTTAGACTGTACAGTGGAATAAACACAGATTCTGTTGTGCAACTAAAATCCACAAATAGAAAGAAAAGGAAATAATCGACTAATAGGCTGTACCTCAAAGGGGATTTTAAAAGCACTATTGTAGTTATCTAATTTGCAATATCACTTTTATCCATTCCCCCATACCATAGGTACAGATTCCAGCTGATATTTGCACTGTTGCACCATAGACTCAAATCATATCAAACCAAACATTTGAAAGGAGCAAATGAGCTGGTAACCATAATCCACTTCCAGGAGCAGCACAGAATTTCTTAAACCATGTGTTTTAGAACAGGAAACATCCAATTAAATATCAAATTAATCTTTAACAGCTGAAAATGATGGCAAAGTATCAAAGGACATTTACCTTAAAACACTAAAGTGAAGAGAAACAAGACACCCGAGTGTAATTTTCACATGCATGACCCTTGACACCGTCCAAAAACAGAAGGGAATTACTACAGGTGTCCTGGCCAATAATTCTCCAAATAAAATTGGTCATTCACTTCAAAGCTCTTTGAGTGTCACAGTTGCAAAATCTCGACAGGTATAACATTGACAACAATTACCTATGAATTGTTATATCACATGCGAGGATTATTCTTATTATATGCATCAGACAGTTTCTAAAGATTAAATTATTTCCCAGAATTGAGCAAATCTTGATCTAGATCTTGTTTAACACACAATGGTATGCAAGATATGATAGGTACGTAATCAGACATATGCACACACTACAAATGTCTAGAGTATTTCATAGTTAATACTGTAATACTATTGAGCACTTGTGGTGGCACCATACTAAAATGGTTTATGAAATAATAAGAAACAGTAAAACATGTGTTATACATTATACAAGATTTCCCAGCAACAGTGTTATATTGCACAGGTTATAGATCTTTTGCTGTATTTTGCTATTTTAAGTTTGCTAAGGTTTCTCATTTGGATTTTTAACTTCTGTTCCAGCCAGAGGAAAAGGATCCAGGCAGGGTCTCATACTGGTGAACAAGCAAAGACAAACACAGGAAATTTATGTAAGCAGTACTGGGGTGATGAGATTATTTTGCGAAATGAATTAGAATTTCCATTTAATTGTAATACACATCTTGTGTTACACATTGACAGTTTTTCACACCCAGTATGTATATTAAACATCTCTTTTGGGAACCACATACACAAAACATAAGAACATATGAACAGGAGTAGGCCATTCAGCTCCTTGAGCCTGTTCCGCCATTTACTAGATCATAATGATAATAATCCTTCGTTTGATATAGCGCCTTATTATGTCATTAAGATACCTCAAAGCACTTTACTGAAGATATTGTAAAGTGAATAGACCATATGGGCGAAACGCAGCAGCCTATGGCTCACAGCAGTGTCCCACAAACAGTCTTGGAATAAGTGACCCTTGTTTTAGTGAGGGGGAAATCAAAACCCTTTATCATATAAAACACCACAATTAGATCACCCTTCCACCTTCTAAAGGAATACAAGCCAAATTTATAATATACATTGTATTTGACAAGACATGACACTTTTCATGTCTTCGAGATATCTCAAAGCACTTCACAGAATATACTGTAAAGGGAATTGACTGTATACAATAATAATAATCCTTGCATTTGATATAGCGCTTTTCACATTTTATCGACGTCCCAAAACGCTTCACAGAATATACTGTAAAGTGAATTGACTGCATATTTGTGGGCAAAACGCAGCAACCAATTGTGCACAGAAACGACCCACAAATAGTTGTGGATTCAGTGACCAAATAATTTTTTCTTGATGGATTATTATCAGGTGTGTGGTGTAAGGAAAGTTGCCTAAGGTTTTGCCCTGCCTGGAATTGAACCAAGGTGTTTAGTTTATGAGGCGAGTGCTCCCACCACTGAGCTACAGAATTCCACTTTATGTAACTTGTCCTCACATTTTATCCCTTTAAGCCCAGTGCTTGGGACGTCCTCTCGACGTGAAAGGCACTCTATCAATGTAATTTTGTTGTTGCTGTTGTTGTTGGTATCATTCTGGCAAATCTGCTCTGTATCCCTATGGAGGCCAATATATCTTTCCTGAGGTGCAGTTCCCGAAACTAAAACCTAAAAGTACTGTACTCCGAATGGGGTCTGTCTGGTTTTTACAACGATATTATCCTTCCTGCAGATGACATCACCAAGAAGCAGCATGTTGTGGACTCCTGCAACTCAATGGTTAGAGCACTCGCCTTACAAGCATGAGATATGTGTTCGAATCCAGGCAGGTCAGGGCGAAACTTTGGGCAAGTTTCTTTACTCCACATGCCTAATAATAATCCCTGCTCCAAAAAAAACAATAATTGGTCATTTTCAACCCACAACTGGTTGTGGGACACTGCTATGCGCAATTGGCTGCTGTGTTTCGCCCACATATAGTCAATTCACTTTACAGTAT
Source organism: Hydrolagus colliei (assembly GCA_035084275.1). Classification (NCBI taxonomy): domain Eukaryota; kingdom Metazoa; phylum Chordata; class Chondrichthyes; order Chimaeriformes; family Chimaeridae; genus Hydrolagus; species Hydrolagus colliei. The sequence goes on along the minus strand of CM068745.1, from coordinate 43,596,907 downwards.
ATTCTGTGAAGGGCTTTGAGACATTTAGAAGACGTGAAAAGCACTATATCAAATGCAAGGATTATTATTATTATTGATAAGGAAAAGAAGAGAGCCGTGAGGTACCCCATAGATGATTGAGCGGGGGCGGGAAGAGAAACCACTGGGCAAGATGAAGTGGAGGGATTTAGTAAAGTAGGACTTGAACCACGTGTGCGGTCCCACTAAGGTGGATGAGGGAGGAGACGCAGTGGTGGAGGATGACGTGGTTGACGGTGCTGAATGTGGCAGAGAGGTCCAGGAGGACAGGGAGGCAGAACGAGCCCTGGTCACAGAAAGAGAGGACGTTGTTTGTGAATTTGACAAGCAATGTCTCTATTTTGCGAGCAGCGAGAAAACCAGACTGCAGGGATTTGAGGAAGAAGTGGAGGGGAATATATTATGTAATGCATTTTATATTATTTTGCCCAGTAGTGAAGTCATTGTAAAATTTGTGAGCTTTAGAAAAACATGGACTTATGCACAATAGTATCTTTCATATAGCATGAATGTCTTGTAACTACTTCACAAATAAATGGTGAGACTAAATAGGGAAAAGGAAGATTTAAATAAGAGGCTCATGGTTTATGAGAGTTTTAAAGACATGGAGAGATAGACAAGCACCCAATACAATACATGCACTCAAATGGTTTTGTTCACTCTTTGTACATGGACAATTACTTAATGGAACATTTGCCATTTATTAAAATTTTTAATTTGATTATTTGTGTCCCAGTGTCCCGCTTTTCTCCCCCGCTCGGGTCCCGACCTGACTGTTCAGCGCTTTGGGACGTCCTCCCGATGTGAAAGGCACTATACAGTATAAGTGCAATTTTGTTGTTGTTGTTTCTTTCTCGCCATTCCCTTTGAACTGCTTCAATCCAGCTTTCATGCTGCCCACAGCACAGCCCTGCTCAAAGTCGCTAATGAGAATCTAAACATCTGCGATCAGGGCTCCCTCTGCCTTCTTGTCCTCCTCAACCTCTCTGCTGCCTTTGACACTGTTGACCACCCCATCCTCCTACACAGCCTCTTCTCCCAGCTTCACGAACCTGCCCTTCCCTGGTTTGAATTTTACCTCTCCACCTTGTCGCCACTCTCTCCTCCAGCCCCGTCACATGTAATTGACATCATGTCAGACATCATGTCCTGGATGAGAGCTAACTTTCCATAGTTAAATGTCAATAAGACCAAGGCCCTGCTGATTGGTTCATGCCATCACCTCCATACCTCAGACAGACAGCGTCAATCTCCATGGATGCCTCGCCTCACCCCCTCCTAGCCTCCTTCAAGTCTGGCCTCAAGACCATGCCGTCAGTCATCCACTTACCTTCCGTTTCCTCCACCCTCCCTGATCCCAGCCCCAGGAATAATGCAAAGTGGGAGTGGGGAGGGTTGAATTAAAGAGAGGTCAGAGAGGTCAATCTCTCACTTTGAAGAGATGAATTGAAGAGATAAGCAGTAATTCATGACTCCAAGTCACTTACAGATATTTGTGCATCACTAAAAATATTTATACCTATATTATCACATCAAGGGAATGGTTCCTTGGAAGCTAATTATCCTTTGGTGCCGACAAAAAGTTTGAATGGAAAAGTGACATAAATGTTAAGTAAAAATCAGGGAGTTCTTCTCCACTAAAATAGACAAAACCCAACCCTTCAAGTTCCACTACTGTTAAACACTCAAAGATGTTACACCAAATGCAAATTGTTGTTTAAATACTGGTCAATTCTTTGCAACGTAGAAACAAATTTTAAGGCAATGCTATTTTGGCAATAAATGTAGGCTTAGTCTTGAAATATTTAATGCATGCACTGCAAAATTCTGATTAATTAACTAAGATTATGAAAACCTGAATGTTAGTTTTTTCCCCCCACACAATCCAACGCTTCAGTCATGCTAGGTAAATATTTATTTTCGCATCTTTTCAACACCACATTAAGCAGCTAAAATAGCTAAACATCTGGAAGAAAGCTTACTCCCGAATGTTACAACTCCAAATGCAATTAGAGTGTCTCTTATCACACAATTTTGAGGACTACATGTGATTTTTCATTAGTGGGTGATTTAATGAACTGTTGAGTGATGCTTTTGTTTTCTCGCTCACCTTTTGATATGTGGGCAATCATGTTTGGTGGGATATAATTCCAGATGTCAGCCATACTCCATTATGTTACCCAAGTGACTATTCTTGATGTGTGAACAGATTATGCACGTCAGCAGGCTGTTCATCCATTCAACCACGGGGAGTGGTGGTAACGCTCGTCTTGTACACATTATAGCAAGGGCTGCTGCCATACGTAATTATAATTTCTCCCTCCCAAATCTGGTTACGGATGTTCATTGCAGCCTCTGTTATAGTATCCATGACATTATTAACAGGTATCGAACCTGAAACATTGGTTAATTTGAATGGTTATTTTTCACATTACACAGCAATTTTTCCACCTAGCTGCCTTTATTAACGAAATTCAGGGAACGTGCTTGTGCACTAGTTCGGTTGTTAGCACAAGTTACATTGTCGTTTTTCCATGCAAGCTTTTTTTTTGGTCAGCACCTAAACTTTAGTGTTGTGTTTTGTGATATTAATAGTTGTGTGATTTACTGCCATCCATCAACTAAACTATGATTTTGCGGGGTTTAATCCCAGTTGCAGTTAGTCTGTTACAATATCGCTGATGACTCAACTGGTAAAGCCACCATCTACAGTGAAATTATACAATACAATCACAGGAAATTTCAGATTTGATCCTCCTAGATGGAGCAGCAGCGGAGACTAACAAATGTTGAGTGAAAAAAATTGGTATCGATTTGGGGTTTCTGATTACTGCACTCTCAGTAAGACATTGTGTGGATGTAATACATCATCTGGTTCATGGTGCTTCCCCTCCCCACAATCAAATAATAATCCTTGCATTTGATATAGCACTTTTCATGTCTTCCAGATGTTAATCAAATGTGGACCTTTTTTTTGAGGTGCCGGTTATAAGGAAGTTACGGTTGATTGGGTCACAGATAAACGGGCTTTTACTGTAACTTGCTGATACTCCGCTCTTAGGCTCACACCTAGACATTGGAACAAGGTACCATAGGATGGCTAGCATCCAAGGAAACATATTGCCAGCAAGGGTCTTCTCCTTGGTTTTCTGTCAGTGATAAGGAGTTGTTCGGCTTGTGCATGTTTTTGGATGATATTTTCCCCTAGTTTTCCTGGTTCCTTTTTTGCAGACACTCCTGAATAGAATTATGTCTTGGAGTATACACAGTTCGTTTTGTTTTAATAAAAGGAGAAAGTTGCTCCTGTTTCATAAAATCCAGTTCATCATGAAGGTAGGCAAATTCTTATTGGTGAGTTACTGTACTTGTGACAGGAACGTTTTTCCAATGTTTCAGTTGTGAGAGCCACTGATCAGTATGAAGCTAAATCATAAAAATAATCTAATTTTTAGTTCCTGTTTGTTGCTGAGTTACTTGCTGGGTTGGGCTAAGCAACAGAAAGTAAGCCAGAGATCCCAATTGCAATATCTATCTGTTGACTCGGCTGGAAATTGGATGTCAGAGGACAGGATCAGGCTCAGCTGTGATGTCCTATTGTTGGATAGTCTGCCAAGACCCATGTTGAAACATGAAGAATAACTATTCAGGTGAGATACCAGATATCAGTCAACATCTGGAGTATCTTGACTCAGCAAAAATCAATGCATTTTGGAAAGAAGAGGAGCAAATTGCAGTCTTATATATAAAGAATGGTCAGTACCTGTGAGTGAAATGTCAAGAATGGCTAGGGTCTGTGAGTGAAGTGTACATCACAGCACAAATCAGCGCCTTCAAAAGAAGAGTGAAAACAACAACAAATTACATTTGCCTTTTGCGTTGAGAGGACGCCCCAAAGCACGTGAACATATGAAAAATACTTTACCCAATTACTGCAAGGACAAACATTTAATTCATGACAATAACATTTGTGAATATTAATTCATGACAATTAATTCACTCCTGATAATTAATGTACAATACCAAATATAAAATGAAAATATCCCTAGCTTGAATTAAATAATTGAGGCAACCAGGTGCTTTTGGTTGCGAGCACTAAAAATAAACTATAGCCATTCCTGACTACAATTAACAGGTTTATAGCATTATTTCAATTTTTAGTGTACTACTTGCAGTTTCTGCCATGCAGGGTCAAGCATCTTGATAATAATCTTGCTTGTTCTTCCCACCCACGTAACACTCTCAACATTCTCACACTGACTATTTTACTGCAACATGACTGATCGCAGTTTGTTGCTTATGGTCAATTATTCTAGACTAGGCAATAGAAAGAACTCCTGAAGCAGAAGAGCTTGAGGCATAAAGTCCAAACAGGAAAACAAACAGTTGGGTTCTGTTCTCATGTGGAATGTGTGGGACAGGTTGTGGCTTTGTATGAGATTGCAAGATATCATTAAGATAATCCTACCTATGTTGCATACATCAACTTCTGCTAAACCATGAGATTATTTGGCTATATCTTGGATGACATCAAGGATGGAATTGGTGCATCTGTTCAAGGCCTTTCTGACAGTGCTTCTGTCTGCAGATGATATCTGGTGCTGGCAGGCTCACCCGGGGACGTTTGCACTGTTTACACCATCTTAAACACGGGACAATCCAGTGGGACATGATGTGGTGGTGGGTGCCCCCCGGGGGGATCATGGTTCTGCATGGCTCAAGAGAAGATTGGAAGATACAAAGAGAATCAATCACATTTGTTGATTCCTGTTGGTGCCTGGGGCTGTGCTGGAAACCAACTTAGCTTGCAGACTGTCCTGAGGACTGTGCAGAGAAGGGGTTGAAGATCACTCTGGTCATGTTCATCACTTTTTAAGGATAACAAGGTCCACAATTCAAGTCAAGTTTGTGGAATACAAGACCAGTGTTTGTTGCAAACATGGGAAGCAAACAGGGAGGCAGGCCTACAAATCACACTGACCCATCATTAAGCACCCTGCAGTTGTAGGTGGCTTCACAATGGACACCATGTGCCTAATAGGAAGCATGCAGAATTCCTGGTACCTGCCATACCCCTACTGAGGCCTCAAATCCTCATATGATCGATAACAAATGACCAACTAGAGATTATCCTCCAGTGTCCTACTCTTCTTCGTCCTGCCACGACCCCTCCCCCACCTGCTCTTGTCGCTACCTAACCGTAAAGCGCTTTGGGATGTCCTTTCGACGTGAAAGGCACTATATAAATGTAAGGATTGATTGATTGATTGATTGGCAGAGTGTCCTTGGAGCTGAAGTAGCTCCAAGGTGATGTGTTTGGCAATGGAATGTCAGAATCAAGCCTCTGTGGCTGTCTTGAAAAACCAGTTCCTGAGCCAGATGGATCTGCAGTATTCCAGGGCACTGTTAATGATAACACAGCCAGTTTAGGTCATCCACAGGACTTGGAAGAGTAGACCAGTCACTGGTGGCAGGGAATGCTCTGACTCAGCTCCTACTCACTATGCAAGCCAAAACCCTAGCCCGCATGTGTAGGGTTCTCTAACTGGACAAGGAATGGGAAAGCTTGCCAGGCAGTGCAATCATTGGCAAACTATGGTGGTCCTTGTATTTGAAGCACGCTTTAGGTAAGCAGGATGTGCCCATTCAGGGAGAGTGTGCACATTCCATTCCAATAAATACCTATGGAATTTCCATGTACAAATGAGATGCATTGAACTCTGAATTTGGTTTGGATATTCCAAAGCATGGTGACGGGTTTCTGCATGTATCAGTCACCCAGCTGAGCAAAAAAGAAACCAGTTATGCATCATTCTTGATGGGCATTAATAACAAGTAAGGCCTCTCGCTAACTATTGGAGGGCATGTCAGAACTCATGCCTTCTGCAGCTCAGTTTCTGAAACTAATGTAATATTTATTCCCAAAGGAAAAGTCACAAACACATACAAAATTAGTTTTTCTTGACTGGAAGCTTTCCATGAACACCATAAAAACCAATAACACACATGAATAAACAATTACAGAAGCTATGTATATAAATTACAACAGAGTGCTGAAAGTTCTCCCTTTAACCATACAATTGGTCTCGCAGCTCTTTGTATATCTCGGAGTGCAACTTTGCATATGCTTTTGGTATAGTAATAAATTATTAATAAAGCAAGAACATTATCAGTGACAATGCTGGAGGATTCTATTTCCATGCCAATGAGGTGTGTGATGATATCAATTGCAGTAGCTGAGAAACTCTGTAAAAGCATGTCCAATTCCTACCAAATCACATGCACAAATAAGCAGCTTTTAAAAAAAACAATCTCACAATTGTCTAATACAAAACATTCTTCCAGAGATTTAAAAACATCATTTTAAATAACTGATGGATTTAAAAAGGACATTTTTCTTGGGTGCATGTGCACGCTGACAAAAAAAGCAATAAAGTATTGATGAGCAAACAAAGCATAGCATACACATTTATTTGTGAAATGTGGTCATGCTAGTACTCTTCATGTGCAGATTCAAACATTGTCCTTTTCTGCTGTAATGTTCATCTACCCTTTCAGAACATTCATGTGTGTCTTTCATGTATGTTATCACCATAGCATGGCTTGTTTATTAGGTTATAGAGGAAAACCCATGTATTGCTCTTAAATTGGGTAGAGTTCGATCCTATTTGTTATTAGAGTGTGTAAAGCATTAGAGATCTCGCTGTTTGCCAGGATCACGTAGATAAGCTGGGTGAGGCAAAACAAGGAACCTAGTATTAGGACGGAGTTTCTCACTGCAGCCATCTGCAGATTTTGTGTGGCCACAGCAGTCTCCTGGCCCAGGGCAGCTCATGCCAGTCCTCGTAGTTTGAGCACTGTTGGGCCTGCTGCTGTAGAGCGGGCAGCCAGACAAAACAACAGTTTGCAGATGATATATAGTGCCTTTCACGTCAAGACAATGTTTTAAAGCACTGGGAGAGGCCCAGCAGCTCCCAGGAAGAGTCGTAGGGTGGGTGGGCATGTGCCTCTCTCCCTCTCACTCTCTCTCCCAGCTCACCAGCTGGATCGAGAAGGGCAAAAGTAATGTATGCAGGTTAAAAGTGGCATTGTGCCCACCAATAAATGTTACAAGAATATGTGTATTTTAAGCAGAAGCCTAAAGACTGTACAATTTCATTTCTAGTATGTTGACCATAACCATGGTGAAAATAAAAGATGGGTTTTTCCAGAGTTTTTGAGCTACTAGGAGGAAAAAAGTCAATGGGATTTTGGAAGAGTTTCAGAGGTCAATATTTATTTCAAGTAAAATATATATTTTACTAAATTAAAAAATCCCATGATGGCTAATATGGACTATTATTATTGTTATTGTAGCACTAACATTGACATCTGGAAAAAAGCATCGCAGTAGCGAACTGTGAGATTGAGGTAACATGAAATGTTAAATCAATGCAGTGTACAACAATGTGACAGAATGCAATCCTGGGTAATACAAGTTAGCAATCTAAATAGGTCATCAAGGCAAAGCGAGGAATCTAAGCACTGCCCTATATGGGAGTGAGAGAAATCCACTTCAAACATTAATGTACACCTTCTGGTATCAGGTTACACATTAGACACTGTGCAAGTAGTAACATGGTAACTTCGCATTGACAGAAAATACTTCCCTCCCCAATTTCTAATCCACCAGTTTCTAATCAGGGCAAGTGTGCAACCAGCTCTCTGCTGGCTCATGCTACGTTGTGGCATAATTCAAATAACTGTGATTCATGGTACATGGTCAGAAATGACCATGTTTATCCCAAAGTGATTTGCATGAAGCAATAACAAATCAACAATAGTTCAAACAAAAATATTATAAGTGAACAGCACTGGTAGGACAAGAATGCTTCACTGGTTAACATTGAGTGAAAATTGCATTGAGAACAACAACTTGCAATTATATAGCATCCTTCACATCGGGTAGAGTCCTGGAGCGCCTGATGGTGTCTGATCCTGAGCCAGGGTGGGAGGGAGGGGGGAGATGACAGTAAGCACAATCAAAAAGGGCGTACTCTGGGTGGGATTTGAAAGTGGGGAGGGAAGGGGCAACTTGGAGGGATTGAGGGAGAGAATTCCAAAGTTTTGGGGTGTAATGCTTGAAGGCATGACCAACGATGGTAGAGTGGAGGAATGGGGGACAAAGAGGCTGGAACCAGCTGAAGTGGAGGCAACGTGAGGGGGAGTAGGCTAAGCAAATCGGATAGATAGAGAGAAGTGAGGACATGATGGGATTTGAAAACGAGTGAGAAGATCTTGAAATCAATCTCAACAGTGATTGGGAGGCATTGGAACCTGGCAATGATTTGTGTGATGAGCATACAGAGTTTCGTGTGGGCGAGAATCCAGGTAGCAGAGTTTTTATTTAATTGTATTTTGTGCATGTTGGAGCTGGGGAGACCAGCAGAAGGGCATTGGATTAGTCCAGTCAGGAAGCGATAAAGGTGTGGACAAGGGTTTTCCTGCTGCGTTGGTTGTAAAGCACAAAATTAAAACTGAAACTGAAAATAGTTAATGTTCATGCCAATGTTTACTTTGAATAGTAAACCTTAGGAACAGTAAACCTTAGCAGGAAGTGCTGATTCTTTCAAACACAGATTAGATAGTTTTCTTTTAGGAAATAACATTATGGGATATTGTACACTGGTAGTTTGGGACATATGTGCATGAAACTGCCAGGAAGGTGGAAGGCAAACTAGATGGGCCTTGGTCTTTTTTCATCTACAGTAACAACTTAGATTTATATCGCTCCCTCCACACCAGACTGCGTCTCAGAGCATTAGCATCTAGCATGTTTTGTTCATAAAGTTACAGAAAAAATACTATGAGTGTCTTCAGCAATTAACTCAAGGGTTCTAATGGAGAAAAATACAGATCCCTGTATATGATTTAAGAATATTTTATCCACATGTTGAAGCGGTAGATGATGACTCTAAAGAGGACGAAAGCACTCGTCGTTCTCCACATTGAGTGTTTCAATGACAACTTATATAGCAGCATACAGTAATCTATTTTACTTTGAACAAAAGTTTTTGCTAGTTATTTTATAAGTTCTGCACAAAGTGCGGAAATCATTTTGCAGCTTGACACAGCTGGTTAGCAAACCTTTGGTACAATACATTTCTCCATAGGAAATATCTTGCAATGGCCAGGGCAAGACTGTACTATCAACCATTGGAAAGCACAACTTTGGATGCCAATCAACATTGAAATCATTTGCTCATAAGTGATTTTAAGTGATTTAAGTGATAAGTTTAAGTGATTCAACTTCACCCACTCACAATCCTTAGGCCATTTTCCAGACACATAGTGGAGTATAGGAAGCTCATAGAGAATACAAAGCATGGTACAAATACCCACACGACTACCTGAAAACAGGTGATTCCAAGACATCATCCATAATTAAAACCAAGGGATCCAGACCTCTGAAATTCTCCTTCCTTACTCCGAACCTTGGGCAGAATCTTCAAACAAATGAATCTGACAATATGAGATGTCCCCAATAGACTGCTGGGGAACTACGAGGCCCACATCTGATGAGCACAAACCCACAGTAAACCAACAGTCTATGCAAATCAACTGTGTGGTGGGAGGAGTGTTCTTTCATGGTTGCCATCTATCTACAAAATTCAGAATCTTTTTGTGAATAGATCGTTAAAAATGAATCCTGCTGCTTCGTAAATTATGACGTCTCTTAGACATTTCCAGAGATGTCATAAAAAACATCAAGCTATGCTATATGGTTACGTGATCACAAGTGATCTTGTGAGGTGGGAATCTCCCATCTGAGGCACAATGCTGGCTTTTGATTATCCCTTTAAAAAACATCCTTAAAAATGAGGAAGAGAGAGAAAGAGGAGTGAAAATATATCCAGCGAAGGACCGGAAATCAGAAAAGGCCAAGCAAAATATCATTGAAGCACAAGACTCTGCTCTTCACTAACATGTCAGGAGTTTTTATAAACTGTATTGCTAATTTCAGTGCTTCTTTTGACCCAAATTCAGAAAAAAAAGTGACCTGAAAATGTCACACCTTACATGTAACCTTAAAACTAGGCACAAAAGTTTCAGACAATCAGTTCTCAGTGATAGCACACTCTGATGAATATCTTCAATGACTTGCATTACTTGGTCCTACAGTACTTATCTATTTTCATTACCTTTGTGTGATTCAGGTAATGAAGAGGAGAATGAGGACCAAATACTGTACAACATGCAAACTTAGATAAGAAAATATTTCTCCTTGCCAGACTCCACTGGCTCCCTATCCCCGAGAGGATCAACTTCAAGATCCTCACCCTTGTTTTCAAATCCCTCCACTCCTCTGCACCCCACTACCTCTCTGACCTCCTCTCTCCTCAAACCAGCTTCCATTGCTTTCGCTCCACCAGGTCTGGCCTACTCTATGTCCCCCGAATCCTCCGTTCTACCCTCGGCGGCCGGGCCTTCAGCCACTATGCCCTGAGGCTCTGGAATTCCCTTCCTCACTACCTTCATCTTGCCCCCTCCTTTCTCAGTTTCAGGTCCCATCTGAAGACCTTTCTCTTCGACCGCGCCTTTGGTCACCTTTCTACCCCTGCCCCTGGCTCAGTCCCGGGATCCGCTATTGTGAAGCGCTCTGAGATGCCGTCCGGTGTGGAGGGCGCTATATAAATCTAAGTTGTTGTTGTTGTATTTCTTCCAACCACTACCACGAAGGTCGTGCATATATGGATCAGACTCCAAAATGTTGATTAACTCGTGGATAAATGTCTTAAGTTCTTGTTAGGAATAGAATAGCATGTAATAGAAATAAACACCAGCCTGGCTCAGCTGGTAGCATTCTCATCTCAGAGACAGAAGGTTCTGGATTGAAGCCCCAAATTGGGATTTTGAGCTCGCAGTATAAAATGACACTCCAATACAGTGCTTGGCATGAGCTCTGCATTGTTGGAGGTGCCTTCATACTGAGACATTAAACTGCCTACCAATCTAGGTAACTGACACTAATCTACCTATTCAGGTGAATAGTGAAGATTCCATTGCATGATTCAACAACTTGAGAGAGTTCCTCATGGTATCCTGGACAACAATCCCCCAGATAAAATTGCTCACTTATTTCACAGCGGTTTGTGGGAAATTTGAGTATGCAAATTTGCTGCCACATTCAGTTAGAAACTGCAGAATCACTATACTTTTAGTAAATGTGGGGTCCTGTAGCTCAGTGGTTAGAGCACTCACCCTACAAGTGAAAGACCTGGATTCAATTCCAGGCAGGGCGAAACCTTGGGCAAGTTTCCTTACTCCAGACGGCTGATAATAATCCCTCAAAAACAAATTGGTTAATTCAATCCACGACTTTATGTGGGACACTACTGTGCACAATTGGCTGCCGTGTGTCGCCCACAAAATATACAGTCAATTCACATTATACATTATAATATAGTCTATGATCAAGCAATGATTTGGATTTGTTGCCAAACATGCAAAGCGGCTGCAGGGAGGGAGGGCTCTGTCCTACAGCATCCTGAAAGCGGAGTCTGTTCCCACAGCAGGCTATTTGCCAAGGTCTCTTTTATGATGACCTGATTAACTGAATAAACCTGGTATGCGGAATTGGACTTGGAACCTAGCGAGTATCAAGGTGGCTGACACGTCACAAACTTCCCATCATCCTGAAGGCAGATGCCAGATAGGTGATGAGGAAACTGGAGGCTTGGGATTACAGCTACTAGAAAGCATGACCTGGAGTCCGAGTTTGTGAACACACGTTTGTACATCCAGCACTTTGAATCCACATTGATCGGCTTGGAGAGGCAAGCAACTACTGCTTAAACTCCACACCTCCAACTGATCTAACCATTGTTGAATGGGAAGAGATGTGTGCCTAGGTATAGATAGGAAACTGTGGGCAATGCTCTTATGCCTGGCGTAATTGATGGTACTCTGACTTCTGAGTCAGAAACTTGTGGGTTCTAGCCTGATGGTGTGACATTGAATTCCTTTAGGCTAACGGCAGTGCTGGAGTGGGGAGACTACATTGTCAAAGGTGTTTTCCTTTGGATGAGATGTTAAACCAAGGTTCCATCTGTCTCTTCCAGTGGATGGTAAAGATCCCATGACACTATTTGAAAAGCAAAGGGAGTCTCTATCGGTGTCCCCTAAATGAATTTTTAAATTCCCTTTGTCGTTATTTGTGAAGGTGCAAAAGTTGGCAATTCCCAATAGGGCAAAGTTTTCAGCAAATTTCCTTACTCTACACGTCTCTGTTTACCTAGCAGGAAGTAGGAACCGATTTTTAGTTGTTGGCGGATCAATTTTCCAGTGGTAAAATAATTCCTTAAAAAATAGATATATTAATAATATTGGACACTTGAATCCACAATTGTGTGTGGGCACTGCTGTGCGGAATATATCAGACACCCAGTTGACCAAAAGCAAAAACACTTTAACTCTGATAATTACGGGTTGCTATACTTTGAAGGAAAAAGATTAGGGAGGGGGATTGTAGGCTGAAAAATAAACTACTCTATGGATTGGAGAAGCAGAAGGATCTTGAAATATAAATACCTGTACATAAATCACTTTCAATGGTTTATTTTCAGCTCCTCCTAGTGATGCCCACGGATGGAATTTCCTAACTTATAATAGCCCAAGGAACATTGTATTTGATGGAGGTAACCAACTCCATCAATATTTAATTATAATCCTAAATAATCCTTGCATTTGATATATTGCCTTATCTAGATGTCTTCTTCTAGGGTCAAGGAAAGCCTCTCCCTTGCTTCCCTAGGAACTCAGATCTGTAAAGGAGGACTGTTTGAACACAGTTCTTCTATGTTACAAGCTGGACCTGCATTGGGATCTTGCTGTCCTTGAAGAGGGATGAGCATGACCAGAGTGCCCTTCATCTCTTCTCAACGCAGTCCTTCAGGACAGTGTCTCGGCTGAAATTGATATCCACCACAAACCTGAGGCACCAATAAAAAATAATAGGGACAATCAATTCTGCCGATGTTTCCCTTGGACTGTGCAGAACCATGATTCTGCACTTCAGGCACCTACCACCAGGTCCCAACTGTTGGCCCAGTTTCAAGATATTGAAAAGTAAAAAACCAACAGGGTTTTGAGAAGTCACCATCTATATGTTGCCAGCAAATTTCACTATCTATTCATTTGTTCATTTTGTTGAAACACCATGATATCAGGAGGCAAGGGAGAAAATTGTCAACTGAAATATATCAAAGTGAATTCACTTTTGAAGACACTGTATTGTTTTTGAACTTTCAGAAAACAGATTGATCACTTGTTAAATTTCAGAATAAAACTATTCTGCTAAATTATTGAATCCAGTTCACTGATTTTCATATCTCACAAAGTTTAACTGCTTATTTACTCCTCCATTTTTTTCTGCAATTCTGCATCCCTAACATCAAACTTTATGCGAAAATGACCCATAACTGAGTAAGCAGTTAATTCAAACAACACAGACTATTTATCATGCTAGGAAGGAAATACCAATACCAACCCGTGAACAAAATAATGTCTGTCTGCAAAGTAATTTACATACAATGACCGCCTGAAAAGTGATTTACATCTCACACTGACTTTCGATACTAACAACAAAAACAAATTACACTTGTATGGCGCCTTTCAAGTCAGGAGGACGTCCTAGCACTTACTGATTTAAAGTACTTGACACACAATTGATTCACAGTGAATTTTGGTTGCTCAAATTTATGGCACGTAATGCTTTTGTTGATGTATAAATCTCTCTGTCCTACTCTATCAATGTAAATTTGTTGTTTGTTATTGTTGCTTTTACATTACTCAAAATTGATGATCCCTCGTGAAGTTTTGAAATGTTGCTATAACTAGAACTAGAAAATAATGGATACATTGGTGGAATTAACAAGCAACAATCTTATTGAAGGATGCAGATGATATCTGACGGAAATTTGTAATTAGATGTTTGGCAAAAGAGGAAGAATATGTTCCAATAACAAGTATTCTCATTGTGCCCCTCATGCAGTTTGACCGTGGCGGACCCTGACGGAGAGGTGGGGAGGTGGCAGAAGCCACAGTTGAAGGGGAAGATCTTCAGGCGTGACCCGGAGATGGGGAAGGAGGGATAGAGGAAGAGTGTTCCAGAGTTTCAAGGTGTAGTAGCTGAAAGTGCAGCTGCCAATTGTGGTACAGAGCACCAGGGACATACAGAAGGCTGCAGCCAGTTGAGCAGAGAGAGCGGGTAGTGGAGGAAGCAGGTCGGGAGAGGTAGGGAAGTGCCAGGGCCTGAAGGGATTTGAAAACAAGTGTGAGGATCATTAAATCGTTCAGTTAGGTGCAAGCGAGTCAGTGGAGCCTGACTGGAAGTAGTGTGATGGGGTACAGAGTTAAGATCCAGCCCCTTGTTTCTATTACTGTCAATTGCTTCAAAATGTTTAATTTAAGACATTATTTTATAATGTAACATTACTTTTTATTACAAATTTTCACAATAATTTCAATGGAGCAAGATGACTGCAGCTATTACTTTTTCTCTTCACTGCAGTGCCATGAGCACATTTTAAATATGTTTTTATTAGGAAATGCACTCATGCAAGTTTATGCAAGTTAAATCTAACAATTAGGATAAATCTGGCATGTTGCACAACACTAATCTGTGAGAACTAGTAATGTACAGGTTTTGACTTGTATATAATAATAATGTGAAATATTGCTACAAGTATTCAATTTTAATCCATCAATATGGGATTCTGGTTTGCAAATATATCCCGAAGAACTCTGCCAAATAAAATATGAAAGATCTGTAACTTGCAAAGTATTAAAGACAAGCTGAATTACAGAGCCCTTTGCCCTTTTAATTTAACTAAAGCATGTGTGCAGCTCACTGTGACCCATCTCTTTAAACACTATGGACCAACATATCTCGGTAGAATTTGAAGCTTGAATTCCCAGTCCTGTGAGTGGTTGTCAATCATTCAGTTTTAATTCTTTTGTGTCAAAATCGTGGAGGCAACAAAAGTATTGATCTCACATAAAATAAAACCATAGGCACTTGCATGGCAGCATTTCCAGTTTATCAATATACAGGTTAAAAAAAAACACATTAATGAAATACGAATTGTAAACAAAATACAAAGTACTATATTTTGACCTCAATGCTGGTTTCAAAATCAATTGAAAGTAACATCTTATGCGATTTAACAACAAATATTTAAAAGGTGCCTTTTTATATAATGGTATTCTTAAGTAATCCGTTTTTAACAAATTATTAGATGTCCTACAAAATACACAACTGCTACACTCTAAACAAACTCTGTGAAGCACAGAGATACATTCTCTCCATCAAAAGCTGCTACATCAAATGCAATTTTTATTTTTATTTTTTTTAAAGTTAATAATAATCCTTGCATTTGATATAGCGCTTTTTACATCTTCTGGACGTTTCAAAGAGCTTCACGGAATATACTGTAAAGTTTAAATGTTAATAAAAAAAACAAAAGTATCAAACACAATTGTAAATACTCCTGAAATAGAATCAGAGGGTTTTTTTGTGACATGAGTAGCCTCTATATCCACCACACATCCACACACACACACACACATCAGATAAAACAGGAGTCACCAACACAACACAAACCTCAAACAGGAAAGCATTTTCTTTCCTACAATCACAGCAGTGAAATGCAAATAACCACAGGCAATTCTAACCCCCTATTTACCAGTAAATACCACATCATAATATTATTGAAGAGGCTGATGAAAATGGGGAGAGAATTAAGAGAGAGAACCACACAAACACACTTTACACATACGATATTCTATACTTGCTGAATGTGGGAACATGGGCAACAAATTGCACCTCACTTTGCTCAAACCCTTGCTTTGCATTACTATATTTTTTTGCGGGGGGGGGGGGGGGGGAGTAATAATAACACGTTGACAAGCAGTAACACTGATTCAATTGCAAATAAAATAGAAATTGTCCACATTAGAAACGTAGCACAGCGACATTTGCACTCTAACCCATTCGGGGAGAGGTGGGTGGGGGGGAAAGAGATGAGAGGGAGAGGGGAGGGAAGGAAGGAGAGGGGGGAGGGAGGGAAGGAAGGAGAGGGGAGAGGGAGGGAAGGAAAGAGGGAAGAAGAGAGAAGAGGGAGGGGAGATGGAGGAGAGGGAGGAGGAGAGGGGGAGGAAGAAAAGGAGGAGACGGAGTCAGAACCCTGGCTGCTGTGGTGCAAATACACTGTGGCCAGGCCTGAAACCATCACAATCAAACCAAGTCCCTCTCCCCCTCCATCCTCACCTCCACCTCCCTTCCACCTCTCCTCCCTCCCTCCCTCACCCACACCTCCATCTCCCTTCCACCTCTCCTCCCTCCCCCATCCACACCTCCTCCCTCTCCCCCTCCATCCTCACCCCCACTTCCATCTCCCTTCCGACCTCCCCTACCTCTCTTTAACACCCACCCACACCTTCCTCTCTCCCACCTCCCCTCCCTCTCTCCCACCCACACCTCCCACCTCCCTCTCTCAGCTCCACCTCCCTCCCCTCCCTCCCTCTCTCTCTCTCACCCCCACCTCCCCCCCCCCTCCCTCTCTCACCCCCACCTCCCTCCCTCCCTCCCTCACCCCCACCTCCCTCCCCTCCCTCTCTCACCCCCACCTCCCTCCCTCCCTCCCTCTCTCACCTCCCCCCCCCCACCTCCCTCCCCTCCCTCCCCCCCCCCCCCCCACCCCCTCCCTCCCTCTCTCACCCCCCCCTCCCTCCCCTCCCTCCCTCACCTCCACCTCCCTCCCCTCTCTCTCTCACCTCCACCTCCCCCCCCCTCCCTCCCTCCCTCTCTCTCTCACCTCCACCTCCCCCCCCCCTCCCTCTCTCACCCCCACCTCCCTCCCTCCCTCCCTCACCCCCACCTCCCTCCCTCTCTCTCTCACCTCCACCTCCCTCCCTCTCTCTCTCTCACCCTCCCCCCCCCCCAGCCCAGATACTCACTATCAGGACGGAGCTCCTGACCACCTCTGAGACGCTCTGCCTGAGCTCGGCCGCGGTGCCGGGTTTGCCCAGACCCCGGGTGAACCTCCGCGTTTCCTGGACCTGATGCTGAGCCATGGCCGTGACGCTCCCCACATAACCCCAGCCACAGACCCGCTGCTGCCGCGCTCTCCCGGGCAAGGCTCTGCGGGGCAGGGGAGGGCAGGGCAGGGCACACACACACACACAGCCTCAGGCTGGCTTCACATGCTCCTGTGTGTGTGTGTGTGTCTCTCTCTCTCTCTCTCGCTCTCTTCTTCCCTTTAAATATTAATCATGTCTTCTCCAGCCAGTGTCGCCTTGAGGAGGGAGGAGGAGGAGGGAGGTGAGGGGAGGAGAGGAGGAGGGGGGGGAGCAGGAGGAGGAGGAGGGGGGAGGTGAGGGGAGGAGGAAGGAGGTGAGGGGAGGAGGAGGAGTGAGGGGAGGAGAAGGAGGAGGAGGGGGGAGGTGGAGGGAGGGAGGTGAGGGGAGGAGGAGGAGTGAGGGGAGGAGAAGGAGGAGGAGGGGGGAGGTGAGGGGAGGAGGAGGGAGGTGAGGGGAGGAGGAGGAGTGAGGGGAGGAGAAGGAGGAGGAGGGGGGAGGTGAGGGGAGGGAGGGAGGTGAGGGGAGGAGGAGGAGTGAGGGGAGGAGAAGGAGGAGGAGGGGGGAGGTGAGGGGAGGGAGGTGAGGGGAGGAGGAGGAGTGAGGGGAGGAGAAGGAGGAGGAGGGGGGAGGTGAGGGGAGGGAGGGAGGTGAGGGGAGGAGGAGGAGTGAGGGGAGGAGAAGGAGGAGGAGGGGGGAGGTGAGGGGAGGAGGAAGGAGGTGAGGGGAGGAGGAGGGAGGTGAGGTGAGGGGAGGAGGAAGGAGGGGAGGTGAGGGGAGGAGTAAGGAGGTGAGGGGAGGTGAGGGGAGGAGGAGGGAGGAGGGGAGCAGAAGGAGGAGGGAGGTGAGCAGGAGGAGGAGGAAGAGGTGAGGAGGAGGGGGGTGAGGGGAGCAGGAGGGAGGTGAGGGGAGGAGGAGGAGGAGGGAGGGGAGCAGGAGGAGGAGGGAAGTGAGGGGAGGAGGAGGGAGGTGAGGGGAGGAGGGAGGGGAGGAGGAGGAGGGAGGTGGAGGGAGGGGAGGAGGAGGAGGGAGGTGAGGGGAGGAGAGGAGGAGGGAGGTGAGGGGAGGAGGGAGGTGAGGAGGAGGAGGAGGAGGAAGGTGAGGGGAGGAGGGAGGTGAGGGAGGAGAAGGAGGAGGAGGGAGGT
The DNA here is from genome assembly GCA_035084275.1 of Hydrolagus colliei. Classification (NCBI taxonomy): domain Eukaryota; kingdom Metazoa; phylum Chordata; class Chondrichthyes; order Chimaeriformes; family Chimaeridae; genus Hydrolagus; species Hydrolagus colliei. Next base: position 43,578,629 of record CM068745.1, on the reverse strand, counting down.
GAGGAGGAGGAGGAGGAAGGTGAGGGGAGCAGGAGGGAGGTGAGGGGAGGAGGAAGGAGGTGAGGGGAGGTGAGGGGAGGAGGAGGAGGAGGAGGGAGGTGAGGAGGAGGAGGAGGAAGGTGAGGGGAGCAGGAGGGAGGTGAGGGGAGGAGGAGGGAGGTGAGGGGAGGATGGAGGTGAGGAGGAGGAGGAGGAGGAGGAAGGTGAGGGGAGGAGGAGGAAGGGGAAACCTGTGCCACTGAAATAGGCTGCAGACTAGCGAGCGCCAGGTGCACGGGAACAACAGTGAACTAAGCAAACCCTGGCAGAGCTGCTGCTGCTGTGGCCGGTGTTGTGGACAGAGAGGAGCAGAGCCAGAGCTGCAGCCTCTCTCACTGAGCTGTGAACCGCCCCCCTCGCCAGGCTGGCCATTAATTGACTGTGCAGACAGCCACAGACACACCAGCTGAGAATGACACCAACCAGGACTACACACTGCACTACACTTGGCAACTACAGTCTTAATGCTGAACCCCACCGTGTCTTCCCTCACACCGCAGGCCGAGCGATCACATACATCACCCGGGAGATCTCGGGAAATTATCTGGGTTTGTATTCCACCCGAGTGCAGAACTATTCCCTTCTATTCCCCATTTTTCCTCGTCTTTATTTCTAACTTCTTCTTAAATCAATCAATCAATCAAAACGTGCATTTATATAGCGCCTTTCACGTCGAGAGGACGTCCCAAGGCGCTGTACAGTCAGGTAGGGACAAGAGCAGGGGGGGGGGGGGGGTCGGTGCAGGATGAAGAGAAGAAAATTGACTACTGTATATTTGTGGGTGAAACGCAGCAGCTATACTGTCTGCTTCAGCCAACACACAGGGCAGCGAATTCCACCTGTGCTGCCTAGATGCCTTTTGCCCATAATCAAAACATTGAATATCAAAAGGGCATACTGTAGATATTTTGCAAAAGATACAATATTTAAGAATTGGATTCAGGATTATGAGGATGTTGTTTAAATTAAAGATGAATTCACACAAAACGAGATGAATGGTGCAGATCTGGAAAAAATATATAATGAAACATATATAATGTACTGTAGGAGTAAACAAGACGATTTGATTTCACCTAGAAAAGCAGAACTACAGCCTATGTTACAGCCTCAAATAAGAGCAGATATAACATTTTATCCCACAGAACAGTGAATATTGCTGCAATTGATTAACTCCTTCAATAAGAACTGAATACATTTCTGCTTGAGAATAGTATTGAAGGATACTGTGGTAGGCAGAGTTTTGGACTGTGGAAGGAACGTAGATGTGGAGTCCTGTGAGATCAGTGGTTAGAGCACTCGCCTTACAGCGAGAGACCTGAGTTCAATCCCAGGCAGGGCTCCTCCATCAATGCAGCACGCCCACCAACCCTGCATTGGAATGTTAGTAGAAACTGTATCAGTTGCAAGTTTTGATGTGGGCTTGAACCCACAACCTTCTGACTCCGAGGTGAGAGTGATGCCAGGTTGACAAACAGATCATAAACCATGTATACGTCTTTCAGAACTGGAGAAATGCCCAAATATAATCTCTACTTTTAGTAAAAATCTTACTTTTCAGTAACATTGATTTTGCATCACTGAAGTTATATAACTGAACTCAGTAAACCGCAAATCTTCTTTATACAGTAACCCTGCTGCTCTCAATAGGACTGGAACAAAGAGTAAACACATCACATTTCTAAATGTTTGTTTGTGTTGGATACTCTTTTAAGAGTAAATTGACAATTAACAAAAGGGCCAATAAGAAGGATAGGAAGTACAAAGGAACACTGGGAGTAGGATAAAGTGTGTGGTTTGCAGTGGTGGATTTAGAGTGTTTGGATTGACAAATAAAGAAGCTGCCAACACACCACTGATTTCCATTGAGTTATACTATATGTTCATCATAGAAATGCAGAAACTCACTGAAATGGACAAAACCCCCATAGTGGCCCAACTAAATATTTTAATCGTTATAAGAACAAATATGTTATGTCATATTATATACCACCCATTAACCCAAATCTAGATTATTCTACAGTTTTCTATCTATCATTTTATTCAATTGAATTATACACTTTTTCCTTTATTGAAATTGCTCTTCATTTTTTCTACCCATACTGAGAATAGAGCAGCAGATATAAAACATAACCCCCCAAATGTCCTTGGTATTTATACTATTTATTCCTGATTTTAACAGTCCTTACACTATTGGTCTTTCACTCTGATCATTCAACTCTTTGGGATGGAAGCCAACTGGCACTTTAAATTACAACCTTTAAATTACAACCTTTTGTCCACCTCTTCATTTGCTCAGAATTTTGAATCTATATTACAAGCAACTCAATGTCATGATAACAACAAGAGGTTAGTTGGGAGTTAAAACCTACGGAAATGAAAATATAGCCAGAAAATGGCAAAAATTGTTCACTATAAGCTTCAAAAAGTTGCTTTATCTGAATATGTGTGTTTTCTATCCCAGCTATTACTAACATGGGTTTGAATCAAATTGTGGCCCTCATTCGGAATTATAACTGCTTACTATGTCTCTGTGCTTCTGTTATCTTTATGTCCACATTTCATTTTTGCGTTTGTTCAACAACGTTCGTTTACAAAATAACAGGTCTTTGTATTCAGATGCATTACATCAGACAGCCTTGTTACACTGCAGTAGGAAATAGCTGACATACCACATTAAGTAACATTAATTGTTCTTTTGTATTATTGCAATAAATTAGTGTAGGAAAATACTTGTACCCTAAGTTAAAGGCATGAAACAAGTGAACCAAGTAAAACATGTGCAAGTCATTTTCTCTTTCTCTTACAATGAAAAATATAGTCTGCATTTTATTACCAATCCAACGTTAAGCATGAATTCAACCACTTTTTCTTTGTAAAATACACAAACTATTTCTTATGAAATGAGAAAATATCCCAAATTAATATGCATCAAAGCAAATTTTGAAATGTTTGACATGTTTTTAATCATGTTAATGTTTGCATATATGAAGGTAGCTGTTGGTGATATTGCAGTATTTTTCAATTCAAGAAAAAGTTTGCCTTTTATGCTGTAAAAAATGAAAATAGTTCCATTGTAAACTCCAAAGTAGCCTTTTAACTAATAATATATAATTCAAAAGTTACAAAATGTTCTTGATATAAATGTAACTAGCTTTAGTATTTTCAACAACAGAGCTAACATGTTACTTGTTATACATTGAAGAGCTGTTGTTGTCCTTGAAATCAAAAACAATTCATTTTATGTGCCTCTCTGTTAATGGCTGGGATGCAACTGATCTTAAATCAGTGCTTCTTTTGAATTTTATTGTTTGAGTTACATTTGGAGTGTATGTGAGATATGTTTTGTTACATGCCCATTGTGGTTGGATGGCCTGTCAATACTTTACTCTCTAGGGGCTATTATGTCCTTTGCCAAATGAGATCAGTTAACTCCGCACAGACCACAAAATGAACCAGGGTTTTGTGCCTTCCCGGTTTGTGCTGGATATGGGTTCAATTTATTTTAATGGGCTTTACAACTACAACAACTTGCATTTATATAGCATCCTCCACACCAAGCGGTGTCTCAAATGGGCTTTACCAGTTGAGTTATTCACGGAGGCTAGGTTTGCATGTTATAAGTATAGCAGGGATTTTACAATTTGTAACTATTCACATTGTGGGAGAAATTTTTGGATTCAGTGGCAAAAACAAACATTTTTTTCTAATACTGTACTAAATTGTGTTGCCAAGCACAAGCCTTATTAAAAATGTGCCCTGTACCCTTACAGGAACTCAATTAATAGAAAAATGGTTACCCCACAGAACTATCCAGATAAAAACCATCGAGCTCCTTAGAACCATGGATATATCTATCTTAAAATGTATTTGATGAGTCAAATTGCTCAACTCTTGGTTTACAGCATTCCAACTTTGTTTTATCAGGTACAACAACAACAAAATTACATTTATAGAGTGCCTTTCATGTCGGGAAGTATAACTCCTCAGAGCCAAGTCCACCCTAGGGAAGCCAAAGCACAATATACAGTGTATGCTTATTTTATTGAATTTGAAAGGGCGACTAGCTGAGTGGATTAATCAGGAACCTATCATTCTCAAAATCAGTGCCAATCCAGCTGAGCTTCCCGCAATTCCTTCTGCTCTTAATAAAAATATGAATACTTATATTTTTACATGAAATATAACACAGAACATTTATTTATGTAACTAGCATTACAGTTTGTAGATGAACAGTATCGGTTGTAATCCAACCTTATTAATGTATTCATTCATAATAAATAGCGATAGGTATTGTACACTTCAATGATTCAATCCACGATTGTTGTGGTATGATATATCTTCAAGTCAAGATTGAAAAACAGTAATATTTGAAACAAAGTCATCACTTTATGGTTTCCTTTTCTGAAAGCAGTGTAATGTACTAGTATGATGTGTTTGACACCAGCATAGGGCAATTTCTTGTGACATCTTTGGAAGTTTGAAACCTGTAGAAAAAAAAATCACTGGCTTTATTCAGTGCTATTAATTGTAGTTTTAAACTACTATTCAAAACTCCCTGCTCCTGTCCCAGCAGCACTCAGATAGAATCACCTTGATTCAGAGAATTCCTAGGCAATAGGTTCAGGCTCCTTACCAGCTTCAGGATCTGGCAGCTCAACATAAATGGTGTGGAGTCCTGTAGCTCCGAGACCTGGGTTTAATTCCAGGCAGAGCGAAAAATAATAAATTGGTCACTTGTTTCGCCCATACATATACAGTAAATTCACTGTAAAGTATATTCTATGAAGCACTTTGAGATGTCTGGAAGACGTGAAAAGCGTTGTATCAAAGGCAAGTATTATTATATTTGGCACAAATGCTGAGCCTTGGCTGATATTGTTTCCACCTTCCCCTTCCCATCACTGGAGTGGACCGTAATGTAGTTGAGCTGTGGCTCTCCATTCATATCCTGGGTTAAAAAAACTGCACCAGTTGGTGCAATGTAACTGAGGCATAAAAGATTGCATCATTGTAATGTTCATTTCCATCAAATGTCTTTGTCTTTACTAAGTGCCTGGTACATAGTGAAACTCGTGTTTTCAATGTTTAATGGATTTCCCAATAATATAACAAGCTAGATTTTAACAAGCCAGATTGTAATTTAGAGATACTTCAAATTCATTTTGATTTAATTTTATATCATTGTGAAATTATGAAAAAAATATTTGGGATTTCATTATAAACAATGTTACACAACAAATACTGCTTCATGTGATCAGTGTACAATAGACCAATCATTTCAATTGCATTCAGTGAATCTTCAAATGATTTAATGCAGATTGATTGAGAAATTAAGCAGTTATATCTTCATCTTGACATTTATTTCATAATTTGAACAATAGTGGAACAATCAGACACTTTATAATATATTTCTTTAAATGTTCAGTATTCTGAAAGATTATTCTGAAATAATTAAAAGTTTAATTGAAGTTTACATGTATAAACAATCTGATACTGCCAGTGCTCACCAATTAATAACATCTAGTTTCACATTTACAAAGTGCTATTTATTTTCACCAACATTTCTGCAATAATATTCTCCAGTGCTTGGGAAATTACACAGAAAAGGCAGCTTGATTCCTGAGCCTCGCACTAACCGTAAATGACAAACATTTATATAATCCAATCTCCAACCTTACGCAGATTCTTAAGCAGCTGCTGAAGCCAAAATATTTTACATTCCTAAAGCTTTCATTTTGCAATGTATTTTTTTTTGTTGCCTGCACTGGTTGGTAATAGAATCTTCAACAGGTGAAATTTGCAATGTTGTATAATGATTCAATTTGATATACTGTATTGTACAATATAGTTTACACTTTATGTAGCCCCTTTCATGTTGGGAGCATATCCTAAATGCTTAACAGTTTTGGCTACACACTAGAATGAAGTTGTTTTGAAATGCTATAAATAACAACCAAAACACATAAGCATTCAATTAAATAAATCCTTAAAACATTGATGCACCTACACATGTGCCACAATCCTGAATGTGCTTGCTTGGAGCTGGCTCCAAATGTAGTTATCTGTTGGTTGAATACTTTTAGATTCGCTGAGACAGAAGAATAAGACCAAGAGGGCAAAAGGTTAGGGTTGTAAAGGGAAATTTCAGGACAAACACCAGGAAGTATAACAACAACAAAATCAACAACAAAATTACATTTATAGAGCACCTTTCATGTCGGGAGGACGTCCCAAGGCACTGTATTCATTTACCTAAATGGAAATTACTGATTGGAACAGGTTGTCAAGGTAGGTCACAATTAAAGATGTGTTAATTCCGCCCACAAGTCAATCCACTTTACAATATATTCTGTAAAGAACTTTGAGGTGTGATAATAGAATCATAGAATAGAATCATAGAATTTTACGGCACAAAAGGAGGCCATTCGTCCCATCTAGTCTGTGCCGGCTCTTTGAAAAGAGCGATTCAATCCCACTGCCCTGCCCGCTCCCCATAGCCTAATAGACCCGTTCTCCCTAAATAAAGATCTAATTCCCTTTTAAAAGTTGTTATCGAATCAGCCTCCACCACCTTTTCAGGCAATGCATTCCAGTGGTATAATGTGGTATATCAAATGCAAGGATTATTATTAATAATAACATTAATGGGAGAGGGAAAACAATAACATTGGTTATGTAAAAATACTTGAATTCCCATAATTATTCATCTTATTTTGATTTTTCTACTATATATGATTCTTCTACTATATATGATCCTTGTTGTGTTGGCTTCAATTACTATTAGTTACAAATCCTGATTCTCATTCACTATCACAGTTACACTTCTGTCTTGCTGATCGATGTTACTGGTGGTTGAGCAAACTGCTGGTTAGTAGAATCCTTGTTTTTTATTATTGGCTGGTTAGCAAAGTACAGAATAATCAATGTAATTGGAAAGCCAGAAGTCCAATGTGGACATGGTTTCACCGAGGTTGCTATTAATAATAATAATACTTGCATTTGATATAGCACTTTTCACATCTTGTCGACATCTCAAAGCGCTTCACAGAATATACTGTAAAGTGAATTGACTGTATATTTGTGGGTGAAACGTAGCAGGCAATTATGCACAGCAGTGTCCCACAAACAATCATGGATTGAAATGACCAATTTTTATTAGTGTGTTTTATTTTTGAGGGATTATTATTAGGCATGTGGAGTAAAGAACCTTGCCCAAGGTTTCGCCCTGACCTGCCTGGATTCGAACACAAGTCTCATGCTTGTAAGGCGAGTGCTCTAACCACTGAGCTACATGATGTTGGATGAACCACCTGTGGCATATCCAGAGATCATTCAAAGGTAATAAATATGTCACCAAAGTGGCCCCATCTCCGATTTATGGATTTGAGGGATTACCGTTTTCCTCACCAAGCCATAAAAATTACTGCAGACCTTTTCTTTACTTATATTGTTTCCTTTGCTTTTTCTGCTTTTTCCATTGCTACTCACACTCATGTGCTGCACAGTATCAAATAGATCTGCCAACATTAGTTCCTCTCTTTGGACACACAGATGTCTGTTGTTTGTCTCTCTGGGTCTGGGGTTGCAGGTTACAATGCTTAGCCCGGAAATCAGGAAGAGCAACAATACACATGGAGACCCAAGGAGAGCAGAAACTGGCGCAGAAAAAGGGAGACAGGAAAAGCACACACAAGGAGAGGAGCAAAATATGCAGCAAGGAAGAATAAAAGAAGAAAAAGAAAACAAAAGGAGGAACAGGAAAAATGTAAGGAGGTAAAGAAAACAGAGAGAGATTTCACAAAGACCAAGAGAAACAATTAAAATAGAAATAAAGAAATGGCACATGTAGAAATACCTGAAGCAGAATTACAAGGGAGCTATGGGGACAAAGATGTAAGGAATTAACAATAAAGAAGAAATATCATTTCACTTCCAAGCTTCAGAACACAACACAACTGAGATTATATAAATTATATTAATAATGCTGCCAATTGATTTAGTGCCTCACCAAGTCATCAAGAGTCTCAAAGCACTTCATAGGATTTTTTGAGTACATAGTAAACATACTGACAGAGTAATCATAGATGATTTGAGAGAATAAGATGGATACAGCTATTTTGACATTATTCTACCAAAATCATTGAACAATAAATTTATGTATTCTGTGAAGCGTTTTTATATGTCTCATTGATGTGACATCAAATGCAAGGACCTACATTGAAATAGGTGGTGTTATGGTACATTTTGTATATTGAAACCATTTTGATCAGGAATTTATTGGCTTATTCCATCATAGTTCACTGAGGACATCATAGTTTGTAGAAAAATAAGGTTTCTTTCATTCAGTCTGGGCTGGACTCAGTGCCAGAAAATCCATTCTTTAACCAATACTCATACTTACATAAATTATAATCCCTATGGAGTCCTGGGCAGGCTAACAGAATAAAAATATGATTATTCAAAAATGCAAAAGACTACAGATGCTGGAGATCTGAAACACAAACAGAAATCACTGGGAACACTCAGCAGGTCAGGCAGCATCTATGGAGAAAGGAAAAGTGAGTCATTGTTTTGGTTCCACTTCTTTGATTCTGATGAACGGTCGTGTTTGAGTTTGAGATTCACCATAGATTAATTATATTGTGTTACTGTTATTACAGTTATTTTACAAAGATACAATTAAAATATCATTTTGTGGTGAGTTTCCAGTCACTACATCACCACATGAAGAATATAAATGCAAGTCCACTTCTGGTCACATGCTTTTGTATTTATCTGTGGATTTTTACTAAATTGTGGTTCTTCATTAATAGTGTAAATTTTTGACCAGAAAGTTGACAAAATACATTCTCTTGTGTTGAAATGTAAGCAAAGAATATATCAAAGCACCGTAAATTAAGACTTATCACTGAGCATTGTCAAACTTGACAGATACCAAATCGAAGAAACCTCAGGCAAGTCTTCTACCCACAGCATTACCTACATGTTTAGGAATTCATGTCATCTGATAGTATATCTGCAAGACTTGCTACGAGCTTTGTTTATAAATATAGTTTTGCAATTGGCGCTTAATTATATCAAGAAACACGTTTCAAGCCAGGACATAGTCTCTTGCTTCTGAGTCAGAAGATTGGGGGTTCAACCCCACAATGGGATTTTGAACTCACACAGTTTAGGCTCCCATCCCAGTGCAGTACTGAGGGTAGGCTGCGTTGTTGGAGATGCTGTCATTCGGGTGGGATGTTAAACTGAGATCCCATCTTAAAGATTCTTAGAGCACTTTAAAAGACAACAACAAAATTAGACTTGTAGAGCACCTTTCACGTCGGGAGGATGTCCCATGTCATATTTCCCAAGACAAAGGAAGTTCTCCTGGCCAACAACCCCTCATATAAAATTAATCGTTCACTTTTATGGCCATTTGTGGAACACTACTCTGTGCAAAGCAACTGTTCTATTTGCCTACAAATACACAGTCACTACACTTTATAGTAAATCCTACAAAATACTTAGAGACATCCTGCTGACATGGAGGGTGCTATACTAAATGCAATGATTATTTACAGATCTGCAATGTTTCAAAAATAAGTCCTGAGGTTGATCCCCAGTCTGTAACTAGAGGAATGAGAATTCCCTACTTCTTCTCCTCCTATGGTTCCAATTCTCTTTTGTTAAGACAAATGCTCCCAATATTGTCTTATCCACGGTTGCTGAGATTAATGTTAGCCGGACAGATTGCTTTCTGAAACTGTTGTGATAGTTGAGACTTCAATAGACAAAATTATATTATTTCACATAAATTATGTGGTTTATGTTATTATCACTGTGTGCTTACAAAGAAATTATAAAGGTCTGCCAAATAGATTTTAATGAAGGTGATAATCTCTTTGTAGATTTTGGACAATTTCTTTTCAGTTTCCATATAGTTAAAGGACTTGAGCCTACAGAGACTTCAAGCCAACAAAAGCTTAATGTGCTTTGTTAGATCAAAGCCACTTATACTGGGTGGCAACTGAACGCAGACTCCACAACATTTGACAGGGTTAGTATAGAATTATTTATTATTTTTACCAGTTTAAAAACCTACACAGAAAGAACAGATGCATCAGTCAACCAGACAATAGCACTTTTCAAATTATTCTTATGCTAACCTCTAAAAATAGTGATGTTTATTAATGAATGTAAAGGAAGCCCAAAAACAGTACCAGTCTAGAAGTAGCGTGTGATGCCACACACATTCATTCGCATTACCCATTTAAGTACAGTACTTATATTATAATGCTAATAACAAATTTGTCATTGTATTGGAATATGACTTTTCCTTTCCTCTCTCAATCCTCTCATTAAAGTGTTCAACTCTTTTTTCCCTTGGTTTTACATCTCCCAAATGGCTATTATTCATGTTTGATCCTCGACAATAAGTGTTAGCAGCGCTGTGTATTACAGCTGAGCACATACATATCCACTAGTCTATGCACCGTTTCAGCAGTAGTCACTGGGTAGTAATCAGGAGCAGGAACCCTGCTTTTTCTTCTCTGTCCCATGGGATAAGGGTAGCCTGAAAATTAGCTGACTTTTGGCTGAAATTAGTTATCTCAATGACAGGACATCAAGGCTGTCAGACTGCATGGTTCAGCCACTCACTAAATAAACCTATCACATTGTCAGGCTGTAAATTAGGTCTCACATTCCTGGTGACATTGATAGAATCTTAAACTTTGATCAGCAGTTTATGGCATCATCAGAATCAATTATGTACAGTACATATTGTAATTACTTTAATATATCACTGCCATCTACTTATTTGCATTCATAAAAAAGAGTTTGATCAACATCATTCGTTTTAAATCCCTAAAAGATTGAAGAGATTTAAGGGGCGCGGTTGTATTTTGCCAGGCAAGAAATTTAAACAGACTTCAGAGTGTGAGTTAAGTCATTGCTCATCACGTGTGAGGCATCAATAAACAAGGCAGATGAGATGCTGGATTGTATTGTCAGATCAGTTGAATTCAGCAGTTTGCTTAAGGTATATAAAACTCTGGTCAGGCTGCACTGAAGTACTATGTGCAGTTCAGTTAATACAATAATACAGTACTTATAAAATAAAGATAGCTACAATATGAGGGCCCAGACCCTAAAGACGCCATAGAAGAAATAAACAAAAACTCAAGAGATTTCTCTAAGATGCACCCTCTTAAACATTTGAGACAGAGGCTGGGAACTGTGACTTTTGCTTCCAGGTTTTCAGCAGATTTCATTGTTATTTACTTAGGTAAGCAGATACTTGGGTAAAGACTGGATTACAAAATTGCATTGCCCTGGATAATTACTCTGGTAGAAAAGGCCCTATAATGATTAAACTCTTTGTGTAATCTACATTATGTTACATTTACATAAAAAAGGGAGAATAAATTACAGTAAAGTTTTAAGAAATCTGAACATATGGTAGTTGAGTTTCTGCCCATCTCGATCCAGCTATTTCTGCAACTGCTAAGTGCTGTACTGTAAATGGAAAGTTTTGCGAGTATCTTATCTACTGATCTACTCAACTACACTTGAAGAGGATTAAAAATTCAAATCTTTGCCACAAGCTTTGAAGAATATTCAGCCTCTGCCAAATACAGTATTCTAGGTTGAGTTTTAAAATAACTTTCTCGTAAAACAGAATGTATTTTAGTAAGCTTCCATTATGTTACTTCATATCATTTCATTAAATTTATTTGGAAAGCATTTCATATTTGAAAAAATAGCTAATAATAAGGTCAAACTTACAAATGTTCAATACTGAAAATGCAGTCTATGAAATAAGAGTTTTACTCAAACTGACATAAAAATACAAAGCAGATTCAGGCAAATAAGTATCACACTCAAACATCACACTGAAGATAATGTAGACTCTGGGCAGTGTATCAAAGAGATTTTATTGGTAGAGTAAAATGAAACATATAGTTAAAAAACAATATTCATTACACTGCGAAATATTAACTCATAGTCACAATGATCCTTTTCATTACTTGATCATTCAAGGACTTGCAATTCCCTGTTTGCATATTGTTAATTCAACCCACAATTTCACCCCTGGAAGATCCACATCATGTTAAACAGGGTATTTCATATCTCACACATCACAGTCTTCCTTTTTGTTTTATCTCCAAAACGGACAATAGCCTTCAGGGAAGTGTTTTTGCATCCTCATACATTCATAACTGGCTTGCCAGGAACTTGCACTGTTGGAACAGGTTTGTGTTTGGATCTGTCGTTCTTTCTCCCTAATGGGATTGAATGGAAACAATGAATTGGAATTTTATTTTCAGATTACAATGATGCCTTGACTAAGTACTGTATACATTTGCCCAGACTCGACTGTATGTGAATGTGACGAAGAAATGCATCACCACTTTTTCTAGGTACTAAAAGCCAACTTGAAAGCATATCAACATTTTCAGAAATGTAAAGAGATAAAAATAGCAGTTACTTGAACCAACGCTGCTTCAGCAAATCTGATCCTGGATTTCTGTCTTGGCAATCACTGGAGACTGTTTTTGCTGGTAAAACAATTGATTTACTGCCAAATTTAACATGGTGGTTTCAACTTCCAAATGCTGAATCTCCAATTAATTCTAATTGAAGTTGCACAAATGCAAATAGCTTAATGTCCAAGTATTGAGCAATTTGAACTTTGCAATGGGGTTTATGGTTGTTTCTTCAGAAATTAAAATGCAAATGAAATGCGAGTGGGGAAGCTAAACTCAGTCTCTGTAATTTATGCTCATTATAGGTGTGTAATAGTGCTTCCAATTTCCCCATTTCCTTCTACAGAGGGGAAAATGTATTGCTTCTACCTAAAGATAAATCTGATGTACCAAGTCTGGAAATTCTTTGTGGTGCGAAACATGGGTGGGAATCCATGTTTTTCCAAACCACAATAATAATAATCCTTGCATTTAGATACAGCTTCATATTGTTAGCACCTCAAAGCGCTTCACAGGCAGGATATATTGTAAAGTGATGAGGCTGCTTGAATGTTTTGGTCTGTGCAATACGCACTCTGTGATGTTAAATGCTTTAAACCAAAACATAACTGAGTTGAGACTGGAAGCAAATATGTTTTGCCATTTTTCAAGTGCTGTTACTTTCTTAAATTCAGGCAGAATAGGTACGATTTGGAAACCTATTCTTAGAGATTTATTAATACTGTACAATGGGTAGTTTTGAAATAGTGGCAGTTACACTATAAGCGGCATATCAATTGTGTTCTTTGTGTATACTGTATAATATAATATTCTATGTACACAGAAATGTGATCATTTGTGTGGCTGTCATAATAGTTTTGGTCAGTTTTGATTTGAGATAATATTGTGGTGGTGGAAACAAGGAGATCGAGTAGAGAGTTGTCATCTTTCCCATCACATCATAGAATAACGATCAAATAGCCAACTTATATAACTGTACTAACTATAGCAGTTTGTTTCTTCTCATAGCCTTGCTGCTTACTAGTCACTACATGATAATACACAAACATGGCTACAGCACTAAAGTCTGATTTGGCATGAATAGACTCAATTAATGTCCAAATTAAATGAGTAAAGAGTCAAGTTGATGAAAAAGTTTGTTTTCTGAAGAGGTATAACCCAGTAAAAGATACTAAATTAAGATTGAACACAAACAGAGGGATAATGGAACATGGATATCTTACCTCCATTAGAGGAGCATGTGGTTATTTCCACATTTATGGCGTTTAAGTTTGTCAACAATATATCTAAGTTAGCGATCAGGATTATTATGTTCTGTAGTTTAGTAACAGTTCTATTTATTTACAACTGTTTGGGGATCGATGCAATGATGCAACTTAGTAACAGATTAGAAGTCATTGAAAAGATAGGAAATGAAGGCTTATGTGTCTTTTTATATCAGGTTTTCTTTGTGACATTTTTTCTTTTCTATTCCTTTTGGTAAGATTATACATTACCTGAGTATCCTGTTTGATACTCAGAGGTTCCAAACTCTTGGGAAAGAATCAGTTAAAGTGCAATACATTGCAATATGTTTTGAATGCTATGCATTCCGGAGGAGATATTTATCTGTAGATTTATAGATAGTGTCTCTCACTTTTGAAATCCAAGATGCTACTATGTTTTTATTCACATTTTATTTTAAAACTGCAATATGTTTGCAAAAATAAAACTTGCTCATTTTGACAACTTGTACTGCAACAACAAAATTACATTTATATAGCGCCTTTCACGTCGGGACATATCTATTCCAATATTCAGCATTGGTGCGGCTGAAAGCAAAAAAAAGATATCTGCAAAGTAGTCTTGAGATTGTTGCGGTTGTTCAACCTTCAGTTTCAATATCAGACTGAGTCAAGGTTATCATTGTTCCAATCCAATTAGAATAGGCTATACTTTTTTTTAATTGATAAATTGTTTGATTTGTGTTGGGTTAAAAAACAACCAGAAAAACACCAGAGATGTGCACAACAATCTTTTTTTCAATTTTCTATGTGAATTTTTCAATCTGCCTTGAAGGATTTTGTTCAATTACTCCTCTTCCTGTTAGGCGTTGAATTTGTTTATTGCAGGTTTTTCCATGCTGTCCCAGTTACCAGAAATCCTCACTTTCAAAACCCTCCACGGCCTTGCTCTTCCCTACCTCTGTGTCCTGCTAACCCCATACTGGTCTACTTTAGGTAACCAGATCAAGTTGAAACTTGTTTGCAATAATTATCAGCTGACAGAGGCAAACAGTTCTCTACATCTTAGCTATAAGGCCATTTTGTCTTAAAGTTTAAAATTGTGCAGAATTGTAGAAAATTCATAACAATTACATTTTTCATTTCTGGCAAATTAAGGCTGAATTTATGAGTCTTCTGCAATTCTGAACAATAATAATAATCCTTGCACTTGTGGAGCTGTAGTTCAGTGGTTAAGCACTCACCTTACAAGCGAGAGACGTGTTCAATTCCAGGCAGGGCGAAACCTTGGGCAAGTTTCCTTACTCCACACGCTTGATAATAATCCCCCAAGAAAAACATAATAAATTGGTCATTTCCATTCATGACTGTTGGTGGGACACTGCTGTGTGTAATTGGCTGCCATGTTTTGCCCACAAGTACACAATCAATTCACTTTACAGTATATTCTATGAAGTGCTTTGAGATGTCTAGAAGACGTAAAAAGCGCTATACCAAATGGAAGGATTATTATTATATCGCACCTTATACTATAAAGTAGAGTGACTGTGTATTTTGTGGGCAAAACGTGGCAGTCAATTAAGCATACTTGTCCCACAAACAGCTGTGGATTGAGTGACCAAATTATTATTATATTTATATATAATAATATCACATGTTAAGAAGAAAATGGTCTTAAAAGCTAAAACGTGGTGGATTTTCATACTTTGGGTGCAATAATGTGGTTCTTCTGTGGTTTGGTACTTGCACAACACTACCACCTTGTGGGCAATAGGAATAACTGAGAAGAGAGTAAAAGAAAATTGCAAGCATCTACTGTAGCAGAATACAGTCAGGCATCAAGAAATTTCTCATAATTTCTGGAACAAGTCCAACAGATGGCACCATATTCTTAAAATGTTCTTTGGGCCGGTCGATAATAAAGAGGGCTGTAGAGGGTGCCATTTCAAGATGTACTTAAGGTTTGATTAAACTACTGTACTTATGTAGTTTTTGACCTCTCGACATGAAAGCGTTCTATAACTGTAATTTTATTGTTGTTTGTTATATGTAGTCGAGGGAGTAAACAGAACTGCTGCCCCAAGGCTACCACTAATTCTTTTCTGGCTGAGGACAGAAAATCGATGTGTGAACCTCCATCTTTCAATGTTGTGTTGTGTGCATCAGTAGTCAAGAATTACACTTGTATTTTATTATTTGGTCACGTATAAGCCCTATTTCAAATTTTAAGAATTTAATTGTGCTATAATAAATGATCACATTTTAGCCCATTCTGGTGAGAGCAGGTGGCCAGCACCCATACTACTGCAATCTGAGAGGAGATGGCACAGACCACCATGGATTTCCTTCGTGTGCACAAACAACGGAAAGGCTATTTACCATTTCCAAATCTGATGAGAAACTAATTGTGAGAAGAAAGCAAACATCTCCCTCTTAAGGTTTGTTCTCAGTCAGTGCTATCCCTCTCCTGTTGACAATAAGTTTGCTTTCTGTGGTTGCTTTTCACTTGAGATTATTAGAGTGTGTACATTTAAAAGTGATACTTTATCCATGTGTACAGTTTACTGAACAGATAATACAAAGCATTTAAGCATATATTGACAATGATGCACCATTCTCCAACTCGGCATTTTCCAACTTGGCATCCATCTGAAATGGATTCATAGTCTCGGTAATTATAGTAACATCTTACTGATGAGAAACCTAAGCCTCACAATGGAATAACAGGTAGTTCTAGATTTGGAGACCTTGGATTTATTTCATTTACATTTATATTGTGCCTTTCACGTTGGGAGATTGTCTCAGAGTGTCAAGGAGCCCTAGGCATTTATGGCAGAAGACATTTATATATTTTGTTTACCAAGGTGAAAGAAATTTGTGAGCACCAAGCATGAATATCACGTACTCCCAGGTTAGATATTGTACATTAAAAAGTTCCTTCTACTTATAATAATCCTTTCATTTGATATAATAATAATCCTTGCATTTGATATAGCGCTTCTCACATCTTCTAGATATCTCAAAGCGCTTCACAGGATATACTGTAAAAGTGAATTGACTGTATTTTGTGGGAGAAACGCGGCAGCCAATTGCACAAAGCAGTGTCCCACATACATTTGATATAGCGCCTTATTACGTATTCTAGACGTCTCAAATCATTTCACAGAAAATATTGTAAACTGAATTGATTGTATATTTGTGGCAGCCAGTTATGCATAGCAGTGTCCCACAGTCGTGGATTGATTCACCCAATTCTTTTTAGTGAATTCTTACTCCCAGAAAAGCGATTCCCCCAATCGACTAACATTGACCTATCCCCCAATCGATTAACATTGGCCATTCCTAAACAGAGGCATACAGAACAAGGAAGCTTGGCCAACATTTCACTGTGCACGGGAATTAAACCCATGTCCTCTTGCTTGCGAGTGCTCTAACCACTAAGCTACAGGGCAACAACAACAACAGAATTACACTTGTATACCATCGAAGAGGAGTCTTGAAGCGAGACTTGAAGGAGGGCAGGGAGGAGGTGAGGCGGAGGGACTTTGGAATGGAGTTCCAGAGGTTGGGGGCAGAGTGAGGTCACCGATGTAGGGTGGGGCGAGGTTGCGGAGGGCTTTAAATGTGAGGACCAAGATCTTGAATTGTTTAGGACGATAGCGCCATCTTTCCAACGTGAAAGATGCTATTATAATGTAATTTTGTTGTTGTTGTTAGTGACACCCTGTCAGTGAGAGTTACTCTGTTGGGGATGCCTTCACCTTCCCCCTACTCCAACCCCCCCCCCTCCACCTGCTCGGGTCCCACCTGACGACTGTTCAGCGCCTTGGGACGTCCTCCCCACATGAAAGGCGCTGTAGAAATGTAATGTTGTTGTTGTTGCCTGACACACACACACACAGGGCAGGCCCCGAATCATATTCACGGTTCACGTTTTCAGGGGAGGAGAATAGCGCGCGCGGTCGGTCAAATTTTGTTCCAAGGCGCTCGCCCGCTCCTAACCTAACCAATCCTCTCAGCCCGGCCCCCTCCTCCCCCCCCCATCCCGGCCCGGCACCTCTCCCCCCACATCCCGGGCCCCACCTCCCCGCCCGGCACCTCTCCCCCCCCCCCATCCCGGCCCGGCACCTCTCCCCCCCCATCCCGGGCCCCACCTCCCCGCCCGGCACCTCTCCCCCCCCCCCCCATCCCGGCCCGGCACCTCTCCCCCCCCATCCCGGGCCCCTCCTCCCCGCCCGGCACCTCTCCCCCCCCCATCCCGGGCCCCACCTCCCCGCCCGGCACCTCTCCCCCCCCCATCCCGGGCCCCACCTCCCCGCCCGGCACCTCTCCCCCCCCATCCCGGGCCCCTCCTCCCCGCCCGGCACCTCTCCCCCCCCATCCCGGGCCCCACCTCCCCCGGCCCGGCCCGGCCCAGCTCTGAGCCGGCACAGAGCGCAGGGCCTGGTACCGGGCGGCGCCATGATCACCACCACCGGCTCCACCGGCCTCTGTGAGTACCCAGACCCCAGGCCTCGGCCTGTGACAGTCACCAGGGGAGACACTGAGCCCAGCTCACACTCACTGACACACTCACTGACACACTGAGCCCAGCTCACACTCACTGACACTCTCACTGACACACTGAGCCCAGCTCACACTCACTGACACTCGCACTGACACACTGAGCCCAGCTCACACGCACTGACACTCTCACTGACACAGTGAGCCCAGCTCACACTCACTGACACACTGAGCCCAGCTCACACTCACTGATACACTCACTGACACACTGAGCCCAGCTCACACTCACTGACACACTCACTGACACACTGAGCCCAGCTCACACTCACTGACACACTGAGCCCAGCTCACACACTGACACACGGTGCCCAGCTCACACTCACTGACACTCTCACTGACACACTGAGCCCAGCTCACACTCACTGACACACTCACTGACACACTGAGCCCAGCTCACACCCACTGACACTCTCACTGACACACTGAGCCCAGCTCACACTCACTGACACTCGCACTGACACACTGAGCCCAGCTCACACGCACTGACACTCTCACTGACACAGTGAGCCCAGCTCACACTCACTGACACACTGAGCCCAGCTCACACTCACTGATACACTCACTGACACACTGAGCCCAGCTCACACTCACTGACACACTCACTGACACACTGAGCCCAGCTCACACTCACTGACACACTGAGCCCAGCTCACACACTGACACACGGTGCCCAGCTCACACTCACTGACACTCTCACTGACACACTGAGCCCAGCTCACACTCACTGACACACTCACTGACACACTGAGCCCAGCTCACACCCACTGACACTCTCACTGACACACTGAGCCCAGCTCACACTCACTGACACTCGCACTGACACACTGAGCCCAGCTCACACGCACTGACACTCTCACTGACACAGTGAGCCCAGCTCACACTCACTGACACACTGAGCCCAGCTCACACTCACTGATACACTCACT
The DNA here is from genome assembly GCA_035084275.1 of Hydrolagus colliei. Classification (NCBI taxonomy): domain Eukaryota; kingdom Metazoa; phylum Chordata; class Chondrichthyes; order Chimaeriformes; family Chimaeridae; genus Hydrolagus; species Hydrolagus colliei. Next base: position 43,559,405 of record CM068745.1, on the reverse strand, counting down.
GACACACTGAGCCCAGCTCACACTCACTGACACTCTCACTGACACACTGAGCCCAGCTCACACTCACTGACACACTGAGCCCAGCTCACACTCACTGATACACTCACTGACACACTGAGCCCAGCTCACACTCACTGACACTCTCACTGACACACTGAGCCCAGCTCACACTCACTGACACACTGAGCCCAGCTCACACACTGACACATGGTGCCCAGCTCACACTCACTGACACTCTCACTGACACACTGAGCCCAGCTCACACTCACTGACACTCTCACTGACACACAGCCCAGCTCACACTCACTGACACACTGAGCCCAGCTCACACTCACTGATACACTCACTGACACACTGAGCCCAGTCTCACACTCACTGACACACTGAGCCCAGTCTCACACTCACTGACACACTGAGCCCAGCCTCACACTCATTGACACACTCACTGACACACTGAGCCCAGCTCACACTCACTGACACTCGCTGACACACTGAGCCCAGCTCACACTCACTGACACACTCACTGACACACTGAGCCCAGCTCACACTCACTGACACTCTCACTGACACACTGAGCCCAGCTCACACTCACTGAAACACTCACTGACACACTGAGCCCAGCTCACACTCACTGACACACTGAGCCCAGCTCACACTCACTGACACTCTCACTGACACACTGAGCCCAGCTCACACTCACTGACACTCTCACTGACACACTGGGCCCAGCTCACACTCACTGACACACTGAGCCCAGCTCACACACTGACACACGGTGCCCAGCTCACACTCACTGACACTCTCACTGACACACTGAGCCCAGCTCACACTCACTGACACTCTCACTGACACACAGCCCAGCTCACACTCACTGACACACTGAGCCCAGCCTCACACTCATTGACACACTCACTGACACACTGAGCCCAGCTCACACTCACTGACACTCGCTGACACACTGAGCCCAGCCTCACACTCACTGACACACTGAGCCCAGCCTCACACTCACTGACATGGTGAGCCCATCTCGCATTCACTGACACACTGAGCCCAGCTCACACTCACTGACACTTTGAACTCTGCTCACACTCACTGATACACTGAGCCCAACCTCACACTCACTGACACTGAGCCCAGCTCACACTCACTGACACACTCGCTGACAAACAACCCAGCTCACACTCACTGAAACACCGAGGCCAGGCACACACTCACTGACACTGAGCCCAGCTCACACTTACTGACACACTCACTGACACACCAAGCCCAGCTCATACTCACACACCGAGATCAACTCACATTCACTGACACACTCACTGACACACTGAGCCCAGCTCACACTCACTGACACACTGAACCCAGCTCACACTCACTGACACACTCACTGACACTGAGCCCAGTCTCACACTCATTGACACATTCACTGACACACTGAGCCTAGCTCACACTCACTGACACTCACTGATACACTGAGCCCAGCTCACACTCACTGACACATTGAGCCCCATTCACACTCACTGACACACTGAGCCCAGCTCACACCCAATGACACACTCACTATCACACTCACTGACAAACAACCCAGCTTATACTCACTGAAACACTAAGGCCAGGCTCACACTCACGGACACACTGAGTCCAGCCTCACATTCATTGACACACTGAGCCCAGCTCACACTCACTGACATACTGAGCCCAGCTCACACTCACTGACACTCGCACTGACACACTGAGCCCAGCTCACACGCACTGACACTCTCACTGACACACTGAGCCCAGCTCACACTCACTGACACACTGAGCCCAGCTCACACTCACTGATACACTCACTGACACACTGAGCCCAGCTCACACTCACTGACACACTGAGCCCAGCTCACACTCACTGATACACTCACGGGCACACTGAGCCCAGCTCACACTTACTGACACACTCACTGACACGCCAAGCCCAGCTCATACTCACACACCGAGATCAACTCACATTCACTGACACACTCACTGACACACTGAGCCCAGCTCACACTCACTGACACACTGAACCCAGCTCACACTCACTGACACACTCACTGACACACTGAGCCCAGTCTCACACTCATTGACACATTCACTGACACACTGAGCCTAGCTCACACTCACTGACACTCACTGATACACTGAGCCCAGCTCACACTCACTGACACATTGAGCCCCATTCACACTCACTGACACACTGAGCCCAGCTCACACCCAATGACACACTCACTATCACACTCACTGACAAACAACCCAGCTTATACTCACTGAAACACTAAGGCCAGGCTCACACTCACGGACACACTGAGTCCAGCCTCACATTCATTGACACACTGAGCCCAGCTCACACTCACTGACACACTGAGCCCAGCTCACACTCACTGACACACTCACTGACACACTGAGCCCAGCTCATTCTCACTGACACACTGAGCCCAGCTCACACTCACTGACACACTGTGTCCAGCTCACACTCACTGACACTCGCACTGACACACTGAGCCCAGCTCACACGCACTGACACTCTCACTGACACACTGAGCCCAGCTCACACTCACTGACACACTGAGCCCAGCTCACACTCACTGATACACTCACTGACACACTGAGCCCAGCTCACACTCCCTGACACTCTCACTGACACACTGAGCCCAGCTCACACTCACTGACACACTGAGCCCAGCTCACACTCACTGACACACTGAGCCCAGCTCACACTCACTGACACACTGAGCCCAGCTCACACTCACTGACACACTGAGCCCAGCTCACACCCAATGACACACTCACTATCACACTCACTGACAAACAACCCAGCTTATACTCACTGAAACACTAAGGCCAGGCTCACACTCACGGACACACTGAGTCCAGCCTCACATTCATTGACACACTGAGCCCAGCTCACACTCACTGACATACTGAGCCCAGCTCACACTCACTGACACTCGCACTGACACACTGAGCCCAGCTCACACGCACTGACACTCTCACTGACACACTGAGCCCAGCTCACACTCACTGACACACTGAGCCCAGCTCACACTCACTGATACACTCACTGACACACTGAGCCCAGCTCACACTCACTGACACACTGAGCCCAGCTCACACTCACTGATACACTCACGGGCACACTGAGCCCAGCTCACACTTACTGACACACTCACTGACACGCCAAGCCCAGCTCATACTCACACACCGAGATCAACTCACATTCACTGACACACTCACTGACACACTGAGCCCAGCTCACACTCACTGACACACTGAACCCAGCTCACACTCACTGACACACTCACTGACACACTGAGCCCAGTCTCACACTCATTGACACATTCACTGACACACTGAGCCTAGCTCACACTCACTGACACTCACTGATACACTGAGCCCAGCTCACACTCACTGACACATTGAGCCCCATTCACACTCACTGACACACTGAGCCCAGCTCACACCCAATGACACACTCACTATCACACTCACTGACAAACAACCCAGCTTATACTCACTGAAACACTAAGGCCAGGCTCACACTCACGGACACACTGAGTCCAGCCTCACATTCATTGACACACTGAGCCCAGCTCACACTCACTGACACACTGAGCCCAGCTCACACTCACTGACACACTCACTGACACACTGAGCCCAGCTCATTCTCACTGACACACTGAGCCCAGCTCACACTCACTGACACACTGTGTCCAGCTCACACTCACTGACACTCGCACTGACACACTGAGCCCAGCTCACACGCACTGACACTCTCACTGACACACTGAGCCCAGCTCACACTCACTGACACACTGAGCCCAGCTCACACTCACTGATACACTCACTGACACACTGAGCCCAGCTCACACTCCCTGACACTCTCACTGACACACTGAGCCCAGCTCACACTCACTGACACACTGAGCCCAGCTCACACTCACTGACACACTGAGCCCAGCTCACACTCACTGACACACTGAGCCCAGCTCACACTCACTGACACACTGAGCCCAGCTCACACTCACTGACACTCTCACTGACACACTGAGCCCAGCTCACACTCACTGACACACTGAGCCCAGCTCACACTCACTGACACTCTCACTGACACACTGAGCCCAGCTCACACACTGACACACTGTGCCCAGCTCACACTCACTGACACTCTCACTGACACACTGAGCCCAGCTCACACTCACTGACACTCTCACTGACACACAGCCCAGCTCACACTCACTGACACACTGAGCCCAGCTCACACTCACTGATACACTCACTGACACACTGAGCCCAGCTCACACTCACTGAAACACTCACTGACACACTGAGCCCAGTCTCACACTCACTGACACACTGAGCCCAGCTCACACTCACTGACACACTCACTGACACACTGAGCCCAACTCACACTCACTGACACTCACTGACACACTGAGCCCAGTCTCACACTCACTGACACACTGAGCCCAGCCTCACACTCATTGACACACTCACTGACACACTGAGCCCAGCTCACACTCACTGACACTCGCTGACACACTGAGCCCAGCCTCACACTCACTGACACACTGAGCCCAGCCTCACACTCACTGACATGGTGAGCCCATCTCGCATTCACTGACACACTGAGCCCAGCTCACACTCACTGACACTTTGAACTCTGCTCACACTCACTGATACACTGAGCCCAACCTCACACTCACTGACACTGAGCCCAGCTCACACTCACTGACACACTCGCTGACAAACAACCCAGCTCACACTCACTGAAACACCGAGGCCAGGCACACACTCACTGACACTGAGCCCAGCTCACACTCACTGACACATTCACTGATACACCAAGCCCAGCTCATACTCACACACCGAGATCAACTCACATTCACTGACACACTCACTGACACACTGAGCCCAGCTCACACTCACTGACACACTGAACCCAGCTCACACTCACTGACACACTCACTGACACACTGAGCCCAGTCTCACACTCATTGACACATTCACTGACACACTGAGCCTAGCTCACACTCACTGACACTCACTCACTGATACACTGAGCCCAGGCTCACACTTACTGACACACTGAGCCCAGCTCACACTCACTGACACACTGAGCCCAGCTCACACTCAATGACACACTCACTATCACACTCACTGACAAACAACCCAGCTGAAACTCACTGAAACACTAAGGCCAGGCTCACACTCACGGACACACTGAGTCCAGCCTCACATTCATTGACACACTGAGCCCAGCTCACACTCACTGACATACTGAGCCCAGCTCACACTCACTGACACACTCACTGACACACTGAGCCCAGCTCACACTCACTGACATACTGAACCCAGCTCACACTCACTGACATACTGAGCCCAGGCTCACACTCACTGACATACTGAACCCAGCTCACACTCACTGACACCCTGAGCTCAGGCTCACACTCAACAACAACAACAAAATTACATTTATAGAGTGCCTTTCACGTCGGGAGGACGTCCCAAGGAGCTGAACAGTCATGTCAGGCTCCGAGCAAGGAGGAGGGGCCAGGGGAGGGGAGGGAGAGTTGGGAAGGCGGCTGAAGGCACGATCGAAAAAGAGAGTCTTGAGATTCACACAGATACACACATAGAGCCCAGGTTCACACTCAGTATGTGTGAGACACACTCATACATACTAAGCCTCGGCTCACACAGACACACATACCTTGAACCCAGGCTCACACACAAAAACATACAAAGACACTCACACTGAGCCCAGGCTCTCACACATACACACATTTTCTCTCACACCGACATAGACGCCAAGCTGAGGCTGACACACAGACACACACAGATACACATGCACACCCTGAGCTGAGGCTGCCTCCCACACACACCACACATACACTGGCTCACACACTCATACAGACATACACCCTAAGCCCAGGCTGTCACACACACACACACACACACACTTACCCTCACACAGACATACACACCCAGAGCCCAGGGTCACATACACTCACACACACACGTTTATTCATACTCACACACACGATGAGCCCAGACTTACTCATTTTCTTGAATTCACACTCCCACACTCACTCATAGACCCAGCCTTCAATCCTTGCCATGACTTGTGGAAAAGTAATCGGGGAGGAGCGAGGACAGTGTCTTCATCAAAATAAATAGTAACCCATTAATGCAGCATCTACAACATTAGATGAATTGAGAATGTCTCAGATCACTTCACAATGTTTCTGTGAAATGTAGCGACTGTGTATTTTGGAGGTGAACCAGCCGGTTGCACCTGCCACAGTTAGGAAGTGAGTGACCAACTTATCTGGAGATACCAGAAGCAAGTCCCTTCCTTCTTTCTTTGAAGTTCTGTAGTCACATAGGATAATAATAATTATTATTTGTCCCCTGGGATCTTAAATCCCCCACCTGTACTTATCAATGCTGACATGTCACCACACGGTAATGCTGTTCCACAATTTTAACTTTGCTTTCACCCTTGATCCTTGGCCTTTCACCCACTTTTGATGTTTTCTGGAAAGGAATGAGCTTATTATCATGTACCATCGCTGTTTATGATGCTGACCTTCACTGTTGCAACTATCATGGCAGGTTGTGGTGATCAAGTATCACAAGTGTGAGTGGCTGCCTTTATTTGCCAAAGTACCATTGAAGGCAGTTAATAAAACAAGCAAATTGTTAAACTGCATTCAAACCAATTTGTGTTTGACATGTATTGATACATTTGTTGCTTTTCCCACTTCACTGTCTTAACAGATACCCTTAACAATAACAACATGTTTGTATTTCAAATGGCAAGGATTATTCACACACCAACAATAACTTGGATTTATATAGCGCCCTCCACGCCAGACGGCGTCTCAGACTGCTTTGCTCGAGGTGCAGTGAGATGGAGCTGAAAGTTCTAATTTTGCTGCACATGCATAGAACACCAAATGTTAATATTTTATGTTATTATATTCTAGTTAATATAATTGATGAATCCGTTGTGGTATTTTCTCCTTAATAACAAATCATACTATTTAGTTCAGTTTCCTGGCTGTCAGCAGATATTTTGAGAATTTCGATGGAGGAACAGAGCAACACTCACACGATGAGTTGCAATACACTATATTAGATTACACACTACCCACAAGTTACACTGATTCAGATCTCGGCGCCGCATACTCACCCACACTAATTTCCTTTTCTATATCAGGTCAGTCCACATCAGGCTCCACTAGCTCCCCATCACAGATGCATCGATTTCAACATCCTCTAACTCGCCTACAAATTCCATCACACCCTGGCACCTCCCTTCCTTTGTGGCCCATTTTCTCCCCTCTCCACTACCTGCTGCCTCGGCTCAGGTGATTCTGGCTGCCTGTTCTTCCCTCAGTCACTATGCTCCAAAGCATTGACGGCCATGCTTTGAGCAACTACGCCCCAAAGCTTTGAACTCTCCCCCACAATCTCTTCGCCTTGCCCCATCTTTTACACCAAAACTGAAGACTTTCATCTTCGACTGTGCTGACAGTCACCCCCTCCCGCCACCCTGCCTTAGCATCAGGCTCTTCCAATGTTAAGTGCCTCGAGACAATGCCCCGAATGAAGGCCGCTATAAAAAGTTGTTGTAGAGTCTGGATGAAGATTGTATTGTTCCTGAAACCACCCCTGCAGGCAGTGACAGGAGCAGAGCTCCCAACACATTTTTTTGTTGCCTGAAACTTTACAGTATTACTACAGTAAAACCTCGATAAGCTGACATTCCCGACACCTAGCAACTCCCTAAAACCAGCACAATTTCAACATACATACAGTACTGTATTAGTTTTTTTCCATTGTCCGGTAAATCCTCATGCTGTTCGGAACAGCTGCTTGTAGTTCCCGGTGTGGCCGCTCCGTCATCTGGTGCTGTGGGTGGAGCTCGGGCATTTTTTCCCTCCAGTGCTGCATTTACAGCACTGTATGCGGCAGCACTTCTTCAGCCATTTCTGGATCGACAGTTCTTCCAGCTTCTGCACTGTCTTGTGCGGTGTTCCTTTTGGATTCTTTCCTCGGGCCCCTCTTCTTCAACCTCTACTTGGTGGCCTCATCTGCAGACATGGGGTAAATTTTCACATGTATGCGGATGACACCCAACTCTGTCTCCACTCTCAATTCCAGGATAAGCTTTCTCCCTCATATGCGTGCTATGACCAGTACCGCCTTCCCCACCTCTGTAACATCGCCCTCCTCCGACACTGCCTCACCCCTCAGGCTGCTAAAACCCTTACTTATGCGTTTGTTACCTCTAGGTTCGTGTAAAACAATTCACTCCTTGTCAATCTCCCCAACTCTTCCCTCCACAAGCTGCAGATCATCCAAAACTCTGCAGCTTGTGATCTCTGCCGTGCCAGGCTCCACGACCCCATCGCCTCCACCCTTGCCCAGCTCCAGTCGCTCCCCATTCCTCAGAGGATGGAATTCAAGATCCTTGTTCTCACTTTCAAGGTCCTCCACGGCCTTGCCCCCTCCCACCTTTCTGACCTGCTGATGTCCTTTCAACTTGTCCGTTTCCTCCATTCAGCAGGCTCTGGCCTGCTCCATATTTCCCGACCGACCTGCCCTACCATCGGTGGCCAGGCTTTCAGCCTCTCTGGTCAATATTATTTCCAAAAATTCCCCAGCAATTTCGAGCAATTTACAGCCTCTACCGCATTTCTACGATGTCAGAAAAGAGACCAGTAGGTGAAATGAGGCAGCAGTAATACCGCTAGTGGTAAGAGACCCCGGAAAGTCATCACCTTAGATACTAAATTTCGCATCTCGGGTTATATAATGGGACCGCATGGGAAGATGCGTACTGATTTACAAACTTTCAATTTGTGTGATGTTTTTCAGGAATGCAAATAAATTAAATTGGGGAATACCTGTACACAAAAAATTCCCCACATCCTGTGATGCCTTTGGAGACCCAGTATGAAATACCCGTAACAGCAAACTTCTGATAAATTATCACTCCAAAGGAAAGGGGCTCAGTGACGAATTATCCAGAGTATTGAGTTAAGCGTATGTATAAATACGTAAATAGATTCAGATGGGAATGATAGCATGATGACTTAAGCGGTAGTAACAAGTTACGGCACGGTTGAGTTATCAGGAGTTTCTGTATATCAAAGTGTAAGGATTATCATTTGACATGTCTCCTGTTTTCCAAAGAAAATAAGCCTAAATTCCTGCATTTTTTTTGAGGAATGGTGTGCTGAAGGGATGAAAAATAATAGGGTTGGCTGCCAAATGCTAGTCTTTTAAAATCCCATTTCTTTTCTCAATAGCATTATTCTGTGACATTACGTAACTACCATTACCTAGCTAGTGTTGCATGCTAAGTTATCATAATGTGACATTAATAGTGGCAAGTCAAGAGGGAGAAGAAAAATAGATGTACAGTTTTGTAATTTTAGTTTATCCTTGACATGAAGATACAATATTTTGTTAGGGTAATAAAGCTGTATTTTGTAATCATTTAATATAGTTCATTATGATTAAGAAAATTGGATGCCCTCACTTCCAGTAAAGTTGCCGAGAATATTTAGCACATTTAGAGAAATAATTTGAATGTAGGTTGTTGGTTTCAGTTGTAATGTTTCCTCTGTGGGTGATTGCAGACCTATACTGTACAGTCAAAACAGCTGAAAGTCAACCCACAGAGTGGTTATCTGCACGAGGTGTCTTAAGTATGTGGAACCAAATGGAATTAGTGACCAGCTAACATCAGGCTCGAACAATAATTGAACATTTCAAGCTTGAATGTAAAACATCAACATGTGTTTGAAAACCCCCCACATGTGTTTGAAAAACCCCCTACAATGTTGGCTTAATGTTTTTTCCTCAATTAAACTTTCATCTTTAAACGTTTAATTCAGACTTCCTCTTTCATTTTTCATGTATTTAAAACTGAGCAAATGATGATATTTGAAAGTGAAACATCGTTTGCTCTTTATCAAATATAGTGTTAGGTATAGTTGTTTTAGTCTTATTGATATTCACAATATCATTTTTAAATTAATTATACAGCTAGATTTATAAAAGTGAGATAAAATACAGTTCTTGTGCAATATGAAAGAAAGAAACTAGCTTTAAATGGTTTCATTAAAATATCCAATATGTTATTAGGTGGGACAGAAAAAATTACAGCAAATCAACATGGAATCTTGTAATTAACGTGTAACAACAAAATAAGCAATTCTACCTCAGTGCTAAATACTATACCACCCAAGTACCTGAAAACATGCACAATCCAACTTTTAATAAAATGTACAACAACAACAAAATTACATTTATAGAGCGCCTTTTACGCTTGGAGGACATCCCAAGGCGCTGGACATGAGGCATCCCAGTGCCTGTAGTGACAAGTGTAAGCCTGGCTCAATGGTAGCACACTATGAGTCAGAAGGTTGTGGGCTGAAGCCCCATGTCAGGGCTTGGAATTGCACAGTGTAAGTTGACACCAATGCAGTGCGGGGAGTTTGGTGCATTGTTGGAGGTGCCGTCTTTTGAATAAGATATTAACCAAGCCTCATCTGGCTGTTCAGGTGGATGTTAAAGATCCCACAGCAATATTTGATGAGAGAAATAGTTTTTTCCAGGTGTCCTGGCCAACAATCCCCCAAATAAAATTGTTCATTCACTCCACGGCTGTCTGTGGGACATTGTAACTGGTTGCCATGTTTTGCCCACAAAATAGAGTCAGTCCACTTGATATATCCTGTAACGCACTTTGAATTGTCTCTATGACATGATAAGGTGCTACAAGGGTTAATTTTTATCATTTCTCAAAAACAGGTTTATTCAGAAATATAGGAAAACAGAAACATGCAAAGGCCATTCAGGCCATTGAGTCTATGCCACCAATCCCCCAGACAGAACTGGTCAATCACTTTATGACTGGGGAAATTATTGTCTGCAAATTGGTTGCTACATTTGCCTACTACAGTATAAAGTGCACTCTTCTCTTTACAGTAAATCTTGTGAAGTGCTTAGAGGCCTTTGACAATGTGGTAAGGTACTTTTTATCAAATATAACAATTGCTATAATAATTTCCATGCAATATATGTCAGGACATTGCCTCAATGTTTGAGTCGGCATAAACTTGCGTCAATATATTAATCTAAAGTGAATATGCTTTGTTTAACATTTGATATGGCTGGCCCACGTCTAAAATAAAAGTCTGGGGAAAAAAATTAAATGGTTATGTAATACGTGGAATCCTGTAACTCAGTGGTAAGAGCACTCGCCCCACAAGCAAGAAATCAGGGTTTGATTCCCAGCAGCTGGAAACATTGGGCAAGTTTCCTTACTCCACATGCCTCTGTTCCCCTCGTCGAAACTCGTTTGTTAGTTGATTGGTGGATCGCTTTTCCGGAAGAAATAATTCCTTTAAAAAAATAGTAATAGTGATAAATAGGTCATTCAATCCATGACTGTTTATGGGACACTGCTGCGTGCAATTAGCTATCATGTTTTGCCCACAAAATATAGTCAACTCACTTTACAGTGTGTTCTGTGAAGCGCTTTGAGATACTCAAGGACATGTACAGTATTTCGGAATTTAGCACTGGTTTTCATTGCAGTTTTTGTGTATAAGGATTTGGGGATCTGATTGAATTATATTTAGTCTTGGATTGTTAAATGAAGAGAACATATTTGCACTTGGCTTATGTTCATTTATACAGCATTTTCTTCAGATGAGCGAGTGTGGAATAGAGGCTATGGGAAGGAGAAAGAAATGGGTTGAGATTGATGTGGAGTATAAACGCTGGCATGGACTGGTTGTGATGAGTGGCCTGTTTCTGTACTGCACATTCTTTGTAAATTGTATTAAGGTATGAAATGTGTGTACTTTTTAAACATTTTAAATTCATGAGCTGTGCTGTAAAGTCAATCAAAATTGTTGTGAAATGTGAATCTTTGTGCTTTGTGGCCTTGTGTTTCTAAACTGCAGGCTCATTGATGGTCTTAGTTTTGTTTAGCTATAGCAGTGGGTGGGGAGGAGAGAGAAAACCAAAGGAAGCTCGATGGTGGGAGCACATAAGACACAATCGTACTAAAGTATGTAAATTGATGATAGTATATAATAATCATGCATTTGACATAGAGTACCATTTTTTGTGTTAGAAAGACAACAACAACAACAACAAAATTGCACTTGTATAGCGCATTTCACATCGGGAGGACGTCCCAAAGCGCTGAACGGTCAGGTCGGAACCCGAGTGGGGGGGAGGGGGAGGGTGGGTCGGGGTAGGGAGAAGGAGAGGGCGAAGAGTTAGTGGGGCAGCCGAAGGAACGGGCGAAGAGGAAGGTCTTGAGACCGGCCTTGAAGGAGGAAAGGGAGGAGGCAAGGCGGAAGGGCTGCGGGATGGAGTTTCACAGTGTGTGAGCAGAGAGGCTGAAAGCCCGGCCACCGATGGTTGGGCGGTGAGGGCGGTGGACACGGAGCAGGCCTGAGTCTGCTGAATGGAGGTTGCAGGCTGGCTCGTAGGGAGACAGTAGGTCAGAGAGATAAGTGGGGGCAAGGTCGTGAATGGCTTTGAAAGTGAGGATGAGGATCTTGAATTTGATCTTTTGGATGACGGGGAGCCAGTGGAGACGGGCGAGGGTGGGAGTGATGTGGTTGCGAAGCCTGGTATGCGAGAGTATACGAGCTGCAGAGTTCTGAATGATCTGCAGCCTATTAAGGGAGGAGCTGGGAAGGCCGATGAGGAGAGAGTTCCTGTAGTCGAGCCTGGAAGTGATAAAGGCATGGATGAGAGTTTCTGTGGTATAGGGGGTGAGGTAGTGGCGGAGTCTGGCAATATTGCGGAGGTGGTGGAAGGCTGTGCCAGTCATGGAGTGGATGTGGGGGAGGAATGATAGTTTGGGGTCGAACAAGACACCCAGATTCCTGATTGGCTTTGAGAGGTGGAGAGGGCAGCCTTGAACGCTGATGGAGGAGGCGCTGGCATGAGCCAATCAGGAGGGCCTCCATCTTGTTGATGTTGAGCTGTAGGAAATTTGCCCTCGTCCAGGAATCGATGTCGGACAGACATGCAGTCAGAATGCCAGTAGTCCTGGAATCGAGGGTGGATGCAGAGAGGTAGAGTTGGGTGTCTCATTGTGGAGTCCTGTAATTCAGTGGTTAGAGCACTCGCCTTACAAGCTTGAGACCTGTATTCAAATCCAGGGAGGTCAGGGCGAAACCTTAGGCAGGTTTCCTTACTCCAATAACTAATAATAATCCCTCCAAAAATCCCTCTAATAAAATAGGTAATTTCAATCCACGACTGTTTGTGCGACACTGCTGTGTGCAATTGGCTGTCACGTTTCGCCCACAAATATACGGTCAATTAACTTTACAGTACATTCCGTGAAGCGCTTTGAGACGTTTAGAAGACGTGAAATGCGCTATTATCAAAATGGAAGGATTATATTATTATTATTAAGTGCATTCAGGATTTACTGTAAATTGTAATTACTGTACTGTTTTTAAGGGAATGATAAAAATATGTAGCGTCGGTTTCAATCTCATCTCGGTGAATGTTCATTTAATTCTTTCAATCTGAGAAATGGAAAACAGGATCAATAAAATAGTTCCTTAATTTTAATTGTTATTGTGTTAAATCTTTTTATATTTTCAAGATAAAGCCCCTCTTTCTAAGAGCCTTTTGATCGTCCTGAGTACCTTGGCCTTCATTTTAGCTGTGCCGCTTCGAAATTATCAGATATACTTCATATATAATCTACAAGCAATAAAACAAGAACTTGAGGTATGTTTAATAACTAACTGATGCAGTATATCTGCTGGGTTTTATTTGCTGCCTTTAACCTTTGTAGTAGTTTGATTATAATGATTATATTTTCATTTAATAAGATTAATGGCTACACTTAGATATTGGTTTTCCTGAAGTGATGATTTTGAAAAATTCGATGTGATGTGATTTGACTTAAATACTGTATAACACTAAATGAGTTTCTAATTCGGGATACAAAAGTAACAGTAAGTATACCCAAAGTTCCAAATTTGTACTGATTGATCCAGGCAATATGACAGCTTTTATTTTCCAGTACAGTACATGTGTATCAACTAATAGATAAAAATAATGGGAAACAATGCATGAATATTTGTGAGAGGGAGTTTCAAGGCTCTACTCCGACGGAAGAGTTAAGAGCATAAACTCTCAGCACAAAAGGGGATCAATCAGCCTATCGTATCTGTGCCATTGCTACATCTGTTTGTTTTTTAAGATGTTCCTTTCTATTAATCCCACTTTCCAGCTTTCCTCTTTTCCCTTAATGGCTATTTCTCAAATGCTGATCTAGTTGCCTTTACATGACACTAGAATGAATGTACGAGTTTTTGGTAATTTGAAATTCCACATCATTTTTATTTATAAGAACTCTGCTGCACAATTTATTTAAGTAATCATGTATGATGGATAGAGTTGTAAGGTTCATCCAGTGTGATTTAGAACAAATGGCATAAAAGTCGATTGTGGCATTTGACTCCAAGCCAGATGGTGCAATAGATACTTGGAGGATGCATTATAGGGAGTTTGGATTGTGTATTTTGTATCATGTTAATGGGCTGACCTAGTAATTCACACATGATTTATAAATTAGTAGCTTTACAAATATTGATTGTATTCTGCAGCTCTTTATTCTTTTAAACTACATGCTGGATAAGTAAAATTGAATTTATGAAAATTAGATTTCTAAGAGGCACATTGCACAGTGGTTCCATTGAGACTATTTCTTCATAGAGCAGTGGCCTTTTTCCTGAACTGGGATTCCATTCTGGTAGAGAGTTAGAAATAATTCATAGCTATCGCTGATGATTTTGATTGTAATATTCTCAGTGGTTTATATCCTCATATAAGGGGCATTGGCAAATAGACGTGCCTTTGTGGAGTCCTGTAGTGGTTAGAGCACTTGCCTTACAAGCGTAAGACTATGTTTTGAATCCAGACAAGTCAGGTTCTTTCCTTACTCCACATGCCTAATAATAATTTGTCAAAAAAAACCCTATAATAAATTGGTCATTTCCATTCACGACTGTTTGTGGGATTCTATTGTGCGCAATTGACTGCCGCGTTTCACTCACAAATATATAGGCAATTAAATTTACAGTATATTCTGTGAAGCGTTTTGAGACATATAGAAGACGTGAAAAGCGCTATATCAAATGCAAGGATTATTATTATATATTATAAACCACCTCCACCTCCAGGGAGCTTAGCGATAGGTCAGTGTCGATTGAGCCCTCCCTCTCTGCAGTCACTTTTTTCCCATGTTTGCCACAAACCCAACTCAGCACTTGATCCTGGACTTCGCAGATGGGTTGGAGGAACCATTCCTAGAAGCTCAGGTCCCTAAAGGAGGACTATTTGCTCACAAGGCGTGTGTGCTACAAGCCTGACCTGCATAAGACCTAGCTGTCCTCAAAGTGGGAAGACCTCACCAAGCCAGTCAAGAATCTGGGTGTCTTGTTTGATCCCAAACTGTCCTTCCTCCCCCATATCCGTTCCATGACCAACACTGCCTTCCACCAATGTGATCTACGAATGTAATTTTGTTGTTGTAGCATGACCAGAGTGCACTTTATCCCTTTTTTAGAGCAGCAGTTCAACAACAACAAAATTAGATTTGTATAGCAGCTTTTCATGTCGGGAGGAGGTCCCAAAGCGCTGGATAATCAGTGTTTCAAAGTAGGGAGTTAGGAAAGGGGAGGTTAGAGGGCAGGGGGGAAAGGAGGGAGACCAAACACACAAAGAGAAAATCCTTTATAAATGAACATGAACCAAGTGCAAATATATTCTCTTCATTTAATAATTCAAGACTAAATATAACTAAATCAGATCCTCAAATCCTTATATTGTATACAAAAATTGCAATGAAAACTTTAGAAACTTCCCAAATATATGGATCTGCAATTCAGTCTTTCCCAAAACATCAAGATACAGTATATGGAATTTCTTATCTCTCTCTTTTTATATACAGTACTCATGAGTTATCAAATGTTCTTTCCAACAAAGTTCTGAAATATGTTTGAGGTGAATGCCTAATTGCTGCTGCTGTATTTATTAATGAATATGCCATTCTAAGAATACATTTATTAGACTTCCCAAAAGCTATTTCTTTTATATAGCTTTTTTCAGTGTAAAATGAATACAGTAAATATTATGGGATAATCATTTGAAAAGAAGTCAAAGGGCAAGGTTCTCCAATTGAGAAGGTATGACCTGAGATATTGATTTATAGTCATCTGGAAGAATGAATACAAAGGTATGAAGAGCAATCTTATTTATGTTGTTTGCATGATTTTATATACAGTATTCGTATAAAAATCTGGAGCTAAAATGAAAATGTTTTGAGGTTTTGAGTTGAAGTTGTGTTTTTAACTTTAATATATTTCAGATATGGAGACTTATATCTGCAAGGATTATTTGCCTGGATGTGAAAGATGTATTCTGCAGTTGCCTTCTTATTTACAATTTTAGAATTTTTGAAAGACGATACGGCAGTCAGAAATTTGCGGTATGTATCATTAGTTGATCTCTTTAATTTTATTTTTAAAATTTTAGGGACAGTTAGAATTCCCTGCTGTTCCTCTCGCTCCAAATGTGTAATGTCTGACACGAGCCGAGAACAACAACAAAATTACCCTTGTATAGCGCCTTTGACATCAGGAGGACATCCCAAGCGCTGGACGGTCATTGTTTCAGACCCGAGCTGGGATCGGGGACAGGGAGGTGGAGCGAAAGCAGGGGATTTGGGATTTGGACCATCGAAGAGAAGGGTCTTCAAGCGGGACTTAAAGGAAGCCAGGAAGGAGGGCAAGGCAGTGCCTGATGTAGTTCTGAGCTACACTGAAAGTTGCAACCTCCACATAAAAAACAAAAAAACTACATTTATCGAGCGCCTCATGTCGGGAGGACGTTCCTTGCATCACATCCTTAAATTTCACTGCCCTCCTCTCCTCCGTAAACCTCACCCTCCACATCAACTCGCTGACCCACAACCGGGGCCACCCCTCGATCTCAACATCATACATGGCCTTAACTTTTCAAACCTATGCATCATGGACAAGGCCATCTCGAACCACTTCTTCCATCTCCTTCTCTCACATCCCACTCTCCTCCATCAAGCCCTCAACTATACTTTTCAGCCCATGGAACAAGCTTTCACCTGAGATGCTCACAAAGGCCATTTTATCCTTAGACCTCCTCTCACGCTGGCCTTCCACCAGCAGCGACCCTGAAGCAGCAGTCAAGCTGCTCTATGATTGCCTCTCTGCCACCTTTAACTCCCTCGTCCCCCTGAAATCTAGGGCCATCTCCAAACCCACCCGCTCCCCCTGGTACAACATCCATCTCCGCTCCCTAAAATCTCAAACTGGCTGCTCAAGAGTAAGTGGCAGAAAACCAGCCCCACGATTCACCACCAGCTATGGCTCGAGCACCTTCACAGCTACCTCCATTCATGGTCGAAAGCGAAAATAACATCATTCTGGGGGCCAAAAATAATTCCAAGCTCTTATTCTCCACCACCCATCACCTCCTCCTTGTGGCCCCTCAAGCACCCTCAATCATCACATCAAACTCCCAAGTGCGAAGAGGTCATGGACTTCCTTACCTCCAAAACTGATAACATCTGTCTGTCAGTCTCATCCTTCTACCCTGAGTTGCCCACCATTACCTCTATTCCGTCTCCCTCACCCACACTGCTCTCAGCTCTTACCATGTTCCCCCATCCTACATTGATTTGCCCGCATCTCTTCTTCCTCCCTGTCATCCATCATCATCACAATGAAGCCCACAACCTGCAGCCTCGACCTGCTCCCCACCTAATTGTTGATTACCCAGCTCCCTCTCCTCTGCCCACTGCTGTTAGACACTATTAACCAGTCCCTCTCCTCAGTCCTACTCCCAATCAAAGCCATCATCATCACTCCCTCCTTACAAAACCTACTCTTGATCCCTCCAACCTCAGTCACTACCGCCCTATCTCAAACCTGCCCTTCCTTACAAAAGCTCTGGAACATGTTGTTGCCAACCAACTTCACACATACCTCTCCCTCCACACCCTTCTCAAACCCCTCCAGTCCGGCTTCTGCTCTGCCCACAGTACAGAGACAACACTTGTGAAAGTCACAAACAATGTCTTTTTTTTACCTATGATCGGGACTCTCTCTGCCTCCTGAACCTCTCTGCCACGTTCGACAGTTGATCACGCCATCCTCCCCCACTCTCTATCCTCCATCATCCACTTGGGTAGGACCACACTCGCTTGGTTTGAGTCCTACCGTACAAATCGCTAGCACTACATTTCTGCAAATGGTTTTTCTTCTCGCTTCCACGTAGTCACTCGTGGGGTACCAAAAGGATCCAACCTTGGCCCCTTTCTCTTCCTCATGTACATACTCCTTTAGATATGGGGTTAACTTCCATGTACAGTATGTGGATGACTTTCAGCTCTATTATTCCACCTCCAGTTGCAACCCCCAGACCCTGATGTTTTGCCAGCTTGTCTGTTGGACATCATGAGCTGGATAAGCGCAAATTTCCTGCAGTTAAACGTCAACAAGATGGAAGCCATACTCTTTGTCTTCTATCCCATTTCGACATCCTCAACCTACCCAACCTTAAAACTCTCCGAACCCATGTGTGCAACTTAGGCATCAGGTTTGATGCCCAATTATCCTTCTTCCCCCATATCCAATCCCTCAATAGAACCACTTTCTTCCATCTCCGCCCATCTCTATCAATACCTCATCCCAATACCTCATGCTGAAACCCTGGTCCATGCCTTTGTCATCTCTCAGCTGGATTACTTCAACACCCTCCTCCCCAACTCCACCATTCACCACATTCAGCTCATCCAAAACTCTGCCGCTCTCATTCTCACCTGCACCAAACTTACGGTCACCTTCCACCTCCCCTAGCTCAGCCTTGGGCTCTACCATTGTGAAGTGCTTTGAGACGCCACACAGAATGGAGGGTGCTATATAAATGCAAGTTGTGGTAGGGTTAATGCTGAATTTGATGATATTTTCTAATGAGTAATTGGGTTTCCATGCCCTTTAAACTAGAGAGTGTATAAAGCAGTGCCTGCTTATGAGAACTATCCATCGAGATGCCTCGGTTATTAAACTATAAAGTGCTCGGGGTGTTTTAAGAGTTAGTATCAAAGGGAGAACAAGAAGAAAATGCTGACCGGTGGACAAATCTGATAACTCAGAACTATTTTAAGTATTAGTGAATTCAGGACAGTTGCTTACTAAAATATATTCTTTTTCCCGAATCTGTATTTGGCTTACTTGCACTTTCATTTCCTCTAATTTGCACAACATTTCCCATCCACTATCCACTGTAAGAGAGAGTGGTGTGTTGCATCATCAGTATACAAATATGAAAAATGACTATAACTATGATTATCCAAAGTGATAAATACTATGTTATTCAGAATATACATTTTTGAGTATTCAGCTGTTTCAATTGTCATTTTATTGCATTTAATATTTTGTTTCATCTCTCCTGAAGTCTTTCCTACTGGGTTCCTGGGTGCTGTCCACATTCTTTGATTTCCTGCTTGTGGAAGCCCTGAAAGTTGCATTTGACATGTCTGTGAACATCTTGCCATCTGGATTGTAAGTTTGCAATGATTTTTGTTTCCCCTTTCCAGTCTTTCTATAGTTTTAAAGGACAGCAACTTGTCTTGTTGGAAGCATATATTGCTTTCTTCTGTACCAATAACACTAACTATTGCAGCAAATTGATTTATTTGTTTTTGTTTTATCAAAAGAAAGGAGTTGTGTACTAGTGACCAATTGATGTGGTATCAGATAATAGTAAGATTTGTGTGATGAGATTGTATTGCAGATATCCCAATTTTCCTTCCGTATGGCTGACTTGAGTTGGAGGGTGGTAGAATGTGCCAAATTATATCACCAATGATATTATATCAACCAAAGTTGTGGTCGTTGGCATGAGGATGGATATCCATTCTCTTTGTCCCCGACTAACTTAGACAATCATCACCCCCATCCTGGAAAAACCTTCGCTGGACCTATCCCTACTCTCCAGCTATCGCCCCATCTCCAACTTCCCATTCCTCTCTAAGGCCTTCTAACGAGTCGTTGCTTCCTAGCTTCACTCCTTTCTCTCTCGCTACAATCCGGCTTTCGTACTGTCCAAAGCATGGAGACAACCCTGGTCAAAGTCTCTTACGACATTTGAAACATCTGTGATCAGGGCTCTCTCTGTCTTTTTGTCTTCCTCGACCTCTCTGCTGCCTTCAACACTGTCGACTACTCCATCCTCCTACATTGCCTCTCCTCCCAGCTCAATCTCCACGGACCTGCCGTCACTTGGTTCGACTCCTACCTTTCTCAGTGTAGTGACCCACACTGTCACCTGTGGAGTCCCGCAAAGCTCTGTTCTTGGCCCCCTACTTTTTTAATATCTTTATGCTCCCCCTTGGTGACATCATCCACAGATATGAGGTCAACTTCCATATGTATGTGGATGACACCCAACTATATCTTTCTGCTTCTACCTTCTACTTCAGTACCACTGCTGTCCTGACAGACTGCCTGTCAGACATCAAGCTAACTTTCTACAGTTGAACATCAACAAGACCGAGGCTCTCCTGATTGGCTCGCGCTTTGCGCCTTCACTCATCAGGCACTGGCAGCATCAACCTCCATGGTTGCACACTCAACCTCACCAAGCCAGTCAGGAACCAAGGTGTCTTGTTCGATCCTCAACTGTCTTTCCTCCCCCACATTCAAGCAATGACCCACTCTGCCTTCCCTCACCTCCGCAATATTGCCCGACTCCACCACTACCTCACCCCTCAAGCTGCTGAAACACTCATTCGTGCCATCATCACATCCAGGCTTGACTACGCCAATGCCCTGCTTGTCAGCCTTCCCAATTCCTCCCTCCATAGGCTGCAGATAATCCAGAACTCTGTGGCCCGTGTCCTCTACCGCTCCAAGCTCGTGACCCCCATCTCCCCATCTTCACTGAACTCCATTCGCTCCCCATCACCCAGAGGATTCAATTCAAAATCCTGGTCCTAATATTCCAAGCCCTGCATGGTCTCGTCCCAACCTACCTTTTGACCTCTTGACTCTTTACCTACTTGCCCGCCCACTCCGCTCAGCAGGCTCCGGCCTGCTCCATGTCCCCCGACCCAACCGCCCCACCTTCAACAGGAGAACCTTCAGCCACTCTGTGGAACTCCATCCTGCAGTCCCTCTGCCTCGCCCCCCCATCCCAGCCTCCTTCAAGTCACGCCTCAAGGCCCTCCTGTTCAACGGTCCCATCGGTTACCCCAAATCCTCCCCCTTTCCCTCCACTCTCCCTATCCCCGACCCCAGCTTGGGTCTGAAACAATGACTGTCTATCGCCTTAGGATGTCCTCCCGATGGGAAAGGCGCTATACAAGTGTAATTGCATTGTTGTTAGACTAGTGGCAACTATTAACTGCATTTGACTGCATTTTTGATTGATGCGACAATTCTATCCAGTTATATTTCCGCATGCCACATTTTTCACTCCTGTACTGCATTACAAATTCTGTAAAAAAAAACCTCTCTGAATTTGCTGTGGCTAAAACGTGTGATATTGTCAGTAGCACAATGCCACAAACATTATAAAAGCTGTGTTTTGAGCTGTTGTTGAAAGTGAGATGCTACAGCTATTTAGATCCAATCTTAATCAAATGTTTTGTGTCAGTGAGTTCTGAAGGCATTTATGAAATTAGATTCACTAGGTTGGTTCCTGGGTTGAGGGAGTTGACCTACGAGGAGAGGTTGAATAAACTAAGCCTATATTCTCTAGAATATAGAAGAATTAGAGGTTATTTTGTAGAAACCTATAAGATTCTTAGGGGTCTTGACAGGGTAGATGTTGTGAGACTGTTTCCGCTGGATGGAGAAACTAAAACCAGATGTCAGAGTCTCAGGATTAAAGGTCAGCCTTTCAGAACTGAGTTGAGAAAATATTTCTTCACTCAGAGGATAATGAATTTATGGAATTTTCTACCCCAGAAGGCTGTGGATGCTTAGTTATTGAACATATTCGAGACTGAGATCGATAGTTTTTTAAACGCTGAACGGATTAAGGGATATGGGGATAGGGCGGGCAAATGGAATTCGGATAGATCAGTCATGATCGTATTAAATGGCGGGGCAGGTTTGAGGGGATGAATGGCCTACTCCTGTTCCTACTTCTTATTCTATTAGACATTATTCATCTTGAAACATTACTTCATATTTGGTATTGGTGTTTTATGGAAGTACAGTAAAACCTTTATTATCCGGCACCCTCGGGACCTGACCAGTGCCGATCAATCAAATATGCCGGATATTCGAGTGTCCGCACCTGGAGGCAGCATAGAGTTTCAGTCACTGTAACATAGGGGACTGTCCAGGATCAAGAAGCAGTGCAGAAGAAAGCAATAATAATACTGAGGATTGTCTGCAGGATTACAGGAATCAGCTATGAGCGCTGATTAGACAGGCTTGCTATCTATAGTTTGGAGAGAAAGTAACTCAGAAGGGACAAGGTGTAGAGGTGTACAACATTACTGTAAAAGTACTTTAGGATGCACCAAGATGATGAAACAAGAGATCATAGCTTTAGGGTTGCTATGGGTAGTTTCAATGTACCAGGATGTTTTCTTTATCCAGAGGGTAATTAATAACTATAACAGGTTTTCAGGTCTATGGACTTGTTTAAGAAGCTTTTTGAATCGTTTAAGAAGCATTTAAGAAGCTTTTTGATGGGAGGATAGTTATCAAGAAGGATAAGATCACATAGGCCAAAGGGCCTTCTTTATCAGAGCCAAACGTGTGATCTTGTGAAATGTGGTTTTGACCTAGATTAACTAATTCAGCACACACTGGGAATTTCAATGTGTGACTTTACCAGTCTAATTCATATGATTCAGATAGACACTTCTCAGTGGCCCAACAAATTGAGCATTCGAGAAAAAAACACTTTTATAATTTTAAAAGAAACTTATTAGTTAGGAAGGCAAATTGACTGTGTTAAAGATCCCACTGATGTGCCTTGAGCGTGGAATAAATCTAGAGTAACATTCTTATGTTTCTCATTTTTCTTTGATGTAATCAGTATAATTTCACATTTGGGATTCTATGAATACAAGCAAAACCAATTTTTTTTTTAGCAACAATCTTTATAAAAAGTCCCACAAAAGTGAAATAATGAACAATTGTGTATTTTATTATCTGTTAACAGAACCAGGATTTTGATCATTGCACCAACTTTGTCACATTTCTTCATTGCTGTGCCACGAAACTCAGATGTTTACCAAAATTGCTCCTTGATGCAGGTTTATGATGACCGCATTCATGGCTGCATCTCTGTCAATTAGTATTTATGATTGATGTTAACCTGGACAATGGATTCAGTACTAGACACAAGGAAGTACAGATATAGAGAAACGAGTTTCAGATGTTGCATCAAGAAATCATGAAAATATTAAACTGCCACCTGAATAAGATCTATTTTTATTTGTGGTAAGCAACTGCAGGAAGATCACAAGTGGTTTAAAGTTAGGGAGTGCTTCATTTATATTGGTGTCAGTTGGTAGCACTCTCAGAAGAATGTGGGTCTTGTTGGACTTTGAGCTCATAGTCTGTGGCTGATGCAGTAGTACTTGTAGTACAATGTAGTACTTGGGGAGCAAGGCATTGTCAGAGATTGTGTCCTTCAAGTGACTAAGATACTGTCTATCTGTTCAATAGGACCTTAAAGGTTCCAAGATACTATTTGAAAAGAGAACTCTTTCAGTGTCCTGGCGAACAATACCCCAAATAAAACGTGTTTTTTGTGGATTATCCTGGGATACAAATTGGCTGCTACATTTGCCTACAAGAGAAGGCAAATGTAGCCTATACACTTTATAGAAAACTATACACTTTATAGAAAATACACTATATAGAAAACTCTATACACTTTATAGAAAAGTACACTATATACACTTTATAGAAAACTCTATAAAGTCTATACACTTTATAGAAAACTCTTATCAAGCATTTTGTGATTTTTCAATAATATTTTAAGACATAGTATCAAATGCAAGAATTAGTTTAATAGCTCTGTCAAAGTGCTGTGTGGAGACCGGAGATATGTTTTTTTACTGTGCCGAGTGCAAAAAAAAGCAGATGCCAGCACATAAATGGCCATTCGTATTGAGGATTGAATTCAATGGGAATAAACATTCAGTCCTTTTTGCTGCAATAAAAAATCTTGCAAACCATGCCAGAGGTTTTTAAACTTGAATGTTTAATTAAAAGACTTGCTTTCCATTGACTAAATTTAGACTTTAACTACAGTACATATTCTCGAGGCGGTATTGCACTGCTTATTCTTAGTTAACATGGGATTCGTTAAACCTGCACTTATACAATGTAACAGTTGAAAGCAAAAATTCCATCAAGCGCACACAAACTGTGATATAACTGGCCTATTTGTGCATTTCTAGTTCTGAACTCTAAATGCTAGAAGCTCCTTATGATTTTTCTTTCGCTAAATGCTGTTGAGTTAGATGTTACCTTAAGAATGTAAAATTATGACAAAAAGCCATTTGGCATTTCAGCTATATTTTTTCACTATTATAAAATAAATGTTTCACATTATAAAATCTGCCTTAGACTCTCCCCCACCTCTCTCTCTCTCACACACACACACACACACACACACACACAGAAGGGTGAAACAAACTTTGCTGCCTGTATACTCATCCACTCTAAATTCCATATCCCTGACCCAGCTCTACTGGCTCCCTTTCAAAGAACAGATCGACATCAAGATCCGCACAATCGTCTACCAAACTTTGGTGCACTGGAACCTTCCTACCTCTCTGACCTGTTTACTGCCCACTCCACTCACAACCTGTCACCTCTGCTTGACTGACTCCGGCCGGCCTCTTACTTGTCCCTCACCCTTCTGCTCCCCTGTTGGCAGCCATGCTTTCAGCCAATGCACCCCGAATCTTTGGAACTCTGACCTTCAATCCCTCGGCCTTGCCATTCTTTCCCCATTTTAAGATCATGTTTGAAGAATGTCCTTATGGTTACCTCCCCCTCAGATCAGAGTCAGTCTCCGAGATAAATACATGTTGTTGAAAAGAGTAGGATCTGTAGAAGAATTTCATGGGCCAAATATTTGAATGTTCAGAAAATTAGATATAAGGAGTTATTCACACATTGATACTCTTCAGTTTTTTTTCTTTTGTTCCATTTGAGAGATTATTCACATATCGCTGATGTTCAATTTGCTCAGTGAGCGAAAACTTCCATTTTTAAAACTTTTTCTTCGCACACTTCGCAGGTAGTTTCGATAGTAGATGACACTGATGACTCTGGCCTGAAAGTGCTTTGATACTATATAGTACAAGATGATGTCAAGACAAGTGCTGAGATTCATCAAAAACGTAGTAAAGGCAGCCCAGGCATTGAAATCATAACGGTCACCTTCTAGCAATAACAATGTAAAGCAGATGTGAAAGGGAACAAAACAAAATAGCACCTGAATAATAAGCGTCAGAATTATTTTGATCGATTTTTCTTTGGTTTTTGGCTTCAGTTTAGAAGTTTTTCCCTTCAGAAGACTGTTAATAATGATGCAGTAGCATCCGATCATAATGAAGAGTGGAAGAAGGAAGAAGAAAATCAGTCGTACAAAGTTCACGATGTTTGCCTCTTTCAAGTGGATTATGTCGAGCATTTTCAAGCAGGTTGTAAAATTTGAGGCTTTGTCAGGATTGTTCTTTGAAAACATGAACGGCACAACTGACACAGTGGTCATTATCCAGATGCCACAACAACTTGCTACAGCTTTCCCAATGTGACGAAGTTCCTTAGCATGTTTGGGCTGCACCACTGCCATGTAACGGTCAACGCTGATGAAAGCTAAGAGCCAAAGAGCGATGCTTGGATAAAATATAGTGAGAGCTGCATTGATTTGGCAGAAAACCTCACCAAAGGGCCAGTAATTCTTCACATAATAGATCATGCGGAAAGGCAGCAGTGTTACGAAAATCAGGTCCAGCAAAGCCACATTCATCATGTATATATTTACAGATGTTCCTTTTTTGGTGGTGCAGCTGAAAACCCATATTGCTGTGATGTTGACTACCAATCCAATTGTGAAAAGGATGCTGTAGAATATTGTAGCACCAATTCTGAACTCTGGTGGTTGTAGGTTAGAGAGGTTAAGATTTAGGTTCTGCATTTTAGAAGTGATGTCTTGAAACTTTCATAACCCTACATTGAAGAGATATGAAATGAATAGAAATTAATATTTGAGAGAAAAATCAAACAAATAATATATTTAAGAGGAGATAGAAGGGATTGAGAGGTCGAAGGCTGCTATGGGAGCCAGTTGGGTTGAATGGCCTGTTTCTGTGTCATGTGATTCTATGTAGAATAGTTTCATAGATACACCAAATTTAAAAATAGAATATTATCAAGGTATTGATCGAAATAGACATTCTAGGCACAACAGTAAAACCATTTTTTTGCATATGATTTGCTGGTTCTCAAATTGAATTTTCTTCAAACTAATTTAGATGAGCTACAAAATTTACCTTTCCTGTGTAAAAAGGTTTTTACATGGAACTTTGACTGAAGGAAAATGAAAGGAATGCTTTAGGACAGAAGCTTACAAATACCTTGTCCTTGAGCATTTGTTTACAAAGTGCCTTCCCCTGACCTAAGTTTAACGTAAATCAGCTTTTCATAAATTGTACTGCCTCCTTCGCTGTTTGAAGTTGAGTGTGGGAACTTGACATTTTGTTGGCCAACATTGACCTTCAGCAAACCACCCCCATTGCACTATTAACAGACTTACTCGGATGCTAAAACAAAAACGCAAAATACTGCTGGGTTCTGACTAAGGGTCGTGGACCCGAAACGTTGACTCACTTTTCATTTCTCCATAGATGCTGCCTGACCTGCTTAGTGTTCCCAGCGTTTTCTGTTTTTACTCAGATGCTAGATCAATGGTGGCCAACCCATGGTCTATGGCCAGAAGTGGCCTGTGAAACATTCACGCTAGTCTGGGTGATTAAGTTTTGTTTAATCAATGTTTTTTTTCTCGGCTTTTTGGTATATGGCATAAGTCAAGAAATATTCAATCGAGAACATTTATTTTGTTAGCCAACCAAAAAGTTACTAATATCTAGACTGAAGTGAATATCTAGCCTTGTAAAAGGGTGCAACTGACACACTGGATTAGTGCCTGGGACGTCCTCTTGACATGAAAGGTGCTCTATAAATGTAATTTTGTTGTGGTTGGATCAGGAGACTAGAATGTCATAACGAGAAAGAGAAGTGTAATAATCCCAAACGCTTTCTGAATTTGGTGACTTAATTGACAACTGTTTGAAGGATATGCTATGCGCAATTAGCTGCTGTGTTTCGCCCCCAAAATACAGTCAATCCGCTTTACAATATATTCTGTAAAGAACTTTGAGATGTCCAAACAAAATGATAAGGCACTATATCAAAAGTTAGGATTATCATTTATTATAAACTCATAATGTAAGACTCAAACTATTAACTGAGACATACATTGTTGATTTAGGTGAAGAACTTTAATTAATGTTCTTTCAATATTTCTTTGTTTTTGAAAAATGTTTCCCTGGGAATTTCTGTGCAATTATGTAAGTTAGGTTTACAGCACAGAACATTTCACATATAAAGTCTCTACTGATGATTTTCTACATCACATGTTTGTCAGTCTGGTAATGCTTCTCAGTCACACGGTTGTTAGTTCAAGCCCTTTATCTCGGCTGAATCTCCGCTGAAACTAATTCAAAGACCTGACTGCCTGTTCACGTAGATGTTAAACATCCCATGATATGAAAGAAAAAATATTCAGTCGTGTTTACCTATTAAAAACACACTCCACTTTACAGTATATCCTGTGAAGCGCTTTGATATACCTCAATGACATGATAAACTGCTGTATCAAATGCAAGGGTTATAATAGTGGTTAGAGCACTTGCATTACAAGCGTGAGACCTGTGTTCGAATCCAGCCAGTGCAAATCCTTGAGCAAGATTCCTTACTCCACACACCTAATAATCCTCAAATAAAACAATAATACATTGGTCATTTGCAATCCACGACTGTTTATAGGACACTGCTGTGCACAATTGACTGCTGCGTTTCACCCACAATTATACAGTCAATTCACTTTATAGTATATTCTGTGAAGCGCTTTGAGATCTCTAGAGGACATGAAAAGTGCTATATCAAATGCAAGGATTATTATTCATTTATTATTATATATATGCTGTGAAGTGCTTTGAGATGTCCTCCCAACGTCCAAGACACTATATCAAATTTAAGAATGTTTTAAATCAACCACCTCGTCTAATCCCACGGTCCCCATGCCATTCAATATTCCTCTCAATAGGAATATTTATTTAATATTCCTCCTAATTTGCATACTAAATGATAATTGTACATTAGTTGAGAAACAGTCAGCTTTGTTTCAGGATCGACTGTCAATGTCAATTCAGCTCCCTGACATTTTCAGACTTAGTATCTACCAGTATGCACCTTTTAAGTAAGTATTACTTTTAGTGAATAGAAAGCAAAAGATGACCTTATGATAATAAGATACTTAAGATAATTAAGATAATATGACCTTATGATAATCCTGATCATTCGGGCTACAGGATAGAGGGCAGTTGAAAATGTAGCCAGGTTTATATGGCTTTCTAAAAACAAATTGTGAGTTGTGAACAAAACAGTTCAAGGTTATTTTGAAAATGTGTATGTGGTTAATTGTTTATGATGTTGTTAACTGAATTGCAAAACAAAATCTACACTACTGTATTTTTAAATTCTTTGTTATCTATAGTAATACACTTCAGAAATTGAGAGAAAAGATGCAGAAACACAAATCCATGAATTTACAGGAGAGCATTTGCAGTGTTTGTATGATACTGTGTAACTAAATCAAATTTGAATTCATGAATGTCCTCATCAATAATTAAATGAAACAAACATACAAACTATCTACTTTAGACAGAATTGACTTCACAATTCAAGTATTTCAACGCCTTGGGACGTCCTCTTGACGTGAAAGGCGCTTTATAAGTTTAAGTTGTTATTGTTGAATTGTACTACAATTCAGTTGTAGCTGTACTACACTAGGTTTTTGTAATAGATGTTCTGTTGAATTTATAAATTATTTATTTTTTAAAAATCACCTTAGTTACAGTTGCAATAGCAGCTTTTTAAAAAAAAATAGATCATATCTTCCTAACAAGGCTATGAAATCACTGTATTCTGATATTTGAGGTTCTTACAGCATAGATTCTAATCGCTTTTCTAAGTTTTGTTTCCCAAGGAAGGTTTGTCTACTCGTTACACTTTTGTTTGCTTAAACAACCGATTCAACACAGCATGATATCAAAATATTTTTAAAGATACAAGCTTATCTTACCTGTTAGGATTTAACTGTTTTCGACAACAAGAGGGAAATAAATCTTATTCAACAAGAAAAGAACATACAAAGAAAAATTGAGTTCCGCTTTTTCTCGTAGTTCTTCAGTATTCTAAAATAGCAGTAGACGAGTGCAATTGATGTGTTTGACAGGAAGCGGAAGTAATGTTACCATTTCGAGTATATGAGCTCATTCATACACTGGGTTTTCTGGCCAATGCATTTCATTGGTTCTATTTTCCTTGTGTTGTTATGCTTCAGCAGAAAGTGTTTTGCATTTGACACATACTAATAATAACCCACGTATTTTTAATATTGTGCTTTAATCATGTCCTTGAAACATCGCAAAGAGGAAAATTGTAGAAAGTGGTTTGACTTTGTATTTTGTGAGTGAAACCGGTTGTGCACAGCAATGTCTCACAAACAGCCGTGAACTGAATAACTAATTTTATATGGGGGATTATTGGCCAGGATATTGGGAGAAAATCCCTTCTCTTTTCAAATAGTGCTGTGCGATCTTTAACATCCACTTGAAGAGGCAGGCCATGACATTGGTTTAACGTCTCATCCAAAGGACAGACTCTGTACATTAATATGAAATTAATGTTTGTAACTGTGTTAGATACTTGCCCTTTCATTGCTATTGTCAAAATGGTCAAATGTGAAACTTTGTTTTAGCAATCATTGATACCAGGAATAAATAAGTACAAGTATGAGGATGGGAAGCTAGCTTCCATTAGCTTCACTTTGTAGGAAGCAACACATTTAAATTTTACCAGTTCATTTGATTTACAATTTTTTAAAATCAGAAAATATTTTTTGCTGGAATTGCCTCCTATAGTTGTGGTAGGAAATTAAAAACACTTAAAATATGTAGCATCTTGATGTCAAGCACAGATAATATTCTATATTAGTAGGTAGAAAACCACATGTTGTTAACAGGAAATGTGCACCATTTGTGGGAACGCATTGTGCATCCAACTCTCTATACAATCACATAGACTAATGCTGCAATTATTTATGTAATTTTCTACTGGAAGCCAGTGAAAGAGTAATTAGTTGAGACTGCTTAAAGCTTGTAAAATCAAGGAAAAAAGAATATGAGGAGAGTAGTTGAAAAGCTATTGATTGCAACTTGCTGCCACTTGGTCATTTTTTCAGTCTGTTAATTTTGCTTGATAATACTTTCTCATTTCAAGCTATGTTTTCATGGTTTCACATTTCATGTTCTCAGATAAAACATACTCATTATGGACATTCAGTGGTTATTAAACCCTCACAACAGGAATGGAGAATTATGCATTGACTCATTGGTTCGTATTCTGGAGCAGTTTCTTTCATTTGGGGATTTTCTAAGAAAAAAGAAGTGGATGTATGATTTTTCTTTTTTTTCATTGCTATTTTTCACAGTGTTATTAAAAATACTGTTACATATTCCTTAGGCCACAGTGATAATGTGATCTGCAGTCCAGGTTTGTATATAAACATTATGGTTCTTGGGACAGGAACCCAGCATAGTGGAGACAGAGCAGCTGCAAATAGGTGAGGTGTGGTTTCTGCACATCTAGCTTCTGTGCAGCGACACATGGATTGCAATCATGTCATCATAGAATGGCAACAAGTAGAGATCAGCTATCTTAAAGATAGGAGTTAGCAAGGAAAATCAGGCATAGTCAGTTCAAATTTACTGTTGTCTACCTCTCAGCGCGTCCAAATGCTACTGATGGAAATTAGAAGTTATAATAATAACTGCATTTGATATAGCACTTTTTACATCTTCTAGACGTCTCAAAGCGCTTCACAAAATATACTGTAAAGTGAATTGACTGTATATTTGTGGACGAAACGCTGCAGGGTTTTATTATTGTGGATTTTTTTTTGGAGGCATTATTATTCGGCATGTGGAGTAAGGAAACTTGCCCAAGGTTTCGATCTGACCTGGCTGGATTCGAAAACAGTTCTCACACTTATAAGGCAGATGATCTAACCACTGAGCTACAGGTTGGTTCCCTAACCATCTATTGTTTAGAACATACAGAAATTCAGGAATTGGGGGTGGAGTATAATTTTTTTTTAAATGATCCATTTTGGGGGAAAAATATGAAGACCTGGGATTAAAAGGTGAAGATGAGGATCTTGAACTCAGTCATCTGCCTGGTGTGAAGCCGATGAGGATGGGGGTGACAACAGTAAATTTTAAATAGACAATGTAATAGGCAACAGAAATTTGAAACCAAATCTCATTGGGTTTGATTGAATTTAATATAAAGTACAGTACCCGAAATGAATGAAAATTGGTATCAAGCAGGACTGCACAAGGGCAACATGAATTTTAGGTACATGTGATGTACAGGATGGTCTTCCAATGCTCAGCATCTTTGCAAGCAACCGACCCCAACTCACAAGGATAAATTTATTCTGAGCCAGTGGGACATCATTGGGGTTCCTGACCTCCCCCCGTGCCCCAATCTCCTATAATATTAAGGTCGGCCAAAGTCGTCTGACACACCTAGACATTTTTGCATCACATTGCCTTTTTCAAACCACCCACAGCCTCCTGCTGTCTGACTGATAACCTAGTCGAATAAACACAGCCCCTCATTCTGACCCTGACTGCCAGGTATAGGCCAGAACGCTCACAGCTTGCCTTGCGATCATTAGCTGTGCCCTGGAGTACTGGGGATTTGCTTGGCTTTGGAACCGGATGTCTGAGACTGCCACAGAGGGTTGGTTTGATTCTGACATTCTGCTGCCAAACATGTCACCTTAGAGCCAGTTCAGCTGAAAGGAGATCCCGCTTACCTGACATGACATGACATTACCCAGCATGAACGGCAATATATAAGAGCAACATGTTATCTCCATTCCTGTTGTGAGGGTTTAACAACTACTGAAGCTTCACAAAGAGTATGTCTGTTGAGGGGATCAGATAGACGAATTTACTTTCACTGAAGATTTAACAAATAATAATAATAATCCTCATGTTTGATATAATCCTTTTCACATCTTCTACACATCTCAAAGCGCTTCACAGAATATGTAAAGTGTATTGTGAAGTGAATTGACTATATATGTGAAACGCAGCAGCCAATTGCGCACAGCAGTGTCCCACAATTAGTCACGGGTTTAAATGACCACTATATTAATGTTTTTTTTTTGAGGGATTATTATCAGGTGTGTGGAGTGAGGAAACACCCAAAGTTTTGATCCCTCCAAAAAAAAGGCGAGTGTTCGAACCACTGAGCTACAGAACAAATAACAAAAAAAAACACACTTAGGTGCTATCTGTGTTTCACTTTTTAAAAATTCTTGATAGATAAGAGCAGAAATCTGTGTTTTACTTTTTAAAATTTTTTGATAGACAAGAGCAGAAATGTTATACAGGTAGCCACCGCTTACCGAACAGGGGCCCTGTTAACGAAACTTCACTATAACGAGGGTTTCTATGTGTACCCTCTATGTGCTTAGCGAAGGCTGCTCTCGCTATAACGAAAGTTTAAATCTCGCGCGCTTCTCGTCTCCCGACAGCCTCCGCGACACAAGCGCACATACATACACACACTTACTTCAGCGCCACCTAATCCAAGAGAAAGCGCTGCAGTATGGGAGGAGCTTAAGTGGTAGGATGCTCTGTCTGTCTGTCTCCTCTCTGTCTCTCTCTTTCTCCGTGTCTCTTTCCCTCTCTGTCTCTCTCTCTCTCTCTCTCTCCCCGTATCTCTTTCCCTCTCTCTCCCTCTCTCTCTCTGTGTCTCTTTCCCTCTCTTTGTCTCTCTCTCTCTCTCTCTCTCTGTGTCTCTTTCCCACTCTCTGTCTGGGTCGCGCTCTCTCCTTTTCTCTCTCTGTCCCTCTCTATCTCTCTCTCTCTGGGTCTCTTTCTCTCTGTTTGAGTCTCTGGCTGTCACAATCTCACTCACAGTCTCTCTGTCTCTCTCTGTCTCAGTCTTTTTCTCTTTAACTATCTCTCCCTGCCTTCAATAGCAGTGCTACCTACCTTATGCAGTCACTGATACAGGCGCTAGGCTAGGCAAAAGGCATTACTGGGAACAAATTTTTGCATATACGGAAACACAGTAAGGACCTCCCCCCCTGCCCGCTTAATGCAATTTTCGCTTAACGAGGGGTTTTGAAGTCCCTAACCCTTTCGTTAGGTGGGGGATACCTGTATTGTATTGTTAAAGGATACTATTAATGATATCATGTTCCTTTGCAAATAAAATATGCCTCCTGGTGGATTTTGACATGTATACTGACAATGCAGTTCGTATTAAAGGCAGTGCCCTTCATATTATAGTTCAGTGATGTCTTACTTTTGAAAAATATGCTCATTGTAAAGTACATTAAAAAAATGGTTAGAACTAATCCATGTTTATAAGAGCAGCATTCACATAACAGAGTCTATTGTTCTTGATCCACCTCAACATCTTTGAATGAGCTTTCAGCATTTTGCCCCAGTTCCCCATCCTGGGGTCCTTCTGCATTGTCCCATTCATACTCACCTTTAAAGTCTGCCCTAAATCTAATATATTTGATTGTGCTTCTTATCCCCATTTTCATCAAAATAAAGGCCAAGTTTCCTTATTACACACGCCGCTGTTTACAAAGGAATTCAGTTGTTAGTCAATTGCCGATTGCTTTTCTGGGTTAATAAATCCTTCAAAAAAAATTATAATTTGGTTACTCAATCCTCAACTGTTTGTGGGATATTGCCATGTGCAATTAGCTGCCGCGTTTAACTCACAAAAATATACAGTCAGTTCATCTTACACTATATTCTGTGAAATGCTTGAGACATCTTGAAGGTGTGATAAGGCTCTATATCAAATGCAAGGATTATTATGATTGTTAATATTATTCATATCCTTTTCCCCAACTCTGCTTAGCTATCCCTTCCTCAGCTCAAGTTTCCAGTCATTTGTATGAAGTGCTTTGAGATATTTTCCTGACATGAAAGGTACTATACAAATGTAAATTGTTATACTACAACAACAACAAAATTACATTTGTCTAGTGCCTTTCACATCGGGATTTCAAAGCATTTCACAGAATTTACTGTAGAGTGCAGCAACAATATATTTTGAAGGGGATAGGGCAGCCAATTTGCTCAGAGCAATGTCCCACAAATTAGTTTTAGTTAGGGCAGGGCACCAAGAGAAATTCCTTTCTTTTTTTGAATAGTCCCAAAAATCTTTAATATCCAGCTGAACAGAGATTCAGTTCAATGTCTCAGCACCATCAACAGTGCAGCGCTCTCCCATCACTGTACTCAACGTCAGTGTAGACGGTGAGCTCAAAATCTCGAAATGGAGCTTGAATCCCTTACCTGATTCGGATGTGCTACTGACTGAGTTAGACTAAAATCCTTTAAAGCTTTCTAAACAAAATATTGGTCTTTACCATAATTATAACATTTAACAAATGACGGGAGCCAATCGGTCTTATTGATGTTCAATTAAAGAAAGTTAGCTCTCATCCAGGACTTGATGTCTGACAGATGTTCTGTTGAGAAAGCGATGAACCTTGGAGTCAAGGATGGAGGCAAAGAGATAGAGTTGGGTGTCATTCGTATATGAGTTGAAGTTGACCCATGTCTGCGGCTGATGTCACCAAGAAGGGAGCATGTAGATATTCAAGAGGAGGGAACCAAGAACGGAGTCCTGAGCAATTTACAGCTGAATGTTGACAAGACGGAAGCCATACTCTTTAGCTCTCGTCAACGTTTCCAATCGCACGGCTCTTACCTCCTCCACCTTCTCGGCCTGCCCCATAAACTCTCTGAACCCGTGCGCAACTTAGGTGTCAGGTTCGACCCCCAACTGTCTTTCTTCCCCCACATCCCGTCCCTCACCAGCACCACTTTTTTCCACCTCCGACGGATCACCCGTCTCCGGCAATATCTCGCCTCAAAAGCCGCTGACATGCCTTTGTCACCTCTCGGCTGGACAATGCCCTCCTCGCCGATCTCCCCTCCATCACAATCCACAAAATCCTGTCGCCAATTCAAAACTCTGCCGCCCGCATTCTCACCTGCACCGAACTTCGCTCCTCCATTATCCCTGTCCCAGAGAGGATCGATTTCAAGATCCTTACCCTGGTTTTCAAATCCCTCCACTCCTCTGCACCCCCCTACCTCTCCGACCTCCTCTCTCCTCAAACCAGCACCTATAGCCTTCGCTCCACCGGGTCTGGCCTCTTCCATGTCCCCCGAATCCTCCGCTCCACCATCGGCGGCCAAGCCTTCAGCCACTTCGACCTGAGGCTCTGGAACTCCCTTCCTCACTCTCTTCACTTCACCCCCTCTCTTCCCAGTTTCAGATCCTAGCTAAAGACCTTTCTCTTTGACCGTGCCTTTGGTCACCTTTCTAATCCTGCCCCTGGCTCAGTCCCGGGATCCTTTGTTGTGAAGCACTTTGAGCCGCCGCCTGGCTTGGAGGGCGCTATATAAAAGTTGTTTGTGGAGATAAAGTGGAGATGGTATGAGAAGTACAAATAACAACAAACTAAAACTGAAGTACATTTGTAGAGCACCTATCATGTCGGGATGATGTCCCAAAGTGCTGATCAGTCAGGGGTGATGACCCGAGTATAAGAAAGGCTGGGGCTGGTGGGCAGGGATGGGATGAGGGAGGGCAGAGAGGTGGGAGGGCGGCTGAAGGATGGTTGAAAAGGAGGGTCTTTAATCAGGCCTTGGAGGAGGCAAGAGACGGAGAAGTATGAAGGGATTGTGGCATAGAGTTCCAAAAGGTGGGGGAAGAGAGGGTGAAAGCCCAGCCGCTGATAGGGTGGGTTGGGTACAATACATGGAGCAGGATGGAGGGAGTGGACAGGTTGATAGGGGATCAGAGAGGTAGGAGGTGGCATGGCTGTAGAGGGTCTTGAAAGTGAGGACAAGGATCTTAAATTCTTGAATGGTGCCAGTGACACGGAGAGTTTTATAATGTCTGTTAGTAAAGAGGCAAGGAGGTGGAGCTGGGAGATTAGGAGAGGGGTAGTGAGGGGTTGAGGGAACAGATGGTTGGTTTCTTGCGGGTTATAGTGATGGTGAGAGAGGAGTGGGAGACAGGCTCAAACAAAAGACGTTAAGACTCGATATTCTGGGGGGGAAAAAAATCTAATTTATGATAGCTTGGAAATAATAATGCACCATTAAGGGGTTCTTTTTGCTTCCTAAAATACCCTTAAAGTAAAATACCCTTAAAGGTTCTATCTATAAACCATCATATTTGCATGTCTGGCTGTACTTTTTTTGAACGATTTGACTGATTTCTGCATTGATCAATGCCTTTGCAAGGGTATTTTTGTAAGTGTTACTCATGTTTCAGTAATAATTTTGAGTTGTTTCTGTTAGAATACTTTGTATATTTGTGTATAGAGAATATTGTAGTGTAATTTATTGTCACTTACCTTTCAGTTGGTACAATGTTTTGTTTTTAACTCTATATATCAAGTCCTTATAACCAAATCCTGGTTCATGTATTTAAAAACTTTGTAGGATGTTAGGAAGGATGTTAATGCATTGAAAAGGGTGCAGAGGAGATTTACTAGGATGGTACCAGGAATGAGAGACTTTAGTTATGAGGAAAGGCTGGATAGGCTAGGCTTATTCCCATTGGAGCAGAGAAGGTTACGAGGAGACCTAATAGAGATTTTCAAAAACATAAGGGGATTCAACAGGGAAATACTGTTTCCGCTGGTGGGTGTGTCAATGATTCGAGGTCACAGATTTAAAATAGTATCTGAAAGAAGCAGAGGGGACATGAGAATTTTTTCATGCAGTGAGTTGTTTGAATCTGGATTGGATTGCCTGAAAGGGTGGTGGTGCCCATTCGATAACAACTTTTAAAAGAGAGGTGGATGGTTATTTGGGTAGGAGAAATTTGCGGGGTTATGGGGAGAGAGCTGGGGAGTGGGATTGATTTTGAATAGCTTTTTTCAAAGAGCCAGCACAGACTTGATGGGCCGAATGGCCTCTTTTTGTGCTGTAAAATTGTATGATTCTTTGTATTTGAACATGAGGTTGCTGAGTCATTTTGTTTTGTCTTCAATGCCATTAATTTTGCATTTATATATAAATCAACACATCAATGTACCCAGGTGTGCTGAAGATGTATCGCCCACAACATATATTTTGTACTGTATATTCAAGTATATTCTGTAAAGCGCATTGAGAAGTCTCAATGTGATAAGGCGCTATATCAAATGCAAGGATTATTATTTTTATTATTACTATTAGATTAATGGCTGACGAACAAATTGCCGTGGACTTTTGAATTCCCGTTAGTGGGATATCAGATACTTTGAACTTTTTAAAGTAAAAAGCCTAAATCCCACTAATTAGGAATTGAAAACCGTGATGCACAATTTGAAAGTCCACTGGATGTCACTGTTCTTCAATATCACTCTGGCTATAGTGTGGACTCTTTTCTTTGTTTTTACAAAATATGCTTCTTCACATTTTTACATTTTGCTCAATACTGTGTGCTTCCCTCAGTGTTCTGTATTTGTTCTTATACAGTACTTTTGCTATGGCCCTAATATGATATACTGTAATTAGAAATTTAGAAATGATTCCCTCTGATTCCTAAAGCATTCCTCAACCATATCTTTAACTATGACACCAATTTACCCTAAATAATACGTTTCTTATTTTAAAAATCAGTTTCTATGTGGTATTTTAGCAAATACATTCTGAAAATTCGTATTTGCAACCAATTCAATGAAATTAGTCTAATAAGATCTGCCCGTTACAAATGCATGATGAATTCCTTGAACATTTTCTGCCTTTCTAAATGTTCTCAAATTCAATCTTAAGGTATGGATGCTAGAAGTTTCCCTGAGGTAATACTAATTGGCCCCTACAATGCCCAGTCTTATTCTGACCCTCAACTGTCTTTCCTCCCCAACATCCAAGCAATGACCCACTCTGCCTTTCCTCATCTCTGCAATATTGCCCGATTCTGCCATTACCTCACCCCCAAAGCTGCTGAAACCCTCATTCATGCCTTCATTGCATCCTGGCTCGGCTATGCAAATGCCCTGCTTGGCCTTCCCAATTTCTCCCTCCACAGGTTGCAGATGATCCAGAACTCTGCAGCCCATGTCGTCTACTGTTCCAAACTCTGTGACCCCATCTCCGCATTCCTCGCCCGAATTCGTTGGCTCCCCATCATCAAGATCCTGGTCCTCCGCACCACCCTACATCCGTGACCTGCTAATACCTTACCAACCTGCCCACCCCCTCTGCTCTGCAGGCTCTGGCCTGCTCCACGTCCCCCAACCCATCCACTCCAGCATTGGCAGGTGAGTCTTTAACCACTCTGCCCCCAACCTCTGGAACTCCATCCCACAATTCCTCTGCCTCACATCCTACCTGGCCTTCAAGTTCCGCCTCAAGACTCTCTTTTTCGATGGTCTCATTGGCAACTCCTAATCCCCCCTTCCCTCCCACCACTGTCCCCAGCTCAGGTCTGAAACAGTGATTGTCCAGCGCCTTGGGACGTCCTCCTCGTGAAAGGCGCTATACAAGTATCATTTTGTTGTTGTTGTTCCAATCTGTACAGATGTCATTTTTGATATTGGTACTCTCTAATTTTTTTCAGTGCCTTAGGACATCCTCCCGTTGTGAAAGGCGCTCTACAAATGTAATTTTGTTGTAGTTTTTTGGCACAATTGCTTTTTTCAAAGAATTTTGAGAAATTGTGACTATAACATCCATTCTTAGCGCAAAATTTAAAAACATAGAAACAATTTCAGCACTAATAGAGGACATTTGACCCATCGTGATAGTGTTTCCCATGGTGGTGAAATCTAGTATTTTTATCCGTGTTGCACACTGTGTTAGAGGATAACCAATAATCTATAAATAAATAATCCTTGTATTTGATGTATTGTTTTTCATGTCATTTAAATATCTCAAAGCGTTTCACTGAATATACTGTAAATTGAATTGACTATATTTGTGGACAAAAAGCGGCAGTCAATTGCACACAGCAGTTTCCCACACACAATTGTGGATTGAAGTGGTGGATCGTGAATCGTGGATCCCACACACATCCTCTGGGATGATGCCATCCGCTGATCCCTTGCTCTTGGCTCCCTGCATGCGCACTTTAGCTGCCACCCCGACCCGAGCCTCCCCCATCACCCTAAATGTCTGTCCTCCCAATTCCCTCTATCCACTACTCCCACCCTGTCCTTCTCTCCCACTTCCCCCCCTGCTTTCCCCCCTCCCCCCATCCCCCCTCTGCAACTCTCCCGCTCTGCCCTGCTCTCTTTCTGCCCTTTCCGCCTCCTATCCCCACCCCTCCCACAGCCTTCCTCTGCCACAGCCTGGGAATCCTCCGCTGTGCTCACCGTGGCATTCAGCTTTGGCTGTCCAGCAACAGCCACACCGACCGCCCCATTCCACACTACTGCCGCCAGCCACACCGGACACAGATCCGGGGAGTTAACCTCTCCTCTCTCATCCCCATCCCTTCCACCCCTGCTGCCCAATCCGGTCCCCCCTCACATCCCTCTGCCAACTGCTCCCTCCGCTTTGGCCTCCAAAATGTCTGCTCCCTCTGCAACAAGACCCTGGCCATCAATGATCTCATCCTCAATGAGAAGGTTGACATCATGGCCCTATATGAAACCTGGATCACTCCAGGGGACACCTTCCCCCTCACAGAGGCCACACCACCTGGCTACACCTCCCGCCGCCGCGGCGGTGACGTGGCCCTCATCTCTAGGGCACCACTTTACCTAGCCCCCTACTCCTCTGGTTCCTTCCCCTCTTTTGAACACCTCACCCTCTCCCACTCCTCCCATCTCTCCCTCAAAATCCTCCTTGTTTACCATTCCCCAAAACCCTTCCCAACCTTCATCTCTGACTTCTCCACTCTCCTTGCCTCCCTTTGTACCTCCTCCGATCGCCTCATCATCCTTGGCAATTTAAGTGTGCAACTCCATCCCGCAGCCCCTCCACCTTGCTTCCTCCCTTTCCTCCTTCGAGGCCGGTCTCAAGATCTTCCTCTTCGACCGCGCCTTCAGCTGCCCCACCAACTCTTCCCCCTCTCCCACTCTCCTTCCCCTTTCCCCTACCCCGATCCTCCCCCCCCCCCCACCTCCCGTTCGGGTCCCGACCTGACTGTTCAGTGCCTTGGGACGTCCTCCCGACGTGAAAGGCGCTATATAAGTGCAATTTTGTTGTTGTTGAAGTGACCAATTTTTTTTCCCCCTTGAGAGACTATTATCAGGCATGTGGAGTAAGGAAACTCAAGATTTTGCCCTGCCAGGAATCAATTCCAGGCCTTGTTTGTGAGGCCAATGCTAACTAGTGAGCTACTGGACTCCAGGAGCCAGAAGACCCAGGTTTGATTCCTGGCAGGGCAAAACCTTGGATAAGTTTCCTTACTCCACACGCCTCTTTTTACCTAGCAGGTAATAGGAACCTAGTTGTTAGGCAATTGGTGGATTACTTTCCAGGGTACTAATCCCTTTACAAAAATAAAGTTGGTCACTCAATCCACGACTGTTTGTGGGACACTGCTGGACACAATTGGCTTCTGTGTTTCGGCTACAAAATAAAGTTACTACATTTTACAGTATACTGTATTCTGTAAAGTGCTTTGAGACATCTCAACAACATGATAAAGTGCTATATCAAATGCAAAGATTATTATTTTGTGCACAACAATGGTGTTTTACAATTTTTTTAAATTTATTAATCAAAATGTACTTTTGTCAGATTGATATTGTTAACTAATGGTTAGTGACTAATTTATTGATTGGACAATCCTGCTTTATATAAAACTAATATGAAAAATAACAATTATCCACCAGGTGGCAGAAAAGATGTGTAGTTCATGTTGAAGTTTGCAATTAATAACAAACAGATTTTTATCAACTGATTAAATTGCGAGCATAATAATGTGATACTAAAGTAGTACTTTATGATAATAAACTATAGATGTAAATGGCTGTTGGTCACCTGAGATTAAAACTAACCCTTGAGATTCAAATTAATAATAATCCTTGTGTTTGGTATATTACCTTTCACGTAAAAGTAATTTCTTTGAGAGCTTGCATTGTTTGGGGAATTTCATCACTACATCAGAATTATTTGGCATTCAATTAAAAAAATTAGAGATTCTGTTAGTTCCTACATCAAGGCAAATGGAACCAAAAGCTGTTCGTGTATTTTCAATTGCAACAGACAGCAAATAAAGTTTGCGTCACTTGCTGTGGCCAACCGCGCTCAATGCAAAGCATGGCTGAAAAGACTCATTATGTGAAATATTTTGGTCAATAACTGTACCTCTCCCAATGCTAATTCAGCTCCCTCTCTCTGCCTTGATATTACCTTTTTCAAGTTAGGTCTTCCGATGATTTCATCACCATTAACAGTTTAACATATGTCAGCCTCGCTCAGTTGGAAGCACTCTTGCCTCTGATTCACAAGATTGTAGGTTCAAGCTTGACATCAGAACTTGAAATCACATTCTCTAAGATGGCACTCTAATGCAGTGCTGCAGGGGTGGGGGTTTGCATTGACTTAGGATGAGGCGTTAAACCAGTCGTGCCTATTTGTTCAAGTGGGTGTTAAAAATCCCACAACGCTGCTCAAAAAGAGAAAAGTTTCTCCTGATGCCCTGGCCACCAATCCCCAAATAAAATTGGTTATGAATTTCATGGCAGTGTGTTTGCCTAAAAATAAACATACTCCATTTAATTTTCGTGAGCAAAGCGTCGCTGCCAATTGCGGACATCAATGTCCCACAAACAGTTGTGAATTGAGTGACCAAATTATTATTATTTTTTGAAAGGATTATTATCTCTGGAAAGTGATCCACCAATCGACTGACAATTGGGTTCCTAATTATTACTAAGTAAACAAAGTCGTATGGATTAAGGAAACTTACATAACTAGCTATACCCCCACGTAACATACTTGGCCTAGTGTTTTTGAACACGTTTATTCATATATTTCGAAACTTTTTTAAAATAATGTATTTGTTGTTTACAAAAAAAAGGGTGAGCTTTAATCACTGGATTGTATTTCTTTGTTGTTAAGCTGTATTGATTTTTGTTTTCCTTTTAGAAGTTCATCGTAAAAGGAATTTTCAGAAACATACCTAAGGTTTTATCTATATATATATATATATAGAAGGTAGATTTGACACAGCGCCATCCGCGTCAGGAGGACACAATTGCGGAAACATACCTAAGGCTTTTATATATATAGATGTTTCGCCTCACCCGGGAATCGAATCTGGGTCTTCCTGCTTGTGACCTGTATTTAAGAACATAAGAATTAGGAGCAGGAGTAGGCCATTTGGCCCTTCGAGCCTGCTCCGCCATTCAATAAGATCATGGCTGATCTTCTCACCTAACTTTGATTACCTGCCCTATCCCCATATCCCCTGATCCCTCAATTTTTCAAAAATCTATCAGTCTCAGCCTTGAAAATGTTCAAGGACTGAGCATTTACAGCCTTCTGGGGTAGTGAATTCCATAAATTCACTACCCCCTGAGTGAAGAAATGTTTCCTCAACTCTGTTCTAAAAGGCTGACCCTTAATTTTAAGACAGTGACCCCTGGGTATAGATTCTCCTACCAGGGGAAACAGTCCCTCAGTGTCTACTTTATCTAGCCCTTTAAGAATCTTGTATGTTTCAATAAGATCCCCCCTAATTTTTCTGTACTCCAGAGAATACAGCCCTAGTTTATTCAACCTATCTTCATAGGTCAGTCCCCTCATCCCAGGAACTAACCTAGTGAATCTACGCTGCACCCCCTTTAAGGCAAGTATGTCCTTTTTTAAATAAGGAGACCAAAACTGCACACAATACTCTAGGTGCGGTCTCACCAGAGCCCTATACAGTCGCAGCAAGACTTCCCTACTCTTATACTCTAAACCTTTTGAAATGAACGCTAGCATGCCGTTCGCCTTCTTAGTTGCTTGCTGCACCTGCAAACTAACTTTTTGGGACTGGTGTACAGTCCCAAAAAGTTAGACACCCAAATCCCTTTGAATACTAACACTATCTAACTTTTCCCCCTCTAGAAAATAATCTATTATTTTATTCTTGCTACCTAGGTGAATAATTTCACACTTGCTAACATAAATTGTTCTGATTTTGTGATCAATCATGTTAAAAACTCTGGAGGTTGAATCCAGCATTGGGCTATTTACAATAGCTTTCCCAGTTACTGTATCTATAACTGAGAGTGGTATAGTTATTAACCTAAATATTTCCCATGTAGGGACCAAGATTTACGGATTGCCAGATGAAAGTCTCTGGTTGCATTTTACATGAAATAAGTTAGGTGGGCAAGCTATTACCTCTGCCTTCTGGGTTCCATCTTGGAGACCCACACGCCTTACCTCTTCCTCTTCCACATTAAAACCCATCTCTTTGAGTGTGCTTTAGGCCACCTTTCATCTCCACGCCTCAGATAAGAATCATGTTTCCATTACTGCAGAAACCCCCAACAGTGGGAACATTAAATTAAGTTGTTTAAAATATGTACATAATGGCTGCTACCCATATATCTATCTTCTAAAAATATGATGGGGACTTTTCTCTGAAATTTTAGAGGCCTTGTATTTTAACTAAAGGCATGTGGATTAACAAAATTTAAGATTTCTGGATTAACATTCTGAGTTGAGTTTGTAAACCAGGCTTTTGAATGGCAATTAAACTGTAAATCGTTTTACTAACCCACATAAAGTTTGCCCATAAACAAACACAGTCACTACACTTTACAGTAAATCATGTGAAGTGCTTTAAGATGTTCTGATATGAAAGATAGAAACCACAGTATTTCAATTACAAGAATGTTATTTTAAATAATTATGTTTTCACATATACAGTTAACCCTCGCTGAACTTTATTGCTTTATTGCTGATTTATTATCTCCAGTGAGTCAGTGAGAGCAAGGAGAGTGATGAGTGGGAAGACCGGGCCA
The DNA here is from genome assembly GCA_035084275.1 of Hydrolagus colliei. Classification (NCBI taxonomy): domain Eukaryota; kingdom Metazoa; phylum Chordata; class Chondrichthyes; order Chimaeriformes; family Chimaeridae; genus Hydrolagus; species Hydrolagus colliei. The sequence continues at coordinate 43,514,921 of CM068745.1, read as the reverse complement.
GCCGGCTGTAGTCGGCCTCAGTACATACGTTGCTTTGGTCAGGTGTGGATGTGCCTGGAGGCTTGAGGTTGGATAGCCTGTGGATGAATTCCCCGAACCCCCATTTTCCCATTACTTATTAAGCTTACCGAATGCGATTTTACTTAGTATGCTGTTTTCCAAGAACGTAACCCCCGCATTCGGCGAGGGCCAACTGTAATGTGTGTTTGCATAGCATTCTGAATATCGTTTACATTTTGGTTGTTAGAACATTTTTAAATGTAAATAATTAGTCATTCTCACCATTAATATACAGTACTACTTTACCACATTGACATAACTGTTATTGTTCACACGTTGGCTTCTGTGTTTGCTTAAAAATACACACATTCACTCTACTTTACAGTATCCCTATCAGGCGTTTTGGGACTTCAACTCAATGTGAAGTATACCAAATACTGTGTAAGCTTTAATACTAGGATTAATAGAGACTGCCTTGAACTTTCAAAAAACTAAACTGTAATGATATTTCTTACATTTGATAGTGGTGCCTTTGAGATCAGTAGGATATCTCAATGCTCTTCACAGGTATATTGTAAAATGTAGTTGATGTATTGTTTAGTCGAATGCAGCAACCCATTTGTAAAAGGCAATGTTTCACAAGCAGCTATGACATGAACAACCAACTTTATGGAGTAATTGATGGCCCGGACACCGGGAAAAACTCCCTTCTATTTTTGAGTATTGCCATGGGATGTTTTTAACGTCTTCCTGAAAAAAATGACCTCATTTACAGGGTCTTTCACGATGGGAAGACGCCCGAAGGCGGTGAACAGTCAGGGATCAGGACCCAAGAGTGGGGGAGGGGGTGGGGGGTAAGAATGAGGGAGGGCAGAGGTGTAGGAGGGAGGCTGAAGGCACTGTCAAAAAGGAGTCGTGACTTGAAGGAGGCAAGGGAAGGAGGAAGGAAAGAGATTGTGGGATGGAGTTCCAAAGGGTGGGGGCAGAGAGGCTGAAAGCCCGGCTGCCGATGGATGGGTCAGGTGGGAGACATGGAGCAGGCCAGAGTCTGCTGACTGGAGAAGGCAGATAACAACAACAACTTGGATTTATATAGCGCCTTCCACGCCGGACGGCGTCTCAGAACGCTTCCCAATAATGGATCCCAGGGCCGAGCCTGAGGAAGGAGAAAGAAGGTGACCGGCGAGGAGGGCATTTGAATTCCGTCCGAGAGTTGACAAAGACGTTGATAGGAGGTTAGCAGATCAGAGAGACAGGAGGGGGCAAGGCTGTGGAGGTCTTTGAAAGTGAGGATGAGGATTTTGAATTCTACAACAACAAAATTAATCTCCAACACGCACTGTTTTAGAGTGTCAGCCTTGACTTTGTGGGCTCAAACTAGAGTTTACATGACAGTACATTTCTGAATATCTTGGGACGAAAAGCATTCATCCAGCTTTTGAACTCAACAGATTTTGCGAAAATGAATATTTGATGATAAATGTTCCTGAGAATGAGAATTCTGGCTCTGTCTTTATGAGAAGCTATATCTTCTTAACAATTTATCCTCATATGAACTAAAATCTACTTAAAGATTCAGAGTGGCCTTCCCTCAGTGAGCAGCTTCTATAGTTGGACTGTGATTTGGTGCCCATTAAGTCAGACCTACGTTATAATGGGTTACATAATAAAAATAACTGCCTGTCAGCACCTCCAAGTTGTCAGGTTGCCACTGACATAAATAATCAGCACAAGTGGGCAGAAAGCTGTCTTGTCAGCCGTGATTCCTCGCACAAGTTTTTCCAGTTGTTTCTAGAATACTGCTAACACTAGAAAGTAGGGTCCGGCGGTATATCGCTAAAACCCGATATAATTTTCATATCGATACGCCAATATAGGTGGGGGGGGAGAGGGACGGCGGGGGGGGGGGGGGGGGGGGGGGGTGGAGAGACGGGGTGGATGTGATAATATATAGATAGATAGAGATGGGGTGTATGTGAGAGAGGAGAGAGACACAGACAGACAAACACAGAGATGGAGAGAGTGAGAGTCACAGAGAGATAAAAATATTTACCTCCTGAGGAGATAGGCCCCGAATGTACGCGCACCCTGAATGCGCGCGTACCTTGAATGCGTGCGCACCCGGACCGCGCGCGCACTCCGAATGCACGCGCAGCACGCGCATGCGCAGTACGAAAAACCCGGAAATATCGATATTTCGGTATATCTCGAAATGAGCCCATCGATATATCTAAATCGGAAAATTTCCATATCGACGGACCCTACTAGAAAGTGTTGTGATCTGGTGCACAAATCCTACCAATCAGCTCTGTAAACTGTAAGTAGGTACAACAATTCTGGTTTACTATGGATCCATGGTTCACAAGCATTGTACTGTATTCAGCGCTAAAGCACAGTATTGTGATCTGACTTCATTTGCTCCCAGCACATGTTGTCAGGTACTCTATTATTACAGTACATTCTTCTTGCTGATCTCTTCCTCCTTTGGCTGAATGAAACAATAAAAACTTAACAGAATTTTTTTTAAAACAGCAATTATGCAAAATGCCAGGAAACGGCTAACTTCCTAATCTGAGCATGCATCTCAAAGCATTAGTGACAACCTATATACGTGCAGTAAACTGTAGAGGAAAAATTACTTGAGAGAGTTCACTTTATTCTTTACCACCTGTCATTGTAAAAAAAAACTTCTGTTATAACAGAAGTGGGTAAAGATCAATTGCATAATGGTTAATTTGTGAGTCTCTCAAGTGCGTGCGTTTGCATGAGGTTGGGTTGGTGGGTGGGGTTTGAGTTCGATTTCTTGATGTGATTACTCTCTGTCACAAAACCTCTTCAACTAATTTTGCTACCATTTTTTTAAATCTATGTGACGCAGTTGGAAAGTCTTGAGTCAGAAAAGGTGATAGTTTTTAAAAAAGGATTTTGCATAAAATTTCCATTTGATTTGAAGAGAAGTTAACTGTGTTGGTTCTTATTTCCTAGATATATTGTATGCTTTACTATGTCAAATGATGTAAAAACAAAGTAGAAATTTCTTTAAAAAGGAGATATGAAGAAAGGGAACTGGGAAATTGCGATTTCAACCTTCACTTCACGCCCTCCTGCTCCATCTCCTTGGACTTCTCCTCTCTACTCTCATCTCTCCTATCTCTCCACATCTACTCCGCCACCAACATTCGTGGCCATCCACTTGACCTGGTAATCACCTGGGGCCTCAGTTGCTCTGATATCACCATCACCGACAAGGCCATCTCCAATTACCACTGCATCTCCTTCAACTCCTCAAGTCCAAAATAGAGGGAATCCATTCAGCTGCCTCTGCCTTCCCAACTGTCACTCCTTCCCCATCTCCAACCCACACTCTGACCTCCTACCCATCCTGCCTATTGTCTATGAAGCTCACCACATGCTCGCTTGACCCCATTCCCCACTCCTCTCCTTATGATGTCAGCACGTGAGCAGAACTAGATAAATTGTTATTTCAGTGCTGCTAGCTGGGAACCACTAACCCAAACCTACTTGAGACTTCTGATGAGCACTGAGATAAAGTATCCTTACTCTTTGTTTCCTTCCCATTAGCCATTGTTCAATCCATATTTCCATATTTCCCCCAATTCCATGGGTCTCTATCTTTTGGATCAACCTTTTGTTGATCACCTTATCAAATGCCTTTTGGAAATCCAAATACACTACATCCACTGATTCTCCCCTATTCTCCCCTATCTAATCTACTTGATATATCCTCAAACAAAACTAAAAGATTTGTCAATTATGACTTCCCTTTTGTAAAGTCATGTTGACTTTGTCTACTTATATTGTAAATCTGAGTATTTTAGGAACTTCATAAGCATGAGGTCGTTATCGTTATGTCTGATCTTGATGTTTTGGGTCAGCTTCCTCTTGCTTGTGACGGCATGATAAATCTGGGCTTCCTTTTTCTTTTAAAATAAATACTCTTTTTTCTAGCCGGATGTCTTGACAGAAACCCAGCACTGTGCTTAAAGAGTATCCCAAGCAAACTGAGCAACCAAGCACACAATTTACCTTGTTCTGTTCATAATTTACCTTGTGTTGGCCCTACAACCCATTTTTTCTGGCAGAGAGGGCTGATGACCATAATAATAATAATAATCCTTGCATTTGATGCACCCATACAAAGCTTCCACTGAAATGTCTCAGAAATGGAAATTGTAGAGGTGTGTTAAATGGCACAATATCTCAGATAGCTCAACACATCGTGATGAACTTAACTTGTTTTATTCAAAAGAGTATTATAAGCATTGCTTTTTTTCTAAATTTATTTTCTACTCACGATTTGTTGAAGGTTGGTTAGAACTGTGTGACTAACAATTGGGAGTTTTATAACAGAATGTTACAGTACAGAAGCATTTAGTCTGTCAAGTTTGTTGCTCGCACTGCACACTTTTTTTCAAGATGGAATGTTTGGGTGGCATGGCGGTTTGAAGTCAATCAGTCTTTGACGTAATTTAATCTCAATTCCTCATAAGTAGACTTCTGTAGCTCAGTGGTGAGAGCATTTGCCTTACAAACATGAGAACTATGTTCTGTTCAAATGTAGGCAGGGCGAAACCTTAGATAAGTTTCCTTCCTCCACAAAACTGAAAATATTCCCTCAAAAAAAAGCTAATAGATTGGTCAATCCAATTCATGACTGTTTGTGGGGCACTGCTGTGCGCAATTGGCTGCCGTGTTTCACCCACAAATATACATCAATTCACTTTACAACAACAAGTTTGATTTATATAGTGCCCTCCACGCCCAACGGCGTCTCAGAGCGCTTCGAGAGAATATATTCCGTGAAGCACTTTGAGACGTCTAGAAGGATTATTATTATGTAACAGCTTTTACATAATCTTTGGGAATGAGTTGTCATTGACAAAATGTTACATTTGTTTCGTATTGTATAATCATGATTTTTTGGGGTCATAGTTGAAACATCTCAAGTACTTCACAGGATTTACTGTAGAGTGTAGAGGATCCATTTTGTATCATACATGCCAGACAATCTATGCACAGCAATGTCCCACCAACATTTATGAAGTGAATAGAATCATAGAATCATAGAATCATAGAATTTTACGGCACAAAAGGAGGCCATTCGGCCCATCTAGTCTGTGCCGGCTCTTTGAAAAGAGCGATTCAATCCCATTGCCCTGCCCGCTCCCCATAGCCTAATAGACCCGTTCTCCCTAAATAAAGATCTAATTCCCTTTTAAAAGTTGTTATCGAATCAGCCTCCACCACCTTTTCAGGCAATGCATTCCAGATTCGAACAACTCGCTGAGTGAAAAAATGTCTCCTCAGCTCCCCTCTACTGCGCCTTGAAACTATTTTAAATCTGTGACCACGAGTCACAGATTCACCCACGAGTGGAAATAGTTTTTCTCTATTTGCCCTGTCGAAACCCCTCATGATCTTATAAACCTCTATTAGGTCTCCCCTCAATCTTCTCTGCTCCAGAGAGAATAACCCTAGCCTATCTAGCCTCTCCTCATAGCTGAAGTCCCTCAATCCTGGCACCATCCTAGTAAATCTTCGTTGTACCCTTTCCAATGCCTTCACATCCTTTCTGTAGTGTGGTGACCAGAATTGAACACAGTATTCCAGCTGAGGCCTCACCAAAGTCCTATAGAGGTTAGTCAGCACTTCCTGACTTTTGTACTCTATACCCCTATTTATAAAGCCTAGTATCCCATATGCCTTCTTAACAGCCTTGTCTACCTGTCCTGCCACCTTCAACGAGTCACTAACACAAATCCCCAGGTCTCTCTGTTCCTTCACACCATTTAAAATTGTACTATCTAGCCTATATTGCCTCCCTTCATTTCTTCTCCCAAAATGCATCACCTCACACTTCTCTGCATTAAACTTCATCTGCCATGTGTCTGCCCACTTTACCAATTTGTCTATATCCTCTTGCAGATGGCTACTATCCTCCTCACTGTTTACTATTCTCCCTAACTTAGTGTCATCTGCAAACTTGGAAACTGTACTCCGTACACCCAAGTCCAGATCATTGATGTAGATTACAAACAGCAATGGTCCCAAAACCGATCCCTGTGGCACACCACTGCTCACTTCCCTCCAATCTGAAAAACAGCCGCTCACTACAACTCTCTGCTTTCTGTCTCGCAGCCAGTTGTGGATCCACGCTGCCACTGTCCCTTTTACGCCATGGGCCTTTAATTTCATAATAAGTCTCTCATGTGGCACTTTGTCAAATGCCTTTTAAAAGTCCATGTAAACTACATCAACTGCGCTACCATTATCCACCCATTCCGTTACCTCATCAAAAAATTCTATCAGATTTGTAAGGCAAGATTTGCCTTTAACAAATCCATGTTGACTGTCCTTTATTAGCCTATATCTTTCTAAGTGAAGATCTACCTTGTCCCTGATTATGGACTCTAGAAGTTTGCCCACTACCGACGTTAGACTGACTGGTCTGTAGTTACCAGGCTTGTCCTTCTGCCCCTTTTTATACAAGGGAGTAACATTAGCTATCCTCCAGTCCTCTGGCACGACCCCAATAACCAACTTTTTTTTTCATCTGGAGGATTGTTGATCAGAATACCAGGAGAAACTTCCTCTTCTTTTCAGCTAGTACCATGGCATCTTTACCGTTGACTTGAACATGTAGACAGGACCTCAGTTAACTGCTCTACCTGACACTCCACTACATTGGACTGTCAGATTACACTTTGTGCTCTACGACCCAATGTGGTACTTGAACCCTCAACTTTCGACTCCCGTGAGAGTGCTATAAACTGAACCAGGTTGATGATGTTACTTTTTCATTGCGAATATCAACTTAACTGGTCTCATCTTAGAAGCCATATGTCCTGAAATCATCCTGGTTGCTTTTTGAAACGTTTGCACTTGTGATAATGTTGAAGCTTAAGCATACGTTTTTGGACATGTATAGTTTCTCTTAGTGTCCAAATAATATGTAACCTATGTATTTCAAGAAGATGTTCTTAGGAAGGAATTCTAATCTTGTCTGAACATCAAGAATCTTACTGTGCCATAGTTTCTATGCCTCACAATTGTTCAGACCTTTGTCAAAGATCTTATGACATTGTCAGCAATAACAACAATCAAATTACATTTATAGAGCACAGTTCATGTTGGGAGGACGTCCCTGGGCACTATGACACCAGGGTAGGAAGGACAGCTGAGGATCAAACCTTTTCCAGGGGTAATAATTCTTTTTTTAAAAATTGGTCAATTTAACCCCCATTTGTTTGTGGGGCTCCACTGGTGGCCGCCGGGTCAGAGGCCCGCGGGCATGTGTGGAGCCACCCACCCACCAACTTAATGCCTGACTGGCAGTCTGTCAGGATGTCAGTAGTCCTGGAATCGAGGGTGGAGGCAGAGAGATAGAGTTCGAAATTTACCCCATGTTTGCGAATGATGTTACCAAGTGGGAGCATGTAGAAGTTGAAGAGGAGGGGACATAAGACAGGAACATTGCACAAGATGGTGCAGGGGGCTGGAAGATAAATCGTTTGTGTAGACAAGTGGAGACGTTGTGAGAGCTAGGGCCTGAACCAGTCAAGGACAGAGGAGTGACGGTGGTGGAGGATTGAGTGATCCATGGTGTGAAAGGTGGCAGAGCGGTTGAGGAGGACAAGGGAGCCCTGGTCACGGACTGACGGGATGTCATTTCTCACCTTGACTAGTGCAGTTCACAGCAGGGAAACCCGATTAGAGGGTCTCATGGAGGGAGTGGGAGGCGGGGAAAGAGTGAAGCTGGGAAGCAACGACTCTTTCAAGGAGCTTGGAAAATAAAGGGAATTGGGAGATGGGCCGGTAACTGGAAAGCAGGGATGCTTCCAGGGAAGGAGGTGATGTGGATGTTTTGAGGGGGATGGGAACAGTGCCAGTTGATAGGGAGATGTTGGTGGTATCGGAGAGTAGGGGGGTGAGGAGGTGGAGCTGGGAAGTAAGGAGAGGGGTGGGGATAGGGTCAAGAGAGCAGGTGATGGATTATAATAATAATAATAATTCTTGCGTTTGATATAGCGCTTTTCACATCTTATCTTAGCTTTGGGACTTTGATAAGATGTGAAAAGCGCATTTATTATTGTGGTTTTTTTGGACAGATTATTATTAGGTGTGTGGAGTAAGGAAACTTGCCCAAGGATTCGCCTTGACCTGCCTGGATTCGAACACAGGTCTCCCCAGCTTGCAAGACAAGTGCTCTAACCACTAAGCCACAGGAGCTCCACAGGAGGGTTTCATAGATGATATGGTGGTAATGACAGAGGAGGGGGAGATAGTTTCAAAAGTGTGGAAGGGGGGATGGGTAGGCGTCAGAGTGTAGGGGGGAGATGGGGAAGGAGTGGCAGTTGGGAGGGCAGAGGCAGCTGAACAGATTCCCTCTATTTTGGATTCAAAGTCCAAACTTGGACTCCAGTATCTCCTCGCAATGAGAGTTAGAAGAGAGAATAGGTGAGGCGAGGGGGTGTGGATGGAGGATCTGGTTGTTTGTGGAGAATAGGAGCCTGGAATTGCCCTTTGCCTCCAAGATTATCTTGGAGTAGAAGAATTATTTGACAAGCGAGAGTGGAGCGGTAAGTTTTGATGTGGTCCAACCAGATATACCTTTGGACCGTGAGGCCAGATTTGAGCCAGGAGCATTTGGATGCCCAAATCTGACACTTGAGGGAGCGGGGGTGACCGGTGATCGAAGGTGACGTTCATGAAAAGGAGGTGGTTCGGAAGGTGAGAGGGGGCAAGGGCATTGACTGTGGTGGAGAGGATAGTCGGGAAGAGAGTGAATGCAGAGGATTGGTCTCCGTGGGAGATAGGCCAGAGGGGGAGTTCAGATGACTCCAGGGCTGCGGAGAGGGATTGTGGGGAGATTTTCTTCCTTGAGCGGTAGGGAGGTGGGATTGGCGGTGATGAGGAGAGAGATTGGGGATTTGCAGGTTCACTTTCTGTTGCTTTAGCATTGCCTATCAAGAATCCCCACTTTTACTTTAATCTGCAGTTTAAAGATGTTAGATGTGGTACCACAGTGCAATTTGATCATGCAATAGCCCTCCCCGCGTCCCCCCTCCCCCCAACCCCAACTTCCGCATTGTGGCATTGAAGCGGAAATAAACAGCAAGACTTGTCGTGAATCTGGAACAAAACTTAATCATGTATTCGGGTGTGGGAGAATGTTCCACTGAAAACATTTCCTGCTAGCTTAGTCTGATCAGCAGTTTCAAAGCATGTTCAAGAGGGGAAACTGATGTACACTTGTAAGTATGTATAAATTCCATAGAAAATACTTTTCCCTATGATATAACTATCAAGAGAATGATGAACGAGTATGATAAGAGAAAGCGTTGGCGGAGAAAGGTGGAGACGGTGTGTGAGAGGGGGGGTTACTCGATAGTCCGAAGGTTCAATAGTCCAAAGGTTCGATAGTCCGAACACACAAATTTCCTATACCCAGGGCGGTTACCATGGTTACCGCTCGATAGTCCGAAAATACGGTTCGTTAATCCGAACATTGGGTGCAATAGTCTGAAGGTTCATTAGTCCAAATGTTAGGGTTAGTGTTAGTTTTAGGGTTAGGGTTAGGGTTAGGGGAAGCTTTGGACCAACAAACCTTCGGATTATCGAGCTGTAACCGTGTGAGAGATAGGCCTGAACCAGTCAAGGACAGAACCTTGAAGGTTGAGGTGAGAAGAGCTGCGGTATTGCAGGATTGAGTTGTCCACGGTATCAAAGGCAGCAGAGAGATCGAGGAGGCAAAGGGAGCCTTGGTCGCAGATAGACAGGATGTCATTTGCGACCTTGGCCAGAGCAGTTCACAGCACGGAAACTAGATTGGAGTGGCTCATGGTGAGATTGGGAGCAGAGGAAAGAGCGAAACTAGGACTGAATGACTCTTTCAAGGAAAGTAAAGGAAGGTTGAAGAAATCTCTGATTACTGGAGGGATAGTATTTTGAATTCTATCCTCTGAGGGATGGGGTGCCAGTTCAACTGGGCGAGGGTGGATGTGATGGGGTCACAGAGTCTGAAGAAAAGTTGATGTGCGACTTGGAAGGTCTTGCAAGGGGGCACAGATTGGACATCATTACGACCACAGAGACCTGGTGGAATGATTCCAACCAATGGGATACAAATCCGGAAGGAATTACATTGTTTAGGTGGGACCATTTTGGTAGAAGAGGAAATGGTGTGGCAGTACAATTATTGCTTGCTTAAAGTCGTAGTTGTGTTCTTGAAAAGAGCGACTTTAAGCGAAATGAAGTTAAGCGAACCCATTTTTCCCATAATAATTCATGTGTAAATTGGAGTTAGGTTCTTTTGGACAGTTTTCATCAAAATTTTCTAAAACTCCAGTATTGAGACACAAATGATATAAAAGAGAGATTATATAAAAAATAAAAGGACAGACACAGAATCACTTTGGGTAAAATTGATAGATTTCAAACCATTAGAAGTAAACCATCAGTACGGGTTTCCTACAGATCCCAGGCCAGGGTGAAAGCCTGGAACTGTGGGATGAGATACGGAAGGCGACTAGCAAGGGAGCAACTGTAGTAGTTGGAGATTCTAAATGCTCAGAAATTGATTGGGATAAATATGTGTTTACTGGTTAGATAGTGAAGGAATTTCTAGAGTTAAAGGAAGAATGTTTGTTTCATGGCTCAGTTTGCAAACATGCCAACAATGGGAAATAACATTTTGGACTTGGTTATGAGTAACAGGGATGATCAAATCTCCAAACCGAAGGTGGGTGGGGGAGTAAGCAACATTGATCACAATGTTATCACGTTTGTTATTACAGTACAAGGATTGGTGAGATCATAAAAACAAAACAGCTAAATGTTAAAAAGACTAATTTTATGTGCTTGACAGAGCGGCCTGTCAGGTTTTAAACATAGCTCAGGGAGCAGAGGAACTTCCAGACCAATCTTGTGATTGTGATGCAGCTATTCCCTACTATTTGAACATTTCAGCACAATCCTATGTTTACATAGAATCATAGAATGTTACCAGACAGAAACCAACCATTCAAACAACATATCTAATCCTACTCTCCTGCTCGCTCCATACCTTTTAACATTCCTCTATTGGGTATGATATGACTCCTGCAAATATTATTCCAGAGGCTTTACTAGTTACATTATTACTTATTTTAGACTTAATAAATCCAGTTGTAGGAATTGTAGCACAGTGCAGTGACATGGAGATTCTGGGAGATTGAATACAACACACCTGGGAGATAAAATACAATTTAGTATACAAACCAATTTAGTGATGCACCTGAATTTCTATATTGGTCAAATACTGACTTAAATACTTCTTCTACATTAGTCAGTACCTTAATGAAAATTGCTGCAATAATGTTCATTTATGAAATTTACAGCTTGAGGAATGAGTCTTCATAATGTTTTAATACAGCATGTTAGCTGCATTAACATAAAGTTAGAGCGCAGTTTGCATCAAATACATTCAGTGTGTTTGCTAAAGTGAACTTAAGTGGCTCAACATTCCACATGGTTTTAATAATACTAATACTGTAATATGTTTAGTCTTAAATCTACTATTTTGAAAGTTCACATCATGCAGAATAATGGAAGTTTTAAAATTTTGACTTAATTTGGAAGCTAGTTTTCTGTAGTTCTTAAGAAGAACTAAGCCAAACTTATATCAAAATTAAAACTTAATTCAGAACAATCTCAACATTTAAGACAAAATGGTCTTACAGGCTAAGACTAATTGGAATTGGGGCATTTGATGAGTTAACAGGGTCACTGGTAGCTTGTCATAGGAGGAGGATTGTTGAGAGATTACAGTATTAGATGCATTTGCAATATAAAAATAAATAAGCAGTACTAAAGCATAACTAGCAAAAGGTTATTTTTAAGTTCCCAAAGAGGGAAGTATAGAATGAGAAAATGGTACTTGTTCCTTTGGTTTTTAACGTAATAATCCAACAGCTGCACAATATTATAATAATAATCCTTGCATTTGATATTGTGCTTTTTACATCTTCTAGATGTTTCAAAGCGCTTCACAGAATATATTTTAAAGTGAATTGACTGTATATTTGTGGGTGATATTTAGTTGAGAACTGAAACGTAATGAGTTCTTTACTAACTTGATGCCATCATGAAACAGTTCTAAACAGGTTTTACAATACCTTTTTAAATGAAGATCAGTGTCGTCCAACTTGCGAATACTGTGAGTAACATTTTATTTTATTCTTTATGTTCGCACTTTACTTCAATTCCAATTAGCATGTCATTTGATGCTGGATTGATGCTCCAAAATAATACAGAGCTTGTAATTGATAATGCTCCGCAAAAAATGGGCGACTGAAGAAGAGGGCAAAACTAGCGTAGTTAAATATAGTTATAGTGTTAAAATTCAGAGGTTCTTTGCTGATTTATTAATAGAATTACCTTTATTCATTTTAGATCAGATACATTTTTACATAGTGTTTCTCAGCAATAAAAGATTGTAATTACATTTATTAGGTTTACCTTCAGTATTACTAAGATCAACACTTCCGGAGTAGCCTCATGATATCGCAGGTTGTTTATGAAATGTAGTACATTATGTGGATTGGAAATTATTTCATATCTCTTTTTAATGCAGTACATATGCCATCAGCATAATGCTACAGATGTCATTTTCAAACAATCATTTAAAAATAGCTACAATTGCACATTATCAATTGACTAAATATAGTTTATCAATTTCAAGTTTGTACATTTACTAAATATAGTTAATCAATTTCAAGTTTGCACATCAGTACTGTATTAGAAATTGTCACTTTTTTCTTTGAATATTTTATAATCAAGTTTCATAATTATATATTTGATACATTATTAACCTTTGCTCCCCTTGGTTGCATTTGAGAGATTCCTAGCATTAATGTAAGCTAATTTATTCAATTAGTTCATATCGTAACTTAGGGATGTGACTTAGAGCATTTCTGCTTCAGTGTTGGTAATTGCATCGAGAAAGTCGATATATCAAAAAAATCGGAATGCGCGCGCACTGAACTACAAGACCCAGAATGCTCATCTCTATACACAATGCACAGACTGAGGTGCAAGCTGCCATATTGTATTCATAGTCCTCGAATACAATATACAGGTATGCAAGGGGTGGGGGGGAGAGAGACGGCGGGAGGGGGGTGGGGGGTGGGGAGGGGAGAGAGACGGCGGGGGTGGGTGGGGAGAGAGAGACGGCGGGGTGGGTGGGGTGGGGAGAGAGAGATGGCGGGGGTGGGTGGGGGGAGAGAGAGATGGCGGGGGGTGTGGGGAGGGGAGAGAGAGATGGCGGGGGTGGGTGGGGAGAGAGAGACGGCGGGGGGGTGGGAGGGAGAGAGAGATGGCGGGGGGTGTGGGAGAGAGACGGGGAGGAGAGGGTAGAGACAGTGGGGTGGAGAGACGGGGGTGAGAGACGGGGGTGGGGGGGGAGACGGGGGGGATGTGATAATATACAGATAGAGATGGGGAGGGTGTGAGAGAGGAGAGAGACACAGAGACACAGACAGAAAAACACAGAGATGGAGAGAGTGAGTGTGAGAGACACAGAGAGAGAGAGAGATATTTACCTCCTGAGTAGATAGGCCCCGAATGCGCACTTACCTCGCGACGCGAACGCATGCGCAGTACGAAAAACCCAAAAATATCGATATATCGGTATATCTCGATATGAGCCCATCGATATATCTAAATCGGAAATTTTCCATATCGACGGACCCTAGTTCCAACCAAATACCTTTTTTCTCGCTCGGAGGATATTTTTGAATATGTTACTCATTTAATCAACCTCATAAGAGTGAAGAACTAGTTGGACCCAATTCAGATTCAAATCCAGAGACTTCAGTCCAAAATATGTTACTCGACCTCCTGACCTACCTGTGATATTTTAAGGCATGAATAAATGGTGGAAATTTGTAATTTATACTGTAATATTGGGCTCTGTCTGTGTATCAATTTTAGTCCTTATTGATATTGTTGGGAGTTCAATTTGTCAAGAAAAACGAAAAGCTACAAAAATAACTTACAATAATAAAAGTTTCTTACATTGATTTATATGAAATAATTTGATAGAAATTTGCACAGTTGTACAGTATATATTAGAACCATGATCAGATTTGCATATTTGTCCACTTTTTTGTCAAAGTAATTTCTATTTATAAGGTGGTGTCAGACGCCTTTCCAACAGCAACTATTCGATTCTCTGTACCGGGTGTACTGTTATCAAGATTAGCTTTTGTTCCACTTGAGAATGAAATGCTGGCATGGCGTCTTATAATCTTGAGAACTATTCTCCTGTAGCCTTTGCAAGCAAAGAAGTAGATGAAGGGATCCATACAGCAATTAAAGTTCATCACAGACACAGTTATGTGGAGGGCAATTTGAAAGTACTGTTGCTCCTGGCAAGATGGTTCATAGCTTAGTTTTTTGATCATGTGCTGTATGATAGTAATGTGGTATGGAGTAAAACAGAGTACAAACACAATCAGCACGAGAAGAACAACATTATTGGCTTTTTTGTATATTCCTGATTTTTCAGTTAGTGGATTCTCTTTTGATGTCTTGAACAGTTTTGAACTGATTTGAGAGTAGCAGAACATCATGATGACCATAGGTAGACAGTAGCCCATAAAGCAAGCACCAAGAAGTATTCCTGGGAGATTTGGAATTGTTTCAAAATTTGGGTATTCCATGCACGTTATGAAATTGCCATCTATTTTAGACATTGGAATGGCCAACAGTGGTATTGTCTGACAAAATACAGTGATCCAAACAATGAGGCAGATTTTTTTGACATTTTTAACAGTTTTGAACATACGAAAACGAAATGGATATATTACAGCAAGAAGTCTGTCTACACTTAAACAGATCATAAAACTTACACTGGCATATATATTGCTGTAGCAAACAAGTGAAACAACTCTGCACATCACTTCACCAAAAGGCCAGTCAAATCCCCTTGCATAGTATATTATTCTTGTGGGCAAAATAACTGCAAAGAGAATGTCGGACACCACAAGGTTCATAGAATAAAGTGTGCTGGAATTCATCTTTTTCTGTCTTTTCTTAATAGCGAGTATGGCTATAGTATTTCCAAACACACCAAGGAGACACACGAATGTGTAGTGCAATGGTAGCAGGACCCTTGCTGCAGCCCGGTGGGTGTACAGATCACATGTATTGTTGTTAGTGGAGGATGCTTCAGATGAATTACTCATGATGGAAATAATTCCCAGCTATTTTATGGAAACTGGAACTCTTCCCCTGTATTAAAAATATAAATATTAGTTTAATTTCAGTATTTTACTTTTACGGATTTATAAGTTTGTTGTTAGTTGAAGAAAAATGATGAGGCAGTACTGTTTCTGACTGTTCAGCACATTGGGATGTCCTCCTGACATGAAAGGCACCCTATAAATTTAATTTTATTGTTGTTGTATATGAGTGCTCTTTATTCAGCAGTATTGTTTTCATATGTGTGACCAATACATTTTCATGAATGTCACATTGGATGAGTTAATGTTTGATTTCATCCAAAGTCAGGTAGCAGAAAGAGCAAATGGAATTGAGTTTAATTTATCCTTGAAACATTCTGTCCAAAGTTTTCTTAACGCTATTGTGAAATGGTACGGGGTTCTAAAGAAAGTTTTTTTTTTATCACTGCAGTTACAGAAACACCACAGCAATAGTAAACCGGGTAACTAGAATTATTTACTCTGACCTGATGGAACTCCACTCCAAGGTTATCTGTCTTGTTTCAAGAGTACCCCTGGCTGTAATTCACTGACGGTTACAAACAGGAGTTGCTCTCCCATTCACTATGAGAAACTTATGTTATGAATTAAAGCATATAAGATGCTAATCTTTGATCTAGCTTAATATTGTGTCAGAAACCATCAGTACTGATAACTAGAGCAAATTACTTGACAATTTGCAAATGAATTGCTTGAGAGGTGTTGCTTTATATTTTTTACACTGCTGCTAAACAACTGTTTAAAAAGAGGCTATAACAAATATAACTTCATGCTTGTGCACTTGCTCTGTGCAGGTGAGAGGGGAGATAAGAGTTATGCAGTAAGATACTAAGAACTAGAACAGACTTTCCTTGCACTGTAATACAGATGTCATCCACCAACTACCACACCCTGGTCATCCTTTTAGCATAGGATATGGAAATTGTAAGCATGGTAAAATTATTGTAAATTATGAGATTGCAATTTCTATGGTGCTGTTTACCTTTGTTGATTTATTAGTAGTTTCCAATTGTATTTCCTCCTCCCATTTTATCAATTTTTTTTGTCCTTTAGAATCTTCCCATTATATTTATCATTTCCAAATGAAAGGTGTGGGTACATCATCTGTGCCCAGGCTTCGGTCAGTGCTGCTCTCTTAAAGGGGTATAGCAAAGGGACTTAGGGTTTTTCCAAGGAAATACTTTGCTGATGTCGAACATGTTAGTGAAATAATAATGTTCCTTGTATTTGCTAATGCGCCTTATTACATCTTTGAGACACCTCAAATTGCTTCACAGAATATACTTCAAGTGAATTCACTGTATATTTTATGGATGACATGTGGTAGCCACTTGCGTGCAACAGTGTCCCACGAGTAACCAAATTACCAGTGTTCTTGTAGTACTGTATAATGGTTTTGAATAAAATAAACATGACTTTACTATCTGACGCACTTACATATTTACAGCATATTTCAAACTGTTTTGAAAAGTTTTGTTAAGAATTTACAATGGATTTGTAGGTATTATGAATATTGTAGACAGTATTTCTGAATTTACTGTTTTATATGTGAACATTTCACTTAACATTTTTATCAATTAAATTCTTTCAAATATCCCAGTTTGTTAAAATGAATTGGAACAGTTAAAGGTTTGAAATTAGTCAATCTTCTAACAAAAAATAACCTTTATGAAAGTATCAGTTTCCAAATGATGGGGTTCATAAATATTATTGAATATAAAGAATATGAATTAAGTATGAATAAAGGCATCAGAATATAAATTCTAAATGTTCATTTTGTTGCTTGGAGATAAACAATAATACACACAAGGAAAGTATATTTAAAATTAGTGAATATCTTAGATTAAATTAAATTCTGAAGATCATAAAGTTGGTCAAACAAGTAAAAACTGTAAAAATTTGTAAGAATTGTAAGTACTTACAGTGCTTTCTTCAAGTTCTGTATTATATTAGATGTTTGTAATTTCTCTCTGACTGATGGTTTCAGATCTTACGTCAAAGATAGAATGAAGACGCCCATTTGTACAAAGCTGCCTTAAACTGGGTGCAATTGAGTGGGGATGTGAGTTGATGTTTAAGTTATGAGCTAATGCTCTGCAGTTTCCTGTGGTTACAATACTTTATACAGGGATAATTCTTGACCAATGAATTTTAGGTAGTGAAAGCTTCTTCATTAACTGATGCAATAATGTACGTAGATCCCACGTGAGTGCTATGTTCATACAGCTTTTGACCAACTTTTTCCAAGTGTATAGTGTTATGTAAGAAAAAGAAGATAAAACAGCACGTATATTTTGTGGGCTAAATGCAGCAGCCAATTGCTCACATCAGTGTGCCACAAAACAGTCGAGGATTGAAATGACCAATTTATCCTGGGAAGTAGCTTTTGATATCTGTTTTTCATGACTTTTTACAGTCAGATGAAAAAACCAATAATGACATTTAAATGACTTTTAAAAATAAATAAACTTGCACCATATGCAAAATATAATGGATTTCTTTGTATGGATTTGGTTGTGACGCAGTTGTAGTGTGGACAGCATTCACTGCTCATGTGTGCTGCCCACTGGCTCGTTTCCCACACTCCAATCAAATTTCACACTATAAAGGCCAATATTCAGATCATTGGGGATCACCAATGTCATTTCTTATGCACTGCAATCCGAACCACTACTTAACAATGGGGCATGATATAGCTTAACAGTCACATCAACTGTATAAAATTTGAGCAGTGAACTGGCGACTCTTAAGTTATTATAACTGACAGTTGGATAATTATTTGGTGGGTACTTTTCATTTTTTAAAATCATGGATCTAACTATAAATTAATTTTTATAATGGAAAAGTAGCCAAATATTAAAGTTGAAAATACACTTAAGGCCAATGTAGTCGTTATTATGGAGGCAATTGAAAGGATTTTTAAACTTTACTCTGATAAGTGGAATTCAGCTATTTGTGCCAAAAGGGAATATCACAAATGCACAGTCACTCCACTTCACGGACAAACAGTTAATTCACAGTATCCTCGACAATTTTACGACAATGAGAAACGTGCAATCCTCGCAATTAGCAATTTGGGGTCTCTTGTCTATACTGTTAGTTTATGTCAGCCAGCAATGGATGGGGGCACTGGTTCTGAACTGGTTTTTGTTATAGGGATCCCTGCTGAAACCAAACAGAACCTACTCTAATAAGAAGTTACTGGAGAAACGCAACAGGTCAGGCAGCATCTATGGAGAAAGGAAAGCGAGTCAACATTTCGGGTCCACGACCCTTTCTCCATGGATGCTGCCTGACCTGCTGAGTTACCCCAGCAACTTCTGTTTTTTGTTTCAGATTCGCAGCATCTGTAGTATTTTGTGTTTTGTTTTTGCTACTCTAATAAGTATACAGAGAAGTCATCCGTGCCATGACCTGCTCTGCCTTCCCCCACCTCCGCAACATTGCCCAGCTCTGCCACTGTCTCACACCACAGGCTGCTGAAATTCTCATACATGCATTCATAATGTCCAGGCTTGATTACTCAAACTACGTGCTTGTAGGCCTCCCCAACTCCTCCCTCAACAGGCTGCAGGTTATCCAGAACTTAGCAGCCCATGTCATCTCCTGCACTGGGCTCCATGACCATATCACCCCCACTCTCGCCTAACTCCACCTGCTTCCCATCACACAGATCAAGATCCTGGTCCTCACCTTCAAAGTCCTCCATGGCCACACTCCCACCTACCTCTGTGACCTCCTAAACGCCCTACCAACCTACCCCCTAACAACCTGCCCGCTCCCTCAGCAGGTTCTGCCTCACCTGTCCCACCATTGGTGGGCTGGCCTTCAGCCACTCTGCCCCCATCCTTTGGAACTCCATCTTGGAGTCCCTCTACCACGCCCCATCCCTTGCATACTTCAAGGCCCACCTCAAGGCCCTCCTCTTTGACCATGCTTCTGATCAACCTCCTTCTCTCCCTTCCCTTCACTATCCCTGATCCCTATCCCCAGTTCGGGTCTGAAATACTGTCTGTCCAGCAACTTGGGATGTCCTCCTGATGTGAAAGGTGCTATACAAATGTAATTTTGTTGTTGTTGTTTCCCTGCTTGATCTCTTTTATGATTGATTATGTCCCTGTGTTTCCCGTAAAGGGCGAGCACAGCTCTATTCTTTTTAATTCCCCTCCTTCACTTAGATTTCCCATAATGAAGACTCCAACCCTGATGTTGAGTTTTAACTGTCCTTATCTGATGTTTCATTAGAAACTTACAAACCTACAAGAAACAGGAAATCGTTTGATTATGTATTATAACTGACTAGGATTTTCCCTGTTGAGTTTTCTGTTTTGTTAACACCTTTTGATTTAACCTTTAAAAAGATAATCCAGGTGTTTCCCCATTACCAATTTCAAATTGATGACTAAAACAGTTTTGTTTAAAAAAATTAAAAACCTATATTGATCTTAAAAAATTCCATCTTGAGAGATGTTTTCTATATTTACATACTTTGAACACTCAATTCAGCCTCTTTCTGTGGGCCTATGGTGATCGATACCGCCTGGTGTAACGATAAACCATATAGAATGCCTTGTGTTTCACTAAACCGGACTGCACACTGCATGGTGTAACCCTAAATTTTATATTTCAGTTCCGATATTCTATTGATTGGCATGTCTATTGCTATTATTATGTCTATTCCATTGCTTGGCATTTGTAGAGTCCTGTAGCTCAGTGGTTAGAGCACTCGCTTTGTAAGCGAGAGATCCAAATTCAATTCCAAGCAAAGTGAAGCCTTGCGCAAGTTACTCCACAAGCCTAATAATAATCCCTCACAAAAAACAATAATAAATTGGTCATTTCAATCCACGACTGTTTGTGGGACACTGCAGTGCGTAATTGGCTGCCGCACAAAGTCAATTAATATTACAATATATTCTAGAAGATTTGAAAAGCGCTATATCAAATGCAAGGATTATTATTATTATTACGTCATATTGGGACCAGCTCCACCCCAAAGAGACCCTGCGTACCTCCACCCCACCACCTCTAAAAGGAAGACAATGGTTTAGGATTACAACAATGTTGACGCTGTCATTTAGTTGAAAAGGTGCTTGTCCGAATAAACATTTTCCGACTAAGCCTGAGAACCAGCACTCCGCTGTATCGCTAAACCACATAGACTATAACATTGCTGGCCACTGAGGCAAAAAACAATGACCTGCAGAATCTACGCACAAATCCAGTTAAGTCTGTGTTAAATCACTAATTTGTTCCCAGAAGCTAGTATATATATATATTATATATATATAGATATGGTGAAATATTCACCAACTTAAACTCATAGTTTCTGGAATTTGGTCAGCGGGTTCTGTCTCTCCAGTGAGAGCTTATACATTCCACTCCAAATACAAATAAATTCCCATGGCTGTGTGGAATACATATGTGAAACTCTGTTCTGTTTGGCTTGGACACTCCTAAGCATGGTCAACCACATGTATCACACATGTGGTTGAACTAAATGAATGCATACTTGTTTCGCGTTTTCAAGCATGTATCTAAGTTCCTTTTAAAATAATTTATGAAAAGAGTTTTGAGCATCCAGTTTAATTAGAAGATGGGAGAACTTAATAACATTCAGGTAATTTAAATGTGTTAAATACTAACATACCTCTGGTGAAAAGAAGCAGGTTTTCACGTTTGCTGCAGCGGTCAAAAGCGTGTTCTTCCTATGATCTCAACTAGCTCTGCGGCTCGATATTGAACCCACATCCTTGACAGCTTCCTTTACTGGCACATTAGTAAAGTAGAAGAATGTACTTTTATTAGCATTGCATTCAATACATATATATCAGATGTATTACTTATAATAACTTTATTAAGATATAAATGCAGTATATAATTGAAGGCTAATACCCTGGAATGATGATGCAAATATTGTAGTAATCAAGCTTCAAAGGATAATAATAATAATTCTTCCATTTGATATAGCGCTTTTCACATTTTCTAGATGTCTCAAAACATTTCATAGAATATACTACAAAGTGAATTGACTGAATATTTGTCGGCAAAACGCGACAGCCAATTGCACACTAGCAGTATCCCAAACAGTCGTGGATTGAAATGACCAATTTATTACTGTTTTAATTTTTTATGGGATTATTAGGCGATTATTATTTTCCCAAGGTTTTGCACTGTCTGGAATCAAACCCAGGTCTCTCATTTGTAAGGTGAGTGCTCTAACCACTGAGCCACAGGACTCCATAAGTATGGATGTGATGCTGATGAAATCACCCTTGTTAGGTCACTAGATCCCACCGATCTTAAAAACGTTTGTGTGGAAATCGATGTGTAGAAATTCCACCTAGAACTAGGTTTAATCTATCAGAGCTACAAGATACTTGCAACCCAGGACTGTCCAGGGCCTTTGTATGTCCTTGCTACATGAATGTAAATTCTTGTTGTTGATATTGGCCAGAGTTCAGATTTTATTCTTAAATATTGCCTATCCAGTGACTTCTGCAAAATGTATACATTTTGGATATTAGGATTCAATCTGTGATGAGAGCATGGATGGTTTCACATATGAAGAATGGCCACATGGACAAAGTACAGTACTAGCAAAATAAATTCAATTAACCATATCTCTTTTTAATGGACAGTTTATTCCCTAGTTTGTCAGGAAATGCATGTTGTATTATAAAATCATGTAGCATATTAGTTACAGCACTTATAAGCGAAAGGACCTGAGTTTGATTCTGGATAAGGTGAGACGTTAGGTAAGTTTCCTTTACCAAGCAGTAAGTAGAAACCCATTGTTAGTCAATTGGCAGATTGCTTTTCCGGGTAAATAATCCCTAATATTAATAATTCTGGTCGCTCCACGACTGTTTGTGGGACACTGCCATATGCAATTAGCTGCTGCGTTTCGCCCACAAAAAATACAGTATTTTCACTTTACAGCATATTCCGTGAAGAGCTTTGAGATGTTTAGAAGATGTGATAATGCACTATATCTAATGCAAGGATTGTTATTATTATTGTGAAGACACTAATTTGTTATCTCTTTTGCTGTGGTTCTGGAGCTGATGTGGTAGTATTGTAAAGTGAAGAGGGAAACTAGGGGTCTACTTCCCAACTTTACTTCATACATAGGTATAAAATTAGGTGTTTGGGTATTTGTTTATTTAACATTACCAACAACAAGAAATTGTCTTTATTTATAGCATTTCACAGTGGAAGGAGGTGCAATGGTACTGACAGTTGAGAATTTGACCCAAGCTGAGGGTTGCATTAGGGGAGAGGTGGGGGCCAAGGCTGGTGGGGGAAAGATGACCGAAAGCGTGATCAAAGAGCAAGGTATGAGACGTACCTTAAAGGAGATGAGGGAAGGGCCAATGTGAATAGACTGTGGGATGAAGATCCAAAGATGGGTAGGCTGAAGTCCTGACCACCAATGGTACGGTGGGCAACGGTGGGGAGCATGTAATAGGTCAGGGTTGGTAGGGTTGTTCACAGTTCCTGAGCTTACTAAAGGAATAGCTGTAGATCTTAAACGGCATGTTAGAGCAGGAATGCAGTGGAATTCCCCTTTTGCACATTTCTACGATGCCAGTGTACATATTGCATTTTATATATCGCCTTATCACAACTTCAGGATGCCTTGAAGGGCTTCACAGAATATACTGTAAAGTGAATTGACTAAATTGCTGTGGTATGACTGCGGGTCAGCAACAACAAAATTACATTTGTAAAGCTCCTTTCACGTTGGGAGGATGTATCAAGGCACTGGACAGAAGGTATTTCGGACCTGATCTAGGGGTATGGATGAGGTGGATTGCAGGCAGGAAGGGGGTTGATCTAAAGCACAAAGAGGAGGAGGGCACTGTTGTGGGTCTTGAAGGAAGCAAGGGATGGGGTGAAGTGACTGCAGGATGGAGCTCCAAAGGATGGGAGCAGTGTGGCTGAAGGACAAGCCACCAATGGTGGTGAATAATCGTGATGGCTGTAGATTCTGTGTAACTCTATGGCCTCCCACTATGTTATTCATTTCTATGGTTCTAACATATGGCTTTAGTAGAAGTAATTGTGTTTTACTGCTGATATATATTTCAGTTGCTGATTCAACCCTGATTTCATGCTGCTGTGTGGTGCATTACAAAAATTATATTTATAAATAAATAAAGTCTACAAGTTGATCTGAAGATATAGTTGTTGACATTAGAGTATAACATACTCGAAATACTCAGTCACACCACTTTACAATATTTCTTGTGAGACAGCGTGATAAAGTGCTATACCTAATGCAATGATTATTATTTATTATAATGTATTTTGAGATCAGTACATTAGATGAGTTCACAGAAATATTATCTATTTTACTTGGGAATAGTAATGCCAAGAAGAAATACTACACTGTATACAGTAGAAGCTTGTTTATCAGTACACACCCAAACGGCATACTCAACCAACCGGTATCTCCCAATACAATTCACCATCCGGATCTCATACCGTAGCCATCTGCACTTATTAAATTTACCGAACATTGGAATGCTTGTTTACCGATCATTTTACTGAGTGTGCTGGAATGCTTTATTGGTAAGTATCCATACAATATTCAGTTATTATTTGGTCTATTTAGTTTATATGGTATGTTTTAAAATAAGCTAATTTTTTTTTGAATTTTCGGCAACTTGCCACTCGAATATCCGGCATATTTGATTAATCGGCACCAGTTAGGTCCCAAGGGTGCCGGATAACTGAGAACTGTCGACTCAGATATGATTGGTATTTACAACATGTTGTCCAGATATGACTGTGTTTGATGTGACTGTTTGCTTTTTCTTTAGTCTGGGTCCAGTATTTGCTCTGTTTGTGCCTTTCTACTTGTCCATTCCAAGAGTTCAAGTAACCCACATCTTGGGCAGATTTGCCATCACAAACAAAACACTTGTCTACATATTGGGTCTTCAGGTATGTACACCACTGTACACCTAGTGTTTGATACTGCATGGTTATTGATGTATTCATAGCGCACATTAGCTTGGAGCAGAAATTCAACCCGTGTTTGTCTCCTGTGATGTAACGATTTGCAACATTGCCAAACTCTGCCACTACCTCACACCTTCTGAAACCCTCATTCACACCTTCATTATATCACAGCTCGACTATGAAAATGCCCTGCTTGTCGGCCTTCCAAATTATTCCCTCCACAGGCTACAGATAATCCAGAACTCTGAGGCCCAGAGTCCTCTACCGTTCCAAACTCCGTGACCCCATCTTCGCCCGAATCTTGGCTGCCCATCACCCAGAGGATCCAATTCAAGATCCTGGAGCTCACATTTAAAGCCTTCCACAACCTCGCCCCACCCTACATCTGTGACTTCCTAACCCCTTACCAACGTGCCTGCCCCCTCTAGCCTGCTCTATGTCACCTAACCCACCTCCCCTACCATTGGCGGATCAGCATTTAGTCACTTTGCCCCCAACCTCTGGAACTCCATCCCGCAGTCCCTCCGCTTCGCCCCCTTCTTGGCCTCCTTTACGTCTTGCCTCAAGACTCTCCTCTTTGACTGATCCATCGGCAACTCCTAATTCCCCCCCCACCTTCCCTCCCACCCAACCCCTCCCCCCCCCTCCAGCTCAGGTCTGAAACTGACTGTCCAGTGCCTTGGGACATCATCCTGACATGAAAGGCACTTTCTAAGTGTAATTTGGTTGTTGTTGTTGCATTCATTTTATACTATTCAAGTAAAATGAACTTTCACAGCAGTTGACCTGTGTTGTGTTGGGTACCAAACTGAAGATAACGGTTCCAATGATGTTGACCAAAGAGATATACTTTGGGAGGCTTTTGAAAGCAGGGGGAGGTAACAAGGTTAAGTGGATTTGGAAGCGGACTTCAGAGGTCAAAAGAGAATGGATGAAAATATGGCTATCCATTATGGAGCAAAGTGAAAAGAGGATTAGCGATAAATCAGAATTGGAATAGTGTAACTTGCAGGCTTGAATGCAGCACCAGAGAATATTTTGTAAATACGATGGATTAATACTGAAGAGCAGGAGTAGGAGAATATTAAAATTGACCACCAAGGGTGCTGGAATGCATTAGACAATGGTAAGCTTTGTATATGAAATATCTTAGGTTGCAAAACTCTGGATCAGTTGAAGTTTCTGGAAAGTCAAAATAGGGAGGGCAGTGAGAGGAGTAACAGAATTTTTTTAATCAAGATGAATAAAGTACAAGTAAAGCCCGTTTATCCGGCACCCTCGGGACATGGACAATGCCGGTTAAAGCGCCTGCCGGATATACGGCCGAAAACGCAAAAAAACGCTTCTTTTTCTATGTATTTTCCCGGATAAATTCCGGTTAATCGAATGCAGACCTTTTTTGTTGCGATGCCGGTTATACACAAGTTATGGTTCATCAGGTGCCGGATAAATAGGCTTTTACTGTATGACTATGAGTTTCACTAGTAGTGAGAGTCAGTGGGTAAGGGCATAGATGGGTAACGTGTTGAAGATGAATGAAACACTGTTGGCAATAGGGGTTGAAACATAGCTCAGGGTCAAGTAGAATTCCAATGTTGCCCACCACAAATTATTCTGCATCTAAAATTATTCTGCATGAATTCTATACCTATTACGCTTGTGACTGATACTGACACAATGCCAAAAGGGGCGGGAAATGTTACACATCAGTACTGATGCATCATATTTGTTTACCATAAAATATTTTCCATCCTTTCAAGTAGAAGGAAAAATAAAAGAAAGTAGCAATGCCCCTAGAGTTAAATAGAAAATATTGTAATTCTTAATTAAATGATGTTATACATTAATAATATATATTTCTTCATAGCTTTTAACATCGAGTACCTCTATTTGGATTGTGGCATTAAGTGGATTGGTAAGTAACACATATAGCAAAATTATTTTTATTTGTCACCTCGTACTATTATAATTGTGCTGAAGACATGATATTATGTCCTTATGAATTCAAAAAGAAAAAAAAATCTAATTATTGGAACATAAAGTTAAGCTGTTGGGCAAAGTAACATTAAATTACAAACATATTAATTTCTGCTTTTACTACTGGATTAAAAGTACAGTAATCCAGTCAAAACACATTTGGCATAAATGTAATGCACAAAATGGTAAAAATTGCAACGCATCCAAAACAGCCTTGCGACACTGGCTATTCAACTTTTACTTTTATTTAACAGTATATAGTTACATATACTGTTACAGCAGAAAATAACACCAATCTGTCCAGCTTGTCTGTGCGATGTTTATATTCCACGCCTTCTACTCCACTCTCCCAAACCTCATGCAGAGAAGTTTGTGTTTTTGTGTGTTTGTGCTTGTGGGGTAGATTGTCCTGTCCTCCTTGCTAGAAGGATGGAGTAAATAATATTTAGTTGTATTGATGCATAGGTATTTTGAGAAAGGAAAGGATAAAATATTTAAAAGATCTGTTTGTGAATTGAAAACAGATGTTCTTGAGCATTTGTTGTATTTAACTTCCTGCATTGTATTTCCATTATTGTCAGTGATGGTGGTGGTGGTGGTGGTTTATTTGGTGAGCTGATCAAAAAAAGTTGATTAAAAGAGTAAACAAAGAAATTACTTGTGCTTCACTAAGCTACACATACTAAAATAAATATTGACTTCAAAATTCAAAATTAAGGGAACTAAAGATATAGTAATGATCTGATATATAACACAGCTGAATTTTTTGGGGAGTTCTGCATGACCTATGCGGAAATCCATCACCACGCTTAAGAGTATCCAAACCAAGATGAGATTTAATTCATAATAATCCAAGTATTTGATATAGCGCTTTTCATATCTTATCAATGTCTCAAAGCGCTTCACATAGTATATTGTAAAGTGAATTGACTGTATATTTGTGGGCGAAATGCGGCAGCCAATTGCGCACAGTAGTGTCCCACAAATAGTCGTGGATTGAAAATGACCAATTTTTATTATTGTGGGAACGATTATTATTAGGCGTGTGGAGAAGGAAACTTACCCAAGGTTTCGCCCTGAATTGCCTGGATTCGAACACAGGTTTCACGCTTGTAAGGCGAGTGCTCTAACCACTGAGCTACAGCAGCTCCACATTTCCATACAACCCACCTACAAATGAAAATCCCAGAGATAAATTGTTGGTATGGTATTCACACTCTCACCCTGGAGGGATGCATCTTGCTTACCCAATTCTGTAAAGTATTAGGCACAGGTTGGCAAGCTCAATTGAAAACTGAAAGCGCTGTATAACAGCAGAAGTGTATGTTTTTTAATTGAACACAAAATTACAAGTGTTCCGTTGATCATGGTCTTATGTGGCTCAAACATCAGCTAGACTCAGTGGGTAGCACGTTTACCTAGGTGGAAAGTTGTGGGTTCAAGCTCTATGTTTTGACATCAGAGCTCAGTTTAGCATGACAGTGCTGGAGACACATCGCATTATCCATCGATTTAAACTATAAATCAAGTCTATGGGTTCAGGCTGGTGCTAAATATCTATTGCACTATTCAAAAAGAGAGGGAAATTTCTCTTGGAATCCTGGCCAGCAATCCTCCAAATAAAATTGGTCACTCACTTCATGGCTATTTCATAGAATCATCGAATTTTACTGCACAAAAGGCAGCCATTCGGCCCATCGAGTTTGTGCCGACTCTTTGAAAAGAGCTTTTAAAATGTCAATCCCACTCCCAGACTTTCTCCCCATAACCCCGCAAACCCGTCTTCCCCAAATAACCATCCACCTCTCTTTTAAAGGTTGTTATCGAATCGACATCTACCACCATTTCAGGCAATTCCAGATTCAAACAACTCGCTGCATGAAAACATTTCTCCTCACCTCCCCTCTGCTTTTAGAAATTATTTTAAATCTGTGATCTCGAGTCACTGACACACCCATCAGTGGAAACAGTTTTTCCTTGTTTACCCTATCAAATCCCGTCATGATTTTGAAAACCTCAATTAGGTTTCCTCTTATCCTTCTCTGCTTCAATGAGAATAATCCTATTTGTAAAACATTGCTGTGTGGAAATTAGCTGCCATACCTATACGCAGTCCCTACACCTTTACAACAATTCCCAGTGAAGTACCATAATTTGAGTTGTTTGCTCTCATCCATGACTTGATGTCCAACGGGCACTCTTTAAGGACTACAGTGATCCTGGAGTCAAGGGTGGAGGTGAAGAGGTAGAGTCGGGTGTCATCTCATACATATGGAAGTTGACCTCATGTCTGTGTATGATGTCACCAAGGGGATAATGTAAATGTTGGAAAGGAGGGCACAAAATAACTGTTAAAAACAGTTTGTATTTTAACTTAGGTGTCAAAGCAACAAAAAGGAATAATGTCTTTAGTTTTCTACGTGTAATAAAAATGATGAATACACATTTGGGCTTCTAACCTAAATAAAATGCTGAGCTGTTTTCCTCTTTGGAGGACAAATATAGGGCATCGTCTGACCCAGTTTAAAATGGTGTTGACTTACATTCTGCTTTTGCATAAAGAAGAGATGTATCAAACTTTAGGTGTGAAAATACTGCAGTGACTAATGTGAACTTCCTGTGTGCATATTTGATGATATTGTTATGTACACCTATCCAGAGCCTTTGAAACCGCATGTTAGGAGGAAGTGGTATATCATCCTTGTAAATATTGTCACCTCATCAATGCTTCTAATGGCAAAGTATATGGAACTCGTTAGAATCACGTGTTTTTCTCTGCATGGTACAAATAAAAATCTTAATAATATTGCTGTCATATAGACAATATTTTTTTTCCAATTGCTATATTCTCTTTCTCCCTCATAACACAAAATGCCCACCAGGTCAATAATCAAGGTTCCAGCCCAAGATGTTAATCTGTGGTTCTTTTTAAAAGCTGAATAGCCTGCTGTACATTTTCTGTATTTTCTAATTCTACATCAGAACTGTCATCTAACCCCTCCAGAAAAATAGAACTCAATACAATTCTGCAACATTCAGTTGAACAAGACGATCATGATGTGAATGGTATCCATTTTTCAAAAGTGGCAGAGCATCGGAGATGTTTATGCTGTGTGTCGGGAAAGGCCAGATTGTTGCACAGTCCCTTTCAAGGGGCTTTCAGAAAACTAATTCCATCTTTAACACTACCATGCCTCACCTTTTAACACCAGGGATTTCAACCTGTCGATCCCCACTCTCTGGAATTCCATTCCAGAGTTACTTGTAATAAATAATAATAATCCTTGCGTTTGATATAGTGCCTTATAATGTCTTCGAGATGTCTCCCAAAGCGCTTCACAGAATATACTCTGAAGTGAATTGCATATTTTGTGGGCTAAAAGAGAATCACCTCACCCCTTCCCTCTTTCAAGGACCATCAAAGTCTTTGACCGCATCTTCGGTTATCTTTTCCCCCATTCCTTTCCCCATCCTTCTGGAATCCAATCCACAGGTGCAAACTCTCAACTGTCCAATACCTTGAGACATCCTCAGAAAGGTACATAGAAAGACAACAACAATTTGCACTATATAGCACACTGCATGCTGGATAGCTTCTCAAAACACTTATCAGTAACGGAGCCTGACTCCAAGACTGTGGGAGTGGGGAAGTAGCCATGAGTACGGTCAAAGAGGAAAGTTTTCAGATGGGACTTGAAAGAGGGGAGACAGGGGACAAGGTGGAGCGATTGAGGAAGAGTGTTCCAGAGTTTTGCGGCATAGTGGCTGAAAGCACGACCTCCAATGGTAGGGCGGAGGGTGCAAGGCACGAGCAGGATGCCAGTGCCAGTCGAGCAAAGCAATTTGTTATTGTTGATGATCAGCAGATCATGCTATCTCCAGTACCACCTATCCGCCTATCCGCCTATCCAAGTCTAATTTTAGAATGTGTCAAGCCTGCTCCAAACTTAAAGCACTAAGATTTACTAATGTAATTTATTTCATTTATTTCATTTTCTGACAGTCCTTTCTCCTTTTTTTAAGATGTCTGGAATTGTTTACCACAATAATGTGCTTGAAGTACAGAAATTGCTTAGTGTACCAACATGGGTAGCTAGAACCACCTCATTGACCCTTGAACCAGTCTTCTCATCCACTGAATCTACCAGCGAGGCTCCAGTAGGAATGGGCGCAACACTAGATATTCAACGGCAACAGAGGATGGAACAGCTAGATCAGCAAATGATGCTTGCTCAACTTAATCAAACCAATAGGAGGAATCGGCGGCAGGTAAGAGGCCATAGCAATAGAGCAAACTGTGAATGTTTTATTCTCCTCTTTATATTCTGTTTTTCTTAACTAGCCAGAATAGCTCTAAACCAGCTGCTGTTTATTAGAGCTGCTTATGTTGAGTTTCTGTCCAATTTTTCGCTTCTTTGGAGAAGCACCTTGCTTCCACCCGGGACCTTATCACAGCAGCACGCCAGAACTCAACACCTCATCACATAAGGACCACATAGCGGGAAATTAATCTCCAGTGGCTCGGTGCCTAGCTGAACTGTGCAGGGTGGTTTGTTCTCTGGTCTGATGACTGTACTGTATATTTTTGCTTTTGTTTTCTTTTGTGTCTCAAGGGATATGGAATTTTTTAAAATAATTAATCCCATTGGAATTTCCATTCGAGCCCAGACACTCTGCTCTGGAAGTAGATGGTTCTGAAGCATAATTTGAAGCATCATTATTATAAAGCAGCGTTTTGTAATTACAGTTACTGGAAAGGCTCAGATTCCTTATTGAGGCACTTTACTAATAACTGTCACAAATTAGACACCTTCGTACAGTATTTTACTAATTTGTTTGCCCTCAAGAAGGTAAGGAATTTCAATCCTGGTTAATGGGACACTTTCTTGTTGTTTGCTTTAAGAACCAACATCCTACATTTATCTAGCTCCCCTCGTGCAGCGTAGTGTCTCAGAGAGATTGAGGTGCTTTGGTCTCATTCCAACAAAGCTCAAGCACTTTTCAATTTAAGATAAACACCCTCATTACTACTGTTTTAAAAATATATATTTTGAAGGCCATTGGCTCTGGATGAAATTGCTTGTACGTTCCCAATTGTGGACACTTTTCTCTGTGGCTGGCAATAACTGAATTAAATTCTGTTAAGGCTCAAACTCCCGTAAAAAATGACAGTAACATTCCAAAAGAAAGGATTCTTTCATCACATTAATCAGAGCTGGGTATTAATTCAGATAAAAGTGGTGAAAAGAATGTATTATCTAATCCTTTCTCAATATGTTTTATTTAATCAATACAATTCAGTCCGATTGGGAACATATGACTAGAATCCTGTTCTGTAGCATGCAATACTGAAGCTGTCTTGGGCAAGTTGAAAATAACAAACACACTGGCGGTAACATCATCAATTGTAACTGACTCAAACACAATCTAAGATAACTATTTTGAGCACCTTTTGTAAACAGATCATGCACCTTTTATTTCCCCTGCTTGTTCTGTGAGCCAGAACTCTGAACAGAAGCTGACTCTTGCAACACAAAGTGTAAATGACACCAATTTGCAAAAAAAGAAAAAAGAAAACTGCATTGTATCCTGATTTGAATTAAAAATCGAGATTGTTTTAAGAATCATGCATCATGGTTTATGGCACAGTAACAATTTATACAAATGATGAGAATTGTCTTGTGTCTATTATGAAAATGTGAACATAACACTATATGGAGCCTCATGTTTTCACACCTGCTCCACCCCTTCAAATTCATTCAAGGAATCCTGTAGCTCGGTGGTTAGAGCACTCGCCTTACAAGCTTGAGACCTGTGTTTGAATCCAGGCGGGTCAGGGCGAAACCTTGGGCAAGTTTCCTTACTCTACACGCCTAATAATAATCCCTCCCCCAAAAAAACACAATAATAAAATTGGTAATTTCAATCCACGACTGTTTGTGGGACACTGCTGTGTGCAATTGGCTGCCGTGTTTCACCCACAAGTATACAGTCAATTCACTTTACAGTATATTCTGTGCAGTGTTTTAAAACGTCTGTCTAGAGCAGTGGTTCCCAACCTTTTTTTTGCTGCGACCCTAAATTGGCCACCAACAGGTCCTCCTGACTCTGGACTGTATGACTGAAGTGAAGATCAGCCAAGACAATATCTCTGTCTCTTTTGTGGACTCAGCCCAACTCGCTAGTATGGTCTTTCATACAAATTGGTCAGCGGTGTTGCCTCAGGCACTTTTCAGCATTAAGAAAGCATTTTCAGCATTAAAAAATGCAACAAAAAAAAATTCTGATGACCCTTCGTTATCTTACTGAGGACCCCCGCGATCCTAATTTTGGTCTGGACCCGAGGTTGGGAACCACTGCTCTAGAAGATGTGAAAAGCGCTACATCAAGTGCAAGAATTATTATTATAATGAGCTTTACATGTCTTTATCCCTTGTGATGAAAAGAGGTTTGCTGTTTAATATTTGCTGTGTACCATATTATCTGCATTCCTACCTCACATTTTCTAAGTGTATCGCTACTCACAATAGTTTCACTATTACAGTACTTATTGTTATTTTGTCTTAGTTTGAACTTTCTCCTCCCATTGGCAGGTTTCAACTGTTCATATGTTGATATGATTTCAATGGCGCTATAAATAATGCAAAAGTTGTTGTTATATTCTGGTTGCATTTTGTGCTTCCTTCTGTAAGATCTACCCAGTGTTCTCCTTACACTATTAATCCCCGTCTACCTGTTCACACTACAAACAACTTTGGTACTTGTAATTCATGTCACGGAATTACTGTATACAGCATAATTTGACTGGAAAGGACAGTTTTGCTATGGTCTCAGGATCTGATTTTTTGAAAAAAACTGTAGTTTCTTGTTTCACTCCCGTTCCCAGTGGAAGTGCAGTTATTCTATGGAAAGAAATGTAGAAGGATTGAAATTACCTCTACATTACTTTTGTTTTCAAACATATGTAATTTATTTTTAAGTATGGTTATTCTAGACAATAAACTGAGTTTCGGGGGCATCTACAGTATTTTTCTCTTTCTGACTTTATTTTATCTGTTCTGCCTCTTGTTTTTGTTTTTCATTTCCCACTGTTTCTCTTGTGTCTTACATTTCGCCTGTTTCTTCCTCCCACTCCATCAATATCTCACAACTCCCTGTCAAGTCCCAATGCACTTCAAGCTTTTCTCCCAGCTCTCCTTTTTTTCCACTGTTAACAATTTTTTTACTTCCTCTCATATTGCCTTTCCCATCAGTTTTACGTCCATCAATCTTAGCAGTTTGCTACAAGACAAGGAACTCTACTATCATAAGAGATTAATAAATGAAGCAAGTCATTATGCCCATTTGATCTATCGGGCCTTCAGCCACCGCCCCTACCCTTTGGAACTCGATCCTACCTTCTCTTCACCTTGCTCTGTCCACTGCCTCCTTCAAAGCATGTATCAAGACTCTCCTCTTTGACTGTGCCTTCGGCCACCTTCCTAACCTCCCTTACCCCAAATCCCTCCCCCGCCCGGGTCCAAATTCCTGACTGTCTAGGACTTTGGGACATCCTCGCAATGTAAAAGGTACTGTACAAATGTAATTTTATATTGTATTCAGACCGAATATTAACCCTTCCATCTTCCCACTAGAGCATGAAGCTGCTTTTTAAATGTATTCAACAAGCTGGCATCACCTACTTTTATCTTCAACATGTTCCAGTTGCTAATTACCCTCTTTACTTCTTAACATATACAACAACAACAACAAGGAGTTGTGGAGTCCTGTAGCTCATGGAGTCCTGTAGCTTCGTTGAATTCTGTAGCTCAGTGATTAGAGCACTTACAAGCGAGAGACCTGGGTTCAATTCCAGCTAGTGTGAAACCTTGAGCACGTTTCCTTACTCCACATGCCTAATAATAATCCCTCAAGAAAAAAATTGGTCATTTCAATCCACGACTATTTGTGGGACACTGCAATGTGCAATTGGCCACCGCGTATATACAGTCAATTGACTTCACAGTATATTCTGTGAAGCGCTTTGAGACATCCAGTAGACGTGAAAAACGCTCTATCAAATGCAAGGATTATTATTATTATTCTTAACAACAAAATTACATTTATAGAGGGCCTTTCGCATTAGGAGGATGTCCCAAGGTGCTGAACAGTCAGGAATCGGGACCCGAGCATGGGGGAGACGCAGGGTGGGGGAAGGGGAAGGAGATAGGTGGAAGGGCGGCTGAAGGCACAATCGAAAAGGAGGGTCTTGAGACCGGTCTTGAAGGAGGCAGGGGAGGAAGCGAGGCAAAGCGACTGTGGGATGGAGTTCTAGAATGGAGGCAGAGAGGCTGAAAGCCCAGGCACCGATGGCAGCGAAAGTCGGGCGGGAGACAAGGAGCAGAACAGAGCTTGCTGAATGGAGAGTGTGGGCAGGTTGGTATGGAGTTAGCAGGTTGGCGAGAAAGGAAGGGGCAAGGCCAAGGATTGCCTTGAAAGTGAGGACGAAGATCTTGAATTTGATCCTCTGGGGGATAGAAACAACATGTTGTTAATAACATGCCTAACATGTTATTAACACCTCTTCTCCCCTGGTTTGTTACAAACGGATTTGTTTCACAACATTGACACCTCTTTAACCCATCATTTCCTGTCCTCTACCATGTTTTCTGCTTTATCTTCCTTGCCCAGCCACTACATCCCTATTAGTCCTTAAAAGCCTCTCCTTCCCAACATGGCTCATTTCTGACGAAGGGGACCCGAAACGTTGACTTACTTTCCTTTTTCCAAAGATGCTGCTTCTGCTGCTGAGTGTTCCCAGCCATTTCTGTTTTTGTCTCATTTTTTTAATATAAGATGTATATTCAAACCTATGCATTCTGCATTTCACAAGTGACATTCTCATTCAGCCAATGACAGTTCACAGTTTGTAAAAATGGCCAAACAAATTGTGCACTGAATTTGCTCACATACACGAATAGTACAGTGAAGTGAAGCCATATTAAAACCGTTTTTTTTAACTTGGGTACAGTGTTTTCTTTATGGTGCAGCTCACCAATTAAAGAGTGTTAACTTAAATGGCCTTTTGATGAGTTTGACACCCTTGATCTAACATTTTAAATAATCTGTGGTATTTTTACATTACCGTCAGAGTACACATTTTCAATTTCCCCATCACGTCTCTTACCTCTTTCCAAATGCCGTTTCCCTCCCACATCTTCCTTTCAGATAATATTTCATTTGCTTGTCAGCAATATATTGCATCACCCACACAAAAAACGTTATAATTCTAACTGAAAAACAAGAGTATGTAAGATTTTTTTTCCAATGGGGGACAAATGCTGCTTTTCTGCTGTTTTTAAATAATATAATATAATAAGATGTTACAGACACGGTGCAGGTGGATAACACTGTTGCTTTGTTCTTTTAATCGACTAATAAATGCATGTCATTAAAAAATCATCCTTTGTTTTTCATTGGGTTTTGTGTTATTTCGTATTACAAAACCTTTAACATGTGGTTTCAAGTTGCTTACGACCAAGTCATAATTGATTTTCTTTTAAAATGTGTTCTTAGAATCTTTGGCATCTGCACTTCCTGCAGATGTGGTTGAAGAATATGAAGCATCAGTGCAACCCACTGGTAATAATGAGACCCTCCTCTCTCCACCCCCCACACACACACCCCCCGCCGTCCCCCGCCGTCCCCAATAGGTTTGTAAATTGGTCTGCCATTTGCCTGGAGAAACATTATATATAATAGTAATTCTTCCATTTGATATAGCGCTTTTCACATCTTCTAGATGTCTCAAAGCGCTTCACAGAATATTCTATAAAGTGAGCTGATTGTATTTGTGGGCGAAACATGGCAGCCAATTGTGCACAGCAGTATTTATATAATAATCTTTGCATTTGATATAGTACTATGCACTGAAGGTTGAGAAGATGACCAACAGCACATTCAAAGAGGAGGTCTTGAGATGGACCTTGAAAGAGGGAAGGGGGAAGGGAAGATGGACCTTGAAAGAGGGAAGGGAAGATGCAAATGGACTCTTTGATAGAGTTCTAGAGACTGGGGCAGATAGGCAGAAAGTCTGACTGCTGATGATGGGTGAGATGAGGGAAATGAAGGAGGCAGTGGCTGGCAAGCAGCTGGAGCTGGTGCATTGGTAGGGTTTTGTAAGGTCACAGGGTAGGATAAGACTGGAAGAATTTAAAGGTGAGGTTGAGGATTTTGAACAATGTTCTAGAATGGAATATCAGCCATGATTGAATGGAGGGGCAGGCTCGATGGGCCAAACGGCCTACTCCTGCTCCGACTTCTTATGTTCTTATGCTCTGGAGGGCTGGGGAGTTGGGCAAGGATAAGCTTCCAGGGCTTGGTGTGGGAGAGGATACGAGCTACAGAGTTCTGAATGGAGGGAAATGTTGGAAAGGCCACAAACAGACAGTTGGTATATTGAAGCCTGAACATGATAGATGCGTGGATATGGATCTCGATGGCCCAATGTAGTGGTGGTGGCTGGTAATGAAGTGGGAGAAAGCTGAATGGGTCAATGTACAGCTATGGGGTTTGAAGGGCAGCTGAGAGTAGAACAAGAGACCTAGGTTCTGTAATGGCTCCTGAGGTGGTCTGCATCCATGACTCATGATGTAGTCAGCACCTGAGGTGTGAATGTCTCGATGGGAGCCAAGCAGAAGGGCCTCCGTTGTGTTGATATTCAACTGGAAAAAGTGAACTCTCATCCAGGACTTGATGTCTGACAAACAAACAGTTAGAACAACAATGGTCCTGAAATCAAGGGTAGAGTCACAGAGATAAATAAAGTTAGATCTCATAAACATATATTTGGAAGTTAACCTCATGCCTGCGGCTGACAATGCTGAGTTGGTTATGTAGCTATTAGAGAGATGAGCTCTGAGGAACAACACATGTGAAGGTGTGGAGTTGGGAGGAGAAGCTGTTGGCAGTTACAAAGTGGTGACATTGGATAGGTAAAAAGGAAACCAGGCAAGGACAGAACAGTGCAGTTGGAACTGATAGGAGAGGCGGTAGAGAACAATTAGAATGGTTGACAGTGTCATCGATATGTAATATAATGAAATGTATGAAATGTAATATAAATTACATTTATATAGCGCCTTTAATGTTGAATAAAGACGGGAAAGCAGAGAGCCTCACCTCTTGCCTTATTTACCTTGACTGACCCTCCTGCTGCAAGGTGCGAGATGCAGTCAGTAGCTCCCATACATCCGCTCCATGACCGGTATAGCCTTCCACCACCTCTACAATATTGCCAGACCACCTCACCCACCATGCCACCGAAACTCTCATCCACACCTTTATCACTTCCAGGCTCGACTACGGGAACTCTCTCCTAGTTGGTCTTCCTAGCTCCTCCCTTCACAGGCTGCAGATCATTCAGAACTCTGCGGCTCGTTTACTCTCCCGCATCAGGCTCCGTGACCACATCACTCCCACTCTCGCCGGTCTCCACTGGCTCCCCATTCTCCAGAGGATCGAATTCAAGATCCTTGTCCTCACTTTCAAGGCCATTCACGGCCTTGCCCCCGTCTATGTCTTCGACCTGCTGTCTCCCTATCAGCCCGCCTGTCCCCTCTGCTCAGCAGGCTCTGGCCTGCTCCACGTCCACTGCCCTAACCGCCCCATCATTCATGGCTGGGATTTCAGCCTCTCTGCTCCCACACTGTGGAACTCCATCCCGCAATCCCTTCGCCTCACTTCCTCTCTTTCCTCCTTCAAGGTCGGTCTCAAGAGCTTCCTCTTCGACCATGCCTTCTGTTCTCCTGCTAACTCTTCCGCCTCTCCTACTCTCCTTCCCCCTACCCCGACCCTTCCCCACCCCTGCTCAGGTCCCGACCTGACTGTTCAGCGCTTTGGGATGTCCTCCCGACATGAAAGACGCTATATAAATTTAATATTTGTTATTGTTGTTGTGGTCTCTGGGTGAGATGAATGTGGTTTCAAGCCCCATGGTGGGACATGAACTCAGTCTAGGTTGACACATTTGCGTTGTCACCATTTAACTGAGATGTGAAACAGAAATCCCACCTACCTGTCTCAGATTAATGTTAAAACTCTTCGATTTATGTAGCACTTTTCATGTAGAATGTCTGAGCTCTTAATGGGGATAGCGTTGTAAACAGAATGAGGGAGGAGAGAGAGGATAATTCATTGCTCGTGAATTGTGATCCATTGGCACTAATTATCGTCTGTGGTATTCCATGTTGGGCATAAATTTCTTTAGTTTTATCTATTATTGGATCTGTAGTCATTGTCATGCTATTCTGTATATTTACTATATTTGTTATGCAGCCCTTCTATGAGGTATTTTTGTCAATATATGGAACAAGTCTGTTTCTACTTTTGTCTAGGCCTCGTGCTTTTCCTGGTTCTGATATCTTGCATCTTCTAATATAGTCTGTTTCGCTCACAAAATATGTAGTCAATTCACTGTACGGTATATTCTATGAAACGCTTTGATACATCTCGAAGATATGACAACTTGCTATATCAAATGCAAAGATTATTATTAGTCCTCTGTTTGATTATTATTGCTGGACCAAAATTCTACATTTCTTGCTCTTTTTGCTTTCTTTGTAGCCCTATGTCTTTCCTGTAGGTTCAAGAATTTAATTTGGTTAGGATTATTATTCTTCCTCCTTAACATTATTCCTTTTTTTGATATATTTTCTGTCTATTATCGTTCTTAAAGTGAGGTATAGATTAGCCAACATCTTACAGAAAGGAGGAACAGGCTTAAGGGGCTGATTGGCCTGCTCCTGTTTCTATATTTTTAGTATGACCAGGCCTCTTCTAGTGCTTTTCTGTTTTTGTCCATTTGTTTTGCAACATATTCTTAATTTATTTACTTCCTCTCTTTCTTTTATTCTCTTCTTTTATTTCTTTCTGAAGTCTCATTGCTTTTGATGTTACTCACACATCGTTTAGTCCCATAGCATAGTGGTTAGCATGATCGCCTTGTAAGCGAGAGGATCCTGGTTTGATTCCAGGGCAGGGTGAAACCTTAGGGATGTTTCCTTACTCCACATGGCTCTGTTTACCTAGTAGAAGTAGGAATCCAATTGTTAGTCAATTGGCAGACTAACGCTATCGCTTTCCAGGCTAATAGCAGATTTGGAATGAATGAATGAAGCCACCCAATTCACTATCCCCATTAATCTCATTACTGCTCTTGCCTGTAGGTGCAGGCATTTTTGCGATCACTTTTATTTTCTCAGGGACAATTTTCAATTATTCATGTTTAATTATGTGCTCTAAATATTTCTACTCCTGTCTTGCACTTCTGTTCAGTTACATTCCTTCTAAGAATTTCCTTAGTATCTTTCCATATGTGGATTCTGCTTTTTTTTGTCCCTCCATATACAGTATTAGTATGTCATCAGTATAATTTATTGCCCTTGGTATTCCAGTGCAGCATATTCCCACAGCCTTCATGACTTTGGGGCAAGAATGCAATTAACTGCGTCAGGCTGACAGCTAGAATACATCCATTCACCAGTACACAAAAAATCCAAAAGACTGATAATCAATCCATCAATAATGGTTATACCAAGGAAAATCCGTCCTTGGTATAAGAAGCGGAAAAGTTTCATGTGATCTTTGCTATGCCTTGGGACGTCCTCCCGATGTGAAAGGTGCTATATAAACGTAATTTTGTTGTTGTTGTTAATAACTGTATCTCTGAGCTGAACAAAACCCCAAAGTCTCTATATTCGCAGTGCCTATCACAGTACTCACTCTGTCTGATCCTTCCAAATTCCAGATCCAAAATCTGTTTCAATATTTGCAGATCACCAAGGCCATCTACCACTTCAAAGCCACAAGCAACACACCTTGGCTCAGTTTTAATTTGTGGGTCAGTCATTTGGTGCTGGTTTCAATATCAATGGGTTACAACCAGGAGCTCGGAGTTTCACAATTGAAGAGACATAATATAGACTGTGTAATACAAGAAGTTGCAGAGCCACTGATACTTTCATTCTTACTAACTGTGTTATACCAGGAGCAGGCGTAACAGTTTGGGAGTATTCACTTAGAATTGTGAAACTTCTCTTTATAACTTTATTTTGGTGTGAATTCCAGTGAAAGAAATGTTATTTCTTGCTATTTTGAGAGTATACTATAGTATTTTTATATTCACAGTGATTAATGCAATTGGTGCAAATGCTGTTTCAATCTATTTCCTGTTTAGGCCTTTCAAACAGTTTGCAATATGCAAGCGTCCTCTAGATTTAGATCTATATAATTCTGCTGCAAAGAAAAGTGTGATTGAGTGCTCCATCAATGATGCAGGCTAAATTAGATTTTATGGTGGTGACTTGTTTCTTAGAAGAGGAACTTTAAGATGGGGCAAATTATTCAAACTCTATGAATTCTTATAATATTTAGAAGTACTGTAATAAGTATTTTTGCTTATAGAAGAAGATTGTCTCTCTGGTGTCCTGAGCAGATACAATTCATGATCCATTTCATGGCTGTTTGTTAATGTTCCATTGCACAAATGGGCAGCCGCATTTATCTACATATACTTCCTGTGAAGTGCTTTGGGATGCCCACCTGACATGAAACCAGTGTTGTTTTTCAAACTTATTTTATTTGATTGTATTTGGAGTCTCTGGTGGCTCCATGGCAGAGCACGTTGATATAAATACATGACGTGGAGCAGTTAGGACCAGGTTTTCATCATCACCCCCACACAACTGAGGTTTTGATTTTAGTGTGAGAAAATGAAAGGAATTAAGTGGTTTGAAAAGAAAAAAGAATCAGAAGCCAAATCAACCAAGTCCACTTTAAAGTACCAAATAGTATCTAGTTATGGAGATTAATTGCGGTCCCATATAGAGGAGAGAAAACCCCTGAAAAAGGATAAAGATAGTATAGTACTGTAAACATTTACAGTACAGAAGAAGTCCATTCAGTCCATGGTGTCTGTGCTGGCTCTTTGAAAGAGCAATCAATTCAGGCAGTTATCTGAATATGCCTGTAAATTACTGCTTTTTAATTATTGCAGTGTAAAAATAATCTTTATAATCTCTCACATTGCTAATTATGTTGAACTAGTCACTGAGCCACTAAACAGTGGGCATAATTTCTCCCTATTGGTTCTATCAAACTTTTCATAATATTAAAGACCTCTGTCAGCTCTCCCTTCAACCTTCTCAGTTACAGTGTCTGCTCATAGCTCCAAGCACTCATCCCTAACATAATTAATGATCATTGTGTAGCTATATTAAATCTCATCTGTGCCCTCTGTATAGCACTGATATTTTCCCCTATAGTGGAAGTGTATGTAAAATATAAGAATCAGGTTTGTTACTCTATTTCCACTTCTCCAAAAAATAAAAATTGCAACAGCTTACTGGTACTTGGTACTTACTGGCCTTTCCCAAGTGTCATGAAAAAATGACTGACCATATTATTATAAATCCA
The DNA here is from genome assembly GCA_035084275.1 of Hydrolagus colliei. Classification (NCBI taxonomy): domain Eukaryota; kingdom Metazoa; phylum Chordata; class Chondrichthyes; order Chimaeriformes; family Chimaeridae; genus Hydrolagus; species Hydrolagus colliei. The sequence continues at coordinate 43,473,237 of CM068745.1, read as the reverse complement.
GCTTTCAACCTCCATGGTTGCTCACTCGACCTCACAAAGCCAGTCAGGAACCTTCGTGTCTTGTTCGATCCCCAACTGTCTTGCCTCCCTCACATCCAAGCAGTGACTCTGTCTGCCTCCCCTCACCTCCGCAATATTACCCGACTCCACCATTAACGTACCCCTAAGGGCACTGAAACCCTCATTCATGCCTTCACTACATCCCGGTTTGACTACGCAAATGCCCTGTTTATCAATTCCTCCCTCCACAGGCTTCAGATAATCCAGATCTCTGCGCCCATTGTCCTCTACCGTTCCAAGCTTTGTGACCCCATCTCGCCTATCCTCGCCGGACTCCATTGGCTCCCCATCATCCAGAGGATCCAATTCAAGATCCTGGTCCTCACATTCAAAGCCCTACATAGCCTCACTCGACCTAGCCTCGACATAGTCTCATCCCATTGACGGGCAAGCTTTTAGCCACTCTGACCCAACCTCTGGAACTCCGTCCCACAGTCCCTCCGCCTTGCCCCCTCCCTAGCCTCCTTCAAGTCCTACCTCAAGACCCTCCTCTTCGACGGTCCCATCGGTCACTCTAAATCCCCCCCTTTCTCTCCAGCCTCCCTGTCCCTAGCTCAAGTCTGAAACAATGATTGTCCAGCGCCTTGGGACATCCTCCTAATGCGAAAGATGATATGCAAGTGTAATGTTGTAGTTGTTTTAATGCTGCACTCATTCACCACTGGTGGAATGTGATAGTCTGCTTTAAGACACAGTGCAAAGCTGACACTTCATACTCTATTGTGCAAAATAAAAATCAGAAAATTAAACTTGTTCACTTTCAATAAAGAAGAAGCTGTTAAAGGTTGTGTGGAAGAATATTTAGAATGCTAAAAGAGGTAGAATCTATGGCATACTCAGTGATAAAACAGTAATGCTGGACTTTTGCCCAGCTCAATACCATTTCAAATGCTATGTAAGGAAAACTTGATTTATATTTTTGGAATAAAGATTTTATAAAATAAGATATTAATATTTAAATACTTAATATTTAATATATAAAGACTTTTAACTCAATTCTTATTAATTATTCGTTTTAACAAAGAAACTAACTCATGCAATATTTGCTTGATAATATGTAAAATTGGGGTTAACTCCACCACAGTCAAGCGCTCCAGGACTCTACCCCATGTGAAGGGCGCTTTATAAATGCAAGTTGTTGTTGTTTAAACCAGTTGATGTTGAGTAGTAAAGTAGTATAGTTCCTCTTCGACCGTGCCTTCTGCTCCCCTCCTAACTCTTCCTCCTCTCCTACTTTCTCTCCCCTTCCCCCTACTCTGACCAACCCGCTGCTCGGGTCCCGACCTGATTATTCAGCGCCTTGCGACGTTCTCCCGATGTGAAAGGCACTCTAAAAGTGTAATTTTGTTGTTTTTGTTGTAGTAGTAAGAAGTATTAACAGCACCCAGTTGTTTTCCAAGACCCAGAGTAAATGTAGATCAATAAATATAACTCGATAAATACAGCACAATAACAAAACATTTAATTTGGAAATTCTTTATTCATTGTATGACATTCAAATTTTGTGGTACCACTCACTAACCATTGTGAGCATAAGTTTGCCCATATGATACTTAAAAACTGCTGCTTGGAATTTTTTTTGTGTAAAACTATTTGACCGTTCCTGTCTCATTTTCATCCACTTGTTTTATATTAAATCTTCTGAATCATGGGGAAGTCCATGCTCTCCCGCCCACCCCCCTATTGAATCCATCAGTCAGTTTTGTGTCTACGAATAGTTTTTTTGACTGATATATTCCACCTCCTACATGTTTGTTACAGGAATAAATTTTATAATTAAATGTGACATTTTAAAACTTAAGAACAGCTGAAGGTATAAAATCTGATTGGTGGTACGTGAGACATGATGCATGACTTTTCTCATGACTTGGTCATCTGCACTTTAGTGCAAGTCGATTATTCTCAGAAGTAACCTGTTTTTTAAAGAATGAATGATGTCATCTGTGACCACAGCCTCATCCATTTTTTGAAGTGACTGGCTCCTTTTGAGAACAAATTCAAACTATGATTATAAATTTCTTTGGTAATAATAATAATTATTGCATTTCATATAGCGCCTTATCACAATTTCTAGTCGTCTCAAAGCACTTCACAGAATATACTGTAAAGTGACTTGACTATACATTTGTGGTGAAATGCGACAGCCAATTGTGCACAGCAGTGTCCCACAAACAGTTGTGGATTGAAATGACCAATTTATTACTGTGTTTTTTTATTGCGGGATTATTATTGAGCTTGTGGAATAAGGAAATTTGCCCAAAGTTTCGCCCTGACCTGCCTGGAATTGAACCCAGGTCTTTCACATAAGGTGAGTGCTCTAACCACTGAGCTACAGGGATTTTTCTCTCCCATGTAGCTGGCCGCTATTTGGTACTTTTAAGTATTCCTGAATAATTTGACTTCTGATTACTGACTTATTTCAACGCAGCATAAATCTTATTTCTCCGCCTACACATCCTCTCTTATACTGTTCAACATTGGTAAGTGGTTGAATAAAATTGAAGGTTCTAATTGGTTATCTGGGAACAAGTCATTCGTTCTTTGAAGTGACTGGTTCATTCGGAGAAAGAATTCAAACTTTCTGTCAAAACAAGTTTTTTTAAAAAAATTCTGTTGTTTGGGCCAATTCCATTTGTGCGAAAAAGTTTATCATTCCCCCTTGTCACAATTCATTTCGTTATTTCTATACACAATCCCACCATCAAACCTAGAGCTTTCCAGCCAAGCTGGAGACTATCTCCATCACTTTCCCAGGGTATTAGCGTTGAATTTTATAATTACATTTCAATATAAAACATAATAAAGCTATTACAACTATTCAGTCTGATTATACATACGTGTGTTGAATGTAATAAAAATAGTAACTATTTCCTCCTTCACTAAAATGTGAGTGGAGGAAGTTGCCAAGGATGTGGGCTGAACATCAAGCACATAAGTATAGATTATGGAAAGAATAAGGTCTTAACCACTGCAGCAAGCGGACAACCTGCTGCTCTTCACCTTTGGTATCTTCAGTTTTAAATAACCTAAATGGCATTCAGAGATCCTACCCTCTGTCAAAATTTGAAACTGCCCTATACTTGTTATCTGTTTATTTGTTATCTTTTGCCTGAAGTTCGAAGGACCAATTACAGTGTTTAAACTTTTTTTTGGTCATGTCTGACACATCCAAAAATCCATAATCAGATTGAAGTGTATCTAAATTGAACTGTCTTCCATGCATCACACACACATGGAAATTCTCATGTACACAGCAGCTGGGACGTCCTCCTGATGTGAAACGAGCGCTATAAAAGTAATTTTGTTGTTGTAGCTGTGACTATCATGGCTTACATTTTGCATTTGGCTGCATTGTAGTTGGAGCTGATGTTTGCAACATTGGGTTATTTACCCTGCATTACTAACTGCACTGCTCCATTGGTGCTCTTGGGTCTGTAGTTATTGTCAGCGCAATCAGTGGCAGTTTCTGGTAACTATTTATATGTGGCCCCCCACCCACCGTATTGTCAGAGAGTACCTGATGGCGGAGGCTGCTGGCGGTGATGGAGGTGATGGTTGCTGTCCCCATGTCCCCCACCCCCGCTGCTCTGTCATTATATTCAGCTGTTCGCTCTCTCCCCCGGACACTCAGAATCAGAACAACAGATACTGTTTCGGAGTCCTGTAGCTCAGTGGTTAGAGCACTTGCCTCATAAGTGAGAGACCTGGTCAGACCTGGTTCTAATGAAGGGTCGTGGACCCGAAACATTGACTCACTTTTCCTTTCTCCATAGATGCTGCCTGACCTGCTGAGTGTTCCCAGTGATGTCAGTTTGTGTTTGTGAGAGACCTGGGTTTGATTCTTGATCAGGTCGAAACCTTGGGCAAGTTTCCTTACTCCACCCGCCTGATAATAATCCCTCAAAAAAACAATAATTAAATTGGACACTTCAATCCATGACTGTTTGTGGGACACCCTCTGTGCGGAATAAGCACTGTCCCTACCTCCCTTAAAACAGCCACCATCACCCCTATCCTGAAAAATCCCCCCCTTGATGCGTCACAGCCATCAAGTTACCGACCCATTTCCAACCTCCCGTTCCTTTCTAAGGTCCTTGAAAGAGTGATTGCCTCCCAGCTCCGCTCCTTCCTTTCAACTCACTCATTCCTTGAACCCCTCCAATCAGGTTTCCGCCCTGCTCACAGCACGGAAACTGCCCTGGTCAAGGTTACAAACGACATCCTAACCGCCTGTGACCAGGGCTCCCTCTGCCTCCTCGTCCTCCTTGACCTGTCTGCTGCGTTCGACACAGTCGATCACACCATCCTCCTCCAACGCCTTTCCTCCCACCTCAACCTTCAAGGCACAGTCCTTGACTGGTTCCATTCCTACCTGACCCACCACCTACATTTTGTATCTTCTAACGGTTTCTCCTCAAACCCCCGCACAGTTTTTCATGGCGTCCCCTAGGGCTCTGTCCTTTGCCCCCTAATTTTCACCATTTACACACTCCCTCTGGGCGATGTCATCCGCAAACATGGGGTAAATTTCCACATGTATGCGGATGACACCCAACTGTACCTCTCAGCCTCATCCCTCAACCCCCAGACCATCGATGTTCTGACAACATGTCTGTCCGACAACGAGTCCTGGACGAGGGACAACTTCCTCCAATCGAACGTGAGCAAGACCGAGGCCCTCCTGATTGGCTCAAGCCAGCGCCTCCGCACATCGGTCGCTGCCAGCCTCAACATCCAAGGCTGTACTCTCCACCTCACAAAGCCAGTCAGGAACCTCGGCATCACATTCGACCATAAACTTTCCTCCCCCACATCCGTGCCTTGACCGGCACCGCTTATTTCCACCTGCGCAACGTTGCCAGGCTCCGCAACTATCTCACCCCCCACGCTGCCGAAACACTCGTGCACGCATACATCACCTCACAGCTGGACTACGGAAACTCTCTCCTCGTTGGTCTCCCCAGCTCCTCCATTCACAGGCTGCAGGTCATCCAAAACTCTGCAGCCCGTGTACTATCCTGCACCTGCCTCCGTGACCACATAACCCCCACCCTCGCCCGTCTCCACTGGCTCCCCATCCCCCAGAGGATCGAGTTCAAGATCCTTGTCCTCGTTTTCAAAGCCTTACACGGCCTTGCCCCGCCCTACCTATCCGATCTACTTTCCCCCTATAAGCCCACCCGGACCCTCCGTTCAGCAGGACTTGGTTTGCTCCAAGCCCCCCGCCCGAACCGCCCCACCATCGGAAGCCGGGCCTTCAGCTTCTCCGCTCCAACCCTATGGAATTCCATCCCCCAATCCCTCCACCTTGTTTCTTCCCTTTCCTCTTTCAAGGTCGGTTTGAAGACTTTCCTTTTCGACCGTGCCTTTTGTTCCCCCCCTAATTTTTCGACCTCCCCCATGTTTTTCACCCCCTCCTGAACACTCCCCTCCCAGCTCGGGTCACACACCTCCTGTGCAGCGCCTTGGGATGTCCTCCTGACGTGAAAGGCGTTCTATAAGTTTAATTTGTTGTTGTTTTGTTGTTAAGCAGGTGTCAAGCCTAGATGTTATGAATGCATGTATGAATTTCTGCGGCGGCAGTGGGAGACAGTGACAGAGCCGGACAATGTTGCGGAGATAGGGGAAGAAAGAACGAGTCATGGCACAGATGTGGGCTATAAAGAATAGTTGAGGGTCAAACAAAGGTTCCAGAGTAGCTGAGTAAGTTGGAGTGTGCATCCTTGGATGGCTCACTCTTGATACCTAGTGACCACACTAGGTTTTTGTGAAGGAGTCTTTCATGAGACACAGGGAATTGCACATGCATCCCTACCCATTGATGATTCCACCAATTGGAAATGCGGTACTTGAGCAGCAGTTGCTTCCAAGACACAGGAATTCCTGCTCCTAAGGATCATAGATGTCAATAGATTTCCATTACATTTTGGAAATCTAGATGCACTACATTATTAGGGTGAAACATTGGGCAAGTTTCCTTACTCCATACGACTCAGTAATTAGGAACCTGGTTGTTAGTCAATTGACGGATCGTTTATCTGGGGATAATAATCCTTCTAAAAGAAAAATAATGATTTGGTCACTCAATCCACGATTATTGGTGGGACATTGCTGTGCGCAATTGGCTGCCACGTTTCGCCCCAAAATATACAGTCAATTCACTTTACAGTATATTTTGTGAAGTGCTTTGAGACGTCTAGAAGACATGAAAAGCGCTATATCAAATGCAAGGATTAGAATTATTATATGGCTTCCCACAGTCAATTTGGACTGTCCTCAAAAAAGTCCAATGTCATGTTCCATGGATGGCCTTAATGACTGTCAAGGATGGCACACTGAACAAGTTTGTTTTGCAAGCTAAAGCATTTTGGGGGGGTCAGCCAAGTGCCTGACACACGTGGAAACACATCACCATTTTTACGAATAGCCAAACCAGACTGAGAATTCCACATAATATATCACCTACACATGGAAATAGAATTATAGAAACTTACGGCACAAAAGGACGGCATTGGGCCCATCGAGTCTGTACCAGTTCTTTAAAAGGAGCAATTTAATTCCACCTCCCAGCTCTCTCCCCATAACCTCGCAAATCTGTCTTTCCCAAATAAATGTCTACCTCTCTTTTAAAAGTTGTTATCGAATCGGCCTCTACCACCTTTTCAAGCAATGCATTCCAGAATGCACACTTTTTCCCTGGAGGGATGTACAGTAAAAGCCTGTCTAACCGGCACCCTCGGGACTTGGCCAATGCCGGTTAAAGCAGCAAATTTTTTTTAATTTTTTTTTTTTTTTAAGTAATACGTTGTGCTGGATAAATTCTGGTTAATCGAATGCACTTTTTTTTGATGTGCCGATTCTACAGAAGTTATGGTTGACAGATCACGGATAAACCGGCTTTTACTGTTCCTTGCTTACCCAATTGTGGAGAGTATTAGTCACATAAATCCGAAGTTTGGGGACACAAGAGTCTCCATTACTGGAAGAATGGCTGCTAAGGAATATTGACAAGCCACGATGGCTTCTCTATTGTCAATAGTGCCTGGAGTGTTGCAGGCCCACTTGCCTGAGGAACTGGACTATCAAGACAGAAAGCTGACCAGATTACAGCTACTTCACCTCAGAACCAGCTCAACTCCAAAGAGTTCCCACTTACTCCCCAAATAGAATAGTAACCATTTGTCCATTTGAATTCTGACAAGCCCAGGTTTAAGTCATCATGAGGTGGATAGAGGGTACCAGGAAATCCCTGCAAGCTACCTGATGAGCAGCACTGCTCAACATGAAATGTATGAGAGCAATGCCATTATCTTTCCGCTCACAGTTTGCACATGCATCCCTACCCATTGATGATTCCACCAATTGGAAATGCGGAAGGTGAGCAGCAGCTGCTCCCACTGCTGGAGCACTCGGGGTTCTGTCATAAAATGATGTCGCTGTTTAATGGGGGGGCACTCCAGCCAATCACAGGGGCACTCTGGAAATTTCCCAAATTGCCGTATAGTCAGTCCGCAGCTGACTGTTTACCTCTCCACATATCAATCAAGGTGAATATCAAGCCCTGGGTATATGAATGTGTGTTCGCAAATCTGCCTTCAGGTAAAGCCTTCCAGCAGTGGTGGTCCCAAGCCTCATAATGAACATCCCCACAATAGTCCCCTTTCATTTGAATGCATGGAGGTCTGGTGTATTGCCAAATTTGCATATATACAGTCAATTAACTTTACAGTATATATTGTAAAGCACTTTGTGATGTCTACAAGATGTGAAATGCGCTGTATTAAATGCAAAGATTATTATTACTATTAATGCCTCTCTAATCATTTCTAGAGTAGGCTCTGGTCAATTTTACTTTGGTCCTTTTTCTTGTCTAGTGCTCCATCTTGTGGCTTTGCTGTAAATTGCCCATTGTAATTGTAAAATGCACATTTGTATGATGGCAAGAGTTATGATTTCTGTGTTCAGCTTCATGCTCTAATCTATTTGTTAATGAAGTTTGAATTTGCTCATTGAGTACTCAACTTTCTTCTTCAGATTTTGTATGTTAGCGGCTTACTAAGGCAAAATAATACTGTGAGATTTCTTCCTGATGCTCAAACATAATCAAAATCAATGTTTCTTAACTAGCTTCAAACCATGGGCCAGCTAGGTTTCTTCTGAAAATGTGGGAAACTATTAATAAGTCTCAGACCATTCAGTCTAAGAGATTTCTGGTATCGGCCAGGCAGGAGGTTATCACAGACCAGCACCAATCCTCAGAGCCTTTGTTGAAAAACGCTCATCTACATCACTCATCGTCATCCATAAACTACAAACTATAAACTACATTTTTCATCCTTAACCAATTCTCTTTCATAGGTGATTTAAACCCATACATGTACAGCATACAAACAGCAAATATTGATATTCTAAACGTTGAAAGCAACATCTGATTTGAGATACAGTAAACTCTTGATAACTCATCACTCAAAGGGAAAATAACAGGCATCTGTTTATTGGAGGGCTAAACTGTGGCCTCCCATTCTGTCCTGTCACATACAGGGTGGGATATGGGGTAGGAGACCACTGTGTTCCAGAGGTCTCCATGATGTGTTTGTCTTTGTGCGTTCAACTCTGCTGAGGGCTCCATACTGGTCACAGTATAGGGTGGGAAGCCATTGCAATGAAAAATGCATCTTAAGTGTTTTCAGTTTATGGTGCCTCTCTTCTTGAGCTATTCCTACAACCCTGAGCAGTTGTGCTTCATAAATTTCCAATATTATTTCTCAGTCGCTAATATTTTCATGACTGAATTTTCTCAGGTATTTCTTCTTCCTCGTACAGTATCAGTGACCGACAAACTGTTTTAAGTCATGCTCCAAAGCACTTTTGAAACTGGCCTCTAATAGGAATGGCTTACTCCATTTTCCGTGCATCCTTGTGAGCATGTGAATTGCTTCAGCATGCCTTTCCGCTGTGTGAAATTGGTAACCAGGTCTGTGGTAACCAATCAGCAGTGGGAACTACATCCCATGACATAGCACACTATGCAGGTAGACCCCGCTTAACGTCATAGTTTGGTTATTGAAAAGTGTGACTTTCAAGTGAAATGACATTGAGCGAATACATTTTTCCCATAAGAATTAATGTAAAAACTGGAGTTAGGTTCTTTTGGACATTTTTTATCAAAAATTTCTTTAAAAAAACATTCTCGCTCCCTGACTGCCTGCCTGGCTCACTCACTCGCTCCCTGACTGCCTGCCTGGCTCACTCACTCACTGCTGGTCTCACTCACTCGCTGTCGGTCTCACTCGCTGCCAGCTGTCTCTCTCTCTCTCTCTCGCTGCCGCTCTGGCTCACTCCCAGGTCCTAGCGCCATCGTGCCCCCTTTCCACCCACTTGCGCACGACGTAATAACAAATGTCGCAACGTTAAATGAATATATGTTCTCAATCTATCGAGCGACGTAATAATGAAAAAACTTTAGCCAAGGCGATTTTAAGCTACCCGACAAAGGGTTGTAGACCCGAAACGTTGACTCTTTTTCCTTTCTCCATAGATGCTGCCTGACCTGCTGAGTTTCCCCAAGCTTTTATTTCAGATTCCCAGCATCTGTAGTATTTTGTGTTTTGTTTAGGCTACCTGTACTTGTTCTGGTATGTTTCGTAGATTGTTGATTCAGTAAGAGGAATTTGTGTATTTACGTGTTAATGTAATTTTGTTTGTGAAAATAGATTGTGTTGCAGTCAATATAAGTTGAATCTTCTGAAACTGTTGTTAACTCATTACAATTTCCTTGCAACTCCCAGGGTGATCTGATTAACTGGAATAGATTCTTCCCTTCGCTACGCAACAGATTCAATGCCAACAACCAAAGGCAAGAAACTGGGGCTAATGAGGCTTCAGGAAATGTAACAGTTTCTGAGGAACAGGTAAGCATTTTAATCCTATGTGTTTAACTTCTTTCAAAGCAACACTATTGTAAAAGTGTTTTATACAACACCACTTGTATTTATGTAGTGCCCTTCACATAGGATAACCTCTTGGAGCCCTTTATATGACAGAGTGAGAAGGGAGAGGGGAGTAAACATTGAAATAGAAAGAGATATAAGTGATGTTCCATAGGGATTTAATTTTTTTTAAAAATATGTAATTCCTTCTGTGCATTCGTGGCTACTCGTGGAGTCCTGTAGCTCAGTGGTTAGAGCACTCTCCTTGCAAGCGAGAGACTGGGGTTCAATTCCAGATAGGGTAAAACCTTGGGCAAGTCCACATGCTTGATAATAATCCCTCAAAAAAAACATTAATGAATTGGTAATTTCAATCCACTACTGTTTGTGGGACACAGCTGCGTGCAATTGGCTGTCACATTTTGTGTACAAATATACAGTGTTTGACACATCTACAAAACCTGAAAAGTGCTATATCAAATGCAAGGATTATTATTATTGTTGGTGGTTTGTAGGGGAAATGGTTGCTTTTTTTCCCTAAACATATTATCATGTAAATTGATTGTTTTAACTTTTTCGTGTTTCTGGAGAAAGAAATGGTCAGGACTTAGGTTTGTACATTGTGAGGACTGATTCAGTTCTTGAGTTGCACAGCAAGCTGATGGCCAGGAGCAAGATACATAATTGGTAAGAATTCAACATTCAACTCTTAGCTCATCAAGATCGAGGACTGAGCAGTTCTAAGTACATTGAAAATCTGCTTTATTTTACCATATCCAAGTATGAAAAGATAATATGATTGGCTGGGATCAGTGTAACATCAAAACGTTAGATTTAATATTCCAGTCTCTTAGCATTCATTGAGTTCAATTTAGTGAAATTGAATAATAGTAATAATAATCCTTTCATTTGATAGTACACTTTTTGGGTCTTCAAGACGTCTCAAAGCGCTTCACAGAATATACTGTAAAGTGAATTGATCGTATATTTGTGGGCAAAAGGTAGGAGCCAATTACGCATAGCAGTCATGAATTGAAGTGACCAATTTCTTCTTATTTTTTTTCTTGAGGGTTTATTATCAGGCATGTGAAGTAAGGAAATTTGCCCAAGGATTTGCCCTGCCTGGAATTAAACCCAGGTCTCCGAGCACTCTGAGACTCCGTCCTTCGTGGAGGGTGCTATATAAATCGATGTTGTTGTTGTTGTCTCTTGCTTGTGAGGCGAGTGCTATAACAGTTGAGATATAGGACTCCAATTTATCCACAAATTTGTATCATAGCAACACTCTCCACACCTTCTTCCTATTAACAGAGACTATGTTCAAGGTCACAGTTCATTGATGAACAGTCTCTCACTTGCAAGGCGAGTGCTCTAACCACTGAGCTACAGGTCTCCATTATATGCAAGATATAAACCAAGACGTACAGAGAAAATGAAAGTAGTCTTCAATATTATAATTAAAATCCAGTGAAAATAATTAGTTGTGAATTACTTCAGTAAACTATCCGTTCATTGAGTATGATGTTGAATTAAGTGCACCTTTCCTTCTCTCTCTACACAAGGAGACTGAGGATAATCCCATCAATGATTGTTGGCACCTAATCATTATACACTGTCTTACCCAAGTGGGTAGAATGTGGCTTGAGACAAACTCTTCAAAATCCATAAACATGTTCCTTGTTATCTCTAATAGTTATCTTCCTTGTTATTTCTAACAGTTGCACTTGCAAATGGTTTCTTCGGTATTTTGTTAGTCAGCTAGGTGTCTCACATATTGGGAAAGCAGAGGGTGGATGTTCAGATGAAGAATCTATAGGAAAAGGTGATCAACAACAACATGCATTTATCTAGCGTCCTTCACACATGGTAATATCTCGCAATGCTTCACAAAGGTGGGAGTTGGAGCACTGAAATGCAGAGTGAGATTTTTTTTACTGGCCCACCATGAGCAAATAATAATTTGTAGGAAATTACTTGTGCTGAATTAAAGAAGGCAACACAAATCATTATAGATGCCTAAAGGATCCTACTTAACCCTTGGTAATTCAGCCCCGATGACAGATAGTATTTGAGATTAACGATCAAAGTGTTAAATTTCAATGTAAAGTTATAGAGACCACATTGTGCTGATAGGTATCCATTTGCGTCATGATGGAATCGAATTCAGTCTGAATTATTCAGCAAATAAAAGGTTATTGGGTCAATGCATTACATGTGATATGTATCGACAGGTGGCACTAGCAATCCATCACGCAAGCTTTTAATGCCAATATGCCAATTATAAATATCAAGTAGATTTTGTAAATAAAATACCTGTATGTTGATCAAGCAAAATAGACCAATTCTATAGATCACAGATATGTTATTTATTGTCTGACTCAGTTATACTTTATCTTCTACAAGATTAACATTTGTCAATTTATAGTCAAATGGTTCAAAATGCAACTTAATAATGTGATTAGTTCTGTTGATGACAGCTTCAAACAGGTCAAAGGAGTTATATTGCTCATCAAAGTCCAGATAAACACCCAGAAGAGAGGTGAAAACAACCTGTTTTGACACTCTAGTTAATCTGAAGCTTTAGCAAAGAATTTTTACCAATGTCATCCAGGTGATATTGACAATATTAGAAATCTACAATTATTACTGTGTCAATCAAAACTGAGCATTATCAATGAACTGTGACCTTGAACATAAGTATAGTCTCTGTTGATAGGAAGACTGTGTGGAGAGTGTTGCTATAATACAAATTTGTGGATAAATTCGAGTCCTATATCTCAATGGATAGAGCACTCGTCTCACAAGCAAGAGACAACAACAACAACTTTGATTCATATTGCGCACTCCATGTCGGACGTCATCTCAGAGACCTGGGTTTGATTTCAGGCAGGGCAAAACCTTGGGCAAGTTTCCCTACTCTCAACTATTTCCACGCACTTAATAATAATCCCTCAAAAAAGTTAACAGTCAATTCACTTTATGGTATATTTTGTGAAGCACTTTAAAGACGTGCAAAGTGCTATATCAAATGCAAGGATTATTATTATTATTATAGACCCTGGTGTTTAGAGAAGGCAGACTCAGAGGTCAGATAGGTAATTTTGTTTACAATTTTCTGCCATACATGGAACATGTTTCATCATTACATCAAATGGTGATAATCTTTGACATTGTCACATATGTAACACTAGTCTGTGTTCACAAATTTGACTGAATCTGGGAGTTTTTAGATAATAATAATAATTATTTTTAGATAATAATAATAATTAGATAATAATAATCTCACAGCGCTTCACCGAGTATACTGTAAAGTGAATTGACTATATATTAGGGCACGGCGATATATCGATATATTGGTTGTATTCAATAAAATTTTCATATCGATATAGACACTCAAAAAATATCGATATATCGAAAAAGTCAATATATCGGAAAAAAACGGAATTCGCGCTCACTGAACTACAAAACCCACAATGCTCATCTCTATACACAATGCACAGACCGAGGTGCAAGCCGCCATATTGTATTCATAGTCCTCGAATACAATATACAGGTATGCAAGGGGTGAGCGGAGAGAGACGGCGGGTGGGGGGAGAGAGAGACGGCGGGCGGGGAGGAGAGAGAGACGGCGGTGGGGGGGAGAGAGAGACAGCGGGGGGTGGAGAGAGAGACAGGGGGGTGGAGAGAGAGATAGCGGGGGTGGGGAGAGAGAGACGGCGGGGGGTGGGGGAGAGAGAGACGGCGGGTGGGGGGAGAGAGAAATGGCAGGGTGGGGGGGGAGAGAGACGGCGGGGGGAGAGGGGGGAGAGAGAGACGGCGGGGGGGGAGGGGGGAGAGACGGCGGGGGGGAGGGTGGAGAGAGAGACGGCGGGGGGGGAGGGGGGAGAGACGGCGGGGGGGAGGGGGAGAGAGAGACGGCGGGGGGAGGGGGGAGAGACGGCGGGGGGAGGGGGGAGAGACGGGGGTGGGGTGAGAAGGGGGGAATGTGATAATATACAGACAGACAGACAGACAGACAGACAGATAAAGATGGGGTGGCGGGTGAGAGAGGAGAGAGACACAGAGACACAGTCAGAAAAACACAGAGATGGAGAGAGTGAGTGTGAGAGATACAGAGAGAGAGAGAGATTTACCTCCTGAGGAGATCGGCCCCGAATGTGCGTGCACCTCTGAATGCGAGTGCACCCCCGAATGCGCGCACAGTAGGAAACCACCTAAAATATCGATATATCTGTATATCTCGATATGAGCCCATCGATATATCTAAATCGGAAAATTTCCATATCAACGGACCCTAGTATATATTTGTGAGATATGCAACCAATGACTGCACAGACACTACTATTTGAATGTGTGAGGAGAACACATTGTGCTGCAGTACAATCCTGCATTGGAAATGTAGATAATGCAATGAAACATTGAGAGATAACATTTGTATTTATTGTGACAAAATTACTCACTCCTCTTATTAAGCATGCCGACTCAAAACACAGTTTCTCTCTTTCCCCCAAAAAATCCCTTTGTTGTACCTCTAGTCAGTTTTGAGGTGGCTGAATATCTGTTGTTTTGTTCTTACATTTGTGTGTTTTTATGGCAGGTGACCAGGTTGATGGAGATGGGGTTTTCTAGAATTGACGCTTTAGAAGCTCTCAGGGCCACCAACAATGACCTTAATATGGCTACCAACATCCTGCTGCAGCATTGATAGGAACTGCCTCTCGGAATGGGTCCTCACATGCTGGGACTTCTCATTTAGCAATTGTAAGCTGGGATAATTCATGATGCCTGCAGAGGTTGGAAGATTTGGGAAAAGCAATACTTGATTCAGATGTCAAAGGACTGTTTACATTTAGCTGCATCCTATATCAAACTGTGATGCTTGTAACAATTACCACATTGTGATCTCCAGTGAGGTGTTTTTCTACATAGAGCATGTTGGGAAAGTCCCGATGTTGATAAAGAACAAGTTTTCACAGGTGAGGTGCAAGTGGTTTTCAGAAACAGATTTTAGTATTGATAATTCAAAATTGCACAATATGTGAGAAGCTGCTTCTTTTTGTGGTTCCTGTTATAGAGGATGTTGCTTGTCTATTAGCCTTATAATGAGAGTAGGTTCTTATGGATAATAATAATCCTTACATTTGGTGTAATGCCTTTCATATCAGGAGGTTGTTTCAGATTGCTTCCCAAGATGTCTAGTAGTGGTGGTGTATTTTGTGGGCAAATACGGCCATCGGTTTGTGCCCAGCAACGTGCCATAAAGAGTCATGATGTGAATGGCTATTTTTATTGGGGGATTATTGCCGAGAACACCAGGAGAAACTCCCTTTTCTTTTCAAATAGGGGCGTGACATCTTTAATGCACACCTAACCATGCAAATGGAACCTCAGTTGACGTTTTAAGAACATAAGAAAGAACTTAAGTTTTATCCGAAAGGTGGTATATAGCTCCAACAGTGGAGCACATTCCCAGTACTGCAAAGGAATGTCATCCAGGTCCCAATGTGCTGCTTGAATCCACGACCTTCTGACTAAGAAGCGACGGATCTATTAACTGAGCCACACTGACACGGGTTATAAATTCCACAGTGTTTTTCTCACAGGTGTTTAGACATGTTTCAAACTTTCAAAAAGAAATCAACTCTTTTCCCCGTCCACATTCATTCTTTCTTTCTTTCTTTCTTTCTTTCTTTCTTTCTTTCTTTCTTTCTTTCTTTCTTTCTTTCTTTCTTTCTTTCTTTCTTTCTTTCTTTCTTTCTTTCTTTCTTTCTTTCTTTCTTTCTTTCTTTCTTTCTTTCTTTCTTTCTTTCTTTCTTTCTTTCTTTCTTTCTTTCTTGTATTCAATCATATTTTCTCACATTCATACATATACATGCACACACCCACCCACCACAAATATATTTTGTCTTGTTGGATTGACAGGCAACTGGTTCCTAGCCCTCTGCCAATGCTTCCTGTGAGCTGCTGGTAGGGACAAATAAATAGACTGGAGAGAGACTAGTGAACAGGCTTCTCTATCGAGAAAGACATAAGGCAGTCATCAGCAGGGAATGAAGAATACTGAGTAAACAGCTGCTCTTTTTCAGCTTGATTCAATATTACCTGATCCAGAACCTCCATTATATCCATTACTTATAGATTGCTAAGATGCAGTTTTACAAGCAGTTTGCATTCGTAGCTTCCTGCCATCAGGCACAGAGAATCAGCAGAGCCACTCTTGGGTACCTCGCAACAAACATTTGAGAGCAGCGTTGGTGTAATCTCAGCACTCAAACTATAGTTGGAGGGGAGAGACCGTAAACATTGAAAAGAGATGAAATAGTTGATAAATTCTACAAAAATATTTTTTTTTATTGTTTAGAATATTATTGAAGAATCTTATCCTCGATATTTTTATCAACCTACAAGATTTTACACATCACATGTCCAGGATTAGAGAAGCAAATCAAACTGAATGTTATGGATATTGAACAAATTAATTGAACAAATTGGACAAATTAATTCCATGATCCACAAAATTGCAACCACTCAATATGTAATATGTTTCAGATTTTCACTCCTTAATGATGTTTCTGGCAACATGTTTTAAAAATTGCACAAGATTATATTCCAGTGTATACTACATTATAACTTTATAATAACAGTTCAATATGAAGGTAACACGGAGTGATTATGTACACAATGCTAGTCCCCCACAAATGTAGAATAACATTGATATTCATTTTATGGGTTAAAATCAGTGTTATCGTTTCAAAGGTTTTTAAGAAGCATCACAAGTCTATATCACATTTCTGGCGTGCGGCTTCTGAAAATGGTTCTTTAACGACAATGATGATGATAATATATAATAATAATAATGCAAGGCTATGCTGATTGATTTAGTCTGGGTTTACAAATTGAATTTTGCCTACAGTGAAATTGTTGTGCCGTTATTACTAATTGCTTGTATCAATCAGTTTCACCCAAAAGAAACGTGGCACCATTAAGAACAGAACTTCCATTAAACCATCTAAACAATTAACTTTCTATTGGTAGAAAGTTGCATTCAGCATTTGGCAAGAAGTTTTCTTCAACAAAATTAGAATGATATTGGCATTTTGAAAACATTTTAGACGTGTCATGTCATGTTAAAAGCATCAAGTTGTATTTGAAATTTGTTGTTCAATGAATCATGCTCAATATCAGGTGCTGAACTAATAAACTGTTTCTCTTTGCACTCCAGCTTCAATTTAAATGTTGTTTGTTGTGATGAAGATTTACAGTCCCTGGCCTATGTTTTTGTTTCACTGTTTATTACTGTATATGATTACACTTTTTTTACTTCAGTGTTTTATTTGGTTGAACTTCTAGGAAGTATGAATACATAAATCATTCTTGCTGCAACAGTTAGAGGGATTTATTTATATAAATGTAGGACTTTGTTTATCACAGCTCTTCTAAAGACAGGGTAACTGTAAATCTGAATACCGTGATGGTAGTGATATAATTTAAGCAAAATAACTCTTTTGGTGCTTTGGCAGATAAATGTTGATAATAAAGGGTCCCCCACCCATCCTCAGGAAGGGTAAACCACATATATGCCTGTTGTAATAGCTTCTGGTTTCTTAAAGACACAGATATTGCCAGCTTTGTTGCTGTTGTAAGGATTTTTATCATCAACAGTTAATATTGAATCTCTGCTGTTGGCAAACTTGTTAAGAACATTGTGTTATTTTTTACCATTAAATCAATGATGTTTCGTACTAATAATTGGTGTAGAGCCTATTATTCTGATTTGAAAAGTACTGTTTAAAAACGTTGGCCTGGAAAGCAGATACCTTTTACTTTTGAGAATCCCTTCTGCTGCTATCTTGTTGGGAGGAATAAAAAGAAACAATGACGGTATGATTCATAACTTCTGCCTTTTTTGTACCTGACTCATTATCAAGAAGTGTACAGGAGTGGTTTGGTGCAAATGCTCCACTTTGTCCTTCCTCCCTAATATTTCCTTCCTCCTGTCAGAAGAAGCCTGACCTGTTCAAATGCCTCCTCACAAGGCACACTTGAGATGCACAACTGAATGAGTGGAGGAAAGCAACAAACCTGCACCTTTTCACTAGATGGAACCACTTCGCCCACAAATATATACAGTCAATTCACTTTACAATATATTCTGTGAAGCGCTTTGGGACGTTGATAAAATGTGGAAAGCGCTATATCAAATGCAAGGATTATTATTATTATTATTACTTATTGGAGCTCCAGAATGGACCAAATGTACCAGCTTCTGTTATAGTCAACCTGGAAGATAAGTAAATCCACACAAAGACATGTTTAACAAATGGTGGTATGCTACTACTGCTTGGTGTCCATTGATTTATTTGCCATGTCTATGTTAACATTGTCAACCATGCAAATATTTCATGGTTCAAGCAGCATGTCACCACCCTTCCCTCCACCCTCTCTGATCCCAACCCCAGCTTGGGTCCAAAATACTGACTGTCCAGCCCCTTAGGAAGTCCTCCCTACGTGAAAGGCACTACACAAATGTGATTTTATTGTTGTTGTTGTTGTTGAAGGGTAGATTAAATGCAAGTGTTGTTGTTTACACTGCTGTCTTCAATTAAGCATGTCCTAGGTGGCTTTGTCAGTTAAGTAGGAGCTTTTCACAAGGATCTTCTGTTCAAATTAGTGTTAGTCATTTATTTCTTCAAGGTTGATAAAATAAGCACTCTACTGTAAAACTCCCTGTTTGATGGTAAGTGGATCTTTCCTTGGGACAATCCCTCTTTAACTCGTACTTGACCAGGCCAAACAGGTCTGTAATATTCCAAGCTCACGACCAACCTCTCTGGTACATCAATGAGACCTGAACATGGGTGATGTGGTCCAAACGCTGTACCAAACGCTGTGTGGCTGCCATTTTTTTACGTAAGCATCTTCACAAGCATCTGACATGAAATAGGTTCTGTCCAATAAGCCATACTGCAAAATAAAATATGATGCTCAGTAAATAACAAAAGTAATCTTCTGAAATAACATCTGAACAGGATAGAATTGGTGCAATACAGAAAATAATGCGAGATGCTCTGACTGCTTCATCATGAGTTAAAAGCCCCACCTGCTCAGTTTACTGTATATTAAAATATGTGTTTTTATCCTATTTTTGATTTTTGTAAACTCTTTTACCAAGTTAACACTTTATTTTCCGCACTGTAAAATGGTTCAGACAAACGAAATGTGCTACTTTCGTGCCCTGAACTATTCTATTGCATTTTCTCAGAACTTTTTACTTTGGCAGTTTGTCGCGCACTTCAATTCTCAAATGCTTTGAGACGATTATATGGTCACTAAACATTTCCATTTACTTGCAGTATGCTTGTGGGGGTTGGGGAAAAGAAGGTTACAGGTTCAATGAGACCTACAAATGCAAATGTATCTTTCTGTTTGCTGCTATCCTTCTGAGAAATTGAGCCTTTATCTTCAATGATACTCCTTAGATGCTATCAAATCGCCTTGATGAAAGTTCCAAACTGGTGCAGTGCAGTGTTTGAACCTTTTCCTTTGCAATAGTGTTTCTACATTTTAATACAAAAGATGTAACCCAGTATCGATGTACATGTCGTGTATGTGTCATTGTTGCTCATTTCATTAGAGTTCAACAAGGTAAAGCATGATAAAGATCTGTAATTCTTAACCATATTCCTAAACTGTTGAGTTTTAAACAGCAAAACACCAAAAGAGGTTATGAGTACTCCAGAATGAGCATGCTGTATTAAAATTAGCCGAGTTCTAAAATAAATTGTACAACCACCTATTTCCAACTATTTGGGGGATATTCTGCTAATGCATGGATGCAATTCTAACTTTATCATTTTACATAAAAATTCTAGTCTTGCGATATGTGTATAAATTGCTCAGATTTTCCCCTGCAATTTTCCTTTGTTGTTTCCTCCTCTCAGAGTCATTTGCTATAAATGGAGGCAGCCTCCAGATGTCATTCAAGTGTCCCTACTTTATTTGTGAGCACTGTGAGTAACTGTATCTGTGCAAAATTCTCTTCTCCCAAGCAAATACTGAGCTGCATGTAGACTTCCATCGTAATCATTGTGGCTAAAATAAGATTACTATACAAATAAGATATTGAAATGCACTTTCCATATTTTAATCCCATATTTTACTATTGCTTTAACTTTTATTTTATTTTATTTAATTTTATATTATAACATACATAGATAGATACTTACATAAAGTTTGCTATTGGGACAGCAGTGGGCATCATCTCATCTGTGGATGTGTTCCTTAACTAGTCATAAGAATATGCAGTAGTTATTGATTTGAAGGTGAAATTAAAGAATAATTGAAGCATTTAGAATAAAAAGATAAACAATATATAAGCAATTTATTGAATTAGAGTTGAAGTAAAGAAACTGGAAAAATATGTATAATTCAACTGTCTTGAGTATACGAAGCCATGGGTAGAAATCATCAGAGTATGTGTGTGTGTGCTATCATTATACACATAGCTAGAGCAATAAAGGCTGAGTTAGCAGTGAGCCATGTAGCTGAAAACAGGAGGTGAGATTGACATTTATCTCTCTTGATTTGTCGTTGACTTACCTGCAGCTACCTCTATTCCTATCTCAAACCTTCCTGTGGTTACAAAGACAGACAGAAACCCAGTCTGTCTACACCACATATTCATTGAAGGGGAAGTTTACAACAAAGGAGTATTTTCCATGTAAAGTACTGCCCTTTGCAAGGTATTATGTATTGAGTAAGTATTCCTACCTGGTAGATAAAACATACATATTGTTAAATAATATTGCAATTAAGTGTCCGGAATAGACAACAAGTAATAGCTCCATCATTAATACCTGCCATTACATTAGAAGCATTAAATATCTACTTTTCAAGTTGTCGATATTGGATGTGCAAGCAAACTGTTCAACTCACTTCAACGTCTCCAGTATTACTAGTGGTAAGCGTATGTATAAATATAGTAGAAACACCAACTTTAACCAATTATTAAGCAAATCATTCTATCTTCCTTCTTAATACCTATCTTAATACCTCTCTTAACACACAGTGGATGTTACATAGCACCAGTGAAGCCTTACCATGGAGAGAAAACCATGGGATGAGTGTTTAATTTTTTAAGTTTTCACCTCCAAACACACCTCTGTAGATACTGCACACACCTGTTCCTTCGCCCTGTGGAAGAGAAGCAAGCACTCTTTACAATGGCATCTTCAAAGTAGAAGGAAATAAAACATTACAGAACACTTGACACAAAGAAAAAGCGTGAACTAGTGAGGAAGTGGGAAAGATGCTTGTCCTTCTGCAAAGTAGCCCAACCGTCACTGCTGACAGAGAGGACCTGATGTTGAATACCACTGAGATCATCTTTTTGCTCCTCCTGAAATGTGTACTGAACTGTGCTTGCTGTTATTATGCATACAAAAGTCTTTGGCGGAGTATTGTGGGAGCTTTCACTATGACATTGTGTGCCTCTGATCTTTTGTTCTTTGGTACAGTTCTGTACTCTTCCTCTGAAACTTCTGACATCAATGCCTCTACCTCGTGCTCAGTGCTGCAGTTC
The DNA here is from genome assembly GCA_035084275.1 of Hydrolagus colliei. NCBI lineage: Eukaryota > Metazoa > Chordata > Chondrichthyes > Chimaeriformes > Chimaeridae > Hydrolagus > Hydrolagus colliei. Next base: position 43,451,667 of record CM068745.1, on the reverse strand, counting down.
TTCTCCGGGGTGTACTCCAGGTTCCATGTTGCCATCTTCATCTTGACTGTAGTCGACCATAACTACAGCCTTCAGGCACATCCCTGCCTGATTACACACAAGAAGAATGTAGGCTACTAGCTGGCAGTGGTCTCTGTATGGGCGGCTGCCATAACCTACATGCTTCAAAGCACCTCCATATCGGGGCTGCAGATCCTCATATAAGACAACTCGAGGATCCAAGTCTGTCCAACGACCAAGCACAGCAATGATCTGTTACTAGTCTGCTCGCTTGTGATGATGGCATTCTCAGTTACGGTTGTGCTTTCAGCTTGGAGGTCAATTCCTGCCCCTGTGGCATCTATAAGGGAGTCCAACAACATTGCAGATGAACCACCCTCTTTGCAAAGCAATGTGTTTGTCAGCTATAAGGAGCCCAGGAAGAGCCTGCTACTGAGCCCACCTGCCCACACAGCCAAAATGCCTTAATGCTCTGCGTTGCCGCTAACTTCCTTTGTAACAGGACGCCCTTTATGCTGGTAAGCATTGTGAGCTTTCTCATGGACATTCCAGTCCCGGCCTACATCAGCATGAACACCTTTTTCCTTCTGTGCTTCAACAGCTTTGCAATAGGAATTCTGTACTTGCGCAAAGCTGACCAGTTGCACTCAGCAGTACATTTTCTAGATTCTATCTGCAACTGGGGTGCCTGGAAATCAATGTGCAGTCCCAGAACACATAATCCTAGCTTGGTGCCACAAACAGAGGAGCTCCTGTAGCTCAATAGTTAGAGTACTCGCCTTACAAGCGTGAGACCTGTGTTCGAATCCAGGTAGATCAGGACGAGACCTTGGGCAAGTTTCCTTACCCCACACGCCTAATAATAATCTGTCTAAAAAAACTATAATAAAATTGTGAGGTAATTTCAATCCTCACAATCCTTGCAATCCTTGCTGTGCGCAATTGGCTGCCGCGTTTCGCCCAGAAATATACAGTCAATTCACTTTACAGGATATTCTGTGAAGTGCTTTAAGACATCAATAAGATGTGAAAAGAGCTATATCAAATGCAAGGATTATTATTATTATATCACTGGTCACAGTGTGCCATGACTTGTAGAACTCCGTGTTCATTCTGTGCCATCCAAACACATTGAAAGTGCTGTATCAAGTGCACGGATTATTTATTATAGATAGTATTTATTAGGTTTCCATACAAGTTCTCCAATATAATAATCCCTCAAGAAAAAACAATAATAATTTGGTGAATCAATCTGGTTGTGGGACACTGCTGTGCACAATTAACTGCCGCGTTTTGCCCACAAATATGCAGTCAATTCACTTTCCGGGGTAATCTGTGAAGCACTTTGAGATGTTTAGAAGACATGAAAAGCACTATATCAAATGCAAGTATTATTATTGTGTTAAGAGCTACACAAACCCTTTGAAAAGCAGCAGCAATAGTGCATCTGCTAATGAATGCTGATGCAGATGCAATTAAACGGTAGATTGATAAGCGATATGTGATTCTTACTGGTAATGTGTTCTTTACCGCTGCAGTTTGCAAAAAAAAACTGACTGCAATAATTACAGTACAGCACGTTGAGACATTTCAATGTGGTAAAGCACTGTAAACATGCAAGATTCTTCTTTCTTCTGAGAAGGTCGAGTTGGAGTCAAATCTCTCCCACCTAAGGAAGTTGATCCATGATGATGAGGATGAAAAGATATTGGTTGAATAGCAGTTTTAAATCCAACTACTTTTTCTATTAATGATATCTGATGAACCCTGGGGAAAGCACGTAATCAGACTGCTGTTTTGGGTGCTGGGAATGGACTGTGGCACGTTGTTTATAAATAAGAATTATGTAAGTCATTATCTGGTAGATCAGAGACAATGCTCCAGGTGAAGGGGGCTATATAAATACAACTTACTGGTGGTGAAGTGCAATAAAAGTTCACCATCTTTAAACAACGTCAATGCCTGAGTCTCTGCTTTTGTTTTAGGTCATTCACATTATTATGCAACATGAAATAGTGAGTTTGATTTCAGCCAAAATGTACCTAAATTGGTTATTTCAGACCAGAATATAACCTTGTGTATCATTTTCATTTTATCCCTTATGCAGTTGATATAAAGTTCATAGCATTTCTGTGTGTGAAGTGCTGTCCAATAATTATTACTGATTTAAATATGATTCAATCCTGCATGATTCTGCTTTACATTGCCTTGTAAAATTATGCATCTTATTTATTTTTATATAGCAGCTTGCATTTATATTGCGCCCCACACAGAGGATAGCTGGATACAAGTGTGTAATTGTTGTCTCTTTGTGTTTTATTACTCAATCTGAGGTACAATGCTCATTTGAGATTTTCCAGTTAAATCCATAATATATTTACTCCAATGTTTAACTGTTGTGTGCATCAGCTATGAAATTTTACTTTAGTATACAATAGGGACCGTCGATATGGAAATTTTCCGATTAAATATATTGATTGGCTCATATCGAGATATACTGAAATATCGATATTTTCACGTTTTTCGTATTGCGCATGCGCGCGCGCGTTCGGAGTGCGCGCGCATTCCGAGTGCGCGCACGTTCCGGGTGCGCGGGCATTCAGGGCCTATCTCCTCAGGCGGTAAATATCTTTCTCTGTGTCTCTCACTCTCTCCATCTCTGTATTTTTCTGTCTGTGTGTCTGTGTGTCTCTCTCCCTCTCTCCTCTCTCACATTCCCCCCCATCTCCATCTATCTGTATATTATCACATCCACCCCGTCTCTCCCCACCCCCCCCGCCGTCCCTCTCTCGCACCCCCCAACCCCGTCGTCTCTCTCCCCCACCACCCCCCCAGCCGTCTCTCTCCCCCCCAGCCGTCTCTCTCCCCCTCTCCCCTCAGCCGTCTCTCTCCCCCTCTCCCCCCAGCCGTCTCTCTCCCCCTCTCCCCCCCAGCCGTCTCTCTCCCCCTCTCCCCCCAGCCGTCTCTCTCCCCCTCCCCCCAGCCGTCTCTCTCCCCCTCTCCCCAGCCGTCTCTCTCCCCCTCTCCCCCTCCCCCCAGCCGTCTCTCTCCCCCTCTCCCCATCCCCCCAGCCGTCTCTCTCCCCCTCTCCCCCTCCCCCCAGCCGTCTCTCTCCCCCTCTCCCCAGCAGTCTCTCTCCCCCTCACCCCCCCCCCCCCCAGCCGTCTCTCCCCCCCCCCCCCCAGCCCTTGCATACCTGTATATTGTATTCGATGACTATGAATACAATATGGCGGCTTTGCACCTCGGTCTGTGCATTGTGTATAGAGATGAGCATTCTGGGTCTTGTAGTTCAGTGTGCTCGCATCCCGATTTTTTACCTCGATATATTGATTTTTCGATATATCGATATTTTTAAAATGTCTATATCGGCGTATCGATATGAAAATTATATCGGGTTTTAGCGATATATCGATATATCGCTGGACCCTAGTATACAAATGTCCCTTCAGGAGTACAGAAAGGAAGGACCTACATTAAGTAAGCAGATGGATGCAATTAATCTAACATATTCTCTGATGGTATATTACAGACACAAACGGACACACACATACTTCAATTAGCTCAACCTTTATTACTTACTGGGCAGAATTGAACACAAATGCCTCTCATCTAGAAGACAACGACAATTCATTAGCCAGTCAGGGACTGCACTCAAGCTTTCAAAAGGTTGAAAAGATTTGCAAACCATATTAGAGGTCAGGTTATACACAATAATAAAAACAGTGAAGCGTGCAAGTTCACAACTCAGAATCTGAAAGCAAAGTCATGACAGCAACTTCCCTTGAAATTCTCTCAAAAATACTATTTCCTACAAAAGAATTTCCCCTTCCTCCAAAACATACTGACATTTGGACATATCTGTTCCATGCTTTATCACTGGGATAGTCCCCTCTCCTACAAACCTACAAAATGGGCTTAGCCAGGTTTGATATTTTGGGAGGGATTTTAACACAAACCTGCTGCATTTGAAAATCTTCAATTTAAGGTTTGACTGAACTGTTCTTTTGAAAACAGGAAGACTGAGTGGGGTTTCCTTGGAGCTCCAAGGTGACATGTCTGGAAATGGCATGTCGGAATCGAGCCAGCCCTCTGTGGAAGTCTCTGTAGTCTGGTTCTTGAGCCTGGTGGGCCCGCAGTATCCCAGGGCACTGCTCATGAGACCACAGCCAGCCTGGCTCATCAGAAGGACTTGAAAGATCAGACCGGTCACTGGAGGCAGGGATTCATCCCACTCATCCTCTTGTTAACCTTGCCAACCAAAGCCCTATCAGGTAGGATGGTCCTAGATGGACAAGTGGCGGGAAAGCTTCTCCAACAGCAATATCAACGGCAAACTATGCAATTTTAGCTGGTTAGACTCCAGCAGTACTCCAACAAACATTCTGAGGTCCCCAAGCCTGGGCTCTTACCACCCTGCACCTAATACTTTTCACGGAATTGGGTAAGCAGAATGTGTCCCTACAGGGGACAGTGTCTATTCCATTCTAACAATCTATTCTTGGTTTTCCATGTGTAGATAGGATACATGGAAATCTCAGCTTGGTTTACTTACTGATAAGCACAGTGATGGGTTTCAGCATGTGTCAGACACCTACCCGGCTGACAAAAAAAGGAAGGCTGAAACCACTCTGGAATAGCCAGCAGTTATAGATTTAAAACCTCCACATTAACATTATTCACATTTTCCGTGAATTATTGGTTACTAACGGTTGTTAATCTATACATTCGGGTGATGGCCACAAATTGCTGAAAATCCAACTTGCCTTTCATTTGAATGTTGAGATTTGATATCTGGCTTGTACCTCAATAACTCCTAAATATCCGTTGTCCTCTTTTCAGTTAATCCATCTGCATCTCAATCATAGTTTCAAAGTTATTGCCTTCAAATTCTGAGATCTTGCTGTTTTATGCTTGCTGGAGTATGATTTCACGTTGCTGTCTGGAAATTTATGTGAAACTGAAAAATGGTGATGCTGAAAAACCATTTTCATAATGCAGAGCACGACAAACTCTTCCTAGTAATTTGATTAGCTGGGGATTTACCCCTGTGTTTGGAAAGTGAAACTGTTTAATAACCATTCTAGTTTTACTAGCACTAATTAGATCAGTCAAGTGGATCTGTAATTAATGGAGTCCTGTAGCTCAATGGTTAGAGCACAAACACAGGTGTCTCGCTTACAAGGTGAGTACTCTAACCTCTGATATACAGGACTCCAAAAAAATTGTCCATCAATTCAGCATAGAATGCAGGGATTATGCAGAAAACAAAAGACAAAATACTACAGATGCTGGATTTCTGAAATAAAAATAGGAATCACTTGGAACACTCAGCAAGTCAAGCAGCATCGATGTAGAGAGGAAATTAAGTTCATGTTTCAGGTCAATGACCTTTCATCAGAACTCAGGATTATGTAGGTCCCATTTCTGCATGGGCCTCAAGGCGATACTCCGCCGATCTAGACCACTGTTAGGTGCCCCTTGCTGGAAAGCCCGCAAATGTGGACTACTGTACTGTAGTGTAGTGGTTAGAGCACTCACCTCGCAAGCATGATTTCCAGGTAGGGCAAAACATTGGGCAAATTTCCTTATTCCACATGCCTCTGTTTACCTAGCAGTAAATTGGAACCCAGTCGTTAGTCGATTGTGGATCAGTACCTGTTAGCTACTATGCCATTAGGATGCCAGAAAAGGTTCGCACGTTTAGAAAAGAAGGAAATTGCAAGTTAACAATTTTTTCCATGTAAGAATTCTTATCTGTGTTTACAAAAACATTAAGCCTCATTTATTCACTCAGCATAAAAATGATACTCTTCTATTTTATGTTACTCCAAGGCATAACTTTCTTTCAGGTTTACAACGCAGGTTTACAACTTTGCTTGAAACTGCAGACAGGAGCTGGTGACTTGATGTCATAGTCTTCTAGGTTAAGGCTACAGATGTGGGTCTCTCAGCACTTGATCCTGGTGTCTAGAAAATTACAAATGTTGAAGCTTTGTTTGACATGCAATCCCAAGATAAAATTAGGCTTTGCTAGCTAAAGGACACACATTCTGGGAGATGTGTTTCTCTCTGTCTCCTTGTCCTCCTTGATCCCTCTGCTGCCTTCTGAGCGCTCTGAGACGCCGTCCGGCGTGGAGGGCGCTATATAAATCGAAGTTGTTGTTGTTGCCTTCGACACTGTCGACCATTCCATCCTCCTACATCACCTCTCCTCCCTCCTCAATCTCCATGGACCTGCCCTTGCCTGGTTCGACTCCTACCTCTCTCATCGCCTACACTTTGTCGCCACCAACAGTTTCTCTTCCAACCCCCGCATTGTCAGCAGTGGAGTCCCACAGGGCTCTGTCCTTTGCCCCATACTCTTCAACATCTATACGCTCCTACTTAGTGACATCATCTGCAGACATGGGGTTAACTTCCACATGTATGCGGATGACACTCAACTCTATGTTTCTGCCTCTACCCTCGACTCCAGGACTACCACTGTCCTGACAGACTGTCTGTCAGATAGCAAGTCCTGGATGAGAGCTAACTTTCCACAGTTGAATGTCAACAAGACTGTGGCTCTACTGATTGGCTCGCACCAGCGCCTTCTTGCATCAGGCGCTGGCAGCATCAATCTCCATGGTTGCACACTCAGCCTCACCAAGCCAGTCAGGAACCTAGGTGTCTCATAATCCCTCGCTTCCTTCCCCTCTCTCTCCTCAGCTCTGGTCTGAAGCAGTAACTGTCCAGTTCCTTAGGACGTCCTCCTGATGTGAAAGGCGCTATACAAGTGTAATTTTGTTGTTGTTTTACTGAAGCTGTGTCAATGGTAATCTGAATTTTTCCTTCAAAGAAAATAAAACTCAATTGAAACACAGTTTTCCCTTTGCACAGTCATGCCTGAATGGGTCTTTAGTTACAGCCCAATTTTCCATCAACCTTATTATCTTCACCTGCTGTTAGTCTTGTTCACACAAATAAATATTAATGAAGCAGAAGGATGGCCACAGTCACTTGCCCTGTGGAAATGGCTGAAATAGCTTCAGCTTTTGAGTATTTCTATGCTCGTGGCAAGTTTGGACACAGGAGGTTGCAACCTCCAGAGCTGATCCGCAGTAACCCTGCAGGAACTACTTGGCACTTTCAGACAACATTACATCACAACATTCAGTCCAGTGTGGCCATCTGCTAGCATCGGGGGTGATTTGGAACTGGTAGATTGTTATTTTCTCAGTTACTTCAGTTTTTTTTACAATGCTTGTATTTCCCTGTGTGATTGAAAATATTGAAGCAGACTCACTTGCAGGAAAAAAAGTACAACATAAATTTCGGATGATTGGCTATATTTTCTCACTTTACCTGCTTAATCGTTCATCGTCTTCCTACATTCTCTACAGTGCTTCTTCACTCTTATTTGTTTCAGCAGAATATACATTTCTTGTGCTCTTTCAATGCAATTTGCTGTACTCCTTCATTGTCTTTACTCATAATAATAATCCTTGCATTTGATATAGTGCTTTTCACGTCTTCTTTACATCTCAAAGCTCTTCACAGAATATACTGTAAAATGAATTGGCCGTATATAAGTGGGCACAATTCGTGACTGGAACAGATTGTCAGGAAGGTTGGTTAAGGCCAGGATACTAGAACCATTTAAAACGAATATTCTTTTTATGCACTGTTTGTAAGAAACCTGCTGCTTCCAGAATGATAGATGATTCCACTGGCACCTAATGTTACATTAGGAACCAACTGAAAATAATTGTAATATTTTACTAGTCTTGTAAACCTTAAGACCCAAATAATTGTGTAGAAATGGTTTAAAACAGGAATTCGCCCGTAATTGTGAAATAGAATTGCTGAGAAATCTTATCAGGAATTCCATCCAGTAAGTGACACTTCATGGCACAATCACGCCAATGTTGGGAGGCACATGTGAAAAATGTACAGTAAAAGCCTATTTATCCGGCACCCTCTGGACTTGGCCAATATCAGTTAAAGTGCGTGCCAGATATTCGGCAGAAAAACAACACACAAAAACATTATTTTTAACAACATACCATATTAATAATAGACTAAATAATAACAGAATATTGTATCAATACTTACCAATAAAGCAATAAATATTGATTACAGTCAACTCACCCCCCGCCCCCTTTCTCTCTCTCTCTCTCTCTCTCTCTCTCTTCTTCCCCACATCTCTCTCCCCCTCCCACTCCTTTCTCTTTGTCTCCCCCTTTTTCTCTCACTTTCTCCCGCCTCCCACCCTCTCTCTCCCCCACCTCTCTCTTTGTCCGCCCCTCTTTCTCTCTCTTTCTCCCCCCCCCCCCCCCCCACCCTCTCTCTCCCCCGCCTCTCTCTCTCTCTCCCCCCCCCCAATTTCCCTCTCTTTCTCCCCCCCACCACAGCATTCAAAGGTAATCGTACTGTACTCGTTGTGAGGGAAAAAAACGGCACCTTCAAGCAACAGTAGGAGCATATACCGAAATTCTGATATTATAGAAAAAAATGCGATTTTGCCAGACAAGACCCGGTTAAACGACTGGGGACCATTTTTGGAGGTGCTGGTTATACTGAAGTTAAGGATGATCGGGTCACAAATAAACTGGCTTTTACTATATTAAGTTGGAGAAGTGTTGCCTTGAATTAGCATCTTGGACTTCTATATTTCTTAATGAAAATGTAATGCAAAATGGATTCCAAAGATTTTTCTCTCACTCATAGCCATAGGAAGCAATAGTTACAAGGCATGTATTACTGTTGAGACTCCCCACAACTGAGAATGAGTGCAAAAGCAATCCAATTTTCTTTCAACTGCTGCTGGCTTGCAGGAAAGGATTACCACATGGTTGTTACCTCAAGTCGGTAGAATTAATGCCAGAATGTGTACATGTCAAATGATCTCGCTGGGCACATATGTTGCAGGAAAGATTTAATACTCTATGTTACAGAAAGTGTGGCCTGCTTCCAGACACCTGACTGGTCTCAAAATGTTCCTTGTGTGTACACTTCTTCATGATCATTGAGGTTTTCAAAACAATCTGTTAGCTTTTTGAGTGGGGATGATATTTAAGCAAAAACACAAGAGAAAACTGCAGGGATCACTCATGATTCTGGACAGATTTGATCCCTAGGAAAATCTCCTTGTACTGTACTTACAAATCCACTGCTAATTTCACAGTGTTGCAGATGGGCAATACTAGTTGCAGACTTTGGGCTTGTGCTTTGGTTAGAGTACTCACCTGGCAAGCAAGAGACCTTGTCCTGGGTTTGATTTCTGGCTGGGTGAAAGCTTAGGCAAGTTTCCTTACTCCACACATCTGATAATAATCCCTCAAAAATAATAATAATTTGGTCACTTCAATCACATCTGTTTGTGGGGCACTGCTGTGTGCAATTGGCTCCTGTCCACTAAATATACAGTCAATTCACTTAACAGTATATTCTATGTAGCACTTTGAGACATCCAAAAGATGTGAAAAGCGCTATATCAAATGCAAGTCTTATTGTTATTATTAGGTAGTGAATCTCAAAGATGGATATGTACATATTGTACTCTAGTGCAAGCATACACAATATTGTAACATTAAAGATGGAGATTAAGATAACCTTTCAGTAAAAATGATGCAGGCAATGTGATGTGATATCAGTGTTGTTACCACAGCAGTAACATGAAACCACCCCTTGCGTGTGGTCTCATTTTCTATAAAGGGCAGATGCTGTTACCATCATACTGTGCTCACGCAAACATTAATGCCCAAATGATGCACCAGTGTAGAATGTATAATTAGTGGATGTAGAATATTGGCCAATAATTAACTGTGAAACACTTTGAAACACTCAGAAGTCGAAGTGGGTATTTCAGAACACAGTTTGAAACCATTGGTTCAATAAGGAATGATGTGTTTGGAATTTAATGCCATCAGTAAGGTGAGCGCAATTCAATGTGACAAAATTTGAAGTAAAATAGTTTGGATGTAAAAATGGCACAATGGAAAACATGCTAAATTGGTGGGAAGATTGGGAAGATGAACAAATGGATCTAATTGTATAAATCACAGCTTAGCAGGAGCAGAAAGTAATCATAAAGACATTACAGAATAAAGAGCAAGGGAATAATGTTGCAGTAATAAAATGAATGCTCTTTACTAATGAGGTACTATTTCCTCAGCCTTCATTTAAAGAATTGTGTTTAGTTTTTAGTTGGAAATAGGAGATATCTGATATTGGAGCTAAGATTATGGAATAGGAGCCATGGTGCTCATTAATATCAGAAATAGGCTGGTGAATCACAGAATGATAGAATCTTACAGCACAAAAGGAGGCCATTCGGCCCATTGAGTTTGTGCTGGCTCTTTGAAAAGAGCATTTCAATCCCACTCCCCAGCTCTCTCCCCATAATTGCGCAAATCCATCCTCCCCAAACAAATGTCTATCTCTCTTTTAAAAATTGTTATCAAATCTGCAAAGAGGAGTCCAAAGAAAAAAATATTTGTGTAAAGATTCATGAAAATATAGATCTGACTGTCTAAGACAATCATAGAATTAGACTCAATTGAGAAATTCAAAAGAAAGATAGCTAGATATGTAAAGACTTAAAAATGGTAAGTGATGTAGAGAAAGATGGTGAAATAAAATTAAGAACTTTCCACAGACTTAAAGATAGAGCAAACTCAATGGGACAAATGCCACAACTGAGCTTTGTTGTTTCAGCATCAACAGCAAATCATCTTGAGAAATAAACATGGTGGTTTTATTCAGTTGTCATTGTACAATTCACACACAAAATTTTTTAAAGCAATTAATATAACAAAATGAGATAAAAGAAGATGAATCTAAACCATGCAAACAGCAGCTAAAATTCATTAATTGAAGCAATGGTCTTATCAGGACAAAATTAGGAACATTGCCATGTTGTGACACAGAGGATTGATACATTGCATGAGAAGGGATTGTGGTGAAATATTTGATGGCAATAATGTTAAGCACAGCCGGGATCTTAATTCTTGTCATTCACCATGGCTAAATTGGTTGAATTGAAGTGGAATCTCACTGTCACGTTGTGTGTCTATCCTACTTAAACAACAACAACCAAATTACATTTAACGAGCGCCTTTCACGTTGGGAGGCAGAAAATTGTATGAAAAGCAGTTAATAATAATCCTTGTGTTTTATATAGAACCCTGTCAAGTCCCAAGGTGCTGAGCAGTCGGGGATCAGGACCCGAGCATGGGACAGCAGGGTTGGGATGAGGGAGGGCAGAGAGGTAGGGGTTGAAAATGAGGATCTTGAGTCATACCTTGAAGGATGCAAGGGAGGGAGCAAGGTGAAGGGATTGTGGGATAGAGTTCCAAGGGGTGGGAGCAGAAAGGCTGAAAGCCTGGCCGCCGCTGATGAGGTGGGTCGGATGTGAGACTGAGCAGAGGGAGAAGACAGGTTGATAGGGAGTCAGCAGGTCAGAGAGGTAGGAGGGGGCAAGGCCATAGAGGTCCTTGAAAGTGTGGATGAGGATTTTGAATTCTATCTTCTTGGAGATGGGGAGCTAGTGGAGCCGGGCGATTGTGGGGTGATGGGGTCACGGAGCCTGGTGCGGAAGAGAACATGAGCTGCAGAATTATGGATGACCTGCTGCTTGTGGAGGAAAGAGTTGGGGAGGCTGACAAAGAGGGAGTTTCCGTAGTCGAGCCATGAGCTGATGAATGCGTATATGAGGGTTTCGGCAGTCTAGGTGAGTAGCAGAGTCAGGCAATGGTGCAGAGGTGGGGGAAAGCAGAGCAGGTTATGGCACAGATATGGGGGAGAAACGACAGTTGACAGAAAAAACAGAAAGGACATTTGAGATAAGTACTATATCAAATACAAAGATTATTATGATATCAAATGCAAGGATTATTAGTATTAATCTCAAATAAAGGGAGGCAGGTGTTAGCCTGGGATTTTTGCATAACAATGGGCCCCATAACATAACAACCGTAGGCTGCTCTTCATAACAAAGACATGATTGTTCACATTGAAGAAGATCTGAGAACACCTCATGTCTTTACCAATAGGTCAAGAATACCAGTCAAGATAAGGTGCAAGAATACTACACATATAATTATTTACATGGCTTATAAACCTTACTCTTCAACAGTCTCATCGGTCATCCCAAATCCCCTCCTTTCCTTCCATCCCCTTGGTCAGAACTCCAATCACAAGAAGGGAAACAGATAGCAAAGAAGGTAAGCAGGCTAAAAGGGAAGATCGAACAGTTGTGGACCCGAAACATTGACTCACTTTCCTTTCTCCATAGATGCTGCCTGACTTGCTGAGTGTTCCCAACAAATTCTGTTTTTGTTTCAGATTTCCAGTATCTGCAGTATTTTGTGCTTTGTGCATACATAATCTGCCTGAATAAGTAACTGGGATAAACTGCAATGACCAGGTAACTAAAACACTGTCTTTTAAAACATTTTCTATAAGTACTACCATTATATAAAAAGCACCACTCTATGAAGTCTCACATAACTATTTTGGTCAATTCTAAATCCTGTTGCTGAGTTCAGTTAATGTGTTTTATATAAGTGTGCTCAGCAAAAATCCATTGCAGCTGTCTATCTACAAGCAGTAGAAAAGCTCCAATCTTTCACACTTTACTGCTGGGAACTTTATTTAAGTTCCCAGCAATTTCAGCCCTTGGGGGTCCAGTGAATTAGAGTGGATTTGCCTTTTGCAGCACAAAAGGCCTAATAATCCATTTTCAAAATGTCACTGTTTCACCAGCTGGCAATTTGAGGTACTTAAATTCCTCTAAAACTGTAAAGTACTATTTCTAATGGTGCCATACTCTTTTGTTTGTGCAAATCCAAATGCTAGAATTTCTGCTAACCAGTGACTAGCAATGCATCTGTTCTCTTATTTCAGAAATTTCTGCATGCAATGGAGGGACATATATTGCTTACCAAATTTTGGAAAGCATAAGGTCCAGGGTGGCAGTAGTTAGGGCTTGGAACACAGATTGATCATTGGGGTAATGCTGGGGTTTATCCAGCCAAACAACAACAAAATTACATTTATAGAGCTCCTTTCAAGTCGGGAGAATGTCCCAAGGTGCTGAATAGTCAGGTCGGGACCTGAGCAAGTGGGAGGGGTGGGATAGGGGTGAGGGGAGGGAGAGAGTTAGAAGGGGAGGGAGAGAGTTGGAAGGGCAGCATAAGGCACGGTCGAAGAGGAGGGTCTTGAGACTGGCCTTGAAGGAGGCAAGAGAGGAAGCGAGGCAAAGGGACTGTGGGATGGATAGCTAGGTCAGAGCTAAAGCCACATTGTGAAATAAAGTAAAGATAACAGCAAAACAAAAAAGCAAAATATAAAATCAACGTTTAAAATGGTCTAAAAATACTAAATCCTGCAATATGATATATGTTCTTTTTAATATTTATCTTCAACTTCTGTATTGTTGATTCCAACCTAAAATGAAAGATCTGGATAAAATCAATCCTGCGTATTGTAGGTTAATTTTGCAGCCACATTTTTATGCCTTCAATGTATTACTTCTTTAATCCAATGTTCATCAGATCATATTGAAAAATAAAACAATTGCAGAAATATTCCACTTAGCAGCTGCAAAGGTCCAACAGGACATCTAATTCTAAAGATATGCAAGCAATGCACAGATTTATTGTTTTAAAAAAACAGACAAGATCTGAGCCCCAATGTTACAGATGACACAAGCAACAACAAAAACAAATTATACTTGATTAGCTCCCCTCACATCTTAGAGACGTTCCAGCGCTCTGAAATGGGCTAATATATGTCACAGCAAAATGTTCTGAAACATGTTTATGTTAGCACTAACATTTCAAAATTGAGTTCTTAATCTAGCAACTAGCAGCAGCCTAATAAATTCAAGGTATTCCTTCAACTTGTTAAAAATTAAAATACTGATATAAGTATTTATTGGGTTAAGATCCAAATCCATCAATATGGTTACAGGCAAACATTCATATAATGCAGGAGAAATTTCACAAACTTGTGAACAACTGATAGATTTCTTACAGTACTTATTGTTAACCCTTATTTTCTTTTGATGACCAATGAAATCAACTTCATTACACTTTGATTGGTGATTTTTAAAGGCGCATTGGTCACTTTGGTTGGACACCTTTTATTTCTGGCTTTCAGCTAATAAAGTGTATTTACATCTATTCATAAAAGGTTCAAAAATAGCTTGGTACTTCTTACAAGACTGGTCATAGTATATAAAATGTTCCATACCACAACATTTAACCCATGATCATGTAGCCTAGGCTGAACTAGTTGAAAGGTCACTGCTATTTACGCAATGATAGCATTTGCCAGGCTTGATAAATTCAATGTTATTCTGGAATGATCACCAGATTGGAATGTGTTAATTCCCAGATCCTGATCCTGATCCTTGAATCTGACTGAGAGTTGCAGGAGAACTGTTTTTCATGCTGATGATTTCAGAGTTTTTCATAGAACTTGGCAAAGACACGATGTGACGTAGTATAGACAGAACTTTTCTCTTATAACCCTTGAACGCAAAAAAGTAGATGAGAGGATCAATGCAGCAATTGAAGTTCATGAAGCAGACAGAGATTTGCAGACTCTCCTTGAAAACTTGCAGGTCCCAACAATTCTGCTGGTAAATAAGCTTTCTGATCATGTACTGGATGATGGTGATATGATATGGAGTGAAGCAGATGAGAAATCCTACAAGTACGAGAACAATTACAGTGATGGCTCTTTTGTTTCTGCCCAGTTTATCAGTTAATGGGTTCTGCTTTGCCATTTTGCAGAGTTTTACGTTGATTCTGGAATAACAGAACAGAATCAGACCTACAGGGATACAATAGCCCACAAAGCAGGCAACGAGAAGTATTTTAGGCAGGTTTGGATTTGTATTAAAGTTTGGGTATTCCATACAGGTAATCAAGCCATTATTTTCCTTCGTCGTTTTCATAAAGAGCAATGGAGCTGTCTGCATGAAAACAAAGAACCAGACTGCAGCACAGATGTATCTCACATTCTTTACTTTCCTGAACTTGGCAAAACGAAGAGGGTGGACCACTGCAACATATCGATCAAAGCTTAAACAGGTCATGAACTGAATACTGACATACGTATTTATGTAGAAAATCACAGTAGAAATCCTGCAGAAAGCCTCACCAAATGGCCAGTCAAATCCTCGGACAGTGTAGATGAATCGAGTCGGTAGAGCTAATGTAAAGAGAGCATCAGAGATGGCAAGATGGATTAAATAAAGGGTAGTTGAGTTGATCTTTTGATGTTTCTGTGTCGTGATGTGCAGGGCCAGAATGTTTCCTGATAAGCCGATTATAAAGACAATGATATAAAACAAAGAAAACCCCACTGTTTTGGTCCCTTGGTGCATATAGACATCACAGGTCTCATTTGTATAGTTATTCGTTGTTATATCAGCGGAAGTAGAATCCATTTTCCGCTCTTTGTTTGGGATGTTCTTTCTCCTGTTGAAAATAAAATAAATATCAGTAAGGTAGTCTTCTAAGTAGCATGGAGAAAGATACATGGGTTAGTTTCTGCTGCTTAGACATAGCAGGCTAGTCCATGTACAATACCTTGATTGGTTTGTAAGTAATTACGACAGAGGAGTATGTTAGACACCATATGTAAACCATGTATAAATGCATATGAAGAGAGGTGCCCTTTATTATATAACAACCAATGCAAAGGATGTAGAAAAGGCAAAGATACTGTCCTGAAGCAAGAAACATCTTAATAGTCTAACGAAAAGACCATAAGGTGAGTATTCTGAATGTATAAGGTCAAATTTGTTGAAGAGTCTTCTTCATCCTATTCTTTCCACATGAGATCTTGAACCTGATTTAGCATCAGTATAATGCCTTAGGTATCCATAAATATTTTTGGTATCTTGACTATATTGGCTTACCTAGATAGTTTATTCATTTTTACATATTAAATCATCTACCACTGTGATGGTACTTTCGATAATAGTTCAATACCTTGAGTCTTGATTCTTATTCTAACTCCCGTAATTTAACATTATGCCCTTCACTTTTTAATATAATTTGCAGTTTTAGTACTGGTATACATAATAAGAACATTTTCATTATTTGTATTATTTATAAAGATTTACATTGAATGTACTACATGGAAATGTGCCTTAAGCCCTAAACTGTCCAGTTGGTGTGGGTGTTTTTACTCCTCACAAGTCTTCACCTATTCCTTACTCCCTGCCAAATGCTTCTATTCCCCTCGCCCTCATGTTTTTTTGGTGTCAGCTGGGTGTCTGACATATGCGGAAACCCATCACCATGTTTACGAGTATTCAAACTAAGCTGAGATTTCCATGCATCACACCTACGCATGCAGAGATAGATTCTTGGTAAGGAGCGCACACTCTTTCCCCGGAGGGACCCATCTTACTTACCTAATTCCAGAGTATTATAATAAATAATAATAATAATCCTTGCATTTGATATAGCACTTTTCTCATTTTCTAGACGTCTCAAAGCGCTTCACAGAATATACTGTAAAGTGAATTACCTGTATATTTGTGGGCAAAATTATTATATTTTATTAGGCACAGGTTGGCAAGAGAACCCTAGAGTGTGTTTTGGGGTACTTCTGGAGTCTAACCAGCTAAAACCGCATAATTACCATTGATATTGCTGTCTGGCAAGCTTTCCTGTTATTTGTTCAGATAGGACCACCCTACCAGTTAGGGCTTTTACTTGCAGGCTTAACAGGACCTGAATAGGATGACTCCCTGCCCCAATGACTGGTCTGCCATTCTAGGTCTTGGTGATGAGTCAGGCTGGCTGCGCTTCGATCAGCAGTGCCCTGGAATAATGCTCCCAATTTCAGCTCACTTCTAGCTGGATAGAGTATGAAAGTTTAACTTTCTCTTCCATGCCGCTATGATATAGTATTTGATTTGCCCCTGCTTTAGGCAATGAGGTGTGCAATCTCACATAATTTTCTTTTAGGTCCCCTAATCTCTAACTAATACTTCTGTTATAATTTATATGCAAAGTTGTTAATTCTGTGTAGCTCTCTCTGAATCAATCAGTCTGCATTTTCACACAACCATGTATTTGTCTACAAAATACACCATCACCACACTTTACAATATATTCTATGAAGCATTTTGAGTCATCCTCCCAATTTGAAAGGTGCTATATCAAATGTAAGGATTAATAATCATTCGGTCACTTTGCTTCAAAACTTTCAAATGTAAACGTTGTTGTCAGAAAATATGAGCAAATAAATATTTTTGTAAAGTACTAATGTGTATTAAAAAGCTAAATAAATTAATGTAACTAACAATTCCAAGAACTCCCCCACCAAAAAAACAGTAACACCTCATATTATGTCATTTTGTGTTGGTTTAGTTTGGAATTAATAATTTAGTTATTCATATAAATATCTGGTTGGGAAGGACAGGTTTGCAGGGTTACGGGGAGAGAGCCGGGGAGTGTGATTGACTTTGAATAGTTCTTTTCAAAGAGACGGCATGGACTCGATGGACCGAATGGCCTTCTTTTGTGCTGTAAAATTCATAGAATCTATGATCTTCATCTCATCTTAAAGCTGAAGCTTACATCCCCTAATGGAAGGTCCCTGGTCTAATTGCTGATCCTGGTATAGTTTCTAATCAGAAATGACAGTGGGGACATTACATTGGCCTTAGTATCACCAGGCTATGGAAACTACTACCTCTTCAATTTTAAAACAATACACTTATGGTTTATCTCTGCCTATCCACTTATCTCTGCTGTGTGGGTGCATGTCTAGGCAAACATTTCACCAACAGTTTCACCAACATATGCTGTTGAAGTTCACATATAACAAACCTTCAGCTCATTGGGGTTAAGGACTGAAAGGCTGCCAGCATCCACACACCATAAGTTGGCCTGAGTCATTATGTTAGGAACAGAAACTAGAGGACAGCAATATTAATAATGAAGCCAGAAAGTGAAAAACACTTGAAATTAATCATTCTTTGAAGAACAATCTGATTGTATAAATGATACCAGAAAATGTAAAAGCCGTTTATCATCCATTCGATGGGTTCCAGAAATCAGAGGATAACTAATAAAAGATTACACTCTGGGGCCAGTCCCTGTGTTGATTGTTGACTTACTCAATTAGAATTTTCTTCTAGTTAATCCATATTTGCTGTAGATGAATGAAATAATCGTAAGAATAATCCTGACATTTGGTACAGCACCTTTCATGTCGAACATCCCATGCATTTCATGGGATAAAGAGCCTTGAAATGTATGACATATTTTATTTAGGGGATTCTTGACCAGAGAAACTCCTGGGAGAGACTGGGAGAAACTCCATTCTATTTTTAAATAGAATGGGGTCTATAAACTCCACCTGAAAAGGTAGACAGGAACTAAATTTGACCTGTCATCTGAAGGATGGTGGATATAACAATACAGTACACTTAGCGCTGCATCAGAGTGTCAGCTTTACAACTCTGTGGTTTCCAAGTCCTGAATCCAAACGTGCAAATGAAGAAGATGACATCATTAACAGCTTTTATTCAATAAAATCTATTAGAAATACCAGCATCTTCATGAAATGATCCTGAATATTCTATCTGACAAATTATTCACTATTGGCAGCATTTCTGACTAGATGCAAAGCACCTATTTTCTTGCCATCTATATTGCCAATTAAGATTGAATACATTTGCAGTTGCTTTATAATTGTATCATATCCCCAAAGCACATTGCATTCCCTCCCATTCTTCTGAATTTTTCTTTGAAGCATAATGCTCTTCAAAATGCTTCTTTTAAAACACTCCAAAAATACAAATGCCATCAGGATGCAGCAGCACATTTTAGAAGTCAAATCAATGCAGCAGCTCATATTATGTAATTTTCTATTGGTTTGGTCTGGAATCAATAATTCAATGGCACCAACATTTTTAAATTGTCAAACTTTCAATGTAAGCCAACTTAGTTTCTTGTTAAGTTTGTTTTTACCTCAGATGAAGATTATTTAATATTAAATTTACTATAATAAACCACAATCTGCAAGTGTTGTCACTACACTAAAAAGTTTGATATTGTTTTAAGTTGTTATTCATCTCGACAGCATCAATATTTAGAATTTCTGCCACTCTAAAAATCTGTAATTGTAACAACAGACTATGAGCTCTATGGTCAGGGGTTTGCTATCTTACAAACAAAATGCAATCTGACCAACTCTTTCGACACTTCACTTCCATTCTTCTCACTTTTTGAACAGCGAAGTAAGCAGTTGAACTATTGCATACAAATATTATTTAAAATTTAGATTTTCTTGGGAAACTACATCATGATTTATCTGCATTAACACTGCAGGTAAACTGTACCAGTCAATTGTTCCAAAGTGGTTTATACAGATTTTATTTTCAAACAAAACTTGAAAATACTATGATATCTTCACCAGCACATATTGTAGACATAAACATAACATCACTAATACTTTGTTCAACTCTATTTCTTTTGCTTTCCAGTCTCAACAGTTACTGTCATGTGCAGGCACTGGCACGTGCATTATGTCAAACAATACCACTGAGCTAGCTAGGAGTGTAACCTGAAATTGACTGAGAAAAGTTATTCAAAGCTAATTCATTTTGGTAAACAATAAAAATGTAACTGATTTAACACCTTTAGCGTTTCTATAGTATTGGTTCTCACCTGCTGTAAAGATTTCCTCAAGGAGCGTTTGGTTCTAGAAAGAGTGATTGAAGAACAGCGTCAGTCATTCACAAGATTTGATTTGTGACAAGCCTCTAAAGTGCTCATGTGCACTTATTTCCTGTGGTTACAATGCAACAACTCATTGCAGTTTACAACTGAAAATCTCCCCTCCCCTTTCACCATATATTCCTGTATTATTCATTACAGATATGCTTGCAATGCATTAAATTACGTCATCTGACCTTTCTCATTGGCAACATTATAGAATGTTTGCTATGATTGGTGAAGGAGTCATTAAATTAGAATGTTTGTACTCTCACACATTTACTGCAATAGACAAAAAATAATGTGATGATTGCCTTCTCTCTTGTAAATGCAATAGCTGGAATTATTATTGCATACAAACAAATATATATTACTAGTACTGTAGAATCTCCTTTTCAAAACAGAAAGTGCCCCAAAGCATTTGTATGCAGAATATACTGTCTAATGGCATAATAGCTCCCTTCATTGTAATGTATAGTCTTTCCATACCATTATGTTCAGTGAAATTATTCTTTTCTCATCATTATTTACTAAAACGTTTGTTTACACATTTAGATCTTGGGTCAGACCTCAGGTCATATAAAGTTATGGTTGTAGTTGACCACAAGGGGTTCGCTGAGAAGGAATTTGAAGCATTCCCCTTCTGATTAAATCCTGAAGATCTGATATTCAGGGAGAGGTATTATTCTCATGATCTGATCGTGAACTATCTCCAATCTTTCTGTTAACACTCAACTATATTTTTTCTTGCATTTCTCTTTCATCTTCCTATTGTTTTACCTACCAATGGGCTATAATTCCAAAGTTGACATCTAGTACTTTGCAACATAGCCAATATTCTTGCATGATCCTTAAGAATCAGTATCAACATGTTTTGCAACTTGTCAGGAATTAGGTGAGCTCAGTCCTAATCTCACCCAATTTTTACAAACTTTCATAAGGGATTATTGGGCAGAAGATTTTTTTTTCTTTGCTAACCTAGGGGCTTTAGCCCATTTGAAACACTTTGACAACCACCTTCGTATTAGACCATCAGAGAAATCCATTCTGAGATTTTTAATATTGGACAATCAACAACAACTTTGATTTATATAGCGCCCTCCATGCTGGATGGCATCTCAGAGCGCTTCACAACAACGGATCCTGGGACTGAGCAAGGGGCAGGGGCATGGGTAGAAAGGTGACCAAAGGTGCGGGCGAAGAGAAAGGTCTTTAGCTATGACCTGAAACTAGCAAGAGAGGGAGCAAGGCAAAGAGAGTGAGGAAGAGAGTTCCAGAGCCTCGGGGCGTAGTGGCTGAAGGCACAGCTGCTAATGGTGGAGCGGAGAATTCGGGGGACAAGGAGGAGGTCAAACCCGGTGGAGCAAAGGCAGTGGGTGCTGGTTTGAGGAGAGATGAGATCAGAGAGATAGGGGGGTGCAGAGGAGTGGAGGCATTTGAAAACAAGGGTAAGGATCTTGAAATCAATTCACTCTGGGGCAGGGAGCCAGTGAAGTCTGGCAGTGACTGGAGTAATGGAGGAGCAAAGTTTGGTGCGGGTGAGAATGCGGGCGGCAGAGTTCTGAATTAGTTGGATTTTATGGATTGTGGTGGAGGGGAGACCAGTGAGAAGGGCATTGGAATAGTCCAGCTGAGAGATGCAAAGGCATGGACCAGGGTTTCAGTGGCTTTTGGGGCGAGACGTTGCCAGAAACTGGCAATCCGTCGGAAGTGGAAAAAAGCAGTGCTGTTGAGGGACCGAATGTGGGGAAAGAAAGACAGTTGGGGGTCCTACCTGACACCTAGGAAGTTTGCGCTCAGCCAACTCCTGATGTCTAACAGGCAGGCTAACAGAACATCAGGGGACTAGGGGTCGCAAAGTGAGGTGGAGAAATAGAGTTGGGTGTCATCCGCATACATGTGGAAGCAAGTGTACCCCATGTCTGCAGATGATGTCCCCATGAGGGAGCATATGGATGAGGATGGGGCCAAGGATGGATCCTTGGGGTATCCAGGAGGTAACTGGGTGAGAGTGGGAGGAAAAGCCGTTTATGGAGATGTACTGCTGGTGGTCTGAGAGGTAGGACTTGAACCAGGCAAGTGCAGTCCCACTGTGGATGATGGAGAACAGGCGGTGGAGGAGGATGACTGTGGTCGACTGTGTCGAATGCAGCGGACAGGACCAGGAGGATAAGGAGGCAGAGGGAGTCCCTGGTCACAGATAGATAGGACATTGTTTGTGACTTTCACAAGCGCAGTCTCTGTACTGTGGGCAGAGTGGAAACCGGCCTGGAGGGGTTGGAAAAGGGAGTGGGAGGAGAGGTTGGCGCAGAGTTGGTTGGCAACAACGCGTTCGAGTGCTTTGGCAAGGAAGGGCAGGTTTGAAATTGGGCGGTAGTGGCTAGAGTTTGAGGGATCTAGAGAAGGTTTTTTGAGGAGGGGGATTGGTGGCAGCAGTTTTGAGGGGAATTGTCTCACCAAGTTTCCTCTTTCCCCAATGAGAAAAACCCCTTGGTGGCTTTAATTACCCCCTCCCCACTCTACCTCTGTAATCTCATGATCTAACTGTTCCATTTGTTCATCAAACATCGGTTGGCTATGTGTCCCTCCACCCCATCTACCTCAGCATTGCCATTTTGCCCCGTTTTCTGGAACTCCATTCTCGGAGTCCTTCCAACTTACTCCATCTCTCCATCCCTCCCTCCCTCCCTCCCTCCCTCCCTCCCGCCCTCCCTCCCTCCCTCCCTCCCTCCCTCCCTCCCTCCCTCCCTCCCTCCCTCCCTTTTTTCAAGGTACTTCAAGAAATAACTTTTTGACAAGATTTCGATTAACTTGTCCCCTCCCAACCCAGTTAACAGTGTCGAGTGACCATGTCCGTCTAACATGAAAAGGGTACTGTGTGTGTTATGTTTCTTGAACACAAAAATATTGCTTATGTGATCCATGGACTTTTCCCAAACAGGGCATCCTGCCCTCAGCAGCTTTACACATGGCATTGAATACAGCAAAATCGTATTGAATGTGTTGCGATCAGAAATATATTATTGCTTAACGTACTGTTTAATTCAGTTCATCCCTGCTGTTTGATCTGAGCGGATGAGAGCCAGTACATCTTTCGCTTCTCTCAACCTTGACACTTCCAGATTCCAGCAATTACAGTAACATCAGAAATAAGCAAAAGCGGAGAACACATCACAATGATATACAGATTGCAAGACAAAAGCTTTCCAGTTCCATAGAATCGAGTAGCAAGAGATATTCGCCTACTACTTATAAACTTATGAATTTTTATATTGTCGTTACAGTGATATTGCTGCAGCTGAGTATAACAGCTACCATCTAGTGCCTGCTCTGAGTGTAACCGGCCTCCTTCTTGTCCCTCCACGCCACCATTAGAGGACACGCATTCAGTCACTATGCCCCTGAACTCTGGAACACTCATCCTCAATCTCTCCCCCTTACCCCTCATCTCCCCTTTTTAAATTCCTGCTTGAACATGCTTACCTTCACCTCTACTCCCTGTGCGGAGTCAGGCTCCATCATTGTTAAGTGCTGTGTGATGCTACCCTATGTGGAGGCCAATAAATAAGTCCAAGTTGTTGTGGTTGATACACTAAATAAGGTTATGCTGTTCAAGAGCAGGCACTGGATGGTGGATTGGGGAGTGAGGAGGTCGGAGAGTTGGGGAGGTGCCAGAGAGTGAAGGTATTTGAAAACTGGTGTGAGGATTTTTAAGTGAATCCCTTCAGTGATGGGGAGCCAGTGAAGCCTGGGCCAGAACTGGTGAGATGGTAGTATGGAGTTTGGTCCGGTTCAGTATGCGTGCTGCAGAGTTCTGAATGAGTTGGATCTTTTGAATAGTGTAGCAAGATATTGTGATTTGAGCCAATGTAAAATTATATGTATTTCCACCTTATTAAGTAATCAAGCTTTAAAACATAAAATACAAGTGACTTTGGTTCCTCTATTAACGGATTCCTGATTTAAAATTCAGCTAAACAGAATAACATGGTTTTTTCTTGACATACATTTTGAACCAGGCTTCATCAGAGTGGCTCTACTATCGGCCATACCTTTGAACCCGACAAACACAATAGATTTAGATGAACAAAACTATATGTTTGTGGGCAGATTTGCATCTCACAGGATTTGCATTACAATCTTACTATACATGGAGCAAACTTAGAATTTACCAATACTATCATGACAGTGATGGGAATTTACTGATGAAGTATCAGGATTACACTCATTCAGATTTGACTGGATGATAATTCTCAAGCAAACTACAATTACCAATACATTTAACCCATGATAAAGTGTGCTAATTTATTTGTAATGATGCATCTATGTTTCCATAAAGCTAACAGTGATTATTATAAACAAGTACAACCACATAAGCCACAGTTCTCTGAGCATGTGTCAAGTTGACCACTAAACTACAATCATAAAATAACACCAGTCTTGGAATGAGTGACCATAATTTGGGGGATTAATTATTACCCCCAGAAAGCAATGAACAACTGGGTTCCTACACACTACTAGATAAACAAAGACACATGGAGTAAGGAAACGGCTAAAGTTTTGCCCTGTCATGGAATCAAATCCATAAATGAAGCTTTTCTCAGTTGAATAGCAGTGCATACTTAATAGACCAAATGGTCACCTACTACACAATATAATTCTATTATTGTATGCTTCTGTCAGAATAGTTAACAGAATAAGTATGTAATTGCAGACTGATTATTATCACAATATCAATCCAGATAAACTACACATATGTTAAAAATGACTAGATTTGATCTCCTGAATTGGTTATATCTATGACCACCTCCAGATCTGTTTCATCTTATCTGTTCCCAATTTGTCTGCCTCAGATCATGAACCAATTTTTTGGGCATCCGCAAACCAGGTTTTACCAGATAAGTAAGTAAGAAACCATTAAAGAAGAAAATGCTACTCATCTTATGAACCTTGCTCATTCCAAGACCATGCAAAACTCATATTGTATGCTATCCAAACCGCTATACCATTGGTGGCCAAGCTTTCAGCCTCTCTGCCCCCACACTCTGGAACTCCATCCCGCAATCCCTTCGCCTCACTTCTTCCCTTTCCTCCTTCAAGGCCAGTCTAAAGACCTTCCTCTTCGATCGTGCCTTCTGCTCCCCTTCTAACTCTCCCTTCTCTCCTACTCTTCCTCCCTCTACCCCAACCCTTCCCCCACTGCTCAGGTCCCAACCAAACTGTTCAGCGCTTTGAGACGTCCTCCTGATGTGAAAGGCGCTCTATAAATGTAATTTTGTTGTTGTTGTACTCTTCTCTTCGACAGCGCCTTTCGTCACCTTTCTACCTTTCACCTGAGACGCCAATCGGTGTGGAGTGCGCCAAAGTTGTTGTTGTTGTTGTTCTACCCTGGCTCGGTCCCAGGATCCACTATTGTGAAGCCGTCCAGCGTGGAGGGCGCTATATAAATCAAAGTTGTTGTTGTTGTACTCATCCACTCTATCATTTTGCATGTGGGAAAGTTCCACACAGATCCTTCCTGATACCTAAAGGTAACCAAGTTAGTCTATGTGGATAACTCATGCATGCAGTATCATGATTACATAAGAACATAAGAATTAGTAGCAGGAGTAGGCCATTCGGCCCTTCGAGCCTGCTCCGCCATTCAATAAGATCATGGCTGATCTTCTCACCTAACTCTGATTACCTGCCCTATCCCCATTTCCCCTAATCCCTCTATTTTTCAAAAATCTATCAGCATGCAGCAATCTATCATTGCATACATATGGATTTGACTGGATGGTAATTCTCAAGCAAACTGTGATTTCTGACTTTTGCTCATTTGTATGTAATGGTGCATCAAAGTTTCCATTAAAACGACTGTGATTATTATGAACAAGTATTATGAACTGCATGTGCCATAGATGTGTCATTATGACCACCTTCAAAGTAAAATGTGGGATTCTACGCTTCTAGAGTTGAAACTTGAAAAAGTGGAGATGTAGGAATAGATTTTCAGTTCAAGATCCTGATCCTCACCTTCAAGCCCCTGCATGGCCTCACTCCCCCCTACCTCTGCGACCTCCTAAACCACTACCAACATGCTCCCTCCCTCCACCCACCCAGTCTCCGCTCTGCTTCATATCCCCTGCATTGCCCGCCCCACCATTGACGGACGGGCAATGCCATTCTTCCTCCATGTTCTGGAACTCCATCCTGCAGTCCCTCTGCCTTACCCCATCCTTCTTCTTCAAAGCCCACCTCAAGGTCCTCCTCATTGACCGTGCTTTTGATCAATCTCCTTCCGCACACCCTGCCCTCCACCCTCCCCAATCCCTACCCCCAGCTCAGGTTTGGAATACTGTCTGTCCAATGCCTTGAGATGTCCTCCCTATATGAAAGGCGCTAAACAAATGTAATTTTGTTGTTGTAGAACACACTATGTTCATGAGACACTAGTTCTCCTTAAGCTATCCTTTTTACATGCAATGGTCTCCCAACCCAAATGTTCTTATAGTACTTATTTGGAGAACTAGTTAACACAGCATAAACCAATATCCTTGTAGGGATATTTAATTTTTATCTAAGATGTTTTAATGTGGAATACATGCTCCCACTCCTTTGATCATGGTCTAAGTCTAACAGTCTATTTACATAATATGTGCCTCTCATCATTTCAAAGATCTGGATCAATCTTATATCCTCCAATGAAAATGAACAATTTGCAAGTTACTTCTTATATCTTGGAAACCTACATACCCAATCATCCTTGTCACTGTTTTCCGAACTTGTCCAAAACAATTATGGCCTTCAAAGCTACAGTATCCAAGTCAACACACAAAGTTCCAATGTTAAAACAGTTAGTCACTGACAGGATGGCCTCTTACCAAGCTGAACATTTTGATGTCTTTGTGGGTTCAACATTTATCTATAAAAAAAAGATGAATCTATTTTCTCTGTAATACATGGTGGTGAAATTGGTGGTCCATGTGGTATTTATCTGGAAGCAGACCGCTCCAAGTTAGAGAATGTGTAAACCCAGGCATTAATATTGATATTAATTTCCATGTTGGTACAGCATCTCTTACATTTTTTAAATGTCTTTCACAAACAGAAATAGCTTAAAGTACTTTGCAATGCAGTATAATGATAATAATAATATTCCTTGCATTTGATAATATATCTTTCACATCAGGAAGACATCTCAAAGGGCTTCGCAGGTTTTACTGTAAAGCATAGTGACTGTGTATGTTTATTGTAACTGTACATGGCAGTTAATTTCAACTGATTAGAGATTAAGTGAATGCTGCGGAAACAACAAAGATGATGTACAGCACGCAGCATGTAAGCGACTAGTCTTCCACATACATTCAGCGATCAGGAAGTGATGTCAGCAGCGAATTGATGAACCAGAAGTTGGCCATTGCTTTTCCAGTATAGAGGGTCAACAGTACACCCAAACAAACCCAACATTAACCATAGTATAGTATGTTCTAACAAGGCTGATCTGTCGCAGCTTGCACAAAATATCTACCGATTATGTTTTGCATGACTACATGTTGGGTTCAGCGACATTGCAACCTAACCATAAGAAACAAACAGTCCACCTGCACAATACCCAGGATCAACACAATACATATCCTGAATACTGAGTATGCCAGTTGGCAAGCTATACTTTTCTACATTCTGTTAGCGCTACATATTGTTGACTTCCTAGAGACAGATGGAGGGTTAGGCGGATAGAAAGCTCGTAAAGCACTAAATGTATAATCCCTTGTCTTTAGAAGATCATGAGTAATCATAGATTTACCCTTTAATGCTTTACTGGTAGATATTACCAGTAGTCATGTTATTCCAATTGCATCATCCTTCACTTGACCTTCTGAGTGCCATTCCCCTCTACAGTCCACGTTATGGTTCCGATATGTCCGTGTAGACTCTCTGATGACATGTTAATGAGTAGCTCTGAAATAGATGTGTCTGCTGATGCTTTTAATATCACGCTATTAACACCATGGTCCAAAGCTCACAATCCCAACAGTTACCACAAACAACCCATTTCTAGTTGTTTATTTTGATGGCTCCAGTTGATGTCTGACCACAAATGTACTTTCCATTTCCTTCGGGGAAAATTCAAGAAGCCAGTGATATGATAGCATTTATTGATGCACCTCAAGCACCTAAAGTACTGTACAATGATTAATATCAATAAGGACGTCATGTGAAATTCTAGAGTTAAAATGACGGTATCATCTTTTGAAAGTGCTTTCGACAGCAAAGCATGAACTGACACCAGCCTCTGGTTGTGGTGATTGACCCCTATTTGCATGATAGTTCAATTAGCATGAATAAAACCAAACTCAATAATACAGTATTTGCAAACAATAGATACCAAGTGATAAAAAGAACTAGATAAGATTCTGAAATTAGTCTTTATTTGATGACAAAAAATACCGGTAACTAACATTTCTAACTTTAAAAGAAGTGATAAAAATTTAGACAACAATAACATTTTGTTGAAACCTGCATTAGCTTTGTAGCTCTCAATAAATAGTCCAACATTAAGGAAATGAGTTGCCAATGGAGAATGGAATTAGTCGAGGTGATAGGTGGAAGAAAAGACCAGCAAAGGTCAAATGGTCTGTTTCTATGCTGTTGCATCAAAACTAGTGCTTTCTATAATAATAATCCTTGCATTCGATAAAGCGCTTGTCATGTCTTCTAGACATCTCAAAGCCCTTCATAGAATATACTGTGAAGTGACTTAACTGCATATTTGTGGACTGTATTGGGTTTCTGTGCTTCCCACAGCACTGAAACTGCTCTGGTCAAGGTCACAAACGACATCCCTCTGCCTCTGCCTCCTCGTCCTCCTCGATCTGTCCTCCGCCTTTGACATCGTAGACCAAGCAATCCTCCTCCACTGCCATAAATCACATTTATGGATTACACATTTGTATACATGTTATATTGCCAATAATGTTTAATTAGACTTACTCACATGCAAGGATTATTATTTATTATAGAAACTTTGTTGAGGTGACTAACACCCAAAGGTAGATAATGTCGATAAGGTACAGAGGTTCTATATGAAATATGAATGAAGGAATTCCAACAATGATGGTAGTGATGGTTATGGTAAAGACATTTGGAACAGGTGACACTCCTCGGCAGGTAAGTGGTTTGATCTGAGTGCTGCCTTTTTAACCCTGAGGTGACCAAATTTTACCTGAGAAATACATTGGTCTCTAATTTATATTTTCTGGTTTAATTTTAAATCACGCCAGGAGTGCTGAAATCTATGCTTTTAGAATATTTAGAATCAGCCCAGAGGCCTTGGATCCAGCTTGCCTGAATGCCAACACTTACTTTTTTGGGATCTGCTTTGCCTGTCAATCAGTCTGCAGACAAGCTCACAGAGCTGAGGTGTACTTAGAAAAATCAGAAAAAATAGGTTGGAAAGGTGTTCCCTGATTTAACAGCTACAATGACTGAATGGCTCCTTACTGTTCAATGTTTCTATGTTGGCAAACAGATGTGCAAAACATCAACCTACTTGAAGTCTTCTCCATCTACTTCCATCACTGGAATGCCACAAGTTGGCGTGACACTAGCATTGAGCCCAATTGCCAATCATACTATAGCATATCACATTGTTATCTTCCCAATTTGCAAGACAAATACGTTTGTGAGCTAAATAATGATTTTTTTTACCTTCATAAAACGGCAATATAAAAAGTAGTGAACAAATGGCAAAATACTGCAGCTGCTGGAAATTTTAAATAAAGACGAAGTCACTGGGCCAGACCAGGCAGCAGCTATGGAGAAAGGAAAATGAGTTAACATTTCAAATCGTTGGACTTTTGTCAGAACTCCTGAGTGTTCCCAATGACTTCTGTTTTTATTTAAAAAGTAGTTGTTATCTGCAAAACTATGCATTCTTGAGGTACTAAAGTGGTGTCAGGAGCAAAATCTTTGTCAGTCCCTGTCAGTCTCTTCTCCCACCCCAACACACAATCCTGACCAGAAAGGAGGACAGGGTCATAAGCACCAGAAGCTTCTCTCTCCCCTGTACTATGTGTACCGCATGTCACCTGCAGGGCATGGTTGTGGATGGCAGATTTTGAAAAATAGCAGTTGGCAGCATGAAAGCAGCACGATATGCTGATCGAGATCTGGGAAAGTTTCCAGCCATCATCGCAGTCTCATTCAGACAAGCTGTGAGGTGGCACAGGAAATTCATCAGGTGGCTGGACACATCAGGGAGCTGGCACTGTTGAATCAACAGCCTATTCACTGTATCCAAGAGATATAAGGTCACCACCTGTCCAGTTTGGGACCAGGAAGTTTACCTTTTGATCAGCCTGTCCAGAAATTATAAAAATGTACACTAAACTTCAAAAGGTTTTTTTTTATTTGCCAAACATATTCATATTTTCTCCATATATCCCCTACATACTGTAGCCCATTTGTCATTTTGGTTGTTAAGACTTCAGTTATTTTCTGTCACCAATAAGCAAGGCATCCAAATTTTTACCATGACTCACCCACTGCCCGGCGTTGTCCTGGCACCAATTTGATTTTGAATTTGGCATGAGCTGATAGCTTCTCACAGGTCCTTGCTGGCCTTGTTACAATATTATCTTCCTAAGCTTGTTTGGAGCCCCCCAAAACCTCTCTGTTGGAGGGTTCAGGAAATTAGGTCACCTGCCCTGTGGTGAGTTCATCTGACATCCGTCAAACAGAGCCAAGCTTCCTTCCCCCACCCACAAACAACAAACTGTGAACCTGCATGGGCTGCTGGGTTGAATATTGCGAGGGGCATGAAATGGCACACAATAAGTTACCATTACCATCAGGACAAAATAAATGATATTTTTAAAAACTGTTAATTGTTTTTACGATTTTATCCATCTTCTGTAAATCGTTTTCTTGTTTTTCTTCCAGCCTATTTACATTACCCACTCTCTCCTCAGCTACCATGGCCATAATTTCAGTGATTGCCAGTTTGTGGCTGGTTTCTCAACAAAACTCCAATTCTTCCTCTCGCCCTTTGGAGATGTGCTTGACTCTGCTCCTTGCTTCAGTCTAATAGCTTCTGACATCTTGACTCCCTGTCACAGTAACAGCAGTGGCTCAAAGGCCAAGTTCTGCCATTCTGTGCCACATAGTGCTGGCATTCTCCTGCACTGTGTCACAAGAGTCCAAGTGGTTATTTCTAATTTGTTTTCTCATTTTAAGAAATCAGAGCTGCCTCTCTGCATGCATGGTTCAGTATCACTTTGAGAGAGTGCCTTTACTAAATGAATCATTCATCTTTAAAAATGATACTCCAGAAACTACATTCACAACCCAGGAGGATTTATGGCAAATGTATGGGCAAAACATTTCATGGATATATACTTAGAAAATAATTTCAGAAAATAAATGCTTATGTAAATCCATAATTGATTTACTGACTGTCACTCTCTTATTTCTGTTTGCAACATTAATTTCATCTTTGAACATATTCCACAACCTGCAAATCTGGTGCATATCTGCTGAGCTGCAGTTATCAATGTAGATGTAGTTGCAAAGTTATATTTGAGTGCGCAATTACGTATGCCTTTTTGTGTTACTATTTCAGCTACTACAAAGCATTCCTTGAGCTTGTTTTTTTTAGCCATTTGTTCATCAGTTTGCACAATTAACCCCAAACCTGCCTTGCAACAATCCAGTTCTGGGTTTGTACACAGGAAATGATTTATATGCAGGTAAACTGGTTCTGGTATACTGCACACAATCCTGGAACCAACAAAGCAGGCATGATGGGGTTTGGGATAAAAGTGCACTGCCACAGATCCCCAGAAATCTGTGAATTTGGTTAAAAAAAACTTTTATCCATAATTGACTTTGACATTAAAAAAAACTTTACAAATGTTGGATTTAATTGGATAAGCATTTTCAGGTGCATTATTATTGTTTTGAAAGTCTTAGCCAGTGCAAACGCTAAACCTGAAAAATATACTCTTTATTGACAATTTTAGACATTTGTTTCCTTGTATAATATAGGAACTGTGTTGACAAATTAATAGGATTATAATTTTTTCACACCCAGACTTCTGCACCCTTATTTATAATACTTCTTATTTGTAATATTGATGCATCTAAGACTGGTACTCCCCAAAGATACAAATCCAGTGATGGAAACAAATAATCTCTGTGTCAATGAAAAAGGAGCCCTGAAACAGTGTGGGCCTTGTAAAAATGTACCATGGTAATGGTCACTGGCTAAATAATTATAGTTTAAATGCAAATGTTGTAAATGAACAGAGGAAATTAACAGAAGCATAATGGTGCTTACTATCCTCCTCTCTAAATTTATTTTCTTAAAATTCATTCCTTTCCACATAAGTGATCAGCACTAAGAACAATTGTCCCGTGTCTGTATTTGAATTTTGTTTGTGGTCAGAACAGTCATTGCAAATGTGTTTTACCAAAGCCATACTTCCTTTAGAAAGCAACAGGCCGGAACTGACTGAGGGAAATATTCACCAGAAGGAGCATACTTTTTTAGCGCATAATGCAATATTTGTGAATTTATGCTGTTTTTTATTATTTCTTAATTTTTATATTTTTAATAGAATGGAAACTGTGTTATGAGATACCCAGACTAATCTGGTGGCTAACTTCACTAAGTTTGGTAGTCCACAATAATGTTATTTTAAGAATAATAGTAAGAAGAAGAATTCATAACGCCAAGCTCAGTAAAGTTACCAACTATTGAGTATAAGACATTGAGAATCTAAAACGAGGTCAGTTAATTTTTTGTTAATGCTTTCATTCTTTTCCTTTATTTAAAAAAGGTCCAATTTAAAAAAAGACATTGATCTACAATGAGGTCTGACATGCAATATTTCCAAAATATTTGTAAATCCAGGCTACCTACCTCCACCAGCATGAGCAAAAGGAATGGGATTGACATTGATGATTTCCGAAAGCTGCAGAGGGCGGGGGAATGTCTGGAGAGCAAAATAGCTCACCATGGTGATGGCGTTTTGCTCTTCAGGCTTTTTTTTGCACCTTGGCAGCATTTAGTACTTCCCCACCGTTTCTTGAATTCTGTACATTGACCTCCCCCACCCCCTAATTCAATATACAGTGACCTAGATTCAATTGGCAATTTTACTCAGAGAGGCATGAAAATTGCCATGGAGGGAAATAGAAAGAATACTAGTAGTGTCACTGGTTGGGTTAAGGCACATTTTTCAGGCAGAGGAGAGTGAGTTTCCTGTTGTTGATCTAGGACTATCTAATGCAGCTGTAAGATTCTAAAAAATGGATGCAAATGGTTCAGGAGCAGGAAGCAGCACAAAGTGCAAATATTTTATCAGTGACAAAACCAGATTTGTGTTACTGAAAGAGTTAATTTTCAAACGCCAAATGGAACTATTACAACTTTAATTTCAACGTACGGATGCGGATATTGAATGGGGTCAGGATACATTTCTGATTGTTATCTGGTTCTGTAGCGAAATTTTTTATTTCCTGCAAGAAAGTGAAGAGGTTTGTTTAATTGGGTAACAGATTTATATGAAAGACTTTTAAATTGTTTAACGGCAAACAAAATGTTACACCGAGGGATTTATATATAGTACAAGATTGCCCCAGATAGTGTTTGTTTACATTGATAAGCACCAGCCTGCGTGTGCATAGTGTGACTGTTTTCCAACGTAGATAGAAGTTGAAGTAGATTTTTTTTTAAATATCTCAACGGCCTTATTTATTGTGCTACATTTGAATGCAGTCACTCATTACTGGTGAGGTTCCAGCAGACTGAAAGCAATCAAATGTTGTTCCCATATACAAGAAAAGTGATAGAACCATATATGGCAACTATAAGCCCATAGACTTGACCAATAATTGCAAAATGATGTAACAACAACAATAAATTACATTTGTGTGATGCCTTTCATGTTGAGAGGACGTCCCAAGGTGCTGGGCAGACCAGAGCCCTCTGAGCAAACATATGTCTACGGAGTTAGCAGAGGTAGGAAGGAGTGAGGCCATGGAGGGCTTTGAAGGCAAGGGAGAGGATATTGAATTCTATCCACTGGGGATGAGTAGCCAGTAGAGCCAGGTAGAGACTAGATAGTGATGCGATCAAGGAGCTTGTTGTGGGGATGCAGTGAATTCTCAGAAAATAAATGGACAATTAATTATATAAATATAATCAAATAAGTAACATCCAACATGGGTTCAGAAGGGTTATATCTTGTTTGACCTATTTAGCCTTGTGAGAATCTGGCATCCCAAATTTACTGTAGGAAACCATATAATATAATGTACGTAAACTTTCAAGAGACATTTGATAGTGCACATAAGAGATTGATTCACAGACTGATATCAGTGGTGCAGTAAGGAATGGAAATTAAAATGGACCCCAATTTATGGAGTACAGGAAATAACCTAAAGTCTGACGTCTCAGCAAATCATTTCTATTGCAAATAATTAAAACAATTAATTCTGAAAATAACAGGTCGGAAAACACTGCAGGTTTGGTTGAGTCTGAAGTTCATCAGTATTAGATAAATCAGAAGAGCAACTTGGAGTTTCCTTACTCTTAGAAACAGCAGTAAACGCAGCAAGATTCGACCCACATTTATTTTCATACATTGTTATTTCCATTGCTGAAGAAGATGTTGTTGAAGAATTTGCAGATTTAGAACAGGATAATATGTCAGTTGATATTTGTGAATTAATTATCTGTTGCCTTTTTAGTAAATTAAATACACCCATCTGTTTTGCCATCTTGACTGCAGCACTCCTCTTCATGCTAACATACCTGATATTACCCTATTACCTCTCCAAAGATATAACTGGGAATATTATTAACTGGAAGATTAAATCTGCTTGAAATATCCAGATTTAAAAAATATAATTAAAAAGTAGATGTTTTCATATTTCACATTTTCATTATTATTCATAAAACACTTCCTGGCTTCTTTGTACTGTGTTGGGTCTTTTGGGGGATGTTTTAGTGTTTTTAAAGCCAGTCGGGAACCTAGGTGTCTTGCTCAATCCTCAGCTGTCTTTCTTCTCCCACATCCAAGCCATGACCCGCTTTGCCTTCCCTCACCTCCGCAATATTGCCTGACTCTGCCACTACCTCACCCCTCAGGCCTCTGAAACACTCATTCACGCCTTCATCACATCCTGGCTCGACTACACCAATGCCCTACTTGTCAACCTTCCTAATTCTTCCCTCCATAGGCTGCGGATTATTCCACAACTGCATTATTCTACTGCTTATGTCATCCTCCATCCAAGCTTTGTGATCCCATCTCTCCCATCCTCGCCTGACTCCATTGGCTCCCCAACACCAAGAGGATTCAATTAAAAATCCTGGTCCTCATCTTCAAAGCCCTCCTTGGCCTCACCCCACTCTACCTCTGCAAACTCCTAACCCCCTACCAACCTGCCACTCTGCTCAGCAGGCTCTGGCCTGTTCTATGTCTCCTGACCCACCCACCCCACCATTGGCGGACGAGCTTCAGCCACTCTGGTCCCAACGTCTGGAACTCCATCCCGCGGTGTTGCGGGATGGAGTTCCAGAGGTTGGGGGCAGAGTGGCTGAAGGCTCCACCTCACCCCTCCCTGGCCTCCTTCAAGTCCCGCCTCAAGACTCTCCTCTTCGATGGACCCATCGGTCACCCCAAATTCCCTCACTTTCCCTCCACCCTCTCTGTCCCCAACTCCAGCTCAGATCTGAAACAATGGCTGGCCAGCGCCTTGAGTCATGAAGTTTAGTGTGGTAGAGTTCAGGGGCCACAGAGTTCTGCATTTTCTGCAGTCTATGGAGGGAGGAATTAGGAAGGCTGACAAGAAAATTGAAGTACGGTAACTGAATTTCATTTTCAATCAGTCCTCAGCACTCTCTATATTGCTTGGTTCACATGACAGGCAGCGTAGAGAGTGATGACAAGACAACCCAGGCATGCGGTATCGTACTTCCCACTCCAGCTCTCTTCCCGTCACTCTCTGCACTGACTCTTATCTCCCACTCAAGTTCTCTTCGTGTTGAGGCAGCACGGAGAGCTATGGGATGAGAGCTGGAACAGAACACGTGAAATAGCATGGGAGTGAAGGGGGGGTATGGGTTCTAATTGGGTCAGCCATTACCACCCAGGCCCACTCGTGGCTATACCTCTACTCGATATCAAGGGCATTCAAAATTTATTGATATGTAGGAAGCAGAAGTCGGTTGTTAAGGGGCTAGGTCAGAATAGGGTAAGTAGTGAAGCAAAGTGACACAGGGATTTGGGTCTATAGTGGGATCCTTTCTGTTCCTTGTAAATGTTAATGATATGGTTTCAGAACAATACTTTATTGCACATTGAGGCAGCAGAATAAGAAGCCACAAGCTTTACATTGCAAAAATAAATTCAGGACAGATACTAGAAAGTACTTGTTTTTTACTCAGAGAGTAATTGATGATTGAAATGGGTGTAAGGATGGTTGAGCAATACTGGACTCGTTTTGAAAACAGCTTGGTGCCATGAATAACACCAGTAATAACACTTAGAGGACATTATGCTGAGACTTTGTGACACACAAATTCTGTTTCCAGACTTAAATTTTGAGGTACCAAAGTCAACATCAAAGAATAATTAACTAATATGCAAAAATATGCAGTACAAATTTTTCCTCCAAACACCATCCTATTGCACGAAGACTCAAAGTGTCAACCTCGTGGAAAAAACAGGTAATAAAAGTTAAATAAAGTTTCTTTCAGGGAAAATGAGTGAGGCAAAATGTCAATAGAACCCTGCTATTGACAAAGTTAAACATTTTCCTATTTCCTCTATGGTTTCTTAAATATAAATTGAGTTTGAATTTAAAATCATAAGAAAGCATAGAATGAGAAAAAGGCCATTTACTTATTCTCTTTCTGACAAGCAACCCCATATTTTTCCCTATCACAGGAATATTTGAGGTTTACACAGAACATTTTTACTACATCTATGCAAAAACAGTTTAGATCGACATCAAACTAGGAACAAGCCACCAAGCTCAGAACTGAGAGAAAGAGAGAGTGGGAGTCTGAGGTTCCTTTGAAGTAAGAGTAGGAGTCTGATGTCTTGCTGGAGTGCAACTTGGATTTGAGGGGCATTGGAGCAGGGATGAGGATCCAAGCTGTGGGTGTGATGGGAGGTGGGCATCTCTGTCCGAGTAGCTGCAGTGCAGACATGAAAATATAAAATTAACAATAGTGTCAAAATAATAATCTGATTGCCACTAAGTCACAGTCAAGTGCCAACAGTTCCCACATGTTTTGACAAACTTTCGAAATCTATGTACCAGATGAAACCTAAAACATCTTTACTTCTGTGTTACAGGAAAGAAATATAGAAGAGGATCTGATGGCTTCTTTTAAGACAGCTGTGACAATATGATACATGCTCATTTGTTCATATCTCATGGCTGCCATTTGGTACTAATCAAGCCAAATAAAGCGGTCTATTTGCTATGATTATAGGATACATATGGAATGCCATCCCTCAATCCCTCTGTTTCGTTTCTTCCCTTTCCTCTTTCAAGGCCTGTCTGAAGACTTTCCTCTTCGATCGTGCCTTTTGTTCCACCCCGAACTCTTTTACCTCCCCTTCGTGTTTCACCCCTTCCCAACCATTCCCCTCTCAGCTCGGGTCACACGCCTCCTGTGCAGCGCCTTGGGACGTCCTCCCGACGTGAAAGGCGCTCTATAAATGTAATTTGTTGTTGTTGTTGTTACATGAATCATCTCACAGTCCAGGTGTCAGTTATTACTTTTATCAAACGTCTACACATCATAAACTGAACAGAGACTCACTCTTGTTTCTAGACTGATTACAGTATGTGTTTACTTTGGAGTGATCATAGTACTGGAATTGCATGTCAGTCTTAACTAAGAAATGAATAAAGGTTTATTGCATATACTGTATCTATATATATTTTTTAAAACACAATTGGGAGACTGTTAACTCGCACAGCTATCATTACAGCTAATACATACTGTATGACATGAAGTGAGTTGCAGCACGGATTCACTCAAAGCTAAAGTAAAGTGGTCCCTACACAGTCACAGTAACTTGTAGTTCCCAGCATGGCCGCTTCGCTTTGTCATCTGGCGCTGTGGTTGCCCGCATTGCTGCTCGGGCATTTTTTGGCCGATGTGGTGTGTGCAGCGGAGCTTCCCCAGCCATTTCTAGGGTAGTTTGCTAAATACCGGCAAACTCTGAAATCCAGGAGGTGAGTGGGCCCAACCGTGCTGGATTATCAAGGTTTTTACTGTATATGGTTTAGTTAAAACAGCCGTTTAATTAAGAGATGAAAGCTACTCACATTTGGTTTTGAATGTTGTACTTCTAGGTACAGTGATTTGAAATGTTCAGAATAAATTTTTAAAAATTAAAAAATCAATGACTCTGTTTTGGAATGTTATTAAGTTATGCATTGTAAAATCAAAAGGGGCTTCTTTTTTTAAAAAATAAAAAAGGGCATCAAATGCATTCACGTAACTACAGATGTAGGTTTAGTTCACAGAAGTTCACATGTTAGTCAGGCAGTCATGAAGAGGTACTGATCTGTGTGATGCCATTGAGACAGAGTTAGAGGAACACTCACAAGCAGCGGGAAGACAATGGCGAGCTGTACAGGTTTAGCTCGAGTGGTAGCTCCAATGCACACTCTGTGAGGTCCCCAAGTCTTAGTTCTCACCAACCTAATATACCAATATTTTCTGGAATTAGATAAGCACGGTGTATCTCTCCAGAGTGATATACCCACAATAATCACACATTGTCAATGTCGCTACATGTAATGATAATGTCAGTCCTTTGATCATTCCTAATGTAATGTATACAGGTAGACCTCGCTTAACGTCGTTTCGTGAACACAACTGTGACAATAAACGAGGACTAAGTGTAAATGTGTAGATGAAAGGTTAGGCCAGAAAAATATGTCTCTTCACTAGCTGCTACCATCCTTAAAGAGGTGCTCAGATGAGTCATGGGAGCTTGTCTGTTGGTAACTCTGCAGCCTCATCCCAGCATATATTGTGGGTCAGTCTGGTTCTCTCATTTCCGCATCAGTCGGTTTTGGACATTGGTCCTTTGAACTCCAGGGCGGTGACTGAGGTGTGCTGCATTGTAGATGTGGTCCTTTGGATGAGATATTAAATGGTCCTTTGAATGAGATGCTTGTTCAGATGGGCAGGCAGACTATTATTTGGAAGTGAAGCGAATTGCTCTCAGTGTTCTGATCATCAATCCCCCCACAAAAAAGGTTATTCACTTTGTGGCTGATTGTGGGACATAGTTGTGTGTAGATTTTCTATCTTATTTGATACAAAATACGGTGTATCCTGTGAAATGTTTTGAGACATCCCCAAGCAGGAAAGGTACTACAGTATATCAAATGCAAGGATTATTATTTAATCCAACACTGTTTTCTTATAATTAAGATTTAAAGTTTAATTTAAAGTCCTGCGTTGCAGTCTGGAATAAAGGCCTGATGATCAAACGCAAGGACAATTTATGAACATTTTACCATTAATAATTTCCAAGGAGAGAAAGGAAAATTTGAGGGAGCATTGAGTGAAGCATGATTAGTTTGATGCAAATAATAATTAGTAATAATCCTTGCATTTGATATGGCACCTTATTACATCGTTGAGACATCTAAAAGTGCTTCACAGGATACGCATCCAGTGCATTGGGACATCCTCCTGACGTGAAAGACACTAAACAAGTGTAATTTTGTTGTTGTTGTCATGATAGTACACACTAAACAACAATAAAAAACAATGAAATTACATTTATAGAGAGCCTTTCGCATCAGGAGGATATCCCAAGGTGCTGTAAACTGTAGTGACTGTGTTTTGTAGGCGAAACATGGCAGCCAATTGTGCACATCAACTTCCCACAAACAATCGTGGATTGACTGGCCACAAAGTATTATTATGAAGGGATTAATACCCCCAGAAAATGATCCACCAATCAACTAACAAGTGAGTTCATACTTACAGAGCTAGATAAACAGAGGTGTGGGTGTGAGCCCTGTCCTGCCTGGGAATTAAACCCAGGTCCACTCGCTTGCAAGGCAAGTGCTCTAAAAACTGAGCTATGGTTGGAGTGCAGCAGTTACCCCAATGCAAATTCTGAGCCCCCCACAAGCCTTGGCTTTTACCAACCCAGACCTAATACTTGCCGGAATTAGGTAAGCAGGATGCATCCCTCCAGGAAAAGAGAGGGTGCTCATTCCATTCCAATGAATATTTCTGCGATTTCACATTGGGATCCTTGGAAAGAAGAGAAAGAGATGAAGGGAGGGAGCAAGAAAGACACAGAGGTGGAGTTGAGAAGGCTTCAGAGAGAGAGAGAGAGAGAGATATGGAGATGAACAAGGAGGAGACATAAATAAAATGTTTATTGCAGTATTATCACTTCAAAATATCACCAGAGGATGGTGGTAACAGCACATGATAGAGGGCTGAATTTATCCCACAAGAGATTTATTACCAATAATGTTATTTGTTACATTTATTATTTTACAAATGATTTTCAGCAATAAACTCCTGTTGTAAAAATTTACAATGACTGATTTTTTTCACCTGAAATTTATTTTGGGAAAAAATGACTTGGGGGTGAGGGAGGAATTTATAGTACAGTATTAATAATAATTTTCGGCATCCTCCCAACATGAAAGGCGCTACACAAACGTAGAGTTGCTGGGAAAACTCAGCAGGTCAGGCAGCATCCATGGAAAAGGAAAGTGAGTCAACATTTCAGGTCCAGGATCCTTCGTCAGAACTGGGGCATGTTGGGAGGAAAAGGTTTTTAAGGAAAATTTAGAGAGGTGGAGGCAGGACAAGGAAGACAAAGGAGACAAAGAAAAGGGGGGAAAGAGGGCAAGGGGGGGAGAGGGAGGGAGAGGGAGGGAAAGGTGGTGTAGAGCAAGGTTAGGGAGGAAGAGGGGGGAGAAAGGGGTGGGGGCAAAGGAGAGAGGGAGGGAAAGATGGGTGGGGGGCAAAATAAAAAATATCCCGAACAATTAACTTTTCAAATACTTAGAATGGCTTCCACATCTGCGATAACTAAAGTTTTTTCTTAAATATAAAATGTAATTTGGTGAACACAACACAAAAATGTCAGCAACACCAAGCAACACATTTACCTCCTAATTGCCTTTGGGTAACTGATCCGAAAGAAATCACCACTATTTTTGAAAAGAACTAGTGAACAATATATATAGTTTTATTTTATAAAGGCCTCCTCAATTCATGTTCCACACAATATTCGCAAATAAACTGCTGTTCTGTCACCGTATTTGTTCCTCCTTTACTGAATATGTGATGCAATGCAGCCCGATGTTTTAGAGAAGAAAATGTAGTTCATGATCTGGAGAAACAGGATTGTCTCTCCATTGCAGTTGGTTTACAGCCTCAAGTCTTTTATTTCTTTAGTCCTTTAATCTAAAGTCCTGCCGGAGAATATGTTTGTCACCCCGTGATAGGGGTGTGAAACAAAACTGGGGGGAAGAGGTTTTAATAGTGAAGAGCAGGCAACACCCCAGAGAGGCAAGGGGTGTCTGGAGTGATAATTGTAATGGGGGATGGGAAGCTTTTATGGCCTGAAGTGGCTGAAATCAATGGTGAGGCCAGAGGGCTGTAGGGTCCCCAGCAGATAGATAAGGTGCTGTTCCTCAAGCTTTCTCTGTGGGTCATTGGAACAGCACAGGAGACCATGGATACATGGTCCATGGATGGAGAGATCAGCCTCTGATTGGGAGTGTGAGTTGAAATGGAGGGAGACCAGAAGATCAGGGTTGTCCTTGCGATAGAACAAAGGTGCTCTGCAAATCGGTCTCCCAATCTGAGCTTAGTCTCTCCAAAATAGAGGAGACCACATTGTGAGCAGTAGATACAGTATACTACATTGGTGGTAGTACATGTGAATGTAGTACATGTAGAACATCTGCCTTACATGGAAGCTGTGTTTAGGTCCTTGGAGAGTGGTCTGGGTGGAGGTGAAAGGGCAGTTATTACATCTCCTGCACTGGCACGGGAAGGTGTCAGGGGAAGGAGAGCAGCTGGTGGTGCTGATGGTGGAATGAACCAAAGAATCCTGGAAGGAATGATCCCTTCTGAATGCGGAGAGGGGAGGAGAGGGAAATATATGTTTGGTGGATGGGTAACGTTGGAGATGTCGGAGATGTCTGAGAATTATGCGCTTTTTCCCTTTTTCCCCCTCCCTCTGGCTCGGGCCCGGGATCCATTATTGTGAAGTGCTCTGAGAAGCCGTCCGGCGTGGAGGGCGCTATATAAATCGAAGTTGTTGTTGTTGTTGAATACTGCAGCTAGTGAGGTGCTAGGTGAGGACTAAGGGGACCCTATCATGGGGGGGGGGGAAGGGGTGAGGGCTGAAGGTGCGGGAAATCAGGCGAACACCGTCAAGGGCCTTCATTATCACTGTTGGTGGGAATCCTCGGTTGAGGAAATATGAGGACATCTCGGTTGCTCCTGCATGAAATGTTGCATTGTCAGAGCAGATGCTGCGGAGGCGGAGGAACTGGGAAAATGGATATTATTTTAAACAATGAAACAAATCCTCAGTTTTCACTTACTTTTATTCCTCCCTCCCCAGTCACATGCTTTTAAATTTCAAAAACGAATTAATCTAAATGGGAAAATTCATAGGAAGTTTTTAACCCTCCGAAATTGATGTGTACCAGTTATTAAATACATTCATATGTAATCATATGAGTGAAATTCGACCACAATATTTGATACTTGGGGTGAGGCAATCACTTTATAATACAGTACAATAGCCCAGTGTAACAGTATGATGGAAGACCAGTGTCCCCTAGTGCTGAAATTAGCAGGGTGCA
The DNA here is from genome assembly GCA_035084275.1 of Hydrolagus colliei. NCBI lineage: Eukaryota > Metazoa > Chordata > Chondrichthyes > Chimaeriformes > Chimaeridae > Hydrolagus > Hydrolagus colliei. Next base: position 43,409,041 of record CM068745.1, on the reverse strand, counting down.
GGTTCATGCTAATGATTTCCCAATATCAAACTGGGGACCTAAACCAAACATTTCCCAAAGGAGAAAGATGGGATTGAGGATCACCATAGGACACAACCCTTAACATCTATATTTAAGATATAGTTGAAGTCGCCAGAGCCATTGAACACAACACTTGACCATTTTCTTGTTCACAGATAAAAGAAGGGGAGATTAAGGAAGAAAACTAGAGGGACAATTCTATATATTTTTGAAAATAACAAACAGATCATTTTGCAATATTTCTGTTTTGTGTATGGTGGCCAGTGGTGATCAGAGAAAGTAAGAATATTTTATACTGGCAGTAAAATAACATCCACAGCAATTTGTTATTATCATCTCCAGGTGGCTGATGAAATAGTGGAGGCCTTGTGTCTGATCTTCCAAAATTCTCTGGGTTCTGGAACGGTTCTCATTGATTGCAAAATTGCAAATGTCACACCACTATTTAAGAAGGGTGGGAGAGAAAAGATGGGGGAACTATAGATCAGTTAATCTGACATCAGTGCTTGGGAAAATTCTTGAATCATCAATTAAGAATGTCGTAGTGGGGTACTTAGAGGACCACAACATGATTAGGCAAAATCAATATGGCTTTACAAAAGGGAAGTCCCACTTAACAAATCTTTTAGAATTTTGAGGACATAATTAGCAGGTTTGATAGCGGGGAATCAGTAGATATAGTATACTGTATTTGGATTTTCAAAAGGCATTCGATAAAGTGCAGCATAAAAGGCTGATTCACAAGATTAGGGCCCATGGAATTAAAGGCAATATACTAACATGGATTGAAGAGTGGCTAACTGGAAGAAAACAGAGAGTAGGGATGAACGGGTCCTTCTCAGATTGGCAAGATGTGACCAGTGGAGTGCCACAAGGATCAGTGCCTGGGCCTCAACTACTTACAATCTATATCAATGATCTAGACGAGGACATCAAATTTAAACTATCTAATTCACAGGTGATACTAAACTAGAAGGGAGAGTAAACACTGAAGATAACACAAAAAAAATGCAACAGGATGTAATAGGCTAGATGAGTGGACAAGAAGGTGGCAGATGAAATATAATGTGAGGTAGTGTGAAGTTATTCACCTAGGTAGTAAAAACAGTAAAGCAGATTATTTTCTAGAAGGTGTTAGTGTTAAGAGGTACAGCAAGCAACTAGGGAGGCTAACGGTATGTTGGCATTCATTACAAAAGGGTTAGAGTATAAGAGGAGGGAAGTCTTGCTGCAACTGCATAGGGCCCTGGTGCGACCGCACTTAGAGTATTGTGTGCAGTTTAGGTCTCCTTATTTAAGATAGGACATACTTGCCTTAGAGGGATACGGATAGATTCACTAGGTTGGTTCCTGGGGTGAGGAGATTAAGCTATGAGGATAGGTTGAGTAATCTAGGCCTATTCTCTATAATATAGAAGAATTAGAGGTGATCTTATAGAAACCTAATACTTTGAGGGACTATAATACTCTTGTAATTAACTTATTGTAACACCACCACATCTTAATCTTAACTCACATGTTCCACAATCGAGCATTTCTGGAATGTGCTGTGCATTCCCCCAAAAGATGTAATTTTATGACTGAGAAAGTTTCCCCATAAATAATCAGCTAGTGTTCTTCATTCATCTATTTCTGAAGGCGAAATTCGATCTTTACTTTAGCTTGAACTTCTTCCTTGCTCATCCCAATACTTTCAGCAGCCAAGTGAGTTCCTGCTTGGAACTAACAATAGCATACAAAATGATCTTGGTCTAAACTTCTAATCCAGGATAATTTAAAATAGAGTTGCAGATATATTTTGAACCATATATGATGAATCCATAATATTTTTGCACTGAATTAAAATGGAAATACATTTTCATATCTGAGTATGATGCAGAAATATTCCAGCAATCCCCAAAGAATTAGAACATCCTGCTGCTGTGCAATTAATAAACATGTCAAACAAACCCTAATCTCTACCTAACAGCTGTCACGAGTGGGAAGAAGTAGCTCCCACCAGTTTCAAAATGACGTATCCTTTCATTTGTTAACCTTTTTGCACACAGGAATCTCACAAATAATTTTCATTAGAGATTAGTCGTTAGTTTTTGGAGCTTTAGGAATGAATTTTGCCCATTGCAGTCACGTTTTATATGCAGTCTTGTTCTTGATCAACACTTCCTGAAGGATAAAACTGTAAAGATTCTTTAAGAAATGATTGTAATTTGCCTTTATCATCAGTTGGTATGAAAAGCAAAAACATGACGGAAATCAGATTAATTAATCAAAATTGATTCTGTTTGTTCAAGCATTGAAGGGCTATGGAGAGAGAGCGGGGGATATGAATTGATTTGTACATTTCTTTTCAAAGAGCCGGCACAGATACAATGGGCCGAATGGCCTCCTTCTGTGCTGTTTAATTCTACGATTCTATGAAGAATTAACCAATCTTACTCATTGAGACTTGGAAAGTAAAATCATTGTGAGCTCTAGAGTTACAGCGCCACTACATGGCTACTAATGTGTATTGCACACAAGTCTTTCAACCACAACAAAAAGAGACAAAACTTTTGAGGATGCCTTTAATAATGGTACAATATAAACTTTTGTATCAGTCAGATATTCATCTGCTGTCAAATGCACACCTGCAGTATTATGAATTATAGACGTTCACCTAAAATATACACTCACTACATTTTACAGTAAAATTAGTAAATACTGTACTGCAAAGCATTTGAGATGTCCACCTGACATGAAAGCCTCAATATCAAATACAATTATTATTATTATTTATTATAACAGTGTAGTCTTACAACTAAAATTATAAACTAAATTTAAAATGCTGCTTTACAATCTGCAATAAAGGCCTTCACAATCCTTGCAAACTAAAAGGAAAGAGAGCTGTGTTTTGATATGCAAAATGATTGAACGCCAACAATAACTTACAGTTGTTTAGCGCCTTTCACGTCAGGAGGATTTGCACCTGAGCTGGTGATTGGGATCAGAAGGAGCGGTGGGCAGCGAGGCTCATCTCAAGACTCCTTCAAGAGGAGTCTTAAGATGAGTCTTGAAGGAGGGAAGGAAGAGGGCAAGGTGGAGGGGCCATTTGATGGAGTTTCAGAGGGTGGGGGCATAGAGGCTGAAGACCTATGGGATAGTTGATATGGAGGGAGAGGTTATGGGAGGAGAGAAGGGATGAGACGTTAGCAGAGGTAGAACAGGAGGAGGTGAAGTGGAGGTTGAAATCATTCGGAGCAGACTGGGAGGGAAGATGGAAGGATGGAGATATCCGACACTTAGATGGGGGAGGGTTTGGGGTAGGGGCAGTAAATAAGAAGAATTTTGAGGGAAAGGTTGGAGGGATGATAAAGGGTAAGGTGCTCGAAGGAATCATAGAATTTTACAGCACAAAAGGAGGCCACTCGGCCCATTGAGTCTGTGCCGTCTCTTTTTCAAAAGAGCTATTCAAAGTCAATCCCACTCCCCAGCTCTCTCACCATAGCCCCGTAATAACAATCCACCTTTCTTTTAAAAGTTGTTATGGAATTGGCCTCCACCCTTTCAGGCAGTGCATTCCAGAATTAAACAACTCACTGCGTGAAAAAATTCTCCTCCCCTCTGCTTCTTTTAGAAACTATTTTAAATCAGCGAGTCACTGACACACCCACCAGTGGAAACAGTTTTTCCCTTTTACCGTATCGAATCCCCTCATGATTTTGAAAACCTCCATTAGGTCTCCTCGTAACCTTCTTTGCTCCAATGAGAATAATCCTAGCATCTCTAGCCTATACTCATATCCAAAGTTCCTCATTCCTGGTACCATGCTGGTAAATTTCCTCTGCACCCTTTCCAATGCCTTAACATCCTTCCTAAAGTGTGGAGCCCAGAAGTGAACACAGTACAGGTAGACTTCACTTAACGTTGCTGTGGTCAACATTGTTTTGTTATTATGTTGCTAATACATAGGGAAATGTATATTCATTTCATGTCTCGACATTTGCTATTAGGTAGTTCGCGCAGGTGGAAACTAACAACAAAACAACAAAATTACATTTATAGAGCACCTTTCACATTGGGAAGACGTCCAAAGCGCTGATATGGAGGGATGCTGAATGGTTGGTATTCTTGTGCGGGTTCGCTTAATCTCGTTTTGTTTAAAGTCGCATTTTTCGCGAACACAACTGCAACGTTAAGCGAGGACTAAGTGTACTCTAGCTGAGGCCTAAACAACGTTTTATACAGGTTAATCATAACTTCCTGACTGTTGTACTTTATGCCCCTATTTATAAAGCCTCATATCCCATATGCTTTTTTAACAGCCTTATCTATCTGTCCAGCCACCTTCAAAGATTTACATGAACCCCCAGGTCTCTTTGTTCCTTCATCCCTCTTACGATTGTACTATCTAGCCTACATTGCCTCTCCTCATTCTTCCTTGCAAAATGCATCACCTCGCATTTCTCCACGTTAAACTTCATCTGACATGTGTCTGACCATTTTACCATTTTGTCTCTGTCCTCTTGCAGTCTGTTACTATTCTCCTTACTATTTACTATGTTTCCTAACTTGGTATAATCTGCAAACTTGGAAATTGTACTCCCTGTACCCAAGTCCAGATCATTTATATATAATAATCCCCTCATTAGGAGGGCAAGGACGTTTTGCTGAAGTTATTTTCAACCAGACTGTCTGCGTCTCTAGTAATTATCACAGTACATAAAGCATTGTTCAATGCAGGTGTGTCTCCTAGAGGAGAGTAACTCTACATGCAAAGCAACAAATATATTGTAAAACTGGTTAAACTGGTTTCACTGCTAAAATGTGCATTATGTTGCTGCCAAGTATAGTTTCCTAAACAATGATTAGAGACACGAACGCTGCAATACATGTTTTATGTTACAATGTGCCTTTGCAAAAGGTTGTGAAGACTTGGGTTTGTGACTCAGGAAGCAAAATACTGTACTGCAATGTTAAACTTTGCTCTCATCCTTCCAAAATATCCAGCCTACAATTTTCCAATTGCAGTTTCTAACTTAAGCAAATCCAGCATCCTGACCTCAACCACCCTTTCTGGAAACACCTTCCAGTTATTAATTATCCTCTCCAATATGCACTGGTGTCTGTCTTGAATTGCTCTTGGCAATTGCTCTGAACTTTGCCCTCTTGTTCTGCTGCCCTGGAGTATCTAAAAGTACTCTTCTCGATTTACATTCTCAAGTCCCTTTAAAACCTTATATACATCAAGAAGATCTGCTCCGAGGTGGCCTCTTTTCAAGGATGGGGAGCACTATTTTATATAATCATTACTCAAAGCTCACTCCTCTACACTGGGGATCATCCCTATTGTTCTCATCTGCGCTATCTCTAAGCCTCTCTCATATCACATCAACCAGAATGATACAGCACTCCAGGCATGGTCTGACAAGAACACTGTACATCTGAACTCAACTGATTTCTTGTCTCTTGCTATCCACCTGGAAATAAATATAAATAGCATTGGATGTTAATAGAGTTGAATGGTAATAATAATGTTTCACATTTTTACACAAGAGTGCAGTGGAAGTAACGTTTTTCCACTGATGGTAGAAAAACAATAATTTAAGACAATTATTGATAAGTGAATGTAATTGATTTTAACCGGAATGGAATTGGTGAAGTATAACATGAATATCAGACCTGCATGAATATTGAACCAGACGTAATCCAGGACTTCAGTAAATGCTGGTCAAATCAATGAGAATTAATTTTTTAGTTCAGCTCAACTATAATAATGAAGAAGTTTCCTGTGTTATACTTCCTGTAACTCAATGGTTAGAACACTCGCCTTGCAAGCGAGAGACCTGGGTTCAATTCCAGGCAGAGTGAAACCTTGGGCAAGTTTCCTTACTCCACAGGTCTGATAATAATCCCAAAAAAAACATTAATAATAAATTGATCATTCAATCCACGATTGATTCAATCCACAGTGGGACACTGTTGTGCGCAATTGGCTGCTGTGCACAATTTGCTGCTGTGTTTCACTCACAAATATACAGTCAATTCACTTTACAGCATTTTCTGTGAAGCACTTTCAGATGTCTAGAAGACCTGAAACGTCTCTATATCAAATGCAAGGATTCTGTATATTTTATTATATTATTATAACACTCCACTCCATTATTATAACATTATTATAACTTGCATTGTCAGAGCTGCTGCCCTTCAAATGAGACATTAGATTCTGTCAGCATGTTCAAGTCAGTATCGAAGATGGAATACTGTACATTATTCAAGAAGTGAAATACACTGACTGCACTTGACATCAATAATCTGTGTAGTGCTTTGAAAACTTTTGACATTAAAGGCATTATATCAAAGGCAAGTATTATAATATTATAATATAATTTGCTACCAGAATACACATTTTCATTATCCATGATCAAGGATGTGCTGCAGTTACATTTTTCTCATCCCCCTGATCCCACAAAGTAATAGAGTCAAGCCTTTGAGGTTACAACACAAGTGTTGGGATACAACTAGAGTTTATACAGTTAACACTGTCTGAAAACACTTTCTAGCAAATATGACCCTTATTATGCAACTTAGACCACCCTTTGGCTTGAAGAGCTATCAGAATCTTAATAGGAAAATCCCTTCAATGGGGCAGCCAATTGCACACAGCAGTGTTCCACAAACAGTCGGGGATTGAAATGACCAATTCTTTATTGCTTTTTTGAGGGTTTCGCCCTGCCTGAATCAAACCCAGGTCTCTCGCAGTGAGTACTGTATTCTAACCATTGAACAACAGGACTCCAATAAGCAAAGAGAGATATGTTTACAATTATCATTGTCAATAACTTGATACTTGTTACTCAATTTATGCTTTGAAATTGCTAGCAGTCAGATGGCTTGATTTTTATTACATGCTTGGAAGCACCATTTGAAAGCAACCTGCACTAGTTATAATTGTATACTAAGATACAACAACAACAACTTCAATTTATATAGCGCCCTCCACATTGGACGGCGTTTCAGAGTGCTTCACAACAACGGATTCCGGGACCGAGCCAGGGGCAGGGGTAGAAAGGTGACCAAAGGCACGATCGAAGAGAAACTGGGAAGAGAGGGGGGTGAGGTGAAAGGAGTGAGGAAGGGAGTTCCAGAGCCTCTTGGTGTAGTGGCTGAAGGCACAGCCGGCGATGGTGGAGCGGAGGATTCGGGGGACACGGAGGAGGCCAGACCCGGTGGAGCGAAGGCAACGGGTGCTGGTTTGAGGAGAGAGGAGGTCAGAGACGTTGGGGAGTGCAGAGGAGTGGAGGGATCTTTCCTTTGGTGCTGGAATTTGAAAATGGTTTGGGTGCTGCTTGAACAGATTGATGAAACTCATCCCCCTCTCCAGTGTTTAAATCCTGCCTTAAAGCCTAACTCTTCAAATGTGCTCAGACATGCTGCCAAAGGTGGGGTGGGGGTTGGGGGATGTAACTAAATAAATACATATTCTTGTGCTAACAATCCTTTCCACCTATACCCCCACCTGCTTAATGTCTGAACCTAATCTTTGTGAAGCTGTCCGAAACATTCTATGTGTAGGGTGCTATGTAAATATATGTTTTTGTGACTGTAAAATCAGCCTGCCCAGGAATGGTGGTTGAGGCCAAAGTAATGGATTATGTTCATATTAAGCAAAGGTGAGCGAGAGCCAAGGCTTGCGGACCCCACAAGCCACTGCAATTCGCCCACAAAATTCAGTCAGTCCACTTTACGTCGCTATGCAGAGCTTTAAATCTAACCCTCGCATTTTGATATAGCGCTTTCATGTCTTCTAGACGTCTCAAAGCGCTTCACAGAATGTATTGTCGGGTGAATTGACTGCATATTTTGGAGCGAAACACGGCAGCCGATTGTGCGCAGCAGTGTCCCACCCTCCCGCTCCCACCCTATGGAATGCCATCCCTCAATCCCTCCGTCTCGTTTCTTCCCTTTCCTCTTTCAAGGCCGGTTTGAAGACTTTCCTCTTCGACCGTGCCTTTTGTTCCACCCCGAAATTTTCGACCTCTCCCACGTGTTTCACCCCTTCCCAAACACTCCCCTCCCAGCTCGGGTCACACGCCTCCTGTGCAGCGCCTTGGGACGTCCTCCCGACGTGAAAGGAGCTTTATAAATGTAATTTGTTGTTGTTGTTGTCCCTCTCCCACAGACAGTCATGGATTGAAATGACCAATTTTATCGTTGTGTTTTTTTGGAGCGATTATTGTTAGGTGTGCGGAGTAAGGAAACTCGCCCCAAGCTTTAGCCCTGACCTAGGGTGGATTTGAACACAGGTCTCACGCTTGTAAGGCGAGTGCTCTGAACACTGAGCTACAGGGCTGTTTGTGATGGATTGATGGCGGTAAAGCACAAGATCAAATACAATTATTATTATTTATGATGAATTGCTCTAAGAAGCCAGGCCCCACCCAATGAGCCACGCTGGCAGGCTCGGGGTGTGTCTGACACCTGGTCCTCCAGTTTCCCACAATACCCCCACCCCCCCACCCGACGTGGGTCAGATGAGGGATTGTGACGTTCTATACCGTGTGGCTCATCCACAACCGCCCCACCTCCAGCCAATCAGCGCCTCCCACCGCCTGTCAGTCAGTGGGTCAGCCAGCCAGTCCGCAGCCTCCATCTCCCGGACGTAGACCCCGCCTCCACCTCCAGCCAATCACCGCCTCCCACCGCCTGTCAGTCAGTTAGTCAGTCACCCAGTCCGCAGCCTCCACCTCCCGGGCTCAGACCCCGCCTTCACCTCCCTGCTCCTAGTCACCGCCTCCTAACCCCAGGCCCTGGGACCGCCTTCTAACCCCAGGCACCGTCTCCCTGCGCGCTCCTCACAGCGGGTCCGCCTCGGTACCGTCTGTCCGCTAGAGGAACCCTCCCCCCTTACCCTGGCCTGTGGCAATGCCGCCGCTCTCTCCTCTCTCGGTGCTGCTGGTGGCCTCCGTGCTCCGAGTGGCCTCAGCTTTCTACCTGCCCGGCCTGGCCCCTGTCAACTTCTGTGAAGTGGAAAGCGAGGACTGCAAGGTAACGAGCTCCGGCCTCCCCGCACCCCATGTCTCCCCCACGGCCTCCCCGCACCCCATGTCTCCCCCCCGGCCTCCCCGCACCCCATGTCTCCCCCCCGGCCTCCCCGCACCCCATGTCTCCCCCCCGGCCTCCCCGCACCCCATGTCTCCCCCCCGGCCTCCCCGCACCCCATGTCTCCCCCCCCAGCCTCTCCGCACCCCATGTCTCCCCCCCCAGCCTCTCCGCACCCCATGTCTCCCCCCCGCCCTCCCCCCCATGTCTCCCCCCCGCCCTCCCCACCATGTCTCCCCCCCGCCCTCCCCCCCCATGTCTCCCCCCCGCCCCGGCCTCCCCGCACCCCATGTCTCCCCCCCGCCCCCCGGGGAGGACAGCTCAGCCATTTCGAGCCTTGATAACCTGACAGCTCAGACTGACTCGGTCCCTGGGTCAGAGCTTGTCAATGCGGAAGCGAATTCATTTATTAATTGTGTGTGTGTGTGTCCTATCCTTCAGTTTCCAATTAACCTGGAGTCCCCTCCATCGTTAATGTCAGTTTGATCTGATCATACACCAGTCTGTCTGTCTGTCTGAGGTACTGTAAGAGTATTGAGGAATGATCAGAAAGTTTGAACTCTTGTCCATTGGAAAGAGATGTCTCAAAGAGGGCCTCGTCACTGGAGGTGCCTGGTGCTTAACTCGATAGTGTAATTAAACCTGGGATAGTGTTATTGTTAGGAGCACAGGATTGAACAATTGAGCATTGCAAACAAAACGAAAGAGCTCCAGGGGCAGTTCACTGAGCACGAAACTGGATAAACCCGGAAAAAGATGCTCTGTACTGCAGGGATTAACTAGGAAGCCTTTGTGGTTTCTCTAATATAATAATCCTTGCATTTGATACGTCTTCTAGACGTCTCAAAGCGCTTCACAGAATACACTGTAAAGTGAATTGACTGTATATTTGTAGGCAAAACACTGCAGCCAATTGCGGACAGCAGTGTCCCAAGTAGTTGTAAAATGCCAATTATTGTATTTTTTTTAGTGATTATATATAGTCAGGTATGTGGAGTAAGGAAAATTGCCCAAGGTTTCGCCCTAACCTGCTTGGATTCGAAAAACAGGTCTCAAGGCGAGTGCTCTTGGGTGAGGAGTGGCATTTGGTTTGCGGTTATTTACAAGTGCTTTCCTTTGGGAGATTGTGAGAGCAGTCATGGGAATCGAAGTTAGGATTATTTGTGCAGCAAAAATTAAGTTACATTAAATAATATAATGATAACTCTTGCATTTGATATTGTGCCTTGACATTATCAAAACTTTTCAAAGCTCTTCACAGGAATTTTTCACCTGTTAAGTAAGTGTAGTGACTATTTGCTGTGCTAACAAAATATTAATTATGTACATTTAAAAAATGAAATAACATTTCACTATTGACATGTTATGATGTCATAGTGACTGCATGGAACTTGTTTGTGATCCTGAGCAGCTCAAGGTGTGAACATTGTGTCTGAGGATGCTTTAATGGTGCTGTACAGGTAGACCCCGCTTAAAGTCCCCGGTTAGGGACTTTAAGCGGGGTCTTAAGCGGGGACTTTAAGCGGGGTTTAAAGTCCCCGGTTAGGGACTTTAAACCCGTTCTTTAAGCGAAAATTTCATTAAACGAGAGTTTAACTGTTTTTACTGTATTTGGCCGCAGCCAAAATGCCGCCCGGACCCGACCTCCCCGCTAACATCAGTTTAGTTCCTAGCGGTTCCTGGCGCTAACATTTTCGGTGTACAACAACAACAACAACAAATTACATTTATAGAACGCCTTTCACGTCAGGAGGACGTCCCAAGGCGCTGCACAGGAGGCGTGTGACCCGAGCTGAAAGGGGAGTGTTTGGGAACGGGTGAGACACGAAGGGGAGGTCGAAAAATTTGGGGTGGAACAAAAGGCACGATCGAAGAAACGAGACGGAGGGATTGAGGGATGGCATTCCATAGGGTGGGAGCGGAGAAACTGAAGGCCCGGCCTCCGATGGTGGGGCGGTTCGGGCGGGGGGCTTGGAGCAGGCCAAGTCCTGTTGAACGGAGGGTCCGGGTGGGCTTGTAGGGGGAAAGTAGATTGGTTAAGTAGGGCAGGGAAAGGCCGTGTAAGGCCTTGAAGGTGAGGACGAGGATCTTGAACTCGATCCTCTGGAGAATGGGGAGCCAATGGAGACGGGCGAGGGTGGGGGTTATATGGTCGCGGAGGCGGGTGCGGGATAATACACGGGCTGCAGAGTTTTGGATGACCTGCAGCCTGTGAATGGAGGAACTGGGGAGGCCGACGAGGAGAGAGTTTCCGTAGTACAGGTTGAGCAGCCAAAAGTCCGGAGTTCCGGAATCCAGAATGTGACGAAAATTGCAGGAATAAAAATGCCAATCCTACCTGCTCCAGGCCAGGTCTTCACAGTCACTACACTGAAATATCGCAACCTGGACCCGGGCATTTCCATACACATGATGCGCTTCTTTCTTCCTCTCCCCCCCCCACCTCCTCCTCCTCTCTATCTCTCTCCCCCCCTGCTCTCTTTCTCTCTACCCCCCCATCTTTCTATCTCTGTATCCCCCCCTCCATCTCTATATCTCTATCCCCTCCTCCCCTCCCTCTCTATTCCCCCCCATCTCTCTATCCCCCCTCCCCTCTATCTCTCTATCCCCCCCCTCCTCTCTATCCCCCTCTCCTCTACTCCCCCTCCACTCCCTCTCTATCCCCCCCCTCTCTATCCCCCCTTCTTGACTTACTATTATTGAAGCCACGAAGCATCCTGCCGCTTAAGCTCCTCCCATATGGGAGGGGCTGCACTGCACTGCTTAACTGAGGCACGCTAAAGACTGAGTGTGCGTTGCTGGGGCAACCAGAGAGAAGCTGAGCATGAGACGCTGCGCACGAGAAGCCCGCGAGATTTAAAGTGTGTGTAAACATTTGTTATAGCGAAATCAGCCTTTGTTATGCGGAGAATTGGTGCAAATAGAAACCCTTGTTATAGTGAAGTTATGGTAACCGGGTGTTCGGTAAGCGGGGCCTACCTGTATTAAGGTGCAAAGCTGTTTGACAGTTGAAGCGCTCTGAGATGCCATCCAGTGTGCAGGGCGCTATATAAATCAAAGTTGTTGTTTTTGACGGAAGAGTGAAAGGATAATAAACTCTGCTGATAACTATATAGCTTAAATGTTTTCCAAAAGTCTAATTTTCTTTCAGAGTTGGTATTTTGGTATAACTTAAATAATAAATATCAATCCTTGCATTTGTTATTTCAGCTTTCACATAAAGGAGTGGAGTCCTGTAGCTCCGTGGTTAGAACACTCGCCTTACAAGCGTGAGACCTGTGTTCGAATCCAGGCAGGTCAGGCCAAAACCTTGGTGCAAGTTTCCTTACTCCACACGCGTAATAATAATCCCTCAAAAAAAAAAATGAATAAATTGGTCATTTCAATCCACGATGTTTGTGGGACATTGCTGTGTGCAATTGGCTGCTGTGTTTCGCCTATAAATGTACAGCCAATTCACTTTACAGTATATTCTGTGAAGTGCTTTGAGACGTCTAGAAGACGTGAAAAGCACTATATCAAGTTCAAGGATTATTATTATTTATTATTATAAGAAGATGCATTAAGTGTAAAGTGTAATGACTATTTTGTAGGCAAACAAAACTGGAACATAACCAAGACATACAGAACATGGCAACTACAGATCCTTTAGTTTGACTTCAACCATTAGAATATTCTGATAGGACTGCAAAGAGCATGATTCTCACTGTTTAGAGTGCGGATTAGGTGTTTGGACGCTTGAACCTTGAAAAGAGGTTCCTTAAAGAGAGCCTGCCACATTACTAGAGGTACAGTTGGCCCTCACCGAATGTGGGGGTTATCGCCCTTGGTAAAATCGTGTTTGGTAAATTGAATAAGTAATGGGAAAAGGGGGGTATGGGGAATCCACCCACAGGCTATCCAACCTCAAGCTTCCAGGCACATCCACACCCAACCAAAGCTAGGTACGTACTGAGGCGGGCGACAGCCAGCTGGCCCTCTCGTCGCTCTCGTCGCTCTCACTAACTCGCTGGAGACAATAAGACAGCAATAAAGCAATAAAAAATAAAGCAATAAAACCGCAGTTAGGCTAAATTAATTTACCTTTGGTCCTGGAAGACCATCTCTCTGTCTCTCTGTTTACCATGCAATGCCATCAGGATGCTCCGAGGCCGAAGAGTCATCGGACTTCCCAAGGATGCATTGTGTGCTGGACCAGCCAGCCGAGGAATCATCGGATTTAGTCAGGAGCTGCCGGCGTCCTCACAAGTGCGCATATGCGTGGGGCCAGCTCGTGCATACACGCAAGTTTTATGTGCATTTCGCAAAAAAGTGACGCATTTTTTTCTTTCAGCAGAGTTGAATTCTCAATCAAGAAAGTCAAATTCGGCGAGGGTTAACTGTATATTATTGCTTAACTAGATATGGATTTCCTCCAACAGATAGCATCTCTGACAATGCAGCACTCACACTGCACTGTATTAAAATATCAGCCCAGAGAGTCAGTTGAAAGTCCTGAAATGGGGCTTGAATCAGTAGTTCTAAACAAAAAGTCATGTTCATTTCTGATATCTTATGATGGCAAATGATATTTGATAGCCCGGTCTATAAAAGTAAATGTATTAACTCTGAAGGTATTCTAATTATATACAATTAATATCTATACTCTCCCAGGTGGGTCTTACTAAATCTTGCGAGTGCCAACCCTAATCAAGTTATAGTCTATTGTTGCTCATATGGCTTATGATTTTAATTACCTTGATGGAATTGTTGCCTTGAAATAGGTCTGTAAGGAAAGAGTTTAAATTATCATTTAATGTGTGAAAGGACTGAGTGCAGAAAGGTACCTCTGTCAATGTCTGGAATGTGGGCAAGGAGTTGACCCAACAACTGCAGCCTCTTAACCGTGGTTCAGCAGGCTCCGGCCTGCTCCATGTCCCCGATCCACCCGCCCCATCATTGGCGGTCAAGCCTTCAGCCACTCTGCCCCCATCACGCAATCCCTCCCAAGTCGCCTTCAAGTCCCGCCTCAAGACCTTCCTCTTCGAGGATCCCATCAGTCACCCCAAATTCCTTCCACCCTCCCCGTCCCCAACCCTAGCTTGGGTTTGAAACAATGACTGCAAAGCGCCTTGGGAAGTCTGCCTGACGTGAAAGGCGCGATACAAGTGTAATTTTGTTGTTATATTCGGAGTGTTCCCAGCAGACGAAACCTTGGGCAAGTTTCCTTACTCCACATGCCTGTTTACATAGCAGTAAGAAGGAACCTGTTTGTTTGTCAATTGGCGGATTGCCTATCTGAGGTGATAATTCCTTCAAAAAAAAATTGGTCACTCAATCCACACCTTATTTTGTCATTAGACATATTGAAGCTCTTCACCGAATATACTGAAAAGTGAATTGACTGTGTATTTTGTGGGCAAAATGTGGCAGCCAGTTGAGCACAGCAGTATCCCACAAACAATCTTGGGAGAGCCAAAAAGTTTTTTTTTCGGAAAACAATGTATGTATAGTGTTATTTTGATAGTAAAATATGCAACATTCATTTTCACTCAGGTAGGTTCCATAAACAGTTGTCAAGTGAATTACAAGCCAGTTTAGGACTTTATAATAGTCCTTTAAGTAGGAAAACTAGAAATAATAAAGTTAGTTATTTGTGATTATTTTTAATTGTCTAACTGCCATGATTTTTCCTTATGTATTTAGTTTCATGCTAATGCTTTCCATGTGCAATTATACAGGATTGAAATTGCACGGCTTTGTTTTATTGAGCTTTAAGGATTCATGTTTAAACTTATGGGTTTCTCCTTGTCAGATGACATTCTCTTTTTGTGAGTTTTCTAAGTTTTCTGAAATAATTATGAATCTATGTAATTTTACTCTTAAATATTATTTTAGTTTTTTTTCAGTTAATATTGATTTGTTCTAAATTGCAGCGCTGACCACTTCAATCTTCCTGCCCTCCCTATCATCAAACCAGTGCACAACCTTGTTGTTCGGTTAAATCCCTCCTTTCTCCCTCACATCCAAACTCTGAAGATCTTGAGACACACAAAATTCTCATTTTTTAGCTAAACATTTTTTATGGTTTATTGTGTTTTCAGAGTAACATTGAACTGTTTGTAAACAGACTGGACTCGGTGGAATCTGTTCTTCCTTATGAATATACTGCGTAAGTAAATTTGCCTTAATTTAAAGCCTTAATACGTATTTGTTAGTGTTTTTTATTTGAAAAGATCATATTTCTATCTATTTTATTGACTATATGTGACATTAAATGCCAATAAAATTTTGGATAAAAATGATTAGGCCTGTAAGTTAAGAGTACATTTTTAAGCAAATTAAGCATTTCAGTAAAAGGCATATAAAGATGCATTTGTTTACATTTGTATTTGCATAATTCCGATATACTGAGTTCTTAATATCCTAAAAATGAATTGTTCCTTTTAAGGTTTGATTTCTGTCAATTGGAAAAGGAGAATCGACCTTCAGAAAATCTTGGCCAGGTTCTATTTGGTGAAAGAATTGAGCCATCTCCATACAAGGTATATTTGCCTGGAATAAATATGCTCTTACTAAAATTAAGAATCTTAAATTGGTTTTCACACTTTTCTCTACTGCTACTTACTCTTTTTGGACACTAAAGTCTGGGTCAACCTTCCTAATGTGCAATAACCCTAAAAGACATGTATCAAAGACACATGTGAAATTGTCATAAGTAACATTGTATCAATAATATTTCAGTTTCTTAAAAAATGATCAATTGTCTTCCACATAAAATAAGTGTCTCAGGATGCTGTATAAAATGTACTTAATTTAAATGAAATGTGTGTTACATAGGTGAACATTGATCTGTGCCAGAACAGGTGTGGATTTGGAGGAAAATCTGTGCTTATTATATATAAAACTGACAAAGGGCTCCATATTTCTGTGAGGTAGCAGCACATTAAAAGGTGGTCCCTTTAACCACCAAAATCATGAAGCAATTGGAATCTAAAATTAATTACATAATATAAAAATGTAACTAAATTTAAAATGTTGTAAGTAGTGTCCGGCGATATATCGGTTATATCGGTATAATTTTTCATATCGATATACAGATATTGGAAATTTGAATATATCGGTATATTGAAAAATTCAGTATATAAAAAAATCAATATATCCACAAAATATCGGTATATCATCAACAAATGCCACGTTACAGCATACAGAAAATATACAACCAAAGGTTCAAATGTACTTGACGACACAACACACACAAGAGCTTAATTTTCTTAAAGCGCCAAAGGGCTGTATCAACAACAACAAACACCAAAAACAGTAAGAACAAAGTTCAACAGACCTTCACCAGAACTTGTCGCCTGCATTGCAAACCTCCTGGGCGTAGAGCACGCATATCTGAATGCACGCGCATCCCCCTTCTTCCCTTCCCCCCACCACCAAATACAATCAGACTTGTGCACAACCCTCCCAAGCCATTCATACGTAAAGATTTGGAACGTGAGTAAAAAAAAACCTGGTGGTATCCATATATCGGTGTATATCGATATGAGCCCACCAGTGTATCGGTGTTGGAGAAATTCAGTATCGACGGACACTAATTGTAAGGCAAGTGTGGCAGGTTACCTGTGCCAGCAATATTTCACAAATTAAATTAAAATTAGCAACAAGAAAATTACCTACTTGGCTGTAGTTTGTAAAAAATGTAGATATATATCTCAAGTTGTTTAAATGGGAATGTTCCAATGAAAATATTGTGTTTGAATTGCCTTTTTTAATTGTGGGAATTTGCTGTTAAATAGAAAATGTACAGTTTCCAAAGATACAACTACCTCTATAGCCCTACTTATAAAGTAGACTTACTCAAGAATGTGCATTTCAGGGATTTTTGCAAAGGCATATGATTTTAGATTATAGAAAACCATATCTGCCCCATGATATGTGAATATGTTTATTGAAGTGTCTTGCAAGAAGTGAACAATATTCTAGGATTTATTAGAATATGTGCATTTTAAAAGTTTTAAAGATTGCAAAAGTATTTACATATATTTTTTGTTTGGGTGGGTGTGGAAGAATACGTTTATGTACCTGCAATTTTTCTTTATCATTGAAGTATTAACAATTTTCATATGGTTATGTTAAAAAACAGAATTTCAGTAATAAAAATAATCCTTGCATTTGATATAGCGCTTTTCACATCTTCTAGATGTTTAAAAGTAAAAGGTAAAAGGTTAAGATAGCATGAAAATGAAGATCATTTCTGAAATCGTTTTGATGTCCTCCTATTTTATAGAGTGATATGTTTAAAAGAAAAGTTTGTCCCCAAGATTATTGATAAAATGGTCAAAGTATTGTTTTCTAATTAAATGTTGAGATTTATTGAACTCATTTGCTGCTGAAGTAGGATCAATGTGTCGCACAGTACAGTATTTATAATCCAGGCATCCTGTTGTGTTAAGTGTCAGGTGAAAGCCAGGTGTTCCCACTAGGAGAAGAGATAGCAGATCACTGAAAATGGAGATCACACTGTTATGCACCTTCTGCTGATTAAAGTGGGGTTGGTTGAGATTTGAATATTGGCATGCCATGTTCTTACTCTCAGCTTTGCATAGTGTCTGGAATATGGAGCATACAGTAGTATAATGGTTTCAAAATAAATAATGGCAGAAGAGAGCTCATCGACTTGATGATGTCACATCTATTGGTGCAGTACATGAACTTGTAAGATGTTTGTTATACCTATAATATATGTAGCTAAGAATTTTTGCTAGTGGTTTTGAGCAAATATGAAATTGAGAAGGCACATCCTCGAGGGAAGAAAATAAATGGACAGAGCCATTCTGTACCATTAAAGCTGCATTGGCATACGTCTCGGAGCAGGTTGACATCTTAGTGAGTTGAATGATGCACCATGCATGTAGGTAGGTGGCAGCACAGGTAGAAAATTGTGCCAATTTTGAAAAACAAAAGTTGAAAGTATGGCACAAAAGTTAAGTGAAGAATAAAAGCAGTATCGCAAATTTTACTTTTCCCTTTCCCAAGCAGCTTTCTATTTTAACTTTTTGATGTACAATTCCCAAACATCAGGAGTCAGATAGAGAATCACAAAAAGCAGCAGTAGAATGAAGCCTTGGATTATCAAGTTACCTGTTATTGATGTAGTCATAGGATCAGTTTCTTGTTGATACAATGTACTCCCATCACAACAAATCTAACTCTGCTGAAAGAAAGGGGTCGACAGTTTGATTCAACTAAAGATGGAGCAATATTGATAACCAGAGAAAACTGGGAGAAGAGTAGAGAGACACGAGATAACTTGAGCAAATTGAATGTTGCAGAAGCAGGAACCATGCGTTATTGAAAAATAATTGTATGCTTGCACAATTTGTATTGCAGTTCCATTTTAAGAAGGACGAACAATGTAAACACGTATGTACAAGACAGTATGACCCAAGCAAAGAACAAGACAGATCAAAGTTGATCTTCTTGAAGAATGGCATGATCTTAAACTATCAACATCACTGGTGAGTAATGACTAGCAATTTGTTTTGGTTTTTCAAATTCAAAATCAACCTGATATATTTTGGTACCAAATTATCAAAATTGCAATTGTTTTGACATTGTTTCTGTGCTGTACTAGGCCTGATTTTGAACGTATTGAACATGTATTTGAAACATTTAAAAGTGTTACGAACCTGGAGTAGATGATTCAGCTATTTGAGCAATCAGTATTGATTGAGAAAATGCACCAGATCACACCAGTCCTAACTAGGCTCCACTGGCTCTCTATCACTGAACAGATCAATTTCAAGATATTTATGTTCGTTTTTAAATCCCTTCATGCTCAGGCAATTCCTACCTTGCTTACTCCCCAACCCAATACCTGCTGAGATGCCGTCTGGCGTGGAGGGCGCTATATAAATCCAAGTTGTTGTTGTTGCCTCTGCTGGATTGGCTCCAGTCTCCTGCTGGTCCCACCTTTGGTGGCTGCGATTTCAGCCATTATGCCCTGGATCGTTCTTCCTTAATAATAAACACACCTAATAATAATCCCTCGAGGAAAAAAATTATAAATTGGTCACTTCAATCCACGACTGTTTGTGGGACACTGCGGTGTGCAATTGGCTGCCGTGTTTTTGCATACAAATATACAGTCAATTCACTTTGCAGTATATTCTGCGAAGGGCTTTGAGACGTCTAGAAGATGTAAAAAGTGCTATATCAAATGAAAGGATTATTATTATTAATCCTTGCACCTTGCTCCATCCTTCCCTATCTTCAGGTTGCACCTGAAGACTTCTTGTTCGATCTTGTCTGCAGTCACCTTCCCTCCCACCCCTTTCCCCTGGGCTAGGCGTCGTGCTCTGTCATTGTTGAGAGCTCTGGGACACTGCTCTGCTATTTAATACAAGCTACTGTTAAATGGAATGACTCTGATGATTGGTACACTCAACCCCAGAAGACCCCAGAACCCATTGGGATGGGTGTTGGGGAGAAAGAGTATGTCACCATCAGTCTGTATATCCTAATCACAGGAATGACATTCACTTTAAAAGTGTCCTAAAGAATGTAATCGGAAGTAAAACTCATTTTAGTTTTATATTTAATGGAGGTTTATAATTATTCTTTTCATAATGTGCTAATCCCATTGTAATTACAGGATCATTGACAATATGCCCGTCACGTGGTGCTACGATGTTGAAGATGGGCAGAAATTTTGCAATCCTGGATTTCCTGTTGGTTGCTACGTTACAAAAGATGGTCATCCGAAAGATGCTTGTGTCATTAGTGTAAGTTTGATATCTGTTTAAAAGTACGTGGAACCTTTTAATAAAGGGGCTTTTTTTATGCGTTTTAATGAGATGCCTTAATGGTGAGGTTGACCTGGTAAGGGCTCAAACCTGCATTTGTCTGATGTTGAATGACCACCAGTGACTATCCTTCTTAGGGGTGGGGTTGGTTGGTAAGTGGGATCCCCAGGGAGCTGAACTGGCTCCAAGATTACCTATTTGGCAACAGAATGTTGGCATCGAGCCAGCCTTCTGTGGCAGATCTCGGTTGTCTGGTTCCTGAGCCAGGCATACATTATCCAGCGCAGTGTTCTAGTGCACTGGCGGTGATAGCAAAGTTCATCAACAGGACTTGGGCAGATCGGTCACTGGGGACAGAAAGTCATCCGACTTGGTTCCCCAAGTCTTGGCAACCTGCGCCTAATATTTTCTGGAATTACGTTAGCAGGATGCATCCCTCCAGGGAGAGAATGCGCATTCCATTCCAGCAATCTATCTCTGGAATTTCCATGATAGGTGGGATTCATGGAGTTCTCAGTTTGGTTTGGATACTCACACAGTGATCATTTTCCGTATGTGTCGACCACCCAACTGACCAAAACAAAAGTGGGATTGACACTGTAATGTATAGCACAGATATAAATCCTAAATACATGTTTAGCTTTACAGTTGGGTGTATCATGAGCATTAATCTGCACTAACGGTGACTAACGAGTTCTAAACAAATCATCAAATATCAAGTTATTGTGTGAAATACAGTATACAGGACTAATATTTCTGTTGAGCTATCTGTTTTCAAGACTGAAGAGGAATATCTGATTAGAGTTTTCTTACTCTGGGTCCTTGATAGACCTCTTGTATCTTGGTGACCATAACTGCATCCATGCCATTAGTCAGGTTGTGGCCAAACCGGGTAACTGTACAGCTTTAGTATAACTTCTAGGAAGCTGAATTGAACTGGCAATGTAAACCTGCATCCTGTTTGGCTTGTTTATTACTGCCGGACACTGTTTGGAGAAGGTGTGTTTATAGCTGTACAGTGGAACCTATCCCTTTTTTTGGCTAGAGAAAGATTGCAGATATAATGATGGCTAGCTTGTAAAGAGAGAAAAAACATTAAGAATACCTTCAACTTCACTGACCTTTTCAGTTATTGCCACTGCACTGTTCCAGACGAGCTCAGCACAAACATTCACAAGTATCTATTTTTTTCGGAAACCCTTCAGCCTCTGACAGAAGATTACATTTTCATCTCAGTGAGACCGCACCAGCCTGGTTGAAATCCTACCTAACAAACCGACTTCACTTTGTCTATTTGTCTCAAAGGGTTTCTCCTCCTGCCTCCTCCTGGTTACCTGTGGTGTTCCTCAGGGCTCCATTCTTTGCCCTCTCCTCATCCTTTTCTATATAATCCCTCTTGGTGATGTCATCCGCAGACACGGTGTAAACTTCTACATGTATGCTGATGACACACAAATCTACTGCAGCTGCGACTCCAGGTCCACTGAGGTTCTGTTGACTTCTCTGGCAGAAATCAGGGCCTAACTGAGCAAAAACTTCATACAACTAAATATTGACAAGAAGCCATACTCCTTGGCTCTTGTAAGTGTCTTTTGTCCTGCAGCTCTGATCTCCCTGGCCTATCCCTCAGATTTACCCACAGCTAACCTTTTCCCCACAGTCTGGTCCCTGACCAGGATTGCCTTCCTCTGCCTCCAGCACATTGACCGTCGCCGACCATACCTTAGCCCAGATGCAACCGAAACACTTGTCCATATGTTCGTCATCACCCGACTTCTCAAATACCATTGCTGGCAGCGTTTCAGCAACTACACCCATCACACCAATTCTAGCCAGGCTCCACTGGCTTCCTATTGCCGAACGGATCAACTTCAAGATCTTCGCACTCGTATTCCAATCCCTTCATGCCCTAACACCCTCTACCTCTCTGACCTGCTTATTCCCAACCCTTTGCCTTCACTCAACTGACTTTGGCCTTTTGCATGTCCTTCATACCCTCTATTCTATCATCGACAGCTGCGCTTTCAGTCACTATGCCCCGAAACTTTGGAACACTCTTCCTCTATTTCTCCGCCTTGCCTCTTCGTTCCCCGTTTTCAACTTGTGGCTGAAGACCTTCCTCTTCGACCGTGTCTATGGGCACCTCCCTCAGCTCAGCGTTGCAACCCTAACCCTTTCAATAAATATCCATCCACCTACAGTAGCCAAATTTCTGTCTTCTTACTGTCCATCTGCATCCTTGTGTTGGTCTGATTAACTCATTCCTACCATGAAGTAGGAACACTCTAATGTGGTAAACTAGTTTTTTAAATCCTTCTACATCTTTCAATTGTGTGAACAAAACGATCAATGATTGTAGCTCAGGTATTTTTATCAGCTTGCCATGTGGAAAACCCTGTTGGAGGCAGTGGATCAAGCTGTTTTGGAGAGTGTATAATTTTCAACTACAGCCTACCTTTTGTTAATGTAGTTTTGAAGATGACGGTGCAGATGAACGGAAGCTTTTTTTTTCTTTTGTTATGCCAAAGTCAATTGTGAAGCTTTATATTAAAAAGACAATGTTTATTTACAGTGCCTTTTGTGAAACCACTGTTCTGTGGTGATATGTGAAATACTTTAAAAAATATATATTTTTCTTTTCAAACAAATCTAATCATAATGGTTTGATTGTTAGTTTTCATTGTGTTAAATGTATTTTTCATAATGGATTATCAAAATTGCTTTTACATAATGAAACATTTCAAGAATTGTGTAATTAAACATGATAAAAAGTGCAATCGGATAAAGGAAACAATGCAGCATTACATCTTGCAGAAGTTGGTAAAAGTTGAGTCCTGGGCTGTGCTGAGTTGTATAATCTTAGCCAAGTCAGTATATGGGGTGCTACAATTAATTTCGGAACTTTGATCTTTGGGAAGTTTGCGAAGGGGAAAGTACAATAGGGAATCCGGCCCTGATAGCTGTTAACTGCCCTGTGAAACTACTTCAGTATTTTCATGAATTAGTATTTTCTACGACAACAAATTGCATTTATATAGTGCGACCTCTCAAGGAGCTGGACAGTCAAGGGTCTGTATTCCAGCAGCAGGTGAGATCAGGGACGGTTGGAGGGAAAACAGGAATGGATGAGGGAAGAATACTTGAGGTACGGTAAAGAAGGAACACTTGAAATGGGCCTTTGAAGAAGGCAAGGAAGGGGACTAGGTGTTCCAGAGGTTGGGGGCAGAAAGACTGAAGGCCTGACTGTAAATAGTTGAAAAGGCAGGGTGGGGAACGTGGAGCAGGTCAGTGCCTGCAGAGCAGAGGGAGCAGACAAGTTGATGAAGTTTTAAAAGGTCGCAGAGGTAGGATGGAGCTGGATTATGCAGCACTTTAAAAGGTGAGGACAAGGATCTGAATAATCTGCACCTTGTGAATGGAAGAGTTGGGAAGTTTGGCAAGCAGCGAATTAGCACAGTCAAGCCAGGAGGTAATGAAAGTGTGGAAGGGTCAAGATTCCAGGGATAACATTTTGCAAAATAAAAAATGAAAAGATAATGAATAAATGTCGAAACTGTGTCATAGCTGAGATCCCTTGTGTATTCCTGTACTTTTCTATAGCACCACTTAGCGAACTGCTGTTCACAAACTACTCAATTTGTAGTTTGTTTCCTTAAAGCACACCTGCTGACACTGTGGAATTGTTCTTGTTTAAATTGCTTCCTTCATGGGAATAGACAACACCATTTGTTTTGAGCTAAAATAAGTAGCATTGCTTTTATGGAGTAATTCTTAGGTGCAGAACTTAGCTCTGAATTGCATACTTTTACCTGGTTTGTTTTCTTCCCACTATGTAGTCTTCCTTTAACCAGAAGGACACCTATTACATCTTCAATCATGTAGATATTACAATACACTTCCACAGAGAAGCAAAGGAGGCTGGAGCAAGACTTGTGGCTGCTAAATTGGAGCCCAAAAGGTATGTTAAAAATTTTAGATTGCAGTATTGGAATCTTAACAAAAACAAGTTGCTATAAAATTGCTGTATGTGTGTCTTTTGTCTTAAACTATAACATGTTATATTATGTTATACATGTTATAGCTCCTGTATCCCAGTGGTTAGAGCACTCGTCTTACAAGCGTGAGACATGTGTTCAAATCCAGGCAGGTCAGGGCAAAACCTTGGGCAAGTTTCCTTACTCTACACAACAAATAATAATCCATCCCCCAAAAAACACAATAATAAAAATTGGTCATTTCAATCCACGACTGTTTGTGGGACACTGCTGTGCACAATTTGGCTGCTGCGTTTCACCTGCAAATATACAGTCAATTCACTTTACAGTATATTCTGAGATGAATGTCGATACAATGATGTCGATACAATGTGAAAAGCACTATATCAAATGCATGGATTATTATTATTTTTCACATAATTTGTCACACTATATCTGTTCAACATTGCCCTGAATTTTCTTGCTTCACTGTTGTCATGCTATAATATGGAATCTGATGGTAGATATTAGGAAGCACTGACAACGCTTCAAATGTAGTTTGTTTCACTAAGAATAACACTTCACGCATAGTAATCGACTTTCATTACAAATTGCAAAAAATAATTTTGGCTTTGAAATTTGTTTTACAAAGACTGCCAATTGGAACTCAAACGTAAGTAATTTGGTGTTATGGAGTTACATGCACTAGTAAGATGTTTGGCATCACCAAGAACTGAGAATATAATAATGGCCATATACCAAAATTATACTATAGCATTTTATTTAGTTATTGGAATTTTTTTTTAAAAGATGACTTTTAATCTTCTTTCTTTGGCAGTCTGGCTCAGTTGGTAGCACTATTGATGCAGAATCAGGCCATATCTCAAACGCGAGGATTATTATATTACTCTTGTCAGTCAGGAAAGGATTGTTTTCTATTCTTAATGTTTGGATAAACACGACTGTATATTTCAACAGCTTTAAACACACAAACGCTGAAAAACTCGACTGCGTTGCAGCTGGCTCTATGGATATTCCCAATGAATTTAAAGGGAAACTTGACATTCTATATACCTACTCTGTTAAATACATCGTAAGTATCATTCTTACACTCTTCACCTCTAGATTTTCACGTGAAATATTTGTGGATTTGAATTTCCAGGACTCCAATATTTGCACGATTGCTAATTTTCTCTTCACTCTGTAACCCGTTGACAGATAACTCTGCTTGTGCTTAATGCATTGGTCTGCTACACATGAATAAGTGATATAAAGGTGTTCAACAATGGAGAGCATTATACATAAGCCCAACCAACAAAATGCGTGCTCTTTTGTTTCCTCACCTTACGAAACACATCCATTTTTCATTGTTTTGGGCGGCATACATGGCGTTGATTTTGTTATGCTTGGGTACATAACTGGTACATGACTGGACACATCTGATGTATACCTTTAGAGGATTAACAGTTTGTAACATTATTTATTCATTTTTTAGGAATCTCAATTTAAATGGGCATCAAGATGGGATTACATTTTAGAATCTATGCCTCACACCAACATTCAGTGGTTTAGGTAAGGAAATCCTCATTCTAAATTTGTTTATACTTGGTTGCTGTTAATAATGGGAGCTTTAACATTGTACTGTGGCTGTGGAAATGTGTGCAGATCAATAACTACTTGAGCTTAAATTACAAATGACCATCTAGTGCAGTTTAAAGCTCTGAAATAAACCTAAAATTATCGTGCACTGTCAACATTTATCAGAAGCAAGTTATATTAAGAGCAAGTGAAGGTTTACAGGAGTGCATTAGAGTTAAGCTTTCCGTGCGATTCTCTTAATGTAACAATCTTTGTATAGCTGGCACAATACCAGGGGCACAAAGTTACTGAATGGTCTGTCATGGTGATTATCATCTTCTAGTAAGCAGCATAGTGCCATGTGGCACATCTATAAACAAGGAAGATTAGATCTTGAGTAGGCAAGTTTTTATTTCATGAACAAAACACCAAATATTACAGATGCTGGGAATCTGAAACACAAACAAAAGTTGCTGGGGAAACTCAGCAGGTCAGGCAGCATCCATGGAGAAAGGAAAAAGAGTCAACGTTTCAGGTCTACAACCCTTCGTCAGAACATGAAACGTTCCGAAACATTGACTGTTTTTCCTTTCTCCATGGATGCTGCTGAGTTTCCCCAGCAATTTTTGTTTTTGTTTTTATTTCATGATTTGTTTTAGTGGGAAGTTAAAATATAGGAAATCAGATATCTTACACTTCATGTTGGAACTGTAAATAACTGTATGATACTCTTTTGAATTTGGTAGGATAGTTACACATTGTTGGGATTTGAGTATTATAATAATAATGATCCTTGCATTTGATATAGCGCTTTTCACATCCTCTAGATGTCTCAAAGCACTTGGGCGTGGGGCTCAAGTTGGGCCTGGGGTTTTTGCTCCCTTCCCTCTGGAGTTTAACCCCTCTCCCTCTTCAGCACCCTGAGAAGTCCTCCTGATGTGAAAGGCTCTATACAAGTGTAATTTTGTTGTTGATATTGTTATTTTCCTCCACATATGTGTAATTTTATATAATAATAATCTATATACAGTACTAACAAAGACGAAACGTCTTGTGTCTGTGTGTATGTTTATGCATGTATGTGCCTCTGTGCGCATGCCTGTGCATAGGTACAGCTAGTATTTAATAATTACTGTACCCATAAGAGATGGAAAGGTAGCTCAATTGAAGCTGAGGGGTGACACTGAGCAAATATATTTTAAAAGAAAGATTAATAAAAGGATATGGGGAAAGAGGCAGGGGCAGAGGACCCAATTGGTAGCTTTCAACACGGGCATGATAGACCAAATGTTCTCTGTTCTTCGGTAAATGATACTATGAAACATAGCACCTCTGCACAGCCTATTTTCCATTATCTCTTCATTCACTATTTTTGTTTTAACCTTTATACATTTTAATGTAAAGCGCCCCCTTTTCTTTACCTTTCATCCAAGTATTGATGCAACCATACTTAGTGTTTCCCACTATTTTATTATGTTTCTCTTTTATTTTCCTTGCTACAGTAGAAGCCCGTTTATCCGTGACTCGATGCACCGTCACTTCCGTATAACCGGCACGCCAAAAAAAGTCCCCATTCGATAAACTGGAACTTATCCGGAACAATAGCAGTAGAGCATTTGTAAATGCATAAATAATAACAGAATAACAGAATATTGTATTGATACTTATTGTTAAAAACTACTCTCTTGCGCTTTTTAAAACCTTTCCTGGTAGATGCTGCGCTTGAAGCCATGATGCTGCGGTTGAGGTTTATAGTCCAGCGATTCTTTTTAAAATGGAGCACTCCAAGGGGGTGAAAAAAACAGAGCGCATATGACTTAAGTCATACTAGCGGCAAGCCGATAACGCTAGCCAATAACCCACATTGTCGCGCAGGTGCAGTATTTTGGTTTGCCGTTACTAGAGTCTAGGGCTTCAGCTTGCAGCTAGTAAAGTCGCCCGACTTTAAAATCGCGCTGCCGTTTTTTTCACCCGTTTGGCGTCCTCCATTTAAAAAAGAATCGCTGGACTGTAAACCTCAATCAGTAAAGGTGAGAAGCGCAAGAGAGTAGTTTTATCAATAAGTACCACTATAATATTCTGTTATTATCTGTTATTACTTAGTATGGTGTGTGTTAAAAGAATTTTAATTTTTTTGTTGTGGGTTTTCAGCCGTGGGCCGCCCGAATATCCGGCAGGCGCTTTAACCAGCATTGACCAGGTCTCGCGGGTGCTGGATAAACAGGCTTCTAGTGTAGTTGTTTTACTACCACCAAACCCCACTTTTCAAGCAATCCATACATTTTCCTCTATTATCCCTGTCTTGCTCCTCCACCTTCAAGCAATCCAGCTCATAACCTCTATACTGCTAAAGTTCACCCCCCCAAGTAACTAATGTATGCCAGGCGTAGCAAAGTGGATGGGTACATCACCATGGTAACTTTTAAAATAAAAATATATATCTATTGCATGGCTCTTGTTACTGATGGCTTGGCTCACTCTCTTCTGATGAGAGTTATAGAGCAGCATATCTCTTGAGAGAGGTGTGTGGATGAGGAAAAAGATGTAAACCTGACTGACATGACATTCAGACCTCTGTAAATAGGCTCTGATGCTTACAGTCATTGTGCACTGTGTGCTTCTGATACTTTTGGGCTGTTGGCCTTTTATATTCAAAGGGCAATTTGGAGCTGTCTGCGCTTGAAAAGGCTGTCTTTTCAGAGTATTGCTTAAAGGTCATTTTACTAAAGAAGCTTTCCATTTATGACTTCAGAGACAGATAATAAAGAAGTTGATTTAGTTTTCCGGTCAATTTAACAAAGAAAATCAGCAAACTAAATTGCTACTGTTTTTTTTCATACAATTGAATGTAACCAGAAGGTTTTTCAATGAGTATCTTCTATTGTTTGATCCTATGTTAAATAGTTATTCTTGCTGAGATTTTCAGCTGTACAACATAGTCTTTCACATAAAGTTCAACCCTTTAAGTGCTGGAATTCCTTACCAACATTCAAAATGGTGAACAATTTAAAAAAACACACACTAAAATTCTAGCTATATGCCTGTGTAACATACGCGACCAAGTGTTTTTGAACACGTTTATTCATATATTTTGAAACTTTTTAAAAATAATGTGTTTGTAGTTTACAAAAAAAGGTGAGCTTTATTCACTGGGTTGTTTTTCTTTGTTGTTGTTATTTTTTAAGCTGCATTGGTTTTTGTTTTCATTTTAGAAGTTCATTGTTACAATTGCAGAAACATACTTAAGGCTTATATATGTATATGCAGAAAAAATATATATTTATATAACTCAACAGTGGTCTGTACAAAAAGAAAAGTTCTTATATTTCTGTCATGTTAAAGTGCTGTTGGAATGATTGTTTTGTAAATTTGTGTAAATACATATTGTGTATCATAGTCACTGCACTTTACAATACCTGTATATCCTGTGAAAGCTTTGAAATGTCCTCTTGACGTGAAAGGTACTACAGTAAAAGCCCGTTTTAGAGCTGCCAACCAGTACATTTTTGCGTATTTAGTACGATAAATTGCAGTGAATACGGCAGTACGATTTTTCTTGTTAAAATTTGTTTTTTGGAAATTCCATGCTCTGTCTGTCTCTCCTTCTCTCTGTCTCTCTCTCCCTCTGTGTGTGTGTCTCTCTCTCTCTGTGTCTCTGTCTCTCTCCGTGTCTCTTTCCCTCTGTCTGTCTCGGTTGTGCGCTCTCTCTTTCTCTCTCTCACTCTTTCTCTCTCTCTCTCTCTGTATCTCTCTCTCTTTCTGTCTCTCTCTCTCTGTTTGAGTCTCTGGCTGTCACAATCTCACTCACAGTCTCTCTCTCTGCCTCAGTCTCTTTCTCTTTAACTCTCTCTCCCTGCCTTCAATAGCAATGCTACCTACCTTACGCCGTCGCTGATACACTGTAAATGTTAGCGTCTAGGCGCTAGGCTAGGCACAAGGCATTACTGGGAACTATTTTTTTCATATATGGAAACACAGTAGGGACCTCTCTCTTAATGCAATTTTTGCCGCACAGGGGGTTTTGATGTCCCATTTTACTTGGCATCTTTTCGCGCTGTAATTTTTTCATTACATACCTGTAGGTTCTGGGGAAAATACTTTTTTGTTACTGCAAAATACGGTTTTTAGCTTTCAGGAGTACTTTTTTTTGTTAAGCGAGGTTGGCAGCTATGCCATTTATCCGGCACCCTCGGGACCTGGCCAATGCCGGTTAAAGTGCGTGCCGGATATTTGGCTGAAAACGCAAAAAATAAAATAATAAAATCTTTTTTTAATGCATTTTTCCAGATAATTTCCAGTTTATCGAATGTGGACTTTTTTTGCGATGCTGGTAATACGGAATTTA
The DNA here is from genome assembly GCA_035084275.1 of Hydrolagus colliei. Taxonomy (NCBI): domain Eukaryota; kingdom Metazoa; phylum Chordata; class Chondrichthyes; order Chimaeriformes; family Chimaeridae; genus Hydrolagus; species Hydrolagus colliei. The sequence goes on along the minus strand of CM068745.1, from coordinate 43,379,255 downwards.
TGGTTGATCGGGTGCCGGATAAACAGGCTTTTACTGTACATAAATGTACGGATTATTATTACTGTGTAAATGCTTTACATTTTTTATATCCTAGAGGTATTTGTGCAACTATGTTGCATCTCTACATCTAACTTGTTTCCAACTCATGATTTTAACCCATTTCTTTTAGCATCATGAATTCCTTGGTAATTGTTCTTTTTCTATCTGGCATGGTGGCTATGATCATGCTCCGAACCTTGCATAAGGACATTGCTAGATATAACCAAATGGATTCAACAGTAAGTCTCATTTTAAGATTGCGCAATTATATCAGTATTTATGTTCAACAGTTACTAAATTGAAAAGAAAGTAAAGTTTAAAAGTAAACAGGAAGATAAATGACCACATACATTTATGAATACACCACACAAATTACTAGTTTTTTTTTAAAAAAATCTTATTTCACATTTCTCAATGTAACTGAAAATGAAAGTAAAAGTACTGTTTAATGTATACATGATTTTGAAATTTTGGTGGCGTTTTATATCAGATTCTGAGTGACATTCATTGGAATATCAATATCAAGTTTCTGATTTTTTTTTGTATCCCTGCAGCAGATAGATAGTCACTGTTTTAAATCCAACAATTTTGTTTTGATTTGTGGACTGCATTCAAAATCATATAAGAATAACACAGGAAAGTGTTATTCTTGAACATTTGTAATTCTTGTTTATATCAAACTTTCTCAGAATAATATGCCCCTGAAGTACAATACCAAATTAATATCAGGAGAACAAAGTCGTATGTTATCTCTTTTTCTCTAACTGATGTATTTTCCACTTCAAGCTTGTAAGCATTACTTGAAACGTTGCTACATTTAAATTGGCGAATAAATCAATTAATGGTATTAAACCAGCTGGAAAGAGCTCAGCACGAGTGCCTCACACATATTTGACCGAATACTCAGACTGAGGTTAACGGAAATCTAGATTTATTGAAGCTTGTAAAGTAAAGCCAACTAAATTTGAGCTGAGAATATTAGTTCTTAAGTGGCTGATTTTTTTCTTAACCTATAAAATGGAGAGAAAATAAGTGTAGATTTGGCTTTAGTTTAGTTGGAAGGCAAGTCAGATTGTAGCTTTAGTTCAAATACAGTTTGTAAAATAAGTTTGAATAGGATTAGAAAGCTTGTGATTTGAGCAATTGGCTTTTATACTCAAAGCATGTGTCAGTTTGTCTATAGATCTCCAAAGAAGCAGAGGTTGTATAACAATTTATATGAAAACATTTGATGCTCCCAACTGCTTGACTCAATTAACACTGAACCTTCTATTGCCATTCATTATTTCTGGATAGATTATGTTTAACATACAATCTACACTGTGAAATTAGGATTTCCAAGCAGACATTGGGTCTTGAGTAACTCAAGCTTTCTTAATTGTCTTCCTTCACAATTAAATTGTGCTAGACCAAGATTTGCTTCAGGAAACGGTAATCTCGGTTTCATTTTTATTAACTATATTTAACAGTGTTGAAGACTTTCCTCTTTGACCATGCCTTTGGTCACCTTCCCACTGTTTCAACTCGGTGTCTGAGCACACCACAATTGAGCGCGCCAAGAAGCTACTCTGGCACAGTGGTAGCACTCGACTCTGAATCAAGGTTGTGGGTTCAGTCGGTACTTAGTACTTAGTCTAAGATACCATTCCAATACAGTGCTGGGGTCTGTTCAGGGCTCTGAACATTTTTAATATGTTTATTGGGTGATGATGTACTCCTAAATATTCTTTATATAGGAAGAAGCTCAGGAGGAATTTGGATGGAAGCTGGTTCACGGAGATGTCTTCAGACCGCCACGAAAAGGAATGTTACTATCTGTTTTCCTTGGTTCTGGTGCTCAGATCCTTATAATGACCTTTGTTACTCTGTGTAAGTCCAGAATCCTTTTTTTTTAATGGTAGAATAATGACTATTCTAAATATTGTAAAAACCAATGTGAAAGAAATCTGATGCATGATTAGTTAATTGTATGGTATTACTGAAATCAATTTAACTAATTTGAGGCTGGAACATTGAAACAAAATGTTTTGATTTTTAAATCCCTCAATCACCCAGAAGCATTCAGATGGTTATGGCTGCCATCCATCTGTCTCTGAATACCAACTGGTAATATTCAGTAAATTACCAATGCTTCATCAAATTTTAATGAAACATCATTAATGACTGCTTCTCAGAAATTATTGCTTTCAAACAGGGCATGCTGGTAACTGTCCCTTTATTGGTTTCATCCATCTATAAATTGAAGCCTCACTTCGATAAGGAAGAATAAAAACATTGTGATTTTACATAACTTGACAAGTTGATTTATTTCCTTGGTTCTTGTATTTTTAAAACAATTATGCTGAGACCTTGTAAACAATTTGGTGAAGTTAGCTATTCAACTGTATTCATTTTTAATACACTTTGAAGATAGAAACTATAAATCTAGACAGATTTAGTTGTCCAAGAAGCTGAAGATATAATTAGCATTCAGCTTTCATTAAGCTGAGTATTATTAAGTATTATTAAACACACATTATTGTGTGTATAAAAGGAAATAATTTTGTGTTTGCAGTAAACCTTCAATATTCAGTTACCATCACGCTCAAATGGCAAACCTAAAGCAGCAATTAAAGTAAATGGACAAAGGTGTATAATACCATAAGGAAATTAAAGTTCTAAATGTGATTCAAAGTACAGAAACCAAAACATTATTTTACTGTAGAATAAAAATTTTGAATTTATTCTGTATAATATGTGTGCATTATGCAATAATCCTGTGATTAATGGATACAGATTTTTAATTCCTCAGTTTTTGCATGCCTGGGATTTTTGTCACCTGCAAACCGAGGGGCCTTGATGACATGTGCTGTTGTCTTATGGGTGCTGCTTGGAACCCCAGCAGGTTATGTGGCTGCCAGATTTTACAAATGTAAGTAAAAGATATTTAAACTGACAAGAGATGTGTTCATTAGTTTCAATTATCATCACCCTTTGGCAACCGAACAACTTAATTGTTTTTGGAATAACCTTTTAAATTCTGAAGAAATATCTATAGTCTGCTTTTCCTCAATGGAAGTAAATTAGTATTTAATTAGATTTGTTGGATAGAAAAACGTTCCATTTGATATAATTATTGAATACTCGTATCCAAATTTAAAAATTTATTTGGGAGAGGTTTAAGACTCAGTTTTCCTCGTAAGTCGTGCTGTTTCCCATTCCTTCTTGGCTGCTACGTCTGTATCTCTGATCACCAACACAAAGTGACCTAATGCTAAATGATTGTCAGTGCTGATGTAAATTGACTGGTTTGTGTGTTGGAGTAGCCTGGAGATTACTTTTTTTTTCCCTTCTGAATGATAATGCTGAATTTCTTAAGTCTGGCTTCCTGATTGTTCGGAAGCTCATTAAGCTTTTGATTGTGACCTCAAAGTCTCATTGCAACACAGTGTGATACAGCACATTGGTCAAATGCACTGCACAAGCTTGCTGCCTGTTTAGTATTTTCTATTGATTAAAAAGCACTGTTTTTCCAAATCTTTTCAATAATATTATTTGTTGTTGTGAGTTTGTTCATTTCTCCAATGCTTAGCCATGCTTATTCTAAGCAAACTTAATATTGATAATGTACTAATAATAATTAGCATTTCATAAACAGATTGTTTGCCATGTAAATGTTTGCAAATGAAATGTTTCCCATATGATTTCCTTGATATTTTTTTAAAAATCTCATAGGCTATAAAACCATTGTGCTCAATTTTATTTCTGTGCTCTAATAGCATTTGGTGGTGAGAAGTGGAAAACGAATGTACTCCTGACTTCTTTTTTGTGCCCGGGGTAAGTGAATCATTCATTTTAAATTTGCATGTTAGTAATTAGTAATTAGTCAATAAGGAGACCAAGTTGATCTTACAGTAATTCTTTGCTAATACACTCAGCAGTTGTAGAGACTTGAATTCTCCAAACTTACAGCAGACTTTACACATTTTGAAATGCCTGACTGTTTTGAGTATAAGTGGATCTTATTGGAATTTTTAAATTCCAATTTAATGCAGAGGTGTGAATTGTTTTGTATTCCTGTAGCTCAGTGGTTAGAGCACTCGCCTTACAAGTGTGAAACCTGTGTTTCGAATTCAGACAGAATGTAGGAAAATCTTGCCAATCGTTTTCTTACAATTTCTCTCCTATTCGCCTGAAACCATTTGACTTTTTTTCTGGTACAAAAAAACTCACAAGTCTTATCTTTATAAATCGTATAATTGCCTAAGTCATACTTGCACCTAAGTCCCATTCAGGTTCCTATCAAAACTACTTAGATTTATTTGCACAAGTCATATTATGTCATTCACCTCCTAAATCATAACGTTATTCCCCTACACTCCATTACTACCTCACTTACCGGCTGCATGGAATCAGGGAGAAATGACTTCCTGACCCTTCTACTTGTGAGCATTTACTGGTTGGCTACATTGAATTCCCCCCTACCCCGCCCCGCTCCTCCCCTGCCACTCCTGACCTGACTGTTCAGCACCTTGGGGACATCCTCCCAATGTGAAAGGCACTCTATAAATGTATTTTTTTTGTTGTTGTCTTGATCGGTCAACTTATGGACAGAAGAACTTCACTTCCAGCGATTTCAAAGTTTGCCAGTAAGTACATATGGGGCGACGGATCAAGATTTATTGAATCATAGGGAAACATAGTCTTGATCTGTCACCACACATGCATTTACTGGCTACATTTAATTACGCATACATCGGGTATGCGTTATGTCGGGATTAAATTTTATATAGCTTCTGCGGTTTGCATGCAATGAGGACTTCCCATAAGTCATATTAAATGTTGTAGTCCTGACTGATACTATTTATATGAGTTTTCCTTTACTGAGATACATTTCTGCAGGTGCTGATCACCTGTCCAGGTAGCCATCACTCATAAACCTAAACGGTATTGTCAGCAGACTAGAGCAGCCAAGCCCAGTCAGAAGGAATATTTGTTATATTTTCCTTTGCAACCCAGTGGTAGTAAGGCTAATTGTTGTTCTGATTAAAGTAACAAATTCAGCACAGCCTGAGATTTGAACCTGAAAGCTGCTGATCTGTATGACTTACTACAAAAAATATCTGTATGGTTTGCCTTTAACTTGCTGGGCTGTCGAGATAATTTCCAACTTTTAAGTAGCTTGTTTCATTTGGGAGTAGGAGAAAAATTATCGAGGCATTTTAATCTATTTACTTGTGGTGTTAGATCTTTCAATGTTGGTGTCTCAAGGTAGGGATAATGCTGAAAAGGATTTACATTTACACATTTAACATTTAATGCTGAAAAGGATTTACACGTGAATATTGAATACAGGTGCTTTGCTGCAAACCTGAAAAGATCCCCTTATAGTTTATGGACCCACGCTGTCATAGTAACCATCATTGTCAACAGAAATAGCCATATGATGTGTTCATGTGTGTGCTTCTCCCCAGGATTGTTTTTGCCGATTTCTTCATCATGAACTTAATTCTATGGGGAGAAGGATCTTCTGCAGCTATTCCTTTTGGTACACTGGTTGCTATCCTGTCAATGTGGTTTGGTATTTCAGTGCCACTTACTTTTATGGGTGCTTACTTTGGCTTCAAGAAACATGTAAGTTTCTTCCTATTTATCCTTTCAAAATTATAGTTTTTAATAGAGTCGACCCACAAGGCCTTGTTCTGTCTAATGGTTTAATAACAACTTCCTAGTAAATTTATTTAAAACTGTTTATTATGATCTTGCCAACTGCTTTTGATAAATGATGCATACAACTAGATTTGGAGGGGGAGCAATATTTTTTCCATTATTGGTACTTTTAGAAACTGGTATATTTTGTTCAGGTACAGGTATATCTATAGATATGGAAGAATTTCTTCCAGTACATCAGTAATTGTTGTGTTATTATCAGTAAAAGAATGCTGATATACAGAGTTATGTAGTACCTACAATGATAATTGACATCATGGCCCTGACGGAGACTTGGTTCACCCCAGGCGACACTTTCCCCCGTGTTGAAGCCACACCACCCAATTACACATTCCACCATGCCCCTCGACCCAACCGTCGTGGCGGTGGTGTGGCCCTCATTTCAAAGACATCCCTCACCCTATCCCCCTATTCCTCCGGTTTTTTCCCCTCTTTTGAACAGCTCACCCTCTCTCACTCCTCCCACAATTCCTTCAAAATCCTATTAGTTTATCGCCCCCCCAAACCCTCCCCCACTTTCATTTCAGATTTTTCTTCACTTTTAACCTCTCTTTGTGCTTCTTCTGATCGCCTCATCATTCTTGGCGACTTCAACCTTCATTTCACCCCCTCCTGCCCCATTTCCTCTGAATTTTCCTCTTTACTTTCGTCTTTCAATTTCTCCCTTCACATTAACACTGCCACCCACACCCGCGGCCATCCGCTCGATCTGGTGATCACCCGAGGCCTCAACGTCTCGGGCGTCACCATCACCGACAAGGCCATTTCAGACCATTTCTTCATCTCTTTCAACACCTCTATCCCTCTCCCCTCCACCTCCAAACCCACCACCATCTTCTACCGGCCCTGGAAGAAGATTCCCCCTCAAACTTTCACCTCTGCCCTCGAAACCTCCGACCTCCTCCCACAGTGGCACTCTTTTTGCACCGACCCATCCTCCGCCTCCACCGCCCTCCATAACACCCTCTCCACTACCCTCAACACCCTGGCCCCCCTCATCACCAGAACCGTCTCCCACTCCCGATCATCACCGTGGTACACAACTCACCTCCGTTCCCTCAAAAGCCAAGTGAGAGCAGTTGAACGCACCTGGCTCAAATCTGGCCTCACGGTCCACCGGCAAATCTGGCTGGACCGCATCAAATTTTACTGCTCCGCCCTAGCCACCGCCAAATCAGCCTTCTACTCCAGGATAATCCTGGAAGAGAAGGACAACCACCGCCTCCTCTTCGCCACCACCAACCAGCTCCTCCACCCCCCCACCCACCCCCGTCTCACTTCGCAGATCCTTTCCTCAAACGAACGTTGTGAGGAGATGTTGGACTTCCTTGAGTCCAAAATAGAGAGAATCCGCTCCGCGGTTTCCTCTCCCCACCTCTCCTCCACCTCCGCCCCTTCATCCGTTATTTCAACCCTCACCCAACCCCCCCTTCATACTTTCATCCCCACCTCCCCGTCTTCAATCATTAAAATAATCACCTCCATGAAACCCACCACGTGTTCACTGGACCACACCCCCACCCCCCTCCTCCGCACCCAGCTCCACCTTTTGGCCCTGCTCATTTCTGATACCATCAACCTTTCCCTCTCCTCAGGCACCGTCCCTACCTCCCTTAAAACATCCACCATCACCCCTATCCTGAAGAAACCCTCCCTTGATGCGTCGCAACCATCAAGCTATCGACCCATCTCCAACCTCCCGTTTTTATCCAAGGTCCTTGAAAGAGTGGTTGCCTCCCAGATCCGCTCTTTCCTTTCAACTCACTCACTCCTTGAATCCCTCCAATCAGGTTTCCACCCTGTTCACAGCACAGAAACTGCCCTGGTTAAGGTTACAAATGATATCCTAACCACCTGTGACCAGGGCTCCCTTTGCCTTCTCGTCCTCCTTGACCTGTCTGCTGCGTTCGACACAGTCGATCACACCATCCTCCTCCAACGTCTTTCCTCCCACCTCAACCTTCAAGGCACAGTCCTTGACTGGTTCCATTCCTACCTGACCCACCGTTTACACTTTGTATCTTCCAATGGTTTTTCCTCAAACCCCCGCACAGTTTCTCACAGCGTCCCTCAGGGCTCTGTCCTCGGCCGCCTCCTTTTCACCATTTACACGCTCCCTCTGGGCGATGTCATCCGCAAACATGGGGTAAATTTCCACATGTATGCGGACGACACCCAGCTGTACCTTTCTGCCTCATCCCTCAACCCCCAGACCATCGATGTTCTGACAGCATGTCTGTCCGACATTGAGTCCTGGATGAGGGACAACTTCCTCCAATTGAATGTGAGTAAGACCGAGGCCCTCCTGATTGGCTCAAGCCAGCGTCTCCGCACATCGGGTGCTGCCAGCCTCAACATCCAAGGCTGTACTCTCCACCTCACAAAGTCAGTCAGGAACCTCGGCATCACGTTCGACCAAAAACTCTCCTTCCTCCCCCACATCCGTGCCTTGACCGGCATCGCTTACGTCCACCTGCGCAACATTGCCAGGCTCCGCAACTACCTCACCCCCCCACGCTGCCGAAACACTTGTGCACGCGTACATCACCTCAAGGCTGGACTATGGAAACTCTCCTCGTCGGCCTCCCCAGTTCCTCCATTCACAGGCTGCAGGTCATCCAAAACTCTGCAGCCCGTGTACTATCCCGCACCCGCCTCCGCGACCACATAACCCCCACCCTCGCCCATCTCCACTGGCTCCCCATCCTCCAGAGGATCGAGTACAAGATCCTCGTCCTCACCTTCCAGGCCTTACATGGCCTTGCCCCGCCCTATTTAACCAATTTACTCTCCCCCTACAAGCCCACCCGGACCCTCCGTTCAGCAGGAATTGGCCTGCTCCAAGCCCCCCGCCCGAACCGCCCCACCATCGGAGGCCGGGCCTTCAGTTTTTCTGCTCCAACACTATGGAATTCCATCCCCCAATCCCTCCGTCTCGTTTCTTCCCTTTCCTCTTTCAAGGCCGGTTTGAAGACTTTCCTCTTCGATCGTGCCTTTTGTTCCACCCAGAATTTTTCGACCTCCCCTACTTGTCTCACCCCTTCCCGTACACTCCCCTCCTAGCTCGGGTCACACGCCTCCTGTGCAGCGCCTTGGGACGTCCTCCCGACGTGAAAGGCGCTTTATAAGTGTAATTTGTTGTTGTTGTTGTTGTTGATAAATTTGTCTGAGGTTTCCTTAGCCCACAGCTTTTTGCAGTGGTTTGCAACAGTTTAGTAAAAGTACATTTCAGAAAATAATTGGGACAAAGTAACCAAAGTGTGAAACTTGTTTTAGTACCTGTTGTTGTAATTGATTATGCTTAGCCCTTTTGATACTATTTATTAAACTGGCAATAAGACATGCACCTTTAGTTAGTTGTTTGTAATTTAAGCCAGTAGATTCACTCTTGGTTCTTTGTAATTTAATGCTATCATCAAATGCAATTCCCCTTACAGACAATAGAACATCCTGTTCGCATCAATCAAATCCCACGCCAGATCCCTGAACAGTCATTTTACACAAAGCCATTGCCTGGAATTGTTATGGGTGGTATATTGCCCTTTGGATGCATCTTTATTCAGCTGTTCTTCATTCTGAATAGCATATGGTGAGTCTTGTTAGAAGAAAATGTAAGTGCAAACAAAAACTGAGTAAAATTGCAATAAATGCCATATACCAAACCACTGGAGAACATTGGATATAAAGAGATACCATATTTTAGAAACTTTTCTAAACATTTTCTGAAAGTTAATTGTAGGATTCAGCTGTTGGTCTTGTGAATTCTGCCCTCATTTTACAGCTGTATAACTGATTAAATTACTTGTGTTGCTTGGACAGTTTATTTTCTGATCAAGTATTTTATGTTTCTTAAAATAACTTCATTTTTATAATTGCAGGTCTCACCAGATGTACTACATGTTTGGTTTCCTGTTCTTGGTGTTTATTATTCTGGTAATCACGTGCTCTGAGGCAACGATTCTCCTCTGCTATTTCCATCTTTGTGCTGAGGTATGTTCCGAGGACAAGGTGACAGTCGATGGATTCGCATTTATATTAGCAAAGCTCTAAAACATATTTTGGTTCAGAACTCTTTTATCTGACCAGATTGAAGTTTAATGTTTCTTGGAACAAATTTATATTTCATGGGTATGTCATTTTGTTTGAAAATCTATAACATACACACATTGTTTTAGGTATATCTTATACACTGATAAAACAACAATGTCTGTCTGCTTCCGCTTCAAGAAGAATCTCAAAAACCGATTTGATGTAGAGACATGGTTTAGACCTCATCAGAGAGGTCTTGCATTGGGAATGACAGGGGCATATATGTTTTGGGGTATCTCCTGTCGTGCATGAGTTATGACCTAAAATGTATTTAAGTCTGCAATTACACCTGACAGCTGCTGACTCAAAGTGTCCCTGAGGAATCGTGCATCACAGAGCACCTACATATGTACACAAGAACTGCAGTTACACCTGGTGGCCGTGCCGGCAGACCATGGCACTGTGGTTTCCTATAGAATATGCAGCAGGAACAAAATAAAATATACAGATGAAGCTAAGCCGCAGCCCAACAACAAAATCACATTTCTAACTCCTTTCACACGAGAACATCCCAGCGATTCTAAATTATAAATTTACATTGATCATCATGAAGATCCCTCAGTGAAAATCAAGGCTTTCAGGAATAAGTAAAAATGCTAGACAAAAGAGAGAAGGACCATTAAATGAAACTGAAGCGGGTGATTGAGGGGTGGAGCCGAGGCCTTGCCGGGAAGGTATATAGGCCGAGGTGATTTACTGCGTTGAGTGAGCGGGTGATTGAGGGGCTGGGGGTAAACCGGGCAAAAGCTAAAAAAGTGTTGGCGCGGCATCACACACAAAAAAAAATAACCCGCACGACTCCCCCACCATTAACAGCGCATCACCTCCAAACAATAGACCATCAGCGCTCCAGCATTAACACCTCATCAGCACATTATAATTAGATCGCTAACAGCTCTATAAACTGACCATTAGCCACCCCCTCCCCCCCCCCACCTCCCCTTCAGGATAGGTGTCAATGGCAGGGCTGACTTGGCTAGTCACCCCCTAGCCATGGCCACACATCCTCTGGGATGATGCCGCCCTGCTGATCCCTCGCTCTCGGCTCCCTGCATTCACGTTTTGGCTGCCGCCCCGAGCCGAGCCTCCCCCACCACCCTGAATGTCTCTCTCTCCATCCTCCTCTATGTCTCTCCCACCATCCCCCTCTATCCGCTACTCTAAATCTGTCCTACTCTCCCTCCCAACCTCCCCCCCCCCACCGCCTACTCTCCCTCCTGGCCCCCACCACCGCTTCCCTCTGCTCCTGTCTGGGCATCCTCCGCCGGGCCCATTGTGGCACCAGACGCTGGGTGTCCCATAGCAGCCACCCCAACTCTCCCATCATCCACTCTCTCCGCCCAAACCACCTCCACAAGGCGAACACCACTTCCCCCTCTGCCCTACTTACCCTCCCCACTACCCATCCCTCTTCTTTCCCCACACCCACCTCTCCTACACACCCTCAGATCCTCTCCTCACCACTCTCTCCTCCCTCTGCCCCCTCCAGCAAAATAATCTGCACTGCTCTCCAGAACGTCCGCTCCCTTTCCAATAAAGCCCTCACTATCTCTGATCTCATCCTGGATAAGAACATTGATATTCTTGGGCTTACGGAAACTTGGCTCTCCCAAAATGACCCTGTGCCTCTAGTCGAGGCCTCCCCTCCAGGCTACACCTTCTACCACACCCCCCACCCCAACCAACGCAGCGGAGGGGTGGCCATCATCTCAAATGCCTCCCTTCCCCTACTCCTCTGGCTGTTTCTCCTCCTTCGAGCACCTCACGCTCTACCATACTTCCCTTTCCTTAAAAATCCTTCTTCTTTATCGTCCTCCTAAACCCCCTGGCACTTTCATCTCTGATATCTCCACTCTCCTCTCCTCCCTGTCCCTCAGCTCTGAACGCCTGCTCATCATGGGCGACTTCAACCTCCATCTAAACTCCCCCTGCACCACCTCTTCCGATTTCACTGCCCTACTCTCCTCCCTAAAGCTCACCCTCCACATTGACTCTCCGACCCACAACCGTGGACACGCCCTCAACCTCATTATCACCCATGGCCTTGACATTTCCGACCTCAGCATCTCAGACAAGGCCATCTCGGATGTCTCCTTCTCCTCTTCCATCCCTCTCCCCTCCACCAAGCCCTCAACCAGACTTTTCCGCCCATGGAAAAGCCACCCCCTGAGACTCTCAAAGATGCCCTCACATCCTCTGACCTCCTACCCCTCTGGTCTTCCACCCAAGCAATCCTGAAGAAGCTGTCCAGCTGCTCGATGATCACCTCTCCTCCACCTTCAACTCTCTCTTCCCCTGAAATCCAGGTCTATTTCCAACCCCATCCTCTCCCCCTGGTGCAACACTCATCTCCGTACCCTCAAATGCCAAACCCGGCTTCTCGAGCGCAGGTGGCAGAAAACCGGCCTCACGGTTCACCACCAACTGTGGCTCGAGCATCTCCACAGCTACTGCCGTTCCTTGTGTCAAGCAGAAACGGCTTACTATTCCAACATCATCCTGGCGGCAAACAACAACCCTAATGTCCTCTTTTCCACCACCCACCACCTCCTCCGCACACCCCCTCAAGCCTCCTCAATCTGCACTTCAAATGCGAAGTGCGAGGAGGTCATGGACTTCTTTTCTTCCAAGATCCACAATATCCGCCAGGCAGCATCATCCTCCAGCCTCTCGTCACCCACTACCACCCCATCCACCTCACCCCACGCCACCCCCACCTTCAGCTCCTACCTCAACCCCCCTCCTACACTCCTTCTCCCCCGTCTCTCCTTCTTCCCTCTCACGCACTCTCACCTCTATGAGGCCAACAACCTGCTGCCTCGATCCCATCCCCACTAACCTACTGCTCACCCAGCTCCACCTCCTCTGCCCACTGCTGGCTGATATCATCAACCCGTCCCTCTCCGCCGGATCAGTCCCTGCCCCCCTCAAAACTGCTGTCATCATCCCCCTCCTTAAAATACCCTCCCTAGATCCCTCAAACCCTAGACACTACCGCCCTATTTCTAACCTGCCCTTCTCTCAAAAACACTGGAACGCGTTGTTGCAAACCAACTCCGCGCCCACCTCTCCTCCCACTCCCTCTTCGAACCCCTCCAGTCTGGTTTCCGCCCTGCCCACAGTACAGAGACTGCGCTTGTGAAAGTCACAAACGACGTCCTCTCTATCTGCGACCAGGGCTCCCTCTGCCTCCTTATCGTCCTGGACCTGTCGGCTGCGTTCGACATAGTCGACCACGCCATCCTCCTCCACCGCTTGTCCTCCATCATTCTCCTCAGTGCGACCGCACTCGCCTGGTTCGAGTCCTACCTCACAAACCGCCAGCAGTACATCTCCACAAACGGTTTTTCCTCCCGCTCTTACTCAGTTACCTGTGGGGTACCCTATGGATCCATCCTTGGCCCCCTCCTTTTCCTCATCTATACGCTCCCTCTTGGGGATGTCATCCGCAGACATGGGGCACACTTCCACATGTACACAGATGACACTCAACTCTATCTCTCCACTTCACTTTGTGACCCCCAGTCCCCCGATGTTCTGTCAGTCTGCCTTTCAGACATCGGGGGCTGGATGAGCACAAATTTCTTGCAGCTGAATGTCGACAAGACGGAGGCCATACTCCTTGGCTCTCGTCAAGGTCTCCATTCACATGGCTCTCACCTTCTCCACCTTCCCGGCCTGCCCCTAAAACGCTCCGTACCTGTCCGCAACCTAGACGTCAGGTTAGATCACCAACTGTCCTTCCTCCCCCACATCCGGTCCGTCATCAGCACTGCCTTCTAGCACCTCCGACGGATAGCCCGTCTCCGGCAATACCTCACCTCAAAAGCCACTAAAACCCTGGTCCACGCCTTTGTCACCTCTCGGCTGGACTATTGCAACGCCCTCCTCTCCGGTCTCCCCTCCACCACAATCCACAAAATCCAGCTAATCCAAAACTCTGCCGCCCGCATACTCACCCGCTCTAAGCTTCGCTTCCCCATTATCCCAGTCCTTGCCAGACTTCACTGGCTCCCTATCCTAGAGATTATCGACTTCCAGATCCTCACCCTTGTTTTCAAATCCCTCCACTCCTCTGCACCCCCCATCTTTCTGATCTCCTCTCCCCCCAACCCAGCACCCGCTGCCTTCGCTCTTCTGGGTCTGGTCTCCCAAATCCTCCGCTCCACCCTCGCGGCCGTGCCTTCAGCCATTACGCCCCAAGGCTCTGGAACTCCCTTCCTCACTCCCTTCGCCTCGCGCCCTCTCTTCCCAGTTTCAGGTCACAGCTTAAGACCTTTCTCTTCGACTGCGCTTTTGGTCACCTTTCTGCCCCTGGCTTGGGCCTGGGATCCGCTGTTGTACAGCGCTCTGAGACGCCGTCCGGCGTGGAGGGCGCTATATAAATCGAAGTTGTTATTGTTGTTGTTGAAGAACAAGAACAGTGCGGCTGCACTTCAATGCTGAAAGGACTGCAACAACCTGCCAAAATATAGATTAACACACAGACAGAAATTTAATCTTCATCTATACTCATCTGAGAGGACTCAATGAGCTTTAAAAATATATATAATTTTGTTGTTGCTGCAGCCTAGCTTTGTCTTCTTTGTTTGGTTCCCACCGATTAGCTCCATGCATGTTCTCAGGAAGCCACGGCACCACATCAGCTGGCGCAGCCACCAGGTGTAAGTAACTATATCGAAAAATGCAAAACTGCCAATAACTCATGAGCAATAGGAGATACTTGAAAACAAATATACCTATGTCACTCCCAGTTGCAAGACCTTTCTGATGAGGTATAAATCACCTGATAACCTTGATTCGGTTATCAAGATCCTCTTGAAGCACAAACAGACATAAGAATTAGGAGCAGGAGTAGGCCATTTAGCCCCTCGAGCCTGCCTCGTGATTTGATAAGATCATGGTTGATCTTCTGACCTAACTAATTACCTACCCTATCCCCATATCCTCTAATCCCTCTATATTTAAAAAATCTATCAGTCTCAGCCATGAAAATGTTCAAAGACTGAGCATCTACAGCCTTCTGGGGTAGTGAATTCCATAAATTCACTACCCTTTGAGTGAAGAAATGTTTCCTCAACTCTGTTCTAAAAGGCTGACCCATAATTGTAAGATTATGACCCCTGGATAGATTCTCCTATCAGGGGAAACAGTCCCTCACTGACTACTTTATCCGCCCCCTTAAGAATCTTATGTTTCAATAAGATCCCCCCTAATTCTTCTGTACTCTAGAGAATACAGCCCTAGTCTATTCAACCTATCCTCATAGGTCAGTCCCCTCATCCCAGGAACTAACCTAGTGAATCTACGCTACACCCCCTCTAAGGCAAGTATGTCCTTTATTAAGTAAGGAGACCAAAACTGCACACAATACTCTAGGTGCGGTCTCACCAAGGCCCTATACAGTTGCAGCAAGACTTCCCTACTCTTGTACTCTAAACCTTTTGCGATAAAACGACATTGTCGTTTTATTAGTAAAGAGGAGAGAGAGGTAGATACATAGAAAGAAATAGATAAATAGAATGGGAGATAGAGAGATAATTATATATAATGAGAGAGAGAGGTATGTATTATATATATAGATATATATATAGAGAGAGGTGTTTGTGGGTCTGTGTACATATATATATATATGTGTGACTGTGTGAGCAGTCAGTTTGTTACATTACTGACTGGTTGAGCATCAAGAGGATCAGTTTTGAAATACATTTCTTGTCAGTGACAAGACTGACAAGAAATCAATGTTTAAAAGTTTTCCCCTTGATGTTTACATTACTTACATCTGAGTTGAGTTTTGTACTGAACCAATGTGTGCATAGTGCTGTACATACATCCTCTTTTGAAGTTTTTTTTAAGCATGTGATTCAACTATAAATAAGCTCCACTGTGTATGCTGAAACCGATCTGCAGGCAATAAAATACATAAGTCTTTTAGAATCCACTTTAATCAGCTAAAACTGCATAGCTTGCCATTGCGAATAAATCTAAGTGAAAGATGGGTATTGATTGTGACCCTTCACCAAAATCCCCAATGAATGAAGGGTCATACTTCTTCATATGTTAACTTATCTTCTCTTTCAATATATTGATGTCTGCATGTCTCCCGCTCACCCCTCCCCATTCTCTTGAAATTGAAATATATTTCAATAAATGTATTTGCCCAATATTTAAGACAAAGCAAAATGACTACAATGAAAGTTGTACTAGCTCAACTCCAAGAAGGCTGTGCTTACCCCTATCCCCAACAGAGAATTCTCAAGAGTGTGGTGCTATGGATCTGAAAGGATGTTTACTTATACTTCCACTTTATTTCAGTCCTTTTGAATTCCTTCTCTCTTGGGACAACCCAAACATCCCACCAACTGTGTCCTACAAAAATATAAGCATCTTGTGGGTCTGTTGGATGGAAGAGCCCTTCACAATTATTATGCTCACCACTGTGAATCCTCCCTTTTAAAAAAAAAAAATTAGAGGCCTGTTCTGATATTTCTAACATCAACATCCAAAGCAGCTTGTCAGTCAGAGTCATCATCAGAATTCTTTCTAACAGGTTTTGTGTTTTTTGGATCATTTCCCCACATTACTAAAGCTGATCTCAATACAAAAACAATTGATTACTGAGATGCATTTCTCATCATTATTAAAATCACAAGAGATGCTTTGGGAAAAATATGTTCAATTTTATTCAAAGCAGCTGCCTCCTACTTAAAAAAAAGATTAATAGATTTAATCTTCAGCATTGCATGGAGGAGAAAATAGATACTAACAATCATGAATAAAAATCTGTCTTTTAAAAACTTGAAGGTGTAAGAAAGGCGATGCTTAATTTAGCGGAGTAGAAGTAATCCAAACACTAATGTTATTTAGTGATTTTAAAAATATACGGTAGTGGCAGACTGCTTTGCATCTGTGAACCAAAAGAAATGTCTACAAAGGTTGATTGTAAGCATTGGTTTTGAGTACTATCAGTGGTTCAATGATAATGTATTGCTGGTGATGTATTGTGCATTAGAGTCAAAAAAGTTGTGATATTCCATTATTCTTGCAGGGCTAGAAGGCAATTATGTGCAGTTTCCATCCTAATTTTTTTAATCATTTCAGGACTACCATTGGCAGTGGCGATCATTCCTAACAAGTGGATTCACCGCAGTATATTTCTTAATCTATGCAGTGCATTACTTCTTCACCAAACTCCAGATTACTGGGACTGCCAGCACCATTTTGTACTTTGGATACACTATGATAATGACCTTGATCTTCTTCCTTTTCACGGGTAAGTTGAAAGAAAACTTCCATTGCATAGAATATCACTAGAGCTTCAACGCATGCCCCAATGTAAAACTTGAACCCCCACCACCACCTACAACTTTGAGCAAAAGTTCAAAATAAATGCAATTTATTGAACAATACGTTGCTATTAACAAATGATTCTGGAGAGAAATTAAGTCTGGAGAGCATCTTGTTTGGGACAGGAAAGCATCTGAAACATGTAAAACTTAGGGTAAGGTGATATTAATGATTATGGTTCTTCCTTTCCAAGTTAAGTTGGAATGCAGTCATAGTATCGTGAAATGTTTTTGGTAAATGAGATCAGAAAAATGGCCTATTTACATCTGATTAATTTCTGTCCATTTAAATTGGGGGATGGGAAGAGGATTTAACTCTTTTTATTTAACCTACTGTTGAACGATGTTGGCCTTCCAGAAGAAATTTGGAAGCTTTGCCATTCAGAACTACACATGTTGTGTATACTGCTTGGGGACATAAGGACTGTGGGGGTAAATCTGTAATACTCCTCTTAAAGTATTGACAGTACAAGAACCGATGTCAGAAGTACTCTACATATGTTTATTCAGCTAAAAGGAAAAGACAGATTCAGAAAATATTCAGTGTTGCAATCCCTCCTGATGGTGCCCTGCTGTTATGTCAGGAGTTCACTAGCTGTAGGCATCGATATTCCTGTTGCATTCCAGGTCATTGGATAGCCTCAGCAGGCAGAATGCCACTTGCTGCAAGATAGATCTCTTTGATTCACAGCTGGGTTGGTAACAAGGTATCATAAGCAATGAGTTGGTAAAACATCAGTGGCTTGGAGAGCTCGAAAAATTGTCATGATATCATTTGTGTTTCATAGCTTGAATTATTGGAAAAGTTGGTCTGAGAAATGAATGGAGAAGTTAAAAGGAATGTTATTCTTTTTCTTACCACACTACTATTGCTGTATAGAATGTATTCACTGCAATCACTGCAAACTATTATTTGAATAAATGCTCTTATTTTCTTACAGGAACAATTGGATTTTTTGCATGTTTTTGGTTTGTGACTAAAATATACAGCGTTGTGAAGGTGGATTAATGGAAGATAATCCTTTTTTGAGAAATGGACTTGCGTTTTAAACAAACTTATTTTTACTGAATTAATAACATAGGAATGGGAGTAAGTCAATTCATCCATCAAGCCTTTCCAACTTTCCAATATCCACAACAGATATTTTCTTTCTCTTTAATACTGTTTTCCCTTGTTTTTATCTCCATACTTACCACTTCTCAATTTCTATCTATATCTGTCTTTCTTTTACACATCTTGGTTCATTCTGATTTAATGGCCTTCAGGGGAATGCATTCCATTGTCTCACAACTTTTGTGTGAAAGTGTTATGGATTCCCTTTTTCAATCTACAACTTTAAGATTATGTTCTTGTTTTGAATTACCCTCTAGGGAATAGTCATTCCGTAATTACCATGTTACTTCCCTTGATTATTTTATTCACCCTAAGCCTCTTCAACCTGAGGGAACCCTTATTTATCCAGCATCATAGCGAAGCACTGTTATGCAAAGTATCATTCTGAAAATTGTTACTTGACCTTCAAGATCAATGTCCTGAATCCTTCTTTAAAAAAATGGAGCACCCAAAACTGAACGCAATACTTCAAATTAAGTTTAACTAATGCTTTGTATAACTGCAACACTGCTTCCTTTTAGGTTCCATACATCTTGTGCTAAAACCATTTGGCTCTTTACACCAACAAAATAGCTTCTGAATTATGTTTCTAGCTCCCTAAATTGCTTTTCGCTTCCCTTTCCTTACCCTTGTGCTTTACATTTAGAATGCATCCCCATCTTGTATTCCAAAATGTACAACCTCACCCACGTTACTGCATTGAACCACATCTGTCTTCAATCTGCCCTATTGCCATTTTTTTGTTCTTCATTACAATTCACTACATCAAGTGAAGCTTTTGAATTATTTCAATACCTGCACATGAAAGAATCTGATAAATGTCATATAAATACTGACATTACTGCTGTAATTTACATCGTATGGGCATAAACCAATTGGAGTGATTGAACATATTTTGTTTACCAATTTACTTTTTTGGTTAAAATCTGTTTTAGTTCGCTTGGGAAATATACCTTTAGTTTCTGTTGTCTTTTTAATTTATATATGGCACTTTTTTCATTATATATTTCTGTTTGCACAGTTATTCAGAAAGATGAAAGTGACATAATAATGAATTTGTAAATACCAGCATATACCTTCTACTTGGAGAAGAGATCATTAATACACAAAATACTAGTATATTAAAGGCTGCAAAACTGAATACCAGCATACTAAAGCCACAAAATCTGGTTTCTCATTATCTGATTGAATTGACTTTGGTACTTATGGCTTATCACATTTTGTAATCTCTCATCACTTGTCAATGTTTTAATTTGTAGATGTTTGTTCAAAACATTGGGACCTGTAGCACTGGCTTCCAGCTCTTCCTAGCTGTTTATGATGGCCACAGTTTTCAGTTTGCATAGAAAATTCTTGATCTTACCTTGTAGCATTCTTTTGAAACTTAAATTTATTGGATGAATTTTCATCTAGGAAGAATATTCTAGAAACATTTGTGGAGTCCTGTAGCTCAGTGGTTAGAGCACTCGCCTTTCAAGCGAGAGACCTGGATTCAATTCCCGGGAGGGCAAAACCTTGGGCAAGTTTACTTAATCCACAAGCCTGAGAGTAATCCCTCAAAAAAAAAGAAATTGGTCACTCAATTCAGGACTATTTGTTGGACACTGCTGTGTTTCGCCCACAAATTCATTTTACAGTATATTCTGTGAAGTGCTTTGAGACGGCTAGAAGACATGAAAAGCACTATATCAAATGCAAGGATTATTATTATCTTAATTTGATGCTAAATTGTTCTGTTAAATGGTAAGCAAACCAATAAGAAGGTAAAGGCAAGAGGCTAAGGACTCGATAAGGAAGGAGGTTGAATAAAACATTTTCTTCATCTTCTTCACTTGTGCATATTTACAAGTGTTTTGAATATATTAGCAAGCTAATGTCTTGCTACATACACCTTGAGTGGAGGTCTGGTTGAAAAACATTTTTGGTTTATTTTAATGATTCTGGTTCAGAAGGCTGTCTATTTTAAGATTTTACTTTAATTGCATGGTGAAATGTAAATAATGTTTATTGCAATTGGGGAGGATGATTGACAGATAGTTTCTAACTTGTGAAGGATACCCTAAATATTCACTATGATTGTGAATGAATATTTTACACTGATTTATTCTTCATTAATAGATGTATTGGTTTTTTTTAACTGATTTGTGATTTGAATACTGTATCTTGTATATTTTGTTTATTTTTGATCGGTTGGGTGGTCCTCTGCCTGTTTCACACTATGTGCCTCTAAATCGCTCAACTTGAAATGTATGGTCTTTTGTTGAATAAACCTTCTGTATAAAAATATTTTGTGGTGTTATCTTTAATTAGAAGACTCATGAGGGTTAATTGAATTTAGGAATGATTTAATTATACCATAAATGCTTTAATCATGCTGCATCCTAACTCTTAAAAGTAATCACCTGACTGACTTAATATTTCTAACTTGAAAACATTGTATTGGTAAATATCAGATAGTTCTTGAAAATATGTAATAGTGTTAGTACTTGAATGTAGTACAAAAGCGCTCTGAGACACCGTCCGGCGTGGAGGGTGCTATATAAATCGAAGTTGTTGTTGTTGAATGCTATTTAATAGTTTAGTTAATGCAGGTTTTTCTCTGATTTTTAAGAAAATATCAAATATGTTCAAAATATGTAAACTAATGAGATTTAATATATTCAACTTAGTATCTCTCGATTCTTTGGTTTCCCACAGCCTGCTTTGCGCCAGATATAATACCACAAACCTTTCCCTATTTGAAAGGTACCTATCAAATAGAGAACTATTCATTGCACCAATAACATTTTACAGTACAGAACTGGATTATTTGTCTCATCCATGCCTGTACCAACTTTCTAAAAGAACTCAGTTTTTACATATAGAGCATACTCCTCAATTATTAATACCTGAATCAGGTCACTGTTAAAACATTTCTGTTTTTGTGAAAAGAGTCCAAGTTTGTCCAGTTTCACAATGAAAGATTCGCCTCCCTCTACTGTAATAATAAAGTAATAATAATCCTTGCATTTGATATAGTGCTTTTCACGTCTCCTAGATTTCTCAAAGCACTTCACAGAATATATTGTAATGTAAATTGACTTAATTTTTTGGAGGAATTATTAGGCGTGTGGAGTAAGAAACGTGCCCAAGGTTTTGCTCTGCCTGGAATCGAACCCAGATCTCTTGCTTGCAGACAAGTGATCTAATCACTGTGATACAGGACTTCACTACATTTTTTACTCCTCCAGTTGTGGGCTGCTACAATTCTGTGTATAACAAAAAAAAAAGACTAAATACAACACAATTCCATTAGGGCACATATGGTGAATCTTCACAAATTAAAACATGTTTGTCTCTGGACTTTTTGGGGTTTTCTATGTGAAGCCTTTTTAATGCTTCTGTATTCTGTGGTATATTGTGATTTCCCATGTAATTTTTCTATTATCCCAATTCTTTTTACCTACGATTTGTCAATATTTGATCTCATAATGGGATCTTTGTAATTTTAAATGCTATTTTTTCTACAAAAAAGCTTCATCCATTTGATATAGATTATAGGTTTCTGTTTCACTTTAGGTTTAATTGCAGGATTTTTAATTAGTCATTTTTAATGGTTTACTCATTACTGAAAATCATATTAAAATACCACAGAATTGAGAGTTGGTTTTATACTTTAATTAGTAGTTTCCAAGAAGCATTCATATATTCAAGTCTGGATTTTAGTTTTCAGCACCCTGCAGTTTAATGAGCTGGTTATAAATATATCCGTAGTTCTAATAATGTCTCTCTGAGGAGCAGTTCAGTTCGCAATGAATATGTTTCGAAAACTGCAGTAATGAGCATTGCAGAAAATTAACACTTGTGAGTACTTTTGTGAGTACTTTTACATTTCCTATTGGGGAGTGACTAATTAAGTGAATCCTTATTTCTTTCCACTTATTTTCTTGTTTATATGTCTAATTATACGTGGTAATATTGGGTATTAAAACCCATAATGTATTTGTAATCCCTACTAAGTACGTTTCTTAATTGGTTAAATTGTCTAAGGATTGATCTTTGATAGCTGAGTCGAGACTGTCCCTGGATCAAAATCAGCTCTGATGCCTGCCTGGTTCAACAGCTACTGACATTCATTGTCAAGCTTTACCTGTACCAACAACAACCAAATTATATAGAGTCCCTTTCACGTTGGGGAGGACATCCCAAGACGCTGAAAAGCCAGGGGTCGGGACCCGAGCAAGGGGGAGGGCTGGGAGAGAGTTGGGAGGGCAGCAGAAGGCATAGTCGAAGAGGAGGGTCTTGAAGGAAGCGAGGGAGGGAGCGAGGTGAAGGGACTGGGATGGAGTTCCAGAGTGGGGGCAGAGAGGCTGAAAGCCCATCCGCCAATGGTCAGGCAGGGGACAAGGAGTAGGCTGGAGCCCACTGAACGGAGGGGGCGGGGAGGTTCATAGGGGGACAGCAGGTTGGAGATGGCCATGAATGGCTTTGGTAGTGAGGACAAGGATCTTGAATTCGATCCTCGGAGATGGGGAGCCAATGGAGCTGGACGAGGGTGGGAGTGATGTGGTCGCGGAGCTTGGTGCAGGTGAGGACACGAGCTGCAGAGTTCTGGATGATTTGCAGCGTGAAGAGAAGAACCAGGAAGGCCGATGGGGAGGGAATTTCCTTGATGTGACGAATGCGTGGACAAGGGTTTCGGCAGCCTGAGGGCCGAGGCAGTGGCGGAGTCTGGCGATGTTGCGAAGATGGTGGATGGCAGTACTGGTCATGGCGCGATGTGGGGGAGGAAGGAAAGTTGTCTCTCATCCAGGACTCGATGTCAGACAGACAGGACGCTGGTAGTCCTGGAATGGACAACTGGTACTCGTTGATCTTTAGCACTGCAAGGAGGAGTCCTGTAGCTCAGTGGTTAGAGCATTAGCTTTACAAGCGTGAGACCTGGGTTCAAATCACGGTAGATCAGAGCGAAACCTTGGGCAAGTTTCCTTACTCCACACACACACACACACACACACACACACACACACACACACACACACACACACACACACGCGTCTAATAATAATCCCTCCTAAAAAAAACATTAATAAAAATTGGTAATTTCAATTCACGACTGTTTGTGGGACACTGCTGTACGCAATTGGCTACGTGTGAAGGGTGGCGGTTAGGGGCGTGGCTGTGTGAGGGTGACGGTTAGGGGCGTGGCTGTGTGCGCGGGTTGTGGGCGGGGCTGGGGGCGTGGTTGTGTGAGGGTGGCGGCTGGGGGCGTGGCTGTGCGCGGGTTGTGGGAGGGGCTGGGGGCGTGGTTGTGTTTGAGGGTGGCGGCTGGGGGCGGGGCTGTGTGTGAGGGGCGGGGCTGGGGGCGTGGTTGTGTTTGAGGGTGGGGGCGGGGCTGTGTGGGAGGGGCTGGGGGCGTGGTTGTATTTGAGGGTGGCGGCTGGGGGCGGGGCTGTGTGTGCGGGGCTGGGGGCGTGGTTGTGTTTGAGGGTGGCGGTTAGGGGCGGGGCTGTGTGTGAGGGGCAGTGGTTGGGGGCGTGGTTGTGTTTGAAGGTGGCGGCTGGGGGCGGGGCGGAGTCTCAGCTGTAGCCAATCGCTGTGGCCCGGGCCGGGCCAGGCTGTTGTGGGAGCCGCCATGTCGGGCCTGTGGAGCTGGAGCAAGTCCTCGCTGTGAGTCTGTGAGAAGTGTCGGGGGCGGCGCTCGGTCGGGTCGGGTTTGTGCTGAGGACAGGGGATAAGACACACAGCGTTCATAGAACAAACATCAATACGGCAGCAATCAGTTAACATCACAATATTAACGGTAACATCAATACAGCAATGTTACCATAACCTCCTCATCAAAATATAACCATCACAGAGAATTATCATTACAATCATTATGCCTTTCACATCAGGAGGAAGGCTCCGGGTATTTGTGTCAATAATATCCATCGTAATGATGTAACATTAACTCTTAACAATAATTAACATTGTAATTATTATTGTTAATAATAAATGCCCAGGTCCTCCCTCCCACCCCCTCCCACCCCCCACCCTCTTCCTGCCTCCACCTCCCCTTCTCATCCCGCAGTAACAGTCACGGGGAAAACCTTGGTGGGGGTTAAAAATTCAATTGGATTTTAATGAATTTCACTTCAAAATAAAGCAGGGTTTGCTTTGCGCGAAGATCTATTAAGGCAAGGAAAGCGGCAGCATCAGAGACCTTCCTTCACCCCATTCACCTAGAAATATACAGTCGATTCACTTTGCGGTATGTTCGGTGAAGCGCTTTGAGACGTCGATAAGATGTGAAAAGCGCTATATCAAATGCAAGGAGTATTATTATTATTATTATCAGTGTGGGCTGTATTCATATTGAGTGGTAATAGCACCCTGTGGTGGTACATCGAGAACGAACCAATCACCCCCACTAACTACCATGTGTTTAACTTGGTTCGTTTGTGTGATCTCTCTCTCTCTGAATGTTGACTTACCTGGTGCAGAAAATAGTGTTTTAGCTTTTGGAGCATTTTCTTTTTCAGTTTTTGTTTGACGAAAGATGACAGTTCACGAATTGTTGTTCAACAATTTATGATCCTTTGCTTACATTTATATTAATAATAAACCTTGCATTTTAATAAGCATTTTACCCAGTGCATTGGGACAGCCCCCTTCGTGGCACTGTATACATGTATTGTGTTTGCTTTATATAGTGCCTTATCACGTCATTGGGACATCTCAAAGTGCTTCCCAAAATATATTGTAAATCTAGTAAAACATTTTGTGGAAGAAATGCAGAAGCCAATTGCACACAGCGGTGTCTCACAAACAGTCGTGGTTAAAGTGCTCCAGGTTGCTACCCCGCATGAAGGGTGTTATATAAATGCAAGTTGTTGTTAGGTGTGCATGCATGCGTGCGTGCATGCATGCATTTATTCACTCACTCACTCACTCACAATTAGGGAAAAAAGTATACCTAATTTTATTGCAGACTTGTTTTGCAAGCTTTTATTTATTGCACTAACCACTAGAATATATCTAACATACAATACTTATAACCTAACCAAATATTTGGTACTTTTAATGGTTGGGTATTGATTTATTAAGCACTCTGAGACGCCGTCCGGCGTGGAGGGTGCTATATAAATCGAAGTTGTTGTTGTTATTTGCTGTTTGTTTTGATTTTGCAATGCTTCCTGAATCACATGTGGTCAAGATGTTTATACAATTCTTAAAACTGTAACAAACCCGAGTTTTCAAGCCACAAGTTTTTTTTAACTACACCGAGCTTGGCTTTCTAAAAAAATTATGCATGTTTGAATTATGATGAAAAGTAACCAACAAAGTTATAGGTTTATTAGTTGTGAAATGTGAATTTTACAGTGAATGTGACCTGCTTAATATAACTGACATGAAACTAATGCAGACAAAAATAACACATATTCTAGTCTTGGGACGTCCTCCCGACGTGAAAGGCGTTATACAAATATTATTTTGTTATTTTGTTGCATACAAGGGAGAAATATCAGCACTTCCATTACATTAAGGACATTTTATCTTGTTTCTCTAGCTGAGTTTTTCCTGCTTATCAAACGAGAGATGTCAGTGTATGGGAATGGAACAAATTTCCACATTTAATCACAATAATTCTTGTATTTGATACGCAATTTCACCGTAGGAAAATGTTTTAAAGTGTTTCATCTGATTTGCTGGAAAGTGTAGCGGCTATGTATTTTGTCCACATTGAGCGGTGTACATTCAGGTCTAACATCTTTTGTTCTGTGGTACCTTTTGTATCTTAAACATGCTAAAGAATAATAAGCTTTGGAAGGAAGTGATGAACAGAAAATGTTCCATCTGTGGGATGGTGATAACGAAATGCTGCGGTGCTCATCAATTCATATAGATAAATAAATGAAAGAGTGCACTTTTGTAATATTTTAAAATTTGCCTTGAAGCTGAATTACTGTATGTGGACAGGTTGATTATATAAGAAAGGTAAACAACATTCAGAAAGATCTGAACCCATTAAGCTAATGTGGCATACATGAGGCAGCAGGCTTTATGACCGTGGGAGGTGTTGCAGCTGAGCATCCAAAGTTCACACACACGTGTATTCTTTATGGAAAATTACTTGATAGCAATCAACAGAAGGCACCCTACTAATTTTTGCTTTACAAGTTAAAGGACAACAAAGCCAACGCTTGCATGCCATTTGCCCTCCTATTGATCAGCTAATTCAACACACAAAAGATTGAAGTAGAATTTCATATTTAAAAATAAAATTAGTACAGTAATGTTATATTTAGCAAAATGTATCTTTTCCATTTTTACTTGGTTTTGGAAAAGCCGCATATCAATGCAAATAAAATGATTAAAACCAGGTAAAAATCAGAGTAGAATAAGATGTAGTGAACTGAGAAAGTAGAAACTGAGAATCCCTCTTACTGAAAACAAAAATTATACCAAAACATTGCTGTGAAAAGCCCAAAGTGAATAATTTTAAAATTGATTTTGTATGCCTCAAATAGAATATATTGAGAAAATAAATCACTTGGAGAATCAGCAATATCTTCCCCCACTCCCATACACCATACCTTCCTCTTAACTCCCTATCTAGTTAACTCACCTCATCATACAGTTCTCATTTCATTAAACACATACAAGCAAAATTGCTCAGATTTGTTCGCCAATTTTCACCTTGTCTCTTAAATACATTTATTTGTGTTAGTATTGCTCCCTGGAAGCTGCCAACTTCTACAAGTGGCTATTTTTAACTGAGGCAAGCAGTGTGACAGGCTCACTCTCTGAGCACATCATAAATGCTGTTCGGTTTTGGAATTACTACAGATTGTAAAATGTTCCATACCTGTAGTTGGTCACATGAGTACAAACAGCATTCAAAATGCTGTACAGTATTTACCCTTTATTGTATTGAAACACGCAAGTTAGTGATACTGTATATTAGGGTCCGTCGATATGGACATTTTCCAATTTAGATATATCAATTGGCTCATATCGAGATATACCGAAATATCGATATTTTCGGATTTTTCGTACTGCACATGCGCGCGCGTTCGGAGTGCGCGCGCGTTCGGGGCCTATCTCCTCAGGAGGTAAATATCTTTGTCTCTCTGTGTCTCTCACTCTCTCCATCTCTGTGTTTTTCTGTCTGTGTCTCTGTGTCTCTCTCACATCCCCCCCATCTCTATCTATCTGTATATTATCACATCCACCCTGTCTCCCCCCCCATACCACCCCCCCGCCGTCTCTCTCCCCCCCCCCCCCCCCCCCCCCCGCCGTCCCTCTCCCCCTCATCCCCCCCACCCTTCTCTCCCCCACCACCCCTTGCATACCTGTATATTGTATTCAAGGACTATGAATACAATATGGCGGCTTTGCACCTCGGTCTGTGCATTGTGTATAGAGATGAGCATTCTGGGTCTTGTAGTTCAGTGTGCGCGCATTCCGATTTTTTACCTCGAAATATCGATATATCGATTTTTCGATATATCGATATTTTTGAAATGCATATATCGGCGTATCGATATGAAAACTATATCGGGTTTTAGCGATATATCGATATATCGCCAGACCCTACTGTATATACAGATATACAGTACTTGACTGTCAAAAAAATACCATTTCATCCAGTCACTTTATTAGACTGGATCTGATCCTGTCCTGAAATGTGGCAGCAAGGAATCTAACTTGTGATTAGTAAAGCAGAACAAACAAGGTTAATATTAATTCTCTAATAAGAGCTTTCAGAATTCTCCTTTATGAAAGGCTTTGTATAAATTGTTGAAATACAAAGTGAAAAGTTGTACATTTTATTGGAAAAAAACATGTTATATATTGTAATGCAGTAAATCTTGTGAAACGCTTTGAGAGTTCTGAAGATGTGCTATAACGAACACAAGAATTATATTAATAACTTATATATCTGATAGCCAGAATATTATTTGTTATTCGTCGCTCTGCCTTTTGAAGACAAATGCGGTCGTATATTTTCTTGATTAGATGAGGTGGAAAAAGAGATTTAATTTGGCAATTCTCTCTGTTTTGTGTCCATTGATTGGCTAATGTTACAGACAGTGATGGCTAATGGTTAATTATTGTACTACATAATTGTCTGAATGAAAAGGTGTGAGTTTTGCTACGGTCGCCAAGGTGCATTTATACAACCGGAATTGAAGCTGCTACTTTCCAGTGTGGAATGGAGAACCCAATTAACGTTGCCCACTCCACAATTGAGCACATTTGTTTTTTATATTGTTATAAATAACCTGATTGCATGATTGGTCTTTTAATAACAATAAAGGAACGATTCATTCAAACCAGATATCAGGGAAAAATATAGGAGTGGTGAAGAGGAGGGGTGGAGCCTCGTGGGGAGCATAAACACGAGTGAAAGGCACTCTACCAATGTAATTTTGTTGTTGTTGTTGTTGTAGTTGTAAGCACTAGTTGGGCTTAATGGTCTGTTTCTGTGCTGTATAATTCCGTGCAACTCCATGTAAAGCTTCTGACCATCCACTTGACAGACAAGAAAACCTGAGGCTTTCAATATCCCATAAGGCAGGGAGTGCAATTTACTTGCATGTGTTTATACTGTACAGATTTACTATGAGTTTGCAGTTTGATTCAGGCTGTCTTGAGTCCCTGTTTATATTGCACATTTGGCGGCAATTAAACACCAAGCATACACTGCGACCGAGCATTAGCTGCCAAATATTTCTTTTATTAGGTAATAGGATCAAAGTTTGCTACTAACAGATAATTTAGCTAATGTTCTTCACCTGGGACTTATTTTTTTGCTGCATGGTAAATCAATCAAGGAAAATCACTTTCCTTGTGACAAAACATACTCCAAACTAAAATAGAATCTGATTATTAGGAAAACAAAAGCAGAGTAAAATAAAATGTAAAAAGTGCAGATTTTTTAATATGAAAATCATTAAAAAATGTTTTCCTTTTAAAAAATAATGTGCCTTCCACCTTCAGCAGGATTCTTACAAAAATAATCATCATCTTTACATTTGGTATAGTATGTTTCAAATCAAGAGGATGTGTCTTAAGCGCATCGCAGGAGGGAGTGAATACAATTTATCCTCCTGATGTGAAAGATGCTATACTAAGTGCAACAATTATTATTATTTTAGAAAATAAAGTGCCTTAATTAACTTTACTACAAGAACAACAACAAAATTACATTTACAATATATAGCGCCTTTCACGTCGGGATGACATCCCGACGTGATGCTGGACAGTCAATGTTTCATTTGTTTTAGCAAATGAAATGCAAAGAATTTGAGCCCTTCCTTCACTAATAACCCAATTGGTAAAACCACGTCCTTGTGCGAAAAGCGAAGTTGCATGTTGTATTAAACATACCTGGAAGGTTCCACTTTCAGTGGTTGACGTGTATTGAGTTAACAGAGCTGATCTCAGCCACAGCAAGATTTGATTACATCAAATTAATTAAATTAAATGAGGAGAGAGTGGAATTTGGGGGCTTTTAAAAACTCAAGCCCTAATTGTGATTCCTACTCTGTGATCTTAGGTGAAAGTTTAGAGCACTGACCATACAATTGTGGGACCTGTGCTCGAATCCAGGTAGGTCAAGGTGAAACCTTGGCAAATTTCCTTACTCCACACACACCTAATAATAATCCTTCCAAAAAAAAACACAATAATAAAATTGGTTATTTCAATCCATGGCTGTTTGTGGGGACAGTGCTATGTGCAATTGGCTGCCGCGTTTCACCCACAAATATGCAGTCAATTCACTTTACAGTATATTCTATGAAGCGCTTTGAGACATCGATAAGATGTGAAAAGCGCTATATCAAATGCAAAGATTATTATTGTTATTAAAGCAGCTATTTTAGTAGGGTTTGATACAACATACAAAAATAAATTTCTAGAAACTGTGAATTGCATATTCACTTGCACTAAACTCCATACCCCCCATTACAAAGCTTAAAGCGCTCTGAGATGCCGTCCGGCTATATAAATCAAAGTTGTTGTTGTTGTTGTTGTTGTACACCAGTTTTAGCCGGGTTTCACATACTCCCTAACACCAAACGGATCAATTTCAAGATCCTCACACTTGTCTTCAATTCGCTTCATGCCCTACCACCTGCCTACCTCTCTGATCTGCTTACTCCCCAACACACAACCGCTGCCTGTGCTCATTCTTTCTCAGAGCTACATGACTTTGGAACTCTTGGTTGTGTGTCAGCATGGCTCAGTTGATAATACACTCATCTATAAGTTTTTATATATATATATACTGTATATATATAATCTCAGGTTGTAGGTTCAAGCCTCTTGTTTGAATTTGAACTCACATAGGTTAAGCTGACACTCCAATGTAGGGTTGATGGGTGTGTTGCATTGATCGAATTGGCTGCTGTGTATGCCTACAAACTTCAGTCATTACATAGTATGTCCTGTGAAGTGCTTCGGGATATCTTCCTGATGTGAATGACGCTAAACCAAATGCAAATTTTTAAATATAATTCCCAGTCATAAATAATATAATAATGCTTGCATTTGATATTATGTCTTCGAGACATCTCAAAGCGCTTCATTGAATGTACTGCGAAGTGAAGTGACTGTATATTTTGTGGGCAAAATACCTACCTGCCACACTGTATTGGCTTCAAACTTCAGTGGTGGGGTAATTGAATCATTATGTTTTAATGTATCTCATTATCAGTCTTTTTCAACTTTGGTGCTGTCCTGCACTGCTCACCATCAGGCTTTTCACTTTTTAAAAACCAAATCAGGTTTGCAACTCTTTGTCCAAGATGTTATCTTTTCAAGTGGAACAAAACAAAAATAGTATAGTCTGGATTTCTCCATAGAACTGCAATCCCATTCACACAGAGACTGTTGCCAGAGGCATTGATTTGTGAGTAAACATTTGAAATAAAGTTTAAAAAGTACTGTAAGTTGAATTCACCTTTAAATCTTTTACTTGTCAATTTCTCCACAAATTTTGCATTAATACCTCTAAGGCTGCTATGAATAATCATTTGTACTTTAAAAAATTTCTTCACTGAATTTGGTGCCAGTAAAATATTATATTTACTTCTGAACGTTCAATGTGCCTTTTGTGCCAAATTCTAAAAATTTGCTTTTGATAGCCATAATTTTGGTTTTCCATTGGTTTCACAGGTTTGTCAGTCATCTTCAGAAAGGGTGTGTCAATCTCATCTGCGATTCACTGGCTCACCAGAATTGTGCTTTGGAACAGACCAATCTGAAAAAAGAGAACAAACTAAATTGGGTTATTTTAGTTTAAAGTTTGTAACAATATTCGTCAATACAGAATGAAAGTTGCATTTGACATGGATGGAGCCTTATCACATTATTGAATTATCTTAAAGTGCTTCACGGGATTTTACTTGAACTTGTAGTGACTGGGTATTTTGTAACTGACTGTGGCAATCAATATGCACACAGCAATTTCCCCATCCAAATAGCCTTGAAATAATAATGAATTTGATATGTGGGATTATTCTTGCCCTCTTCCTCCCCACTTTCAACAAAACTTTCCTTTTTGATCATGCTTACAGTCACATTCCCATCCATCTCCCCCGGCTCGTTTCAGACTCCGCCACTGTGGAGCGCTCTGGGACGCTACTCCATTTGAAGGCTTTATGTAAATGCAAGTTGTTGTTTTTGCCCAGAGAAAAATTCCCTTCACTTTTTACATAGTAAATCCATGGGGATCTTTGACATCCACTCGAACAGGCAGATACGGTATTGGTTTAAATTACACTGAGCTGTAGCTCTACCTGCTGAGCCATCAGTTCGTATTTTATCTTTTGCTAAGATTACTGTAAAGTGATGTAAGATTGGTATTTTGTTTGTTTGTTTAGATTCCTAAGAAAACATATATTTCAAGATATTTTAGCCTATACAAAATATAGTTTGTAAAATAAAACACGGATTTATCGGTGATGAGTTTATTTACAATTTCATCCCCTCCCCATGAGATACATTACCACTTGATTTATTTAAGAAAATATTGATATATATGAGTTAAATGAAGCACAGTACAGTATTATGCTGCTGATTTGATTAATTCACAACCAACTCACCTCTTCCATGTAAAGGAAGGGATAGTTTTAAAGTTTATGTCTCTGTGTAAGGGAAGGGAAATCAGAGTTTACCACATACTGGTAGCTGGTGAAACACGTTGCAAATTGTGGGTGGACAGTGATGTTCGATTGAATCAAAAAATGTTCCAAAATATGTCTTACTTTGTAGGGGTAATTTATCTCACATATTGTGAACTGTGGGGGAAGAGATTTTATCTTGCCAGCCAATGAAGAGATTTTACCTTGAGGGTAGATTATGCATCCAGTGTCAAGTCACTGTTGTGATTTTTTCAGCATTTTAAGAGTTAAATTTGTTGTGGGATTTTCAAAAAGATTTGTAATTCAACCCATCAATTTTCCTTATACTGTACACTGCTAAGCTATATACATCTGCACTTCATTTGTAAAAGAACTTAATGAGAAACTTCAAACAATTTAAATGTCAATTACAAAGAAAGCATGGTTTGAAAAATCCAGTAATCTGTCCATATTGGGCATCAAACCATGTTCCCAGGTGTATATAATTCAAGGCAGATGACATTCCAAAGACCCAATTACAGAGGTTCTGCTAATCCTCAACACAGAAATGAGTGCAAGAGCACACTGAGCATCTGTCACGCCATGTTGTAACTGCATTCAGACATGTGCTAGAAGGTATTACTGTACATAAACTTTACGTCACATTGGTAATGATGCTGAGCAACAACAATATTAATGCTGTTGACAGATAAGGGATGTGAACTTTAGAGCAGTACTTCAAGTATGCAACTGCCTCAATTGTGTGTGAGTCTGGATACAAAAACAACAAGCAGTGAGTGAGTCAGCTTTGAGAGCTGACCGCCATTGCTTGGTACGTTTGGTAATAAATCATTTGTGGAAGAACAATTCATGTTCTTATTACATTTTTTTTGAGATGCCGAACATCCTACCCGCCTGCTTTGCAGAACAAGCTGCATTATATCAGAAACACCAGCATGCTAAAGATAGAGTAGTGTCCCAAAGAAAAAAAATTGACTGCCAGTATGTAGTGGACAAGTGATGAAAGTTGCCCTGAGGTTGTCAATTAAAAAGGCAAGGCCTGGAACTGATAAGTTAATGGGCCGTTTCCCCTTTTTTGGCCTGCAATAGCTTTAAAGTACAGGTTATAAAAATCAGAAGTGTGATCTATTTCCTACAACATATCCAATTAAGCCTAGCCACTTAGACTCTCGCAAATTGTTTTTTTCTCTTGTTTTCATTTAACTGATAGAGTGCTGAATTTCTAATACAGTTTATGGCTCCAGAGTTAGCTTAGAGCAAGTTTTTTTGTTTTAAATTTGGAAAGTTGATATTTCAAATTTCTTTTTTGCAGTTCAAAAAACATATAATTCATTATCAAAATGAGGCTAATGACTTTGGTATTGTGTAAATCACAAATCTATTATCGCTGGCCTTCAGACAAGAAACTTAAACCGATAATTCTTCAGATGGAGTTATTCGTAAATGGAAAGGAGTTTGGGCTAGTTTGCTGGCCAGCATTCTCCCAGTTAAAAAATGGTCGCCTAATGGCTGTATGTGGGGTACTGCTGTAAGCAAATTAGCTGCAGCATTCACCTACAAATACACAGTCACCACACTTTACAGAATCATTCTATCAAGTGTTTTGAGATTTTTCGATGAGATAAAGCACTTTATCAAATGCAAGGGACACTATTAAATAATTTACATCTACATTTTAGAATAAGGAATTGATGCATTTAGCCTTGTGCTTACTTTAATAATAGAGAATGAACAAGAAAAATGTTAACGTCTGTCATAAAAAAAGAGTAGGCATTTGCTTAGAAATATTAATGATAATAGGAACGTATAAGTGAATTACATCCATAATTCAATTGACTGTTTGAGGTAATATAATAAACTGCGAAATTTGATTGCTGCTTCAAATTTATTCACAGATTTTTTTTAAAAAACTTTGCTTATTGGACAGTACTCACCTTACAAACGAGAGACTTTGGTGCAATTCCAGGCAGGGCGAAACTGTGGGCAAGTTTCTTTAGTCCACATGCCTGATAATAATCCCTCAAGAAAAAAAATAACAAATTGATCATTTCAATCCACGACTGTTTGTGGAACACTGCTGTGCGCAATTAGCTGCTGCGTTTTGCCGATAAATATACAGTCAATTCACTTTACTGTTTATTCTGTGAAGCACTTTGAGACGTCTAGAAGACGTGAAAAGCGCAAAATCAAATGTAAGGATTATTATTGTTGTATTTTAGTGGTGAACGTGTGGGATTCACTGTGCTGAAGAAACAGTTGTAGAAAAGTTAAACTACAGTACAAAGAATACTGTACTGTCAAATAATTACGTTAATTACTGTATTAAGTAAAAGATAAGCAATAAAAATGTTTGCAGACAAAATATCATAATAAATTTTATTGTGCTCAAATACAAATTTAGAGGAATTATATAGATCTGCAGAAGTGTACTATAGTGCTGTTATGTATTCCTGATTTCAGATTCAGTTACATAAATCTGTTTATTTGATGTGGAGGCTTACATTATTTGTAGATGGAAATAGAATCATGTGTTCTTGGATAAAGGGTATTACCAATCTTATGATATGGGATATTTATTTTTTATGATTATTGCCAATTTATTCCTCCTGAAAGTGCTAATTCTTATGGGAATAAAGTTTGACTGCTGCTAGCAGCTCCCCTTCAGACGTGAAAGGCACTATACAAATGTAATGGTTGTTGTTAACTAAATGGCCATTCTTCTTGTGTGACCTTAGTTGTTGAGTGCCAAGAAAGTATATGACCATTCTGGTATCACAAATAACTCTAATCCTGTTTTCGTCCAACATTTATACACAATTATTTTACAGAAGAGATTGCTGATATAGTAATCAGGAGTGCGAATGAATCCCTGCTGATTTGTATCTTCCTTTACCAGAGATGCTTAGGGCATCTTGTAGTTCTCCCGCTCTTGTGCCATTTTAAATCTACTCACTGTTCTGTGATGAGTTTGTTGATCCCTGCTGAAGTGGAAGTAGGGGTGCTACAATTTGCTGGGTCAGGGAAGAAAATAATTGCGTCAGTGGGTTCTGATCCTGATGGAAAGGGTGAATGTCAGATGAGAAGAGGATGGGCTTGGCTGTGAAGGACCCATAGTTCAATAGTCTCCCTGCCAATATTTACTGTTTGGATTGACACATAAAGACTGCCCATTTTGGGCAAGGTATCATTGAGCATCTGGGGGTCTGGAATGACATGTCACTGTGAGTCAGCACCTTCAGGACAGATTTGAGTTGGGGAAAATAAACGGAATAGTCCAATAGCCTTTCACATTGAATTGATTTCTATGAAGTGAAAACATTTAAATCCAGAGGGACTAGCTCCCTCAAAAGCTCATTGGGTAAAGGCCACAGTCTGGTATGGAGCCATATAGACCAAGAAGGATCTATATTATCTATATTATATATTATATCAGCTGTGTCAGCTGATCTCAGTCAATTTCTAGCTACTAGAGTATTTGTCCAATCCCGTATCAACATTTTAATACAATGGTTTACTTTTAGATGGTAGCTTTCATGGGAGGACATCTCAATGTGCTTCACATTGCTGTCTGAGGACCTGAGGCGGGTAATGAGTCATGGCCTAAAGTGAAGGTAAAAGCTTTGTACTGTAATTTGTGATGTAGTGTGTGATGTATATCTTGCCTCAAAGATGAGGTGTTACAGCAAACATAGTTACTTAGTGCCGTATTACATATCCAACATTATAAAAATGGCATCGTTATACCTTTCAGTTGGCATTTTTAGCAGCTAGATAGTCTTGTCCTATGTTTCAACTTTTAAATTGGGAAGGGAGTGGGAGAAAGAAAGTTGGAAAATTGAATTAAATGCCCTTCCTGCTTTGAGTCTGCAATTTAAGCCCTCTGTGATGTCGTCCAATTTGAAGGGCACTATATGAATGCAAGTTGTTGCTGCTATAACCTTGCTGAACATTGGAAATGTACTACAACGAAAACATAAATCTCTGGGAACACTCAGCAGGTCAGGCATCATCTATGGAGAAAGCAAAAGTGAGTCAACATTTTGGGTCCATGACCCTTTGGCAGAACTGGGGCATGTTGGGAGGAGAGGCTTTTAAGGACTAATAGACGGGGAGAGGTAGGGCAAGGAAGACAAAAGAGAAAATGGGGTAGAGGGTAGGAAATGATGGGTTAAAGAGGTTTAATGTTGTGAAACAAAAGGGGGAGATTGCAACAAAACTGGACAGAAGAGGTGTTAATAAAGTTAAGTAGAGAGGGGGTGAAATTGCCAGAGTACAAGCAGATTGGATGGTCGCAGAAGTGGGGGAAGGTGAGCTGTTATGGCCTGAAATTATCAAAATCAATATTGAGGCTAGAGGACTGCAAGTTCCCTAGCAGATGGATAAAGATGCTGTTCCTCAAGCTTGCGCTGTGGTTCATTGGAACAGCGTAGGTGACCGTGGATGGAGAGGTAAATATTGGAAATGTACAGTCAACCTTTAACTTGTATCTTTGTCAATTAGTACTTGCTTAGTTCGATTCACTTTCGGAAATATAGACTGAAAACTGTGGTGGCAATTATGAAACGTTTGGTTCAAAAACAAATTGGCATAGTGTGTCATTTGGGATTTTGTAACCACCTGTTGTGAAACTAAACCCATTGCTGGTGATGAGGTCCTGTTTGAAAATATTAATAATGCTGAGTTCATATGGGATTATTGTAATAACTGATATGTCAGTTTAATTGCCCAAGTACTGTTTTTTCTAGCAGCACTCACTGATGGTTGTTGCATCATCACTCAGATACAGGTGTTACAGTAAAAGCCCGTTTATCCGGCACCCGATCAACCGTAACTTCCATATAATCGACATTGCAAAAAAAAGGTACGCATTTGATTAACCGGAATTTATCCGGAAAAATGCATCAGAAAAAAAATATTTTTAAATATAAAAATATAAAAACACTTTTTTGCGTTTTCGGCCGAATATCCGGCAGGCGCTTTAACCGGTATTGGCCAGTTCCCGAGGGTGCCGGATAAACGGGCTTTTACTGTATTCAGTAACTCAGTGGACAGCAACAAAAGCAAAAGCCAATTTGCATAACAGCAGCTGAGATAGCCTTGTCCTTAGTTTGAAGTTTTTCTGCTTTTAATTTGTAATGCAGAGGCTTGCTTCTTCAAGTTATTATGACTGAGCTCTAAAAGTCATGAAGCTTCTGTGAATCTCATTTGCTCATATGATGCCTGTGCAAATGGCCTGCTCTGCTGTGCACTTATTTACCAGAACATGAACCAGGCAGTAATTTTGTATTGTGTGATGTATATCCTCCTTCAAAAGACAAGGTGTCATTGCAAACAGGTATAATACCTCAGTTGTAGTAGATTTGTCTGAAATCTGGGCTCCCTTTACAACTATAAACAACCTGAACTATATTCCAATTGTGGTAAATGAGAGTAAATGAGATCATCAACAGGAATTGCTTTCATGTCGAGGTTTATTTGGATGTAGATGGAATTCTGTAGACTTCCCTTCAGATCCCATCAGTAATTTGCTGTTTCCACTCCATACCTCCAAGCTTTGTTGCTTCAGCTACCGTTGAATTACATTTCAAAACTAAAGGAGTTTATTTAAAATTAAATGCATTTTAAAGAAAAATTCTCAGGTTCCTTTGCTAACACATTTATTTTTAAAAAAGCTCTAATCTCCAAATTTAGAATGTTGTTGATTTACTCAATCTACACCTCTGGGTGAATTCCAAACAGGAACAGTCAAAGGACCCCAGGAACTCCACTAGTTCAGTGTTTGGAAATGGTGAATACTGACTTTCTTTTAAATTTATCATCGCAGAAGTTCGCTGGTTTCTTTGGGAATATCCAATCAAACTAACTGATGTGTAAACCGTTTGCTAATCCTTTTAGTCTGAATGCTCAG
The DNA here is from genome assembly GCA_035084275.1 of Hydrolagus colliei. Taxonomy (NCBI): domain Eukaryota; kingdom Metazoa; phylum Chordata; class Chondrichthyes; order Chimaeriformes; family Chimaeridae; genus Hydrolagus; species Hydrolagus colliei. The sequence continues at coordinate 43,340,933 of CM068745.1, read as the reverse complement.
CTGTCCAATAGACAGAAAATGATTATATTTACATCCAATGCCTGCTGCTACTATAATAATTACTATTCTTGCATTTGATATATACTGTATTGCCTTTCACGCTGGGAGGACATCTCAAAGCACTTCACAGGACATACTGTGAAGTGTAATGACTGTATTTTGTAGATGAATGGCAATAGTCTAAGAGGTCCAATATACTCAATTGTTTGGAAATCCTGTTTAAAAAAAACCTAAAAGAAACCTACTACTTTAAGTAGGTCATATTTTCTGCAGAAGCAGCAGTAAACTAGATTTTCTTCACAGCATTGCCAACAAAACTTGTGTTGCCATCTATGTGAATGGTGCAGGGTTAGATAAGTACAGTATTTGGGTCAGTGGAGGGGACTGAGGCCAACTGTACAGAAATAATAAGCATAAATCACCATTGAGCCAAAGATGGCATTTTCTTTTCATTTCTTAAAATTCCAGGTAAATGGAATTTTCCTGCAGTCATAATAATAATAATCCTTGCATTTGATATAGTATCTTATCACATCTTTGAGACATCTCGAAGCGTTTCACAGAATACACTGTAAAGTGAATTGACTGTATATTTTGTGAGAGAGATGCAGCAGCCAAATGCTCAAAGCAGTGCGGAGCAGTGTCCCACAAGCAATCGGGATTGAGTGTTCACATTTTTAAAGTATAGAGACATAGAGGAACCAATGTTTAATGTTAAGCCCAGTTTCAAACTCAAAATACAAGAAAATGTGGGTTGGTGGGAGGGTAAGTTTGGATTCAGTGTATTGAACCAGTGAAGCTGTTTTCATGATAACTATCCTGTTGTTCATATTATAAATTGTATGTCAGATGAGATTACGGTTGGACTTGATTGTGATTTTCCCCGAGATTGAATTGTCTGATGATGCTCAATATCCAGGTTTACAGATGAAGAGTGATGAGGGTGATCCAACATGAGTCACTGAGATCTATTATGCGCTAGGTGGAAACATATTTGTACAGAGGAAATTATTAAACCATTGGAAGGGACTTTGAACTCTTATTTCAAAGGTTCAAAGAGAATTTAAAGGCTAGTTAGCATAGGAAGACAAAATAATTTTAATTGATTATGTGATATTATTTGTGTGCAGGAATCTAATCCAGGTGGTGTGTGGCAAAGTAGGAAAATAGAAATCTACTGTGAGTTCCATACTTTGAAAGCAGTTGCTGTATTCTCCAGTGTCCATATCTAATAGAAAGCAACATTTTTCAACAGTTAGCTACTTCAATATTAAAAACGTTTGTCCCAGTTGGTAAGTTTATAATTATTATTATAAATATAAATATTATTTCTGTTGGATTCAGTAGTAATGTAACTTTCTCATTCTTTTACATTTTTATCACATTACCACAAAATTATATATCTGAATTGTTGTATACCATTCCATGTGTATTTATTGCTAAGTACTGTAAATAAATTTTTCATTTTAATTATAAAAAATACATGAACAATCTAGATTTGTTTTACAGTATTGTGTTTAATATGTTTTGTATTACTCGTGAAGTCCTGTAGCTCAGTGGTTAGAGCACTCGACTAGCAAGCGAGAGACCTGGGTTCAATTCTAGGCAGGTCAGGGTGAAACTTTAAGCAAGTTTCCTTACTCCACACGCCTGATAATAATACTTTGTAAAAAAAAAAAAAAAATTGGTCATTTTAGTCCACGACTGTTTGTGGGACACTGCTGTGTGCAATTGGCTGTCGCGTTTCACCCACAATTCACTTTACAGTATATTCTGTGAAAAGCTTTGAGTCTAGAAGACGTGAAAAACGCTATATCAAATGTAAGGATTATTTATTATTATTAGCAGCTCATTTACTCAGGAATCATATTTTCCTGATAGACTCCAGAATTGATTAAATGTGTTAATTCCTTTATCAGAAGGTTTCTTTCTGTTCAAAGTCTTGCCTGCCCTATTTATGGATGAGAGAACTATCCGTATAAAATTATACTGTAGTGGTGGAGAAATGTTGTCGCTTGGCTACCATTCCTGGGATTTATATTTTCAGGTGATGAGTTTAATTTAGAGAGAAGCGAGATAATCCCTGCAGAAGCTCCGTTTGGTTTACTTGGGATAGGAGTTTTGGACAGGGGTTGATGTGTAAAAAATATCATCTTGCAAGGGATGGTAGCAGCTGGGTTTTCTGCTTCATCACCAATACAATGCTTTTCTCAGGTTGCGGGTCACCGTCTAGCGGTCAGGAACAAGACTCTTGCCTGATTTTTCTTCTTGCTCATCCAGAGTTCTGAAGCCGATTGTAACATTACTGCTTCTGCTGACCCAACTGAGATCAGCTAACTTGTGCAGACCACCAGGGATTTCTGGTCTGCATGGTTCAATGCTGCACCACATGGTGCATTTATCCACTGAACCATTGGGGGCACTACTGATTTGTTTTTTCTCTAAAGGACAGATTTCCATGTTGCTCCTGTCTTATCTGTTTGAGTCTCACTGTGTATGTTGCCGAGATCAATAATAGCTGCAATATTGGACATAGTGAGATAAAGAATGTCTATATTACATCAGTATTTATTTTCATATTATATTTTTAACTTACAGTGTGAAAGATACATTAGTATAGATTGATAACCACTCTCAAGAATATATTACATGAAACACACCTTGTCTGAGTGTGCTGAAAAAACAACAACAAAAGTACACTTGTATAGCACCTTTCACATCAGGTGGACATCCCAAGGTGCTGGAAACAGTACTTCTATGTAAATAGTGTTGCAGATTCACAAGGGTGTTGAATGTAGCAAAGGTGGTAACAGACATCAAAACTCGGTGCCACTTGTTTGAAATCTACTGAGTTAGCAGATCTCAGTGAGGTTGCAATAGGGGTGTTATAATAATAATCCTTGCGTTTGATGTAGCGCGTTTCACATCTTCTAGACGTCTCAAATCACTTCACAGAATATACTGTAAAGTGAATTGATTATATACATGTGGGCGAAACGCAGTAGCCAATTGCACACAGCAGTGTCCCACAAACGGTCCTGGATTGGAATGACCAATTTATTATTGTTTTTTTTAGGGATTATTATAGGCGTGTTGAGTAAGGAAACTTGCCCAGGGTTTCGCCCCGCCTGGGATCGAACTCGGGTCTCTCGCTTCCAAGGTGGGTGCTCTAACCACTGAGCTAAAGGACTCCACGAGTGGCTGTGCTACTTTAGTATTACCACTTGGCTCTGGAGTTGAGCCTATCTCCGGAGGCAAAGTGTCATGTTAAAGGAGAACAGCTCCATGTCAGATCAGCTGTTGGCTCTGGAGAGAACTGCTGAATATGAGCTTGAGTTTATCACTGTATACCTGTTTGATTGCTGCCTGTATACATCTTTGTTTTACATTTTGTTGGATTTCCAACACTGGGAGTTGTGTTTCCCCAAACTACAGAAATTAAGCTATGATGCATTATAATACAGACCCCAAGTCTCAGTATTGGGGAGGAGGTGGGGGGGCGTCACAGAAGCCCACACTCCAGAATTGGGATCCCAAACCTACATATTAGGGGTTCCAGAAATTAGCCCCAGATTGAGAGCAGTGACATTTCACTTGATGTTGAAGGATGCCAGATTCTGTCGTACAAAAGCAGTATTGGCATTAGGGATGATATAACTGACTAGTGGTCAGGGAGGGGGGTGAAGGGGTGGCACAGAATCCACGAGCTATCCTGCTGCTGATCGCTATCCAGTGCTTTCCCTTCCCACACACACCTCAAACATACAATGTTTTGGAGCCTCAGGCACTCTGAAAAATCAAAACAGTCAAAACTGCTCGTGTTTTGTACGTATGTTTTGTTCTGTTCTTGGCTGCTGGTTTTGCCAAGTCATACATGTCTCATGCCCAATCTGCTCCCAGGTATTCACTATTTCACTTTGAATCAAGCCCAGGCAGACAGCACAGGCAACCTGGAGATGACTATTCTTTCCTTATTTCTCCTCTGTCTGGTCTGTGCTTAACTACCACTACACAGCACACCTGAGATCTGGAACTCAGTAGAGTGGAGGAGAATGGTGTTTCAATCAGTTGCACCATCACATGCTTTGTATATAAGATTTTGTAGATTTCACAACCGAACAGTCGGTTGCAATTGTGTTTTCTTATGCTTCAATTTTGATTCTAATTGTGTGGAACTGGAATGATTTCCTTAAACTATTTATCAGCACTCCTGAAGAGGTCCTTTTCTATTATTGTCCTTTATGTTTCTAGATTTGGAGTGCTATGATTTTGTTTCCTGTCCACCTAGATAATTTGCAAGCCAGTTTAACTGGGAAATATGATATGGCACCACCAGCAGACTTGTGGGACCCACCACATGTTGCAAGGGCTCAGTCAATGCTTGGATTTTATTTATCTTGGTGCCCAACTCTGATGAAGGTTCATCCTAGCTCTATAAGTAACATACTGTGCACATTTATATTAGTTCCAGCGTAGCTAGCTTTCATCTGTTGCATGTTTGTTATCCCCAGCACTGTTGCACTTTCAAGTAATTGAACCAGATTTATGCGAGACTGACAGCTAGAAGTCTCAACCTTGCTATCTTTTGAATGTAGTAAATGGACTGTTATTGCTTCACATAAAGTTAGCACATGTTGTACTGGAGAACAAAGACAGTTGTAAAACATTTTTTGACCAGCTGAATAAACTAAACTGTTATATTGAGGCATTTGAGCTGCTGTACTGGATTTGAGGGTAACCCAGAATACATAAGGTTAGCAGATGAAAAAGCAGATCTGGAGCCTTGCAGAAAGCACTGGTAGTTCCAGGGGGAGAAGTTCTTGTATTCCAGTGAAAAATCTTTGATCTACAGATCATTCAAATAACAACCAGTTCTGTTTGAGGTGGACCTGAGGAAGCATTAACTCCACCTGAATAAACAAAGCTGTTCACAAAAGTACACAGCTGAATAAAAAGTTTGAGAGACAGTTCCTACATTTACATATCAGTCTCTGCAATGGATACCTTCATATGTTTGTGTATTTGAAAAAGTAGTTAGATGAAGAATTAATAATTTTGTAACATATAAATATTAAAAAATGGGTACTATATATTTAGAGATTATTCATTTTAGTTGCAAAAGAATGGAACATAGATGAATACATAATGTTTGTCAGGAAAGGTATTTTTAGATTTAATGTTTTTCTTTTCACCCTCTCTGGTTTTAAATACTCAACTTACTAAAGGCAGAACGGCTATCGGCATTTGCAGGTCCTTTGAGCTGCATTCCCTCTACTTCTCCATCATGCAAAACAAACATTTAGGGTTAAGGTTGGCTTTCTCAACCAGATTTCTGAATAGGTGTGATCTTTTGGATGCTATGTATTAACTGTATTATGTAGTCAACCACATGGTATTCACTTAGGATTAAAAATTGTTAGGATCCAGTTGCTGTTTTAGAATTATATAAAGAATTCTATAGACGGGCTTTGGCTTCCACAATAGGTCCGTTTTTTTTGGCTGCTGAGCGAATGTGGTGTTGTGCCTGCTGTATGTCCAATTGTACGATAGAACTATTATTTGAAATTGACTGCAATCGAGGAGTCATTAAATACTTTTTTTCTCAAGACCATCCAAGACTTAGGCTGACAAGTGGCAAGTAACATTTGTGGCACATAGGTTCCAGGTACTGGACGAGTACCTCCTATTATTGCTTCATCTGAACCTCTCCTATTATGTTGTGAAGTTTACTATGGACACCCCAGATCTTCCTTTGTTGCTGAATCAAAATTGTAAAAATCTCAATCAGACAACATAGCGGGTTCTCCATCGCCACAAGGACTGCCTGGTCTAAAGACAATGCTCACCATCACCTTATCAAACCATCATTGCTGACTTTCTAATGTAGTGCTGCATTGTTGGAGGTACCATCCTTCGAATGCATTAAGCCAAGACCCCATCTGCTTGTTCAGGTTATAGATCGTATGGTTTTATTTAAAAAAAGAAGAGTTTTTCCCAGTGTCTGGCTAACAATTCTCACAGATAAAATTGGTTATTCACTTCATGGCTGTTTGTTGAACATTGCTATTCATAAATTGGCTGCTGTTTGTGTCTTAAAATACAATCACTACCCTTTATAATAAAAATCCAGTGAAGCGCTTTGAAATATTTCAACAATGGCAAGGAGCTATATCAAATGCAAGGATAGTTGTCTTAATTTTTAGTTCTTGATTGAGTGTTTTTATTTTAGTAGCCATTGAGAAAGTTGTGTCAATATTGTTATCTCTAAATTGTCCAAATCTTACTTTGGAGATTGTTGTATCTGTTATTTGTTTTTCACATTGTCCAGTAGAATTATGTATTAAATTTAGAGCATCAGAATCAAATACAACCAACTATGGAAGACATTGATTCCTATGTTTAAATACATACAGCCTTTAACACAAATTTCCTTTGTCTGGATACTCCAGAGATGCCTCATAAAGATTTTAAACCTTGACCATGTATTTTGAATCATGCAGTTTGAGTACAAATCATTTTTCTGCATTTCCCAGTGGATATATACAAAGGGCAATTTAAAGCAAAGAATTTGTACTGAACTCTGGCCAACGGTGAAAAAGATCAGTGCACATGGTTTTAGCCTATTCTGTTTCCAGAGATGTGACTGCAAATTCTTGCAGACTACAGTGCGTGACATAATATGTCAAACCACTTAAACTCTCATGCGCTTCAGCAAGCAAGAATGATGCTGGAGAGAATAGACCTTGAAAGATTAAATTGTGGAGAGAATTTGAAAGACAAAAGGCAGTTTCTGCTTGTAAATTAGTCACTGACATTGAGTCATAAAACAAATTATGACTATAATTTGATTTCTGGCTGAAAGAGGGATAATAATAATCCTTGCATTTGATATATTGCCGTATCATGTCAGAAGGACGTCTCAAAGCACTTTACATGATTTTACTGTGATATGAAATGACTATAGTTATAAACAAATGTGCTTCATAATTGTGCACAGCTTTGTCCCACAAACAGTCATGACCAATTTTATTTGAGGGATTGTTGGCCAGGACACCCCTTCTCGTTTCAAATAGTGCCATGGTATCTTTAACTTCCATCTGATCAGGTGTGGACAACTTCTTGGTTTAAAGTCTCATCCAAAGAATGCAACTCCGTCAATGTAACACACTCCCAGTACAGCTTTGGAGTATCATCGTAGATTGTGTGAGTTTGAGTGTCACTGTGGGACTCAGCGGTGAGAGTGTGACCATTGAGCCAAGTCAGTGCATTATTTTGTAATTACAAACAATACATCTCACAACCAAAGCCAATTTATGAGGTTAGGCAAACTTTAAGATAAAGTTTGATACAGCTCTGGCTGAACACCTTTGTTGCATTGGGACATTCTCCCAGCGTGAAAGGCCCTACACAAATGTAATTTTGTTCTTGTTGAAAGCACTGAAGTATTCAAACACATGTCAGAAAAAATGAAAAATTAAATAATTCAGCTAAATATGGGATTGGAAAAGGTAATAGTCACTGGGATCAAGAAAACCAATTCTTATTCTGGATTCTGGGACAATGCTCCATTGGTCATTTAAAGCTCATGTTATTGGATTGGTGGATATTTCTGACAACGCAACACCACAAAGTTAATTTCTGTCCATTTTACAAATGAATGACATAACTGATCATGGATTCACAGAACCATTTCTTCAAATCCTAATGGAACACACAGTGGACATCATTGACTACTGTAGTTAAAGCGATGATAATGATAGTAATACGAAGAGGAAGAGGTCTGGTTTGCAAGCAAGCATAAAATAATTAAATTGTAGTGATTTTACATCTTTGTCACAGCCTGAGTTTGGTTGTGAGTGCTGGAGCTCATTCTAGGTTGGGACTGAATTTGAGAAATTTCAGCCATTCTGTGGCATCCTACAAATATTGAGGTAGTGGTTTGGGGTTTAAGATCAAGCTGAATTTTGGGTCTCAGGGTAGAGTGGGATTAGACTAGATATCTCATGTGGAGAAAAACATCAGACTTCCTGGACCGAATGGCTTGTTTGTTTTTTGCCAAAATATTCAGTGACAACACAGTAATAATAGAGGAATGAGCTCCATCAATCACAACCAGACTCAGGCTGTGACAGACACCTAAAATATATTGCAATTTAATTATTTTATGCTTGTCTGCATACCTGATCTCTTCCTCTTCATATCACTGTCATTATCATAGCTTTGACGGTAGCAGTCATTTATGTGCACTCTGTGATGCTTTAGGATATGAAGAAATGGTTCTGTGAATCCTTGATCAGCTGTGTTAGTTATTTGTACAAACAAATGACACAATTGTCAGTGATTTGTTTTGTTTTGTATTGCATTGTATTCTCGTACAGAATATCTGTATTCTTTTATCACATCAACTCTCCATGATCAAATGCTGAAGCATATTGATACTTTCAGAAACTCGTTGTCATGGGTTGGTGACTGTGAAGACAGTTCACTATCAGCATTTTGCAATATTTCAGATTTTTTGAAATGTATCTGCCTATATGACATTACTCAGTAAAGCTAATAATATGTAACAAAATTATAGAGAGTATGCCCTGGTGGAAGTTTGTGAGTTGGTGACAGCAGAGCTGGATTAAAGGAGTTGGGAGCCCTAAAATAGATCATGTTTGAGACTTCTTTCGTGGGAACCCGACAATGGCGAGGCCAGTGTTGGGAGCGATTTTGGAAATCACGGACGCTCAGGAACTATTTGCAGGTGGGCACTTGGGAAATTTCCCAATATCCATTCCAGGATCCCTCAGACCATGGGACTCTAAACCATGTCTTAGTTATCTTATTGGTATCTTGCATGAAGGGCACTATATAAATGCGAGTTGTAGGAAGCCGTTGATATAGAGTAGCAACCTGCCAGTCATTTAGCATGGAGAATCCTTGTTTGGTGGAAAAGGAATTGGTGGATAAACCATCAACTGCAATACAGATCGAGTGCTTTGAGTGAACTTGATAAACATGAGCATATGGGAAGCTATAAGATTTTAACCTATTTGGAAGTGCAGATAACAGAGGTCCAAATTCTGTACTTAATCAGTATTCTAAGATTTGGTAACAAAAGAGGATTAAATAACAATTGTGAAAATGGGGCAGAATATGGAAGTTTCTCCCCAATTGATTTATAATGACATTTAATCTGAAGAGTGTTCAGAATGTCATGTTATCCCCATGTTTTTTTTTCTGCCATGCACAGACCAATGCATGGAAGAATTATGATAATTATATTTATAAGTACCTAATTGTATTCAGTACAATTGTTTAACTGTATTTATACATCCAGAGGATCGGTGTGAGCGCCATAATTTGTATGGCAAATAAATGATCCATTGCCATGTTCTGTGTGACGAACAAACAATATTTTGCCATTTTTTCTTGTTGTGTAGAAATGCATAACTGGGGCAGTTGCTTATGGATTCAAGCTACATTTCAGAACTTTGAGCTTTTGGTCCAAGATGGCTGTCCAATGTTGTGGTAAGGGAGTAATGTGTCATCAGAGGTGCTAGCTTCTATATGGGACATTAAGCAGAAGTGCTGTTTGTCTATTCAAGTAGATCTTAATAATTCCATGCCACTATTTGAAAATCAAAGGGAGTTTCTCCCGGTACCCTGTCCCAACAATTTCCCCAGATAAATTGGTCATTCACTTCATGACTGTGCGTGGGACATTGTTGTGCACAAATTGGCTGTCGTGTTTGCCTACAAATACACAGTTGTCACCACAATTCACAATAAATCTATGGGTTTTAAAATATTTCGACATGATAAGGTAAAGATTATTACAGTATTATTATAATAACATTATTGTGAATGATTCTTATATATATGATATATTGCCGGCACAGACTCGATGGGCCAAATGGCCTCCTTTTGTGCGTTAAGATTCCATGTCCCCGAATCCTCCGCTCCACCCTCGGCGGCCGTGCCTTCAGCCACTATGCCCCGAGGCTCTGGAATTCCCTTCCTCGCTACCTTCGCCTCACCCCCTCTTTTCAGGGCCCAGCTGAAGACCTTTTTCTTCGACTGCGCCTTTGGTCACCTTTCTACCCCTGCCCCTGGCTCGGTCCCGGGATCCACTATTGTGAAGTGCTCTGAGACACCATCCGGTGTGGAGGGCGCTATATAAATTGAAGTTGTTGTTGTTGTTATGATTTTTGATTCTATATATACTAAATCTGAAAAAAACAAGGCACACATTTTCAAAGCTTTACAATATTTGAAGCGCATTTTGTTATCATCTACTTTACATTTACGATAACTGTTAAACCTTTTCATTTTGGTGGCATTTTGATTTTCATGGTTCAAAATCAAGACAGTTTTTACATTTGAATTAATTCTCACTAGAGTCTATTCAACAACCACAAAATCCTTCAAGTTGAAGGGTTTCTGCCACCGTGTTTTGGAGATTTTGGACAGTGTTTGTTTATGCTAAGAACAGCAGGCTTCAAAAAAATCTATTTTGGCAGATGCTTTATTGACTGCTGGGAAAGTTTGAAGTGAAGCAGATGCAATATCTTCTACAGCACAAACTACTGCAGTGCATGTTTCAGTAGGCCTTTTTGATCCGACTTTGAAAAGTAAACCCACAACAGAGTGTTATTGTTGAATCACCAAATGTAGCCTTTGTGAATCACGGTTTGCAAATACCAAGTTAAAGGATAAACTGAGCATAATTTTGCCAGCTCTTTAAAATCCCTATAAATGTGATTGGTTTCATATGAATTATTTATTACAAGCATGCAACAAGATTGATGTGTTTTCCTCTGACAGTAAATCATTTGGTTATCACTGAGTGACTGTGTGTAATCACTCCAGTGTGCCAAGCAAATTTCTTGCTTTATTCCTCCCCTTCTTGCCTCCAAACTTCCACATGATTTCTGGATTTTGTGCAAGGTGATGCCTTCAGCAGGATAGATTTGTAATAGTCTTGTCAAAAAAATGGCAGAATACTTAGTAATGATTTGCTTCTAGTAATCTTCCAATTAATTACAACATTGCCATTCTGCCAGGATAAAAATGGACATCTGTAGACTGGATTATCCCTGATTCACAAAGACCATAGCCTTGATAACAATACTGTGACCACCTGCTTGAACGTACTGATATTCTTACTATTATCATCCATGCAAAAGGTTAGAAAGCAAAATTATGTCATTAAGCATAAGCAGTTAAATAAATAGTTGGAATTAACTTGTGATAGGTGATGCAAAACATTTTTTTTAATATTTTTATTTTTCTAAAATCTGCCATTTTTGGTTCTGACACATTTCTGTGAGAGCCATTCTCCATCGCTTAGCTTGGCCAAGTGGCCAGGATTCAAGTACAAGTGCTTCCTCCACCCACCCTGATCCCAACCAACCCCTAGCTTGGATCCGAAACACTGACTGTCCAGCGCCTTGGGACGTCTTCCTAACATGAAAGATGTTATACAAATTATGAAACCAGTGAGTTTGGCATTGAGGTATATGAAGCCATTACATCATATGGTCCACACAAGTGCAAATCTTTTCATGCTGATTTGTTTTCTGCATCGTCACAATCTAACAACAACAACAGCAGCAACTTTGATTTATATAGCGCCCTCCACGCCGGACAGCATCTCACAGCGCTTCACAGTAGCGGATCCCAGGACCGAGCCAGGGGCAGGGGCAATCTAAATAATGGAAGCAGAAAAAAAATGGATCTAGAAAGGTCTTGGGTCAGAGCACTCACCTCACATGAAAGAACCTGGGTCCGATTCCCAGGCAGGGTAAAACTTTAGGCAAGTTTCCTTACTCCACACACTTCAGTTTACCCAGCAATAAAATAGGAACCAGGTTGTTATTAACCAGCAATTGGTGTATTGCTTTTGCCCTGGGTAATAATCCCTTAAAAAATAATAATACTTTGGTCATTCAATCCACGACCCTTCGTGGGCACTGCTGTACATTATTGACTGCCTTGTTTCACCCACAAAATATACAGTCAATTCACTTTACAGTGTATTCTGTGAAGCGCTTTGCAACTTCTTGAAGATGAGATAAGGCGCTATATCAAATACAATTATTATTATTGGGAATTTACCTATTTTAGTTAGGTTGGTAATAGCTAAACTGATCAAGTTTATGAGGTAAACACCCTGCTCCTGATTACTATCCAATGATAACAAAAATTGTACTTAACGCAGTGTCTATTGTGGCAGGCTGACATCCCAAAGTGCTGAGAGATGTGTGTGGATATTATAGTAATAATAATAATCCTTGCATTTGATATAGTGCTTTCCACATCTTATCAACGTCCCAAAGCGCTTCACAGAATATACTGTAAAGTGAATTGTGGCGAATCGCCCACAAATATTGGGTGATTGACCACCTATTGGGTGATTGACCACCTATGTATGGTGCCTGAACCTGTGCGCAACTTAGGCATCGGGTTCGATCCCCCGTTATCCTTCCTCCTCCACATCCAGTCCCCAACCAGGACTGCTTTCCTCCACCTCTGCCAAATTGATCATCTCTGACAATGCCTCACTTCACAAACTGCCGAAAACCTCATCCATGCATTTGTCACCTCTTTGCTGGACTACTCAAACACCCTCCTTGTTGGTCTCACTTCCTCCACTATTCACAAAATTCAGCTCATTCAAAACTTGAGGGCCCACATTTTCACCTGCACCTTGATTACCCCAGTCCTTGCCAAACTCTACTGGCTCCCTATCACAGAGAGATCGACTTCAAGATCCTCACTGTAGTGTTTAAATCCCTCCATGTCTTTGCACCTCCGTCATCTGTCTAACATCCGCTCTCACAGCACTCCCCACTGTTTCCGCTCAACTGGCTCCGGCCTCCTCCTTGTCTCTTGAATACTCCACTCCACCATTGGCTGCATGCCATCAGCAACTACACCCCAAATCTACGGAACCTTTGCTGCCTGACATGGAGGGCGCTATATAAATGCAATTTGTTGATTATGCCCTAACATTCAAGTGTGCATCGAGACATCTCAACATCGTGATAATCTGCAAATGCTATCAAATGATATCAAATGCTGGGATTACAGTATTTTTTGAACCTCCAGAAGAATCACGCATTTAGACTCAGATGAAAATACTACAGAATGTGCTGATAAAGTGTTGTGGCAGTAAGTGCACTGTTTACTTTGCAAAACTTATACAAATAACAAATACATAGCTCTGCTGTACCTAATTCAAGAGCAGAATCAATGGTTTGCTGAACTGTGACTACTGGCTCACGTTGACCTTTATAAGTGCTCTAGTGACTGCACCACTAGCGGAGTACAATGAGACATTACATTTATTGAGTTTAATACTGCGCTGTATAATATTCTGGTATAATCTGATTATTAATAATTTGAGATACCCGGTATTAATATTTCATATGGTTATTATCAATTACAGAATTTGATGTTCGATTTGTTGCTCTTCCAATAATATTTCCCTATACTTTACAGTAAAATCTGTGAGGCACTTTAAGATGTCCTCCGAATGTGAAAGATGTTGTTTGAAATGCGAGGAATTATTATTCCAGGATGGTTTATGACTTATGTTTTGTGAAGTATTCATACAAAATGAAAATGCTCTGTGTAAATGAAACGCATTCCGATATGTCTAGTAATTTCAGATACTCTAAACAGTTCCAAATATACAATTGATTTCAGAGTGGTGTGATATCAATGAAACCGGACAGAGAAGGCCATAATTTAGACAATTTCAGGCATTTTATGTACTGAATTCAGAAATATTATTTCCCAAAACATATGTGGTTGTTCTTAATCTCAATCTTAATCTCAAGATTAAGGCCCACGGGATTAATGGGAAAATATTAACATGGATAGAAGAGTGGCTATCGGGTAGAAAGCAGAGAGTAGCGATAAACGGATCATTCTCGAATTGGCAGGATGTAACTAGTGGAGTGCCACAAGGATCAGTGCTTGGGCCTCAGCTATTTACTATTTACATCAATGATCCAGATGAGAACATTGAATGTAACGTGTCTAAATTCGCGGATGACACTAAACTAGGTAGCCGAGTGAGCTCTGAGGATGATGCAAAAAGATTGCAACAAGATATAGATAGGCTAGGGGAGTGGGCAAGTAGGTGGCAGATAGAATTCAATGTTAGCAAGTGTGAAATTATTCACCTCGGTAGCAAGAATAAAAGAATAGATTATTTTCTAGAGGGGGAGAAGTTAGATAGTGTTAGTATTCAAAGGGATTTGGGTGTCCTTGTACACCAGTCCCAAAAAGTTAGTTTGCAGGTGCAGCAAGCAACTAAGAAGGCGAACGGCATGTTAGCGTTCATTTCAAAAGGTTTAGAGTATAAGAGTAGGGAAGTCTTGCTGCAACTATATATGGCCCTGGTGAGACCGCACCTAGAGTATTGTGTGCAGTTTTGGTCTCCTTGACATACTTACCTGAGAGGGGGTGCAGCGTAGATTCACTAGGTTAGTTCCTGGGATGAGGGGACTGACCTATGAGGATAGGTTGAATAAACTAGGGCTGTATTCTCTAGAGTACAGAAGAATTAGGGGGGATCTTATTGAAACATATAAGATTCTTAAAGGGCTAGATAAAGTAGGCACTGAGGGACTGTTTCCCTGGTAGGAGAATCTATAACTAGGGGTCACTGTCTTAAAATTAAGGGTCAGCCTTTTAGAACAGAGTTGAGGAAACATTTCTTCACTCAGAGGGTAGTGAATTTATGGAATTCACTACCCCAGAAGGCTGTAGATGCTCAGTCCTTGAACATTTTCAAGGCTGAGACTGATAGAGTTTTGAAAAATAGAGGGATTAGGGGATATGGGGATAGGGCAGGTAATCAGAGTTAGGTGAGAAGATCAGCCATGATTTTATTAAATGGCGGAGCAGGCTCGAAGGGCCGAATGGCCTACACCTGCTCCTAATTCTTATGTTCTTATGTTGTAAATAAAATACATGTCATCATACCATGCATTCTAATTGAATAGGCAAAAATAATTACTGTATCCATCCATCATTTAACATTTTCATTGATAACCATTGTTCAATCATGAATATTTCAAATCACCATTCGCATTTATAGTGACTTGGATGAAAGCTTGTTTCATGTTTTAGGATTTAAATAGTGGACAGATTTGGTTCATTGATGCAAATGCCAGTGTCGTGGGCAGAGAGTAATTTACCAGCTGTTGTATTGGTACAAACCATGATCGTGTGTGCAGAATGTTGCTGACTTTGCTCTGTCTGTATTTTGCTCTTTTCACGAGAAACAAAGAAATACTAATCAAAGTACTTGCATATAAGCATCCATTCCAGGTGCTATTTTCTGCATTTTGTTTGAAGCAGTTTTCCAATGTAATCCATCAGTTTACCATTGTTTGTGTATTCCTGGTAGTCTGTTGTTTGTAGATATGGATAAATTGATATTACTGATACTTGTTTCAGTGATAGGTATATGTCCTGTTAAGACCAGTAGCTGAGACCTAAGACACTGGTACTCCAAATGTGCTGGTAGATCCTTTGCTCATAGTTTTGAACTCAATATGTGGGGAGTATTTAATGATCATATATTATTAATTTATAATTCTTTGTTTCGTCCAATATTTAATTGGACACTGCTAATCTGCACTGGATGAAGTTATCCCATTGTGTAGATGCCGTATTTATATTGTCCATTTCATGCTGATCAAATGCTAAAACTACTATAAATCCTGTCTCTGGTTTGTGATTTTCAAGCAAATTGGGAGGGAGACTGCCAGCCAAATCATCTTGAGGAGATGCTTTCACCAGGAAATAGATTTGCACTATTGGAGTCCAAATGGAAACATGAATCAACTTTATATCTGCTCAGAAATTTCCCCTATAGTGTTCTTTTTGGAGATCTATTACGGAAGCATATTTAATTTTATCAGAGCTCCAAATTGCATAATTACTGCGTGTGATTTTCAATACATTTTAAATATAAATAATGATCCTTGCATTTGATGTAACACTTTTCAAATTAGGAGAACATCTCAAAGAGCATCACAAGGTTCATTGTAAAGCGTAATGACTGTTTATTTTGTGGGGGAAAATTCACACCAATGTCCAACAAACATCCATGAAGTGAATAAGCAATTTTATCTGAGGGAATTATTGGCCAGGGCACTGAGAAACTCTTCACTTTCGAATGGTGCCATAACTATCCACCAAATATCCAAGCAGACAGAACCTCCATTTAGATAGATCCAAGCAGATAGAACCCCCAACCTCCATGTGGAGTCCTGTAGCTCAGTGGTTAGAGCATTCATCTTGCAAGCAAGAGACCTGGGTTCAATTCCCGGGAAGGGCGAAACCTTGGGCAAGTTTCCTTACTCCATATGCCTAATAATAATCAATCAAAAAAATTGGTCGCTCAATCCACGACTGTTTGTGGGACACTGTGGTGTGCAATTGACTACCACGTTACCCCCACAAATGTGCAGTCAATTCACTTTACAATATATTCTGTGAAGTGCTTTAAGATGTCTTAGATGACATGAAAAGTGCTATATCAAATACAGGGATTATTAGTATTATTATTATTTAACATCTCACTTGGAGGACAGCACTTCCAACAATGCAACAAACCCCAACACTTATTGGAGTGTCAGCCTAGACTGTGAGCTCAAGCTGTGACTGTGGAGTCCTGTAGTTCAGTGATTAGAGCATTTGCCTTATAAGCAAGAGACCTGGGTTCAATTCCAGGCAGGGTGAAACCTTGGGCAAGTTTCCTTACTCCACAACCCTGATAATAATACCTCAAGAATTTTTTTTTGTAATTTCAATCTATGACGGTTTGTGGGACACTGCTGTGCGCAATTGGCTGAATATACAGTCAACTCACTCAGTATATTTTGTGAAGTGTTTTGAGACGTCTGGAAGACGTAAAAAGCGCTAAATCAAATGCAAGGATTATTAAAGGGACCTGAGTCTGCAACCTGATTCAGAGGTGAAAGTGCTACCAACAGGTACCAGGTTCACAGCTAAATTAACATGCAATTATGTTTAGTTTGTTTTATCACTTTTCTTCCACATCAAAGCCTGTATTTTTGCAAAGATTATAAAAAATTACAAAAACTACAAATAATATATAGCACAGAAACAGGCCAATCAGTCCACATGAGCATTCGTAAACAATGTGAGCCAGTGTTTATAGTCCACATGAGCCTTCACTCATTCTTTACTCCTTCCCATAGCCTACCATTCCTGTCTCCCTCCTGTGAAGTTCTAGCTTTCTCGTGTATGTTTCTTACACTATCCTGAATTAGGTACTCATTTAAACGCCTTAGTGAAAAAATGCCCAATCTATCGAGTCTATCCTGATAGCAGTAACCTGCATGTCCTGGTATCATCATAAACCTGTACACTTTCCATCACTGTCATATGCTTCTGACAATTTGTAGGCCAGAATTGGACACAATACTCAAACTATGGCCTAACCAAAGTTTTGTATAAATTCAGCATTACCTTCTCACTCACCTTCTCACGTTTATATTCTATCTGGATGAAACCCAATTTTACAGACTTATCTACCCATGTAGCTACTTTTTGAGATTTGTGGATGTGAATCCCCAGATCTGTTTGCTCCTCTATTCCTCTTATACCACTGTAGACAGCTTCTTTATTCTTCCGCAATCCCCTTCACTGTTTATTGCACCCTCCATTTTGGTGTAATCTGAAAATTTTGACATCACACTTCCTAAGTATGGTTGCAAGGGCACCAGTATCTTTCTAAACCTCAGATAAATGGTTATCATCCATTTGTGAGCATTAGCTAAAGGGGTATCTCATCTCAGTTGAAAGTGACCTGTCTTCTCCTGAGTCTGTGTGCTTTCATTTACCAGCAGGGGTCAGTGTATAGTGATAAAGAACAGAGATCCTGCCTGATTTTCTAACCGACTCCATAGACCAGTGTTCCTTAGATCAATTGTGCAACCATCTTGAGCTACCCTCATTTAATCCAACAGAGAATGGAGATGAAATTTGTGAGTTTCTTTTGTCTGCATAACCCAGTTACATTCTGAATAGTGGTTTTGCAAAAAAAAAAGTACTGGGGAAACCTCAGCAAATGTTTTATTTCAACACTATCCAAGAAATTTCTTTTGTAAGTGTGTTTGGTTCTGTCTTCTACATAAAGGTGCTAGTTCATATGAGAATGTTGCACTCAAACTAAATCAAGTCCGCTAAAAGCAATCTTGCCTGAAGGTGGTGCTACAAATTGCTAAAATCTTTTCACAGCAGGTCATATGTTTCTCAGTGGCAGATGTGCAACCATGTGCTAGGGAAATATTTAGTAGTACTTGAATCCACTCTCACCCCATTTGTACATTAATTTTCAAATCACAGCACTTACTGGTTTTGATGCAGTCCAATTTACAAATGGACTTGAAACAAAGTAGTCAGATGTGATCCTGCCACACGTCCTTTACTTCATGGTCAATTATTAGTTTGTGAGGGACTTTTTAACACTTAAACCATTGCCTGTTTCTCCACACTAATATGCACACTACAATACAATATTTGGATTCCCACAATTATGCACAAATCACTGTGAATATCAACAATCTTAATGTAATCCATAACTTGCACATTTGGAAAGCACCTATAACATCAAATGTCTTGTGGAACATAATAATTCTGGCCAAATGTAATAACTTATTGCAGACAAAGGCAGCAACTATTTTGCACACAACAGTCCCACAACACTCTTAAGGTATCTCGACAATTGAGATGAGGTATCAACAGCATCAACAAATCCTGACACCCTTGGTCCAGATGTTAATGGAAACAAATCTAGTTTATTGGTTTTGAGCTCTTTTGAGACGCAAATTCAATGATCAGGGAACTGAATTATCACAGTACTGCTGCGGAGAGTTAAGGTGCGTTGCTGTTAAGATAGTATCATTACGGAGGTGGGATATTTATAGTAGTGCTGCTGTGTTACAGTGAAAAATGTAGAATCAATTGAAGGATTCAGGAGTTGGCGGGGAGGTGGTAGCATGTAGTGCCATGGAATGACGTGTGGCAGAACAGACTCGATGGACAAAATGCTGTTCATAAATACCTGTGTTCCTAACCAACAACATATCAAGAAATTTCGAATAGATTGATTGGCAGAGATAAAAAATACTTCTACAAATAACTAGCTCACTTAAAATTTGCATTATTTTAAATCACTGAATTTTGCCTTTTCTAAATTTGTGTTGTTTCAGATATTGTATTGAATTAATAATACAGTATCTGCATTTTGGAATTTTTACTTTTGATACTTTTATTATCTGCATAGTGCAAGCAGAGATTATTAATATTTATTTCTGCTTGCATTAATTATAGTTTCCTGACTGAAGTGTGGACAAGCTGTCAGTTACTAGTCTTTGAACTAGACAGTAATGCCTCACATTATTTTTTGCCTTTTTCATCCCAAAGAAGCGGCTCATTTCTCCTCTTCATCTCTCCTCATCCCTCCACTGCACCACATCCAGATTTCAAGAGAGGTTTAGAAGAAGGCCATTTGATCTTTTTGACTTCATCCTTCCAGAATATCAAACTTACTGTCCTCCTATCATGATCTTTTAAACTGAACTTTTTCTTACTAACATTAAGAGAAACTATCTGAGGAATAACAAAACAAACTTTTTTTTTACATGTTTTCTCTCTATTTGCATGAAGGTGATTTATGCTAAAATATTTGCCTAAGGTCCAGCAACTTTGTTTCTATCCTATCCAAGGGGCCATTTTTCATGAATGAGTCTAGGCAACACGATTAAACTTTTACCTAACCTCCAACAACAACAAAATTACATTTATAGAATGCATTTCACATTCCCAAGGCACTCCACACATAAAATTCCAGTTGGCATCACTAGGTAGTGATCAAGAAAAAGAACTCTGTCAGATTTTTGCCTCCCTATCCCAGAGACACTGAAGCAATTGTAGAGCCCCACTGCTGCTACGGCTGAGATCAACTAACTGGGATCCATGCATGTTAATCAATCGAGCTACTTTATAGCTCAGTTTACCAATTGAACTACTGGGGGGAGACTTCTGATGTTTCTCGCGCACACACGTGGCCATCAGGTGAAGACATGATCACTGTGATTGTGATTCTCCTATGGTCAAACGGGTTGCCAACACTCACAGGCCAGGCTGACTATGAATCTCCCAGAGCTTCTGATACCTGTCACCTCAGCATGAGGTAGTACTTTCAAGAGAGAAGATGGGGAAAAAAAGATAGTGAATTGGGAAGGAGATGAAATCGTACATGATTGTAGTTTGTAAATGGGATTTTACTCCAGGTAGCTGTTAATCCTGTGAAATACTCAAAGCACTAAGAACTGTATATTTAATTTACAATACTGTAATCCAAACAATACGGATGTTTCAAAACCATCCAGATGGTTAAGAGGTTACAAATTAAGATGCTACAAATTTTTAAAACTCATATGTTTTCAGCAAATACTATTGTAAAGTATACAGTTTGGGGGAAATGCTCTTGTAAACTATACAGTTCGTACTGGACATTAAAGAGTGGTTTGTTTATTCAGCCTTTAATATATGCCTTTTGTCTGTATGACTGTAGGTTTTTGTTTCACAAAGGGCATTGACGACAAGAGCGGGGAGGTTGGTTTGAAACTTGCAGCACTGTGTTCAGTTTCGAGCACCCCATTATAGAAAGGATATCACACCATGGAGAAGTTATAATGGAGGCTCACTAGGTACTGTAGTTACCAGGGAGGTTATAATAATATGGAAATTAGGACTTTTTTAAAGATGGAATAGAACAACAACAACTTGTTTTATATACTATAGTGCCTTTCACATGCGGAAACTTCTCAGAGCACTTGCAAAAGTTAAGGATAAGATTTTCAAAATTATGAACAGTTTTGCCAGGGTAGATGGAGAAAAGACTATTTATTGTTAATGCAATGATTGACATCCTCCTGACGTAAAAGTCATTATACAAGTGTAATTTTGTTGTTGCTGAAGGAAGGGATATATTGAAGGTTATTAACAATAGAAAAAAGCAGGAAAGTGAAGAGATATTTAAATGGTTGTTAAAATACAGGATTGTTTACCATCATTATGCTGTTAAAGCCAAGTCCATAACATTCTTTAAAAGGAACTTGGATAAGTATTTAAAGTGGATAAGTAAAATAACATTAAAGGGTATTGGGGGTGGGATTAGAATAGATGGTAGGGATTCAAGCACCAACATTGCCACAATGGGCCAAAAGCATTCATTGAATGTCTCTCAATAACAGTGTGTATGTACTAGCAGTCGTTTGTAATCCCACTTCACTCCTCATTTCTCAGATGTGTGGCCTCAGGCCAAAGTTTGTTGAGGTTTATTATCTCATGGCTTGTCACTACATTACATTTTAATTTTTAAAATGAAATCAGTATCTTACTTAATGATCTGTTGTAAATTTGGGTAGTGCAATGAAACATCTGGAACAATCTTTTCAATGTTTTTTTTCCTGGATGATTGGAAACTTGAGGGTTAAGAGATACAGTGAAATACTAATGTCCATTAATTATTTATTCGGTTATTTTCCTGGAAGTTTCAAAATAGCTGACGAAAATATTAAAAGGCAGTCAGTCACTTGGCATTCATCCAGGATGTGGCAAAACATCAGTTGTTTTATATTATGGAAAGTTCTTTCCGATGATGTGAGCAGAACAGTGGAGATTTTTAATTTTCGTATGAAAAAAAATCTCTTGACACGCTTAATTGGTCGTCAGGGTGTAATACAGGAACTTCCGCCATCTGATGGATGAATTGTTTTCCTATTAAATTAAGGCTGAGGTCCAAAGTTTTTCCACTGAAGTACATACGTACAAAGTTTTAAAGCAGTGAAGTGTACTTTTTTTAAAACTGTGAACCTTTCTTTCCTAACACAATTGTACAATTAAACTGCTTTGTGTTTTTTTTAGAAAGGGAAGCCCATGCTTAATTATATTATTAATCAAGAATGAATTATGAACAGCTATTAATGAAACCCAAGTACTAATCATCCTTGCATTTGATATAGCGTCTTATCACATTTTTGAAATGTCTCAAAGCGCTTCACAGAATACACTGTAAAATTAATTGACTGTAGATTTTGTGGGTGAAACGAGGCAACCAATTGTGCACAGCAATGTCCCGCAAACAGTCATAGATTGAAGTGACCAATTTATCATTATTATTTAAATGTTTTAATGGGATTATTACCCCTGGGAAAGTGATCTGCCAATCAACTAACAACCGGTTTCCTACTTATTGCTAGGTAAACAGAGTTGTGTAGAATAAGAAAACTTGCCTAATGTTTTGCTCTGTACTATCTATAGATTACTTACTAACATTTATTCCAGTGCCTTGGGATTTCTTCCTGATGTGAAAGGCACTATAAAAGTGTAATTTTGTTGTTGTTAACATTTATGTTGTGTATCTGACTGTTGATCCAGAGGATTCAATTCAAGATCCTGGTCCTCACATTCAAAGCCATCCATGATCTCGCCCCACCCTACCTCTGCAACCTCCTAATCCCCTACCAACCTGCCCGCTCAGCAGGCTCTGGCCTGCTCCACATCCCTTGACCCACCTGCCCCACCATTAGGAGGCTAACCTTAAGCCACTCTGCCCCCAATCTCTGGAACTCCATACCGCACTCCCTCCGCCTCTCTCCCTCCCTAGCCTCCTTCAAGTCCCGCCTCAAGACCTCCTCTTTGACGTGCCCATTGGTCATCCCAAATCAGCCCCTTTCCCTCCCGTCCCCTACCCCGGCTCGGGTCTGAAACAATGACTGTCCAACGCCTTGAGACGTCCTCCTGAGGTGAAAGGCGCTTTGCCAGTGTAATTTTGTTTTTGTTGTTGATCACCCAATATGCTAAATATTGCTTTCCTGCTGATGATGTTTGATATTAGTCCACATTAATAATTTAGTAATAATAGTAATCCTTGCATTTGATATAATAATAATCCTTGCTGTTGATATAGCGCCTTATCACGTCGGCTGTAGAAGTCTCAAAGCGCTTTACAGAATCTACTGTAAAGTAAATTCACTGTATCATTTTGTATGTGAAATGTAGCCAT
The DNA here is from genome assembly GCA_035084275.1 of Hydrolagus colliei. NCBI lineage: Eukaryota > Metazoa > Chordata > Chondrichthyes > Chimaeriformes > Chimaeridae > Hydrolagus > Hydrolagus colliei. The sequence goes on along the minus strand of CM068745.1, from coordinate 43,317,820 downwards.
TTGCATCCAGCAGTGTCCCATAAACAGTCGTGGATTGAGTGACTAAAATATTTGTTTCAAGGGCTTATTATCCCTTGATAATGATTATGAGCACCATCACACCCATGGCAAACTATGATTAGTCGACATGCTGGGTGTGACATCCCCGCAACACGGATGGAGTGACAAGGCAAAACGCATCCGACATGAGTTTCATCACACCACAATTCTGTGATTAAAAATTAACAAGTAACAATGGGAAAATACTATGTGATCAAACTGAATGAAGTGGCATGTTATGCTGTACAAGAACAACAACTTGGATTTATATAATACCCTCTATGCCAGACGGCGTCTCAGAGCTCTTCACAAAGCGGATCCCAGGGCCGAGCCAGGGGAGAGGGAAAAAGGTGACCAAAAGCGCGGTCGAAAAGAAAAGTCTTTAGGCACGACCCGAAAATAAGGAAGGAGGAGGCGAGGTGAAGGGAGTGAGAAAGGGAGTTCCAGAGCCTCAGGGCATAGTGGCTGAAGGCACGGCCGCCACCGGTAGAACGGAGGATTCGGGGCTCAAGGAGGAGGCCAGACCCAGTAGAACGAAGTCAACAGGTACTGTTGTGAGGAAAGAGGAGGTCAGAGAGGTAGTGGGGCTGCAGAGGTGTGGAGGGATTTGAAAACAAGAGTGAGGACCTTGAAATTGATCTGCTATGAGACTGTACAGATAACTATTACATTAAAATGTTTCTTTTTTTGGTACAAAAAAATGGTCAAGGACTCACACACAACATTATTTTCTCTAAGTGTTCCTGGAGGCCTATTACAATACTATTACAATAGTATTCTCAGATGCACAATATTCCTGACTGTTTACAATTCCTGACTGTTTACAATTTGGAAATTAATTTTTGGGTGTGCTTTTTTTCCTACCTCTCAAATGCATCTGGGCCACTTTCCGCTTCCTGCCTTCCCCTATTTCAATCAGGGCCCAGCCCCATTATTATAAAGCACTACTGAGATGCTTTATTGAGATGCTAACCTACATACAGTATAAGGTACGATCTAAATGCAAGTTGTTGTTCTGGAAACTAATTGTTAGCCCATGACTGACTTTTTAAAATCCGAACGCCATAATCACGATTAAAAACACAACGTAAATTAAAAATCAGTGATTATATATAATTCTCTACCTACTTTTCTGAAGGCTCTAACGCTAGAATTTGTTTCCATGGCATCAGCCAGTTTCAATCAACAGGCCATTCATTTTATGTGAGCCTGTGGGTGCCATCACAACCCAGTTTACTATTTGTGCACAAAATCCACAAACACATGCATTCTCGAGTCAGAATCTTTACTGATTCTTAGCCATGGGGCACTGATGCTAATCTCAGCAAAGACTAATAAAGGATGTGCTATTTGATAGCTGCAATGTTTTAAAGCACTTTTACCTGTCTGAAAAATGTGTGCTAATTGCAGACTAATTTTAAATTCAACCTTAGAATAAAACATTTGTACTTAGGGTACTTTTACTCTCAAGAAAGATCACAGTAAGTTATGGTGACAGAGTACCTTAAAGTGATGGTGAAGCACAGGTAATTTCATGATGCTTTTAGATCTTCTCAAAAAGTCATCTGTTGTGAAAAGGATACGCTAATACATAAAAATAATTATAACAGCATTGTTGTATGATTTACATTTCACTGTGTAAAATGTAAGGAAATGCTTTCCAGTTACCATGGTAGTTGAACCTGCACGGCAGTTATTTGTCAAGTCAATACTGTGAACATTTTAGTGACCCCCTCCCCTGCTGCTCCAACACAAGTTATCTTTTTTATTAGTGGCTGAATCCTGAACTTTTTACAGTGAATTGCTGTTGTAGAACTGCATAGAAACAGTGATCTGTATGTCTGTTGCCCTGGGTTTTGCTCAGAAAATGCTATTGAAGTTCCATGCTCTGTGTTACTCAGCAGGTTTCAATACCTTCCGTATATTGTAGTTGTAAATGGTCACGTCAATTGTTATTTTTTAAATGGATCTGATTGTGATCTTAGGAGTTAAAAGTTTGATTGTTGTGCCATCCATCATGTACATAGTACGGTAATTTAACCTGAAGATAAAGCGGCTTTATAATGTATGTATACTTTTGGATGGTTTGATTCTTTATACATAAGCTTACAAATCATGAAAATTACCCATTTCAAGATTTTGGGTCTTCTTTCGCCTCTTCTAAAGGTAACCAAATGATCCTGGCTCTTGCCACCCTCTTTTACCTGGCTGTGTCAATTCTTGTCTGAGCCAAGAAGTGTTGGCAGACTAACTCGACATTGAGGCCATCACAGCTTGGTCCTCACCCGATGTGCATAAACAAACACTTTCCTGCAGGGGTCACCGAATAATGAGCAGCAACTCTGACAGACTCCCTTCCCCCACTATTCTGAGTACAACACTGAAGTCAGTTGTAGTGCCTCTTCCACTACCCTGGCTGAGATAGGCTCATACAGCACTTACAGCAACATCAGCAAAATTACATTTATATAGCACCTTTCACATAGGGAGGACGTCCCAAGGCACTTACCTAGGATTGAGCCTAAATCTTGGTTTGCATTGGCTTAGTTTAAAACTGTAAAGTGTCTTTACCAATTAAACCATTGGGGAGTCCTAAAATTGAACACTTTTCATACGTTCGTCGTGATTAAAACACAAATCTATGTGGAGCAAAGGTCATAGAACCCGGTCTATACTAGGTTAGCTGATCTCCCATGAATCTATCACCCCCATTCTTGCCGTGCTCCCCAGAGGATAAAGTTCAAAATCCTCATCCTCACCTTCAATGCCTTGTTCCTCCCTAGCTCACTCTACTCAGCAGTCTCTGGCCTGTTCCATGTCCTGCCTATCCCACCATTGGTGGTCGGGCGTTCAGCCTCTCTGCCCCCAGCCTTTGGAACTCCATCCCACAGTTCCTCATCTCGCTCCCTCCTTTGCCTCCTTCATAAATTGTCTCAAGACACGTCTCTTCGACCATGCCTTTAGTCATCCACTTATTCCCACCCTCCTTGCCTTCTGTCTATCCGGATCCCAAACACCAGCTCAGGTGCAAATCTTAACTGTCCAGGACCTTGGGACATCCTCCCGATACAGCACCGTACAAACATTTTTCAATAGTGCTTTTTTTTTAACAGTTTAAAGTAGGGTCCGTCGATATGGAAATTTTCCGATTTAGATATATCGATGGGATATACTGAAATATCGATATATTCGGGTTTTTTGTACTGCACATGTGCGCGCAGCGCGCGCATTCCAGGTGCGCCCGCATTTGGGGCCTATCTCCTCAGGAGGTAAATATATTTCTCTGTCTGTGTCTCTGACTCTCTCCATCTCTGTGTTTTTCTGTCTGTGTCTCTGTGTCTCCTCTCTCACATCCCCCCCATCTCTATCTATCTGTATATTATCACATCCACCCATTCTCTCCCCCACCCCCCCCCCAGCCGTCTCTCTCGCCCTCCCCACCCCAGCCGTCTATCTCCCCCTCCCAGCCATCTCTCTCCCCCTCTTCCCCCCCCCAGCAATCTCTCTCCCCCTCACCCCCCCCCCAGCCGTCTCTCCCCCCCACCCCCACCCCTTGCATACCTGTATATTGTATTCGAGGACTATGAATACAATATGGTGGCTTTGCAACTCGGTCTGTGCATTGTGTATAGAGATGAGCATTCTGGGTCTTGTAGTTCAGTGTGCGTGCATTCCGATTTTTTCCCTCGATATATAAATTTTTTGGAATATCGATATTTTTGAAATGCCTATATCGGCGTATCGATATGAAAATTATATCGGGTTTTAGCGATATATCGATATATCGCCGGACCCTAGTTTAAAGTCTCAATCAGACACCGTCAACAAGGCAGGGTTCTTCCATTTCTGAACTGGAGTGTCAGTCTCGACTGAACTCAAAACATAACACAGTGTGAGAAAGTACCTGGGAGGGAAGGTGAGGGGGGCAAGAGAAATTTGCATAACTCTTCACCAACAAGCATGACACTGCAGATCGTCATTAACCACAGATTGGGTTATATGGCCATTACCAATCATTGTAAGACTTCTATTGTTGAAATTCCAGAGGTTAGGGGCAGAGTGGCTGAAGGCTAACCCACCGATGGTGGGGAGAATAGGTCGGGGGACATGGAGCCTGCTAAGCAGAGGGAGCAGGTTGGTAGGGTGTTGGGAGATTACAGCGGTAGGGTGGGGGGAGATTACAGCGGTAGGGTGGGTTGAAGACATGGAGGGCTATGAAGGTGAGTACCAGGATCTTGAATTGAATCCTCTGGGTGATGGTGAGCCAATGGAATCAGCGAGGATGGGGGAGATGGGGTCACGGAGCTTGGAGCGGTAGAGGACACCGGCCGCAGAGTTCTGGATTATCTGCAGTCTATGGAGGGAGGAATTGGGAAGGTCGACAAGCAGGGTAGTCGTGCCGGGATGTGATGAAGGCATGAATGAGGATTTCAGTGGTCTGCGGGGTGAGGTAGTGGCAGAGTTAGGCAATATTGAAGAGGTGAAGGAAGGCAGAGTGGATCATGACTTCGATGTGGGGGAGGAAAGACAGTTGAGGATTGAACAAGACACCTGGGCTCCTGATTGGCTTGGCGAGGGTGAATGTGCAACCATGGAGGTAGATGCTGCCAGTGCCTGATATGTGAAGGCGCTGGCCTTTTGCCTTTGCTCTCCCAGCCTGGACTCCTCCATGTCTCCCTAATCCTCCGCCCCATCGGCAGCCGTGCCTTCAGCCACCATGCCCTGAGGCTCTGGAACTCCCTTCCTCACTCCCTTCACCTTGCCCCTTCTCTTCCTATTTGCAGGTCTCGGTTAAAGACGTTTCTTTTCGAACGTGCTTTTGGTCACTTTTTTCCCCTTCCCTCTGGTTCAGCCCCTCGATCCGTTATTGTGAAGCTCTCTGAGACGCTGTCTGGTATGGAGGGCGCTATATAAATCCAAATTGTTGTTGTTGGCCTGAGCCAATCAGGAGGGCCTCGGTGTTGTTGATATTCAACTGTAGAAAGTTAGCTCTCATCCAGGACTTGATGTCTGAGAGGCAGTCGGTCAGCTCAGCAGTAGTCCTGGAGTTGAGGGTAGAGACAGAAAGATAGTTGGGTGTCATCAGCATACATGTGGACGTTGACCCCATATCTGCGGATGATGTCACCAAGGGGGTGCATGTAGACATTGAAGCATTGGGGGCCAAGGACAGTGCCCTTGGAGACTCCACGGGTGACATTCCGGGGGCTGGAGGAGAAGCCATTGGTGGCGACCAAATGGAGATAGTGAGAAAGGTACGAGTTGAACCAAGCAGGGGCTGGTCCGTGAAGATTGAGTTGGGAGGAGAGGTGGCATAGGAGGATGGAGTGGTCCATAATGTTTAAGACAGCAGAGAGGTCAAGGAGGACAAGGTGGCAGAGAGAGCCCTGATCACAGATTTTTAAAATGCCGTTAGAAACTTTGATCAGGGCTGTCTCTGTGCTATGGACAGCACGGAAACCGGATTATAGTGGTTCAAATAGGGAATGGCAAGAGAGAAAGCAGCGAAGCATAACAACACATAATCATATGTATTTCAAAGAACAAAGGCAATTCTGTACGCAAGGGCAAAGTACAATCTAAACACAAGATAATCTTACAGTACAAGCTCTGTTCATGGCTTATAACTCCATCCTTCAGGAAAGCTGGTATGGATTAAATCCTGGAGTGGAAGTTGTGGTGTAAGCTGTTACCAGCATTAAAATGCACTCTTCCAGCAGCAGTTTTCATACTAATATAGCACCAGTATTGCCACAGTGGAGTGAGAGCAGTCCCTAGAGTGATGACCTTATAAGACTATGTAAGTCTTTGAACACGATGCATGTTCCTCGCAATCCTAGCAGGCTTTGTTCAATTGCTGCCTTGTTGCCTCTTGACATTACCTTTGACTTTATATGTTCAATTCAATAGGTCAGAGAGCAAGCTTTTTTTTATTAAGAAACTAAGTCTTTAACAAGTTTTGAACCTTTATATTTCTTCGGTAAGAGTAACCTTTTTTTTATAAGATAATTTGCCTAAGAGCAATGCAATTTGTGAGTTTGGTTTCAGTAAACTATATTTGACTGGATGTAATCTTTAGGAAAAAACAAGTAACACTCAAACATTGTCTGCAGATTCAAATATTAGGATAGTTTCTGTTTTGAATATACAGTATATTTGAAAACAGATGGGAAGTAATCCAAACTGGCAATTTTCTGAGGAGCCACAATTTATGAATTAGAATACAGTCTTCATTTTATTTATTAAGAGTCAAACATTTGAATTTAATATTTAGTATCACTGTAGACAATGAACCTATTTGGTTTGGGCAAGCTAAATTTCTGCGATAACTCTGACTTCTAATACAAGAATAAAGAATGGAAGAATAGATGATTATATGTACACTAGTTGCTTCTTCGACCACTAATTCCCACTTTATTTCAAAATGTAATGATAATAGATATTCTTTTCTCTTTTAAATTTGGGTCTCTGCATGACAAATGTTAATTAATACAGGAAATGTTTGTGTTCAGCTGGGAAAATTACCTCCAGATCAAATGGCTAGAATAAAAGAATTTACTTCTAATCTAATTAACACCTATTAGATGTTGTGGAAAAAATTTCACCAGTAAACAACTCATTATGCATTGATTTGGCTTTCCCGTGATGAAGCAGCAAATTGTTTCAACACTTTTTAATGCCTGTTTCTAATCAGTGTTTGCTGCAACTGGTATCAGCTGTAAAGTCCTTTCCCAAATTATCTGTGTTGACATAAGTGCTCATTCTAGTTTCCTTATGTGGCTTATCAGTTAATTTTTGGTATTTGCACTTGGATAAAGTTGGAATTGAAGTGATTTGATGGAGTGAGAAAGAAAACATCCTTTGCTTATCCACTCTCCTGCTGGTAGCTGCGTATCAGATACACTGTTTATTGTATTAGTACTGTCGTTAGGTGTAATAGTGCGGTTCTTACTTCTAATGAACTTTACCACCAGACTACTTGATCATGACTAAGTCTAGGAGCAATGCAAATGGAATTGCCCCCTGATGGTAAAGAATGGGGCCCAGCTGGCCCTGAAAAGGTGATAATTAGAAAATACAGTATATCTGTATAGCCTGAATAGAAGCTACTTGTTACAGGCATTTGATCTCTTTAAATGACCATTTAAGTATGTTTTGAAAGGAACCAGCGTATTGCAGAAGGGGAACTTTATTACTGTATTAATGAATGTATTTTTTTAATTTTACTAAGAACATGAACAGCTGTTTAGAAAAATGGTGCAGCAACTTCAGGAACATGTTGTCGGCATGCACTGAAGTGACAGTTTGACATTCATCAGTAACAGCCCAGGCTTATGAAACAGTGTTCGGTCTCTGCCTTCTTCTTCCTTCCTGCCCTACACATCCTGCAGGAGGGGTTCCCTGCTCTTCCTGGCTCGCGGGGAGGGGAGTCATCGGCCTGCCACCTAGCCACTTGCTGACAGGTCTCTGGGGGGTTGTATTCCTTTCATTCCCACAGTCAAAAACTAAATAACTAAACCTCGCCTGGCTATCCTGAATCAGCTACTTCCTACATTTTCTTTGACCAGTGTGCTTTTTTTTAACTGTTCACATTGAAATGCATATATCAATTCTTTTTTCTCTCTCTAGAAATTAGTTTTATGTCTTCCTTCCTCTGGTCATGTCGGACTGGGGGTGAAAAAAGTGCTCGGCTACAAAGTAGTAGCAGCAAGCATCTGTAAGATTGAAACCATTTACAGAAAAGGAATTTACAGCAGCCAGATGCAACTTAGCCAAATTCATTGGAATTGCTATTCCCTCTGGTACGGATATTTTTGCATGCAGGGCTAAGATTTTTATGCAGTAATTACTTTTAGCAGCCGTTGTTCCCAATTATAATTTATGGTTTGAATTTTGTACAATAAAGTGGAACCCACTCATTGTGGGCTACATTGAAACTTCATTTTTACACTGAAAATATTCCAACATCCCCAGTCACTTATTTTGTAACAAAATAGTCTGTAAAAATCTAGACATTATTCCTCTGTTCTTTACTTCACGAGGGGGTGGAAATTCCGCACCAAACATTAATTATGTGAATCAAGATGGCTGACAGAATTTTGGGAGTTAACAGGAAAACAGGCGTTAATTGTACAACCTAACTTCCTGTGAATTTTGTGAGTTTTGTGCGCCTGTTTATTGCAGATACGGGAATCCTGTAAAAACTACTAAAGGAACAACAACAACAAAATTACATTTGTATAGCGCCTTTCACGTCAAGAGGACATCCCAAGGCACTGGACAGAACAGGTCTACAACTTTAAACTAAATGCTCGTAATAACACTGGTTATATGTAACTTCCCTGCCAACCATACTCCTCTCTTTCCAATCTAGCTGTGCTCTCCCACTGTCATCTGTGGGAACCCTTCATCTGCCTCAGCCCCACCCCCCCTCCCCATTGAGAATACTATGCATAATTACAATGTGGGGGAAGATTGAGTATCACACGGGCATGACTTGCAGAATGCCCTAATATTCTTCTGTTCTGTTCATCTTACGTTTGTTCCAGCCTTTAGATCATTGAGTGCCATCTCATCTTTGAGCACTGAAAAAATTGACCAGGGCCATTCAATTGGCAAACACTACATCTGTGCTAGGCAACTTGACGGTGGTCCAAAAAGACTTTAGAACCTCATGACTGTCACTGCACCTATCCATCCATCCATCCATTGACTACCTCTCTCTTGGTGTTTAGCCTCCTACCTGCCTTGATACCCTTCTTCAGTTTATATTTGTGCATCTATTTCTTTTTGAAGCTGGCATGTATATGTGTATATAAAACCAATTTTTCAAATTTATGTTAAAAGCTCTGCATTGATCCACTTGCAATGTTGGTAAAGAACCAGAGAGACAGTATTTATGAACCCAAACCTGAAATACTAGCATCCAACTCATTGGCACCCAGGCCACTTATTTGTAGGACTAAAAATTTAATAGTTGGCTGTTTCCTCTTGATTCTGCTTTTCAACGTTTTAATATTTTTAGCTCCTTGCCTTGCAGATGTTTACAGTCACTGTAAGTCACAGTATGTTCGGCTGACAGTTCAGTATGAGTTTTTCCATTTGGCCAGTTAAGTGTCTGACACATGTTGAAACCCAGCACCATGCTTAAGAGTAGAGTGACAATTTGCATTTATATGGGATAGTGTAAACACCCTTCATATAGGTACAGCATCCCAGAGCACTTGGAAGTATTCAAACTGTACAGAGTTCCACATTTATATGAAACCTACATATGGTGATTTCCTTATGTTTACATTGGAATATGCTCTCTCTTCCTTAAGGGACACATTCTGATTGCCTAATTCTGGAGACTATTGGTTAGGTAAGTGCTTCGGCTTGAAGACCCCAGTGTATGAGTTAGGTTACTGCTGGAGTAACCAACTAAAACCAGGTGGCTTGAGATTGAGACCACTGACTGCCAAGTTTCCCGTTGCTTGACCAGCTAAGACCACTCAACCCATTCAGGCTTTGGCTTGATTGAATAACGATCAAGTAAGTGGGAAGAAACCCTGTTCCCATTGACTGGTCTGACATTTCAAGCCCTGCCACTGTGGCTGTTCATTTATTAGCAGTGCTCTGGAATACTGCTGATCCACCTGGATCAGGAATTGAACTACCGAGAACTACCCCACAGGACTGACTCGATTCTGATATTCTGTTGCAAAACATGTCACCTTGGAGGGTGCTCCTTTCAAAAGGATACACTGCCTACCCCAGATTATGAGTTAGGTAACCACTTTTTCTCTACTCTTCTCAAAGAACAAGTAGCTAATGCACTGTGCATCATATAGCTGTTGAAACAAGAATTGACCAAGCTTAACTAAATAAAGGCCCGAAATAGGAGACAGACTTAGAACTCAACCTCATGACACTAAGACTTAAATCCTCATGATTCTTTGTGCTATTGGAGTACCTTTCATTCTTATTCTTTATGAAACTGGAACCTACCAAGACTGAGTTAGAATACTGGCCTTTCACTACAAGGAGCTGTGTTCAAAACCACCACAGACTGATGGATGAAATTCTACGTGCTCTCTGCTCAGTGTAAAGAACTAACATGAAATGAGTTCGGGCAGTCTGAACGTAGTTCTTATTAGGTGTGACTCCACAGCATAAAATTGCTTAAATTCAGCACTAATTGGTGCTAAATCCTGTAAAAATGGAGGGGAAAATCCCAGTAGTGCAGTTGTGGCTGTTAATTTGAAGTTGGGGTAATGTATATTGTTGATACAGAATAATCGATGAACCAAATCCATGAAGTGTTTGATGCTGACTCTGATTGACAAAAGTCAAAAAGTATTTTGTTTGTTGCAGTGACACTTCACATGTGTGCAAAACAAACTTGGAAAAAAATAGAAAGATAGAACATCCTTTTGAAAGATTTGTTTACCCTTTTTTAGTTATTCAAGGAACTGATTCTTTCTCACGTACAGTTCCGTAGACCATACCCATATGGCTTTTCTTCGTGTAGCAGGATGAAGGAGTTTCTTCAGAGTGCCAGTAGGATATTCACTAAAGAGGAGATCATATCCAAGCCCAAGCCTATCCTCACCCGTTGCACTCACACAAACATACGTTCAATGAATAGAAATCATAGAATGTTTGTACCACAGAAGACTATTCATCTTGTTGTGTTTGTTTTGTTGCTTGTTCCCCCATTGGAGCTGTCTGCTGTCTTTCCCCAAATTCATTCAGATTATTTGTAGATTGTCAAGAATCCAATTCAATTTTAAATAATGTTATAAATGGATTGAACATTCAAAAGTTATATTAGGAAATTTTGGCAAGTGAATCTACTATACAAGACCTCAAAACTGAGGCAGATCCTGTCCTCATCCAATATGCACATGCACTCTGTCACTGACTTTCCAGCAGGACTCATTGATAGCAATTAGGAACAGGAACCCTGGCTAACTTTTCCCCTCCCTAGCCTTAGGGCACTGAAGTTAACAGTAGGACCCCTACTGCCACACTGGCTGAGATCAGCTAACTCAGTACAGATGGGGGATTGAATCTGGAATCTTATTTGGGATATATTCTGCGTTTCACTCCAGGCTTTATCAACTGAGTGCTTGGAAGAGCCCCTTCAGGGCTTTCTGCTCCACTCTCCTTAACGTTGCTGCTTACGTGTCTGAGAACTAGGTCAATTCTGAAGCCTTCCCTGTTTTGAAATATGGTGTACTGGGAAGCCATGGATGACATTTCTTCAAGCCTCCAAAAATACTAATAAGACACAATCAGAGAGTAAATGTTCTATGCTGCAGAGTGTGGTTATGACGTGCAGAATGTAGATCAAGGTGAATCCATTTTTGTCTTTGTTTCTATCCTTTTCCCAAGAAGACAGTGAATCATGCTAGGTGCAGGTATCCCTCCCCAACCGCGGGGGATATGTTCCTCTAAACCTCTGTGGTTGGTAAAATCACGGTTGGAAAATGCAGGGCCCGTGGCAAATATGGGGTTAGGGGGAGTAACTTTGTTTTTTCGCAGGCGGAAAATGCAGGACCCTATGGGAAACATGAAGATAGGGGAAGTAGGTTCGCGTTTAGTAAAACTAAACACAAAAAAACACATACAGTTATAACATGCATGAGGATGGGGGGAGTAAGTTTGGGCGCATTGGCTGCCAGGATCTGCAGCAATGATATGGTGATGTGGTGGGTGACACGAAGGGTGAGGGGGGTGGGTGACACAGAGAGTGGTGGGGGGGGGTGACATAGAGGGTGGTGGGGGTGTGTGCAGAAGGTGGTGTGGTGGGTGACATGGAGGGTGGGGGGGGGTGACACAGAGGGTGGGGGGGTTGACACGGAGGGTGGGGGTGTTGACACGGAGGGTGGGGGGGATGTGTACAGAAGGTGATGTGGTGGGTGACACGGAAGGTGGGGGGAGGGGGTGGGCGACATGGAGGGTGGGGGGGGGGGGGGTGACAGAGAGAGAAATCAACAGAGATGACCTTAATCCTAAGAGAAGCATTGTCGCTGATTGATTTCAACATAGCAACTGGGTTCTCGTACTTTACGTTAGCTGTTCGCACACGCACACACACACACACAGTATCTGTAGATCCACGCGTGCAGCTAGACCACTTGGGGTAGTAAAGATGCTGATAGGCGGGAACCGCCTGATGAATACACACCAAAATGCAGATAAATGCGGTCCCTTGTTTGGAGGAGTGAAACTTGAAAATTTAAATCGCGGATGTAAATCGCGGACACGCAAAACGCGGTTTGCGAGGGTTCTCGCATTTAGCAAACCGCGGATGCGTGCGTTTCATGATTGGCGAGGGCGCGGCTGGGGTGGGATATCTGTATAGTTTATTAGATGCATGAACCTTGAGAGTGAGTTTTGGCGAGCTGCTCAACAGGGATATCATTTGAACTTACCTTGTCTTATCCAGGTTTATACTGTACTCACATTTATTTTCCAGTAGGGGTCACTAAATAGTAGTTACAGTACAAATTTAAACACATTAACCCATTTCTCCTATGCAGCCACCCTCATCCCCCACCTCTCCCTCCCCCCCCCCGGGCAAAGAGTAAGGATCAATTGAGTAACCCATGTATTACTCCATACCCCTGGAACTCTCTTTGGAAATCATTCAGCTTAACCCCTTCCTTTTCTGTATACAAATCCCACCTAAACCCCTATCTTTTTTTTAAACTCATTCAAATCGAAACACGGGATATATTAAAACTCTTCTGACTTGGATTGATTACTGGACACCTATCTTTATCAATAATACCATCCACAACTTTCCTATTAAAAGCAGAAGATACTTCTAGTGCTCCACAATGCTGTATGTTATCAATAAGTTATTGATTGTGTAAGATTTATGCTTGAGGAATCAGAAATGGGAACACTCAGCTGGTCAGGCAGCATCTATGGAGAAAGGAATGTGAGTCAACATTTCGGAAACGTTGACTCACTTTCCTTTTTCCAAAGATGCTGCCTGACCTGCTGTGTATTTCCATCGATTTCTATAATAATAATAATAATCCTTGCATTTGATATAGCGTTTTTCACATCTTATCGACGTCTCAAAGCATTTCTGTTTTTGGTTCAGATTTCCAGGAATCAGAAATAATTTTTGAGGAATCAGAAATATTTGTTTTCAGCCACCTACCCCAACCCTCCCAGCTCCACCCCAGCCCTCTCAGACTGCCGCTCAGTCATGTAAACTTCTTTGAGACTATATAAGTGTAAATTATTGTTGTTGTAATGGATTTGCTCCCTGTCTTATACAGAGGTGGCTGATATTAACCGAAGTGAAGTATTATAGTTTGTGTTGGTGATTGTGAGCATGGAATTGGAAAATAAATCAAACAAGGTTCCCGCTCCTAATTGTTAATTGGCTCCATTTGGAAAATGTAAGTATTTAGCTATGGAGTGGGGAGGACCTGATTCAATTGTGATGCCATTATCACCCCTCCCCCACCCTCATCAAATAGCCTCATCGATACTCACTGTCCAGTTACTTTTGAAGGCTATTTGGATGAGTTATTGGCAGATTGCAGACTGTCATGAAACAAAACCCTAGCATGAGTCTCTAAAGAAGCGGAGAATGTTGTAGTGAGGGGAAAATTTCACTCAAGTTGTATTAATTATAATTATTATGACAGTCTTTTCAACATACTCCAGTATTTTTCTTAAGGCAAACAAGAACCTTCTGTTTGGAAAGAAGCATTGGGATAAGGAATTGCAAATTTATTGTAGGGTTTTATCATATGAGTATACAGTATATATATTCAGGCTTCTGTGAAATCTCTGTAATGTCAATGTCAAGGGACAGAAAAGAGGAAAGAGAACTTTAAGATGACATGACTTGACACTATATAATCAAGCGTAAAAAGTGATTGGTTCAGCTGCACTTTCAAAAACAACAACAAAATTACATTTGTATAGCACCTTTTGCGTCATACAATAAAATTAGAATGATAAGAAAGAGATGAAGCAAAGTTTCGCAGATTCATGAAGCATTAAAACCAGCTAAGGCATTCTAATCAAACAGTCCATGCTGTGTTGCATTTAGGAAAAATTATTTTAAGTTTCACATTTGTCCTACGTGTAAGAAATATGAATAGTTATTTCCTTCAAAGTGCTGAAAGAGAAAACAGTATAATGCTCTTTCTGTTAATTTATCGGAATTAGAGGCATTTCTGCCTCTGTTCACCCGGATCTCTAAATATTTCACTCTAACTTGAGTAGACTTTGGCTGTTTGCAATTTAGCTTATTTTTAAAAATTATTTCTAGCAGTTTTCTAGATGTTAATTTATGAAAATTATTTTCACAAATACTGCGATAATAATAACAATCTTTGCATTTGATATAGTGCTTTTCACATCTTCTAGACGTCTCAAAGCACTTCACAGAATATACTGTAATGTGAATTGATTGTACATTTGTCAATGAAACCCAATTGAGCACAGCCGCACGCAACAGTTAGTGACAAAATACAATTTAAATCATTACTTAAGCACTTGTAAGGAAGTGGGTTTGGGAGTGAAAAGGTAAAGGAAAAAGTCTTCTTGATTATTTGGACAGTTTGTACAGTAGATGATATTACCAAACCTTGCATTGTAAAATAAATGCTTGCTTGACTTCAGGTTCAAGTCTCGTTCACTTGGATAACATTACATAGAAGTACTAAATCAGTATAAAACACTGTTTGGCATGTGGAACTCAAAAGATTTCAGCGCTCAGCAGCTTTTTTCATTCCTGGAACTTTATCATATCAAATAGATTTTACCCAAGGCAGTAAGGAGTGTTATTCATATGGAGTGACCTAACTATACTAGTGCAAGTGGAGCTTCCTTTTCCCGCTCTGGGAAACAATATTGGTGATTAAAGGACTATCTCTTATGGCTTTTACATATATTAAGTAAACTTAGTTCTGACAGGGTATCATAGAATCATAGAAATATCCAGCACAGATGGAGGCAATTCCACCCATCGTGTCTGAGCCGGTTCTTTGAAAACAGCTATCTAAATCACTCCCACTTCCCCCACTCTCTCCCCATAACTATGTAGACCCCAAATAAAGTTCTCTGGGTCTGAAGCAAAAAGCAGTAAAGGGTTTCAGCTACATGGGCAGTCTCACGTATTTTACACTGTTCTCCAGAATTCTCCTAAATTCTTCGCGCTCCTCTCTGCTTTCAAAACCTCCTTATCTTCCACACTGAACAGGTAACCAATTCATCTCTATGTAACAATTTGAAACATTTTCCTATGTGAAAGGTGCACTTATAAATACAAGTGTTTGTCCTCATTAATTCCTATCCTCATATCTCCTCTATTTATCTCTGGCCAGGTTTCCACAAATATACATTTTAGCCCCATCAGCAGAGTTGTTTTCTTGCCATTGTTGCACCTTTATTAAACTGTTTTGTTTGCCTATGCATAGGTTCAGGGATTTAGCATTTATTATGATTCAATATTTCTATAATTTCTGTCTTTTTCCTGGGCCACACACTATGTCTCGCTGGAAGGGAATGATTCACCTCCTAGTCTCCGGTCATACAGAGTTATGAGTTAGTTAGTTAGAAATGTGGAGTGTTGGCCTAATGATGGCCATTCTCTTTGATACTCTTTTCCCCTAGGAAGTGCAGTTTCTCCCTAAGTGCCTCCCTACATTGATGTAGCTAAGATTGAGAACACCCACAGACTTTGGTGGTTAAAAAACATTTAATATTGTACTGAGCAACACAGGAAAGAACCAAATTTCATTCTAGGCCCAGTCACAATATTGGTTGAGATAAGAATGGCCTCATAATTTGGGCTGTGGATTATATATTCCATTCCAGACCAGGGAATTCCAATACTGTATGTAGGTGGCATGCATTGAATTATTAGTCTAGTTTGGATACAGTTAAGCATGGTAATGGGTTTTCACATTTCACAGACACCTCGATGACCTCCATCCCCACCCCCCAAAATTATAAGTAATTGTACACAGTATTGACCCCCACGGCACACTACTAACAAATGACTCATGTATGTAGGAGATCTCACATGCACCAGGCTTTCTACCAAATAACAATCTAAAAATCTAGTTTAATATATCATCATCTCATCCTTATGCAATAGTCTTATGCAATAGTCCTTATGCAATAGTCTATCATGTAGAACAGTGTGAGAACCTTTCTAAAATCGAGGTAAATAACATCCGCCATCACGTAGCCAGCCTTTTGCAATTAACATGTGCACCTTAAGTTGGGAGGTGCATTTGCTATTTCTCAGTCTTCTGGAATTTGCTCGATATCTAATGAACACTGAAAAATAGCTGTGAAAGAACTGATGAAAGCAAATGTTTCTGATTCTACAGTGGAATACTTGTGTATAAATCTTACACTGTCAATAACTAGTTGATGATTTTTTTTAAAAAAGCAAAATACTGCAAATGCTGGAAATCTGAAACAAAAACAGAAATCGCAGGAAAAACTCAGCAGGTCAGGCAGCATCTATGGAGAAAGGAAAGTGAAGTCAACGTTTCGGGTCCAATGTTTCGGGGTTCTGACAATGGATCATGGGCCCGAAACGTTGACTAACTTTCCTTTCTCCATAGATGCTGCCTGACCTGCTGAATGTTTCCAGCAATTTCTGTACTTGTTAATGATATATGGTAGAGCACTAGAAGTAACTTCTCCTTATTGTGGTAAAATTTGTGGATCGTACTCAGTATTTTGTATCTTTATTATTGATAAGGATAGGTCATCAGTCTAATTCAGAAAGGTCATGCGTGTATTTTTTAATATATTCTTCATTTTGATCTGAATGAGTTAAAATGTTAACCAATTATATCTACAAAGATTGCATGATGAAGTGTTTACCTAGACGTGAAAGCTTTTATTTCCCTTGTGTGTTGCCTTCTCATGCTGCTGTTGACAGAGTTCATATCTGAAAATACTGCAGTGCAGTGTGTTGACATGCATATTCATAACACTGATTAAGTGTTTGCTATGTGCCATCCAAAAACTAACCCGGCTACTCTATGTATGAATGATTTTTGTGATTCAACTACCACCATAGCAGAGTGTCACAGATTACTGAATTAACGGAGAACTAATGTAGTCATTCAACCTGTGTAAACAAAATTACTGCTTGTGCATTGGTGTAAGGTGTATCTAATTGTTTGACAATATGAAAAAAGCATTTCTCAGGAACAATGGTTGTTTGTTCTCATTCAAACTCTAGAGAAAAAGTTCTATGCTTACAGCGTCTCACTAACTTTGTTAGCGCAAACAAGAGATATTTAAAATATGTATGGAACTGTACATTAGAGCAATAAACTGCATATAGGTCAGAAACCTAACAGTGACCATGCAGTTTATCCCATCTTAAATATGGTTACATCTGGTCAAATCCTGATAGCCAGAATATCCTTAGGAAAGATACATACTTATACCCCCTGAAAATTCTACGTACAGGTAGTGAGTTAGCTTATCTGAGATTGAGCAAAAGTGAGTAGGGTGAATATGATTTAGGGTTCCCATTTTCAATGGATTTTCTCCATAGATGCTGCCTGATCTTGCTGAGTTTCCCCAGCAACTTCTGTTTTTGTTTCAGATTCCCAGCATCTGTAGTATTTTGTGTTTTGTTCCTATTTTCAATCTCTGTCCAAAATACTATTGATCAAGATCCTGTGTGGATGTAGATGAAGATTTGATTAATCCAACTACGACAATGTTTGCCACCTCCTCCCAGGTAAGTAGCCTTCCAGCACTCCCTCTCCAATCTCAAGAATAGAGAATAGGTTTTTTGGCAAGGTACCTTAGGTTTCCAGCACCTGTGGAACGCAAGCATCTATGGAACATAATCTCCCATGGAACACAAGCCTTTGGGAGATAAGTGAAAAGTATAAAAAATTAATTAATTGATTAATTAAGTAAGTAATTTGAGTATTGGGTCCAGACAAGGCTGATACTGAAAGTACCAAGGATTCAGTTCCAAAGCATGCAGACTACAATAGGTTTACAGCGAGACAGCAAGACAAGCTAGATTTTAACTGTCCCTATTGACTTTGCAGAATTGCAAAATTACTTTACACCAAGACCTCCAGTGTGCCTCAGTAACCTGTGTACCCTGAAGCAGAAACAGGGATATCATTGATGCCCTGATCCCTTAGCCTTGGTCAGTTAGGTGAACTCTCAAGGTAAGAGACACAAGCTTGAAATATGTTACCATTGTGTAGAATGCGTCTGCGATTTCAGGGTAATATGGATCAAGTAGAGGGGAGGGTTAGCATTTCTCAGACATGTGAAAATTTATATATAAGATATTCTACTATCTCACCCAATACCATTTTATCTTGTGGATAGAGGGAAGAAAATTATCTACTGCATCCCTGTTTTCCCCACATATACAGAGACTGTCATTGGTGATATGAACAACTCTACAGTCAGGATTCAGTCTTTCAAGGTTTCCCAACAACAAAATGCTGAGAAAGCTACAAAAGATGGTATGGAGTCAATCAATCAGTCAGCCTAAATCTCAGGGAAGGGAGGGATATTCAGGAAACTGCAAGAGAAATATTTTCTCACATGAGTTGAATCTGAATATCAGGAGGATTTGAAGGTAAATAAAACATTTTTGAATTTAGAATTCAAAAATGCTACCCACCCGAGCAACCAGTGTCAAAACCAAAGACAACAAAAACAACAACTAGCATTTATATGACGCCCTTCACGCATCCCAGAGCGCTTGAAGTACTCCCACGTTAGGTGCAGCACTATTAGACACAATGTAGAACTCCCTCTATTCTCGATAATGTGGCTCACTCACAATCTCTGAACAATACCTCCAAGTCGCGTGACATTTACCATTTGTCACACTAACACCGTAGTCCTCTATATGAGATTCAACATGTAATGATGTTTTGTACAGTGAAGCTACACCACATGGGTTGAGATTGCTCAAGCACAAATCACAAAAATCATGTCGATCAACTGCCTATATTTTTAAATATAACTACAGGGTAATTTCCACCAGAAGCATTTGATAACATTTTTAACTTCTCATTAACCATTGAGTGATGCTAAATTACACTTTCATAAACAGATGATTCTAGAAATAAAATGTCACAGTTTAGTGACATAGAAAATTAAAGGCTGCATTGACATCGTAATAATAGGTATTCTGTCTCCATTAAGTTCTGAAATAATCACCTTTATCCTTAAGAGGCAAACAATAGTTTCTGGACTTCAAGACACAGGTGCCCTTTCCAGATAAGTGGCAAATCTGACTACCACTCCCATCAGAGGCAACTTTACAACATTACATGTCGTGGATATGCAAATTCCCTGGGGATGATGTGTTTCTGATTTGGGGTGTTTTAGGGAGAGAGGGAAAGACTGCGAGGTTTGACCCCCACAGGTACCTCCACAATCTGGCTATTATTACATTTTAGCCAATTGTGCTCTATCTGGAATAATTTAATGCAGGGAAAGCTTAGGTCTTAAGAGTTGATGCCACTGTGATGAGAATGGGGGCAGTTTTGTGTTTAGGTTTCCCCAACCAAAATCACATCCATGCTAGAAACCTAAATCATTTGACTCCGTAAATTCTACCTAGTGTAGAATGCTCTTATTTTGGCTATTCTTAGTCTCAGGGCAATTGAGTAAATTAGGGTACTTGTAGTCAAAGGATTACCATAATAAAGAAGTCTCCATGGATAGAAATCCTTGGATGTAATAAAGGTGAGTATAATGTATGTATTTGAGTAATAACATCATTTAGTGAATTTGGAGAGTTTGTAATGGGAGCCGACAGGATTTAATAACAAGAATAATAATCCTTGCATTTGATATAGTGCTTTTCACATCTTATCGACGTCTCAAAGCGCTTCACAGAATATACTGTAAAGTGAATTGACTGTATATTTGTGGCCGATATGTGGCAGCCAATTGCACACAGCAGTGTCCCACAAACAATCGTGGATTGAAAGACCAATTTCTTTTTTTGGGGGGGGAAATTATTATTAGGCGTATGGAGTAAGGAAACTTGCTCAAGGTTTCACCCTGCCTTGATTCGAACACAGTTCTCATGCTTGCAAGGCGAGTGCTTTAACCACTGAGCTACAGGACTCCACTCCATTATTACTAGAACAAGCAAGGAATCACAAAGTGGTTTTAGGATTTGATGTTATATTAGAAGGCTTCCAGATAAATGCCAATACAGTATTTAAACAACTCCAGCAAAGTCTTTCTCACCTCTTGGATAGACCATTCCTACAGTGTGGCAGTTAAGGTTTTCACAATGCTGGTCTGGGCTACTACGGACAGCCAGTCTGTAAATGTAGTAAGTGTGGTATTAACTTCACAATACTGAATAGCAATGTTCTCAAATTATATTTACATAAGTTATAGTAACTAATAATAGCGATACTTCTGAATGAAAACCTTACTAGCAAAACTAAACATGAGAACTACCTAGCTAAAGATATGATAAAGCTTAGGAACATGGGAACATTGTCCACACTGTGGAAGAATCAATAAGGCCTGAATCATGGAGAAACAGAGATTTTCATAACCTCAGAAAGAATAACAAGATATTTTATTGTTTTGATATCATTCATATTGAACTAAAACAACTAAAACATAGTTGTGATAAAGCTCTGGAAATGGACTGCTTTCAACAAATCACTGCATAATAATAGTCCTTGCATTTGATACAACCCCTTATCACATCTTTGAGATGTCTCAAAGCTCTTCACACAATATATACTGTAAAGTGAATCGACTGTATATATTGAGCATAAGTGTA
Organism: Hydrolagus colliei; assembly: GCA_035084275.1. Lineage (NCBI taxonomy): Eukaryota > Metazoa > Chordata > Chondrichthyes > Chimaeriformes > Chimaeridae > Hydrolagus > Hydrolagus colliei. The sequence continues at coordinate 43,296,984 of CM068745.1, read as the reverse complement.
ATGCACCAAGATCTATCGATGGCATGCAATTGCAGTATTGAACTATGCAGATGAGGAACATCCAAGATTTTTTTTCTGGTCTATCAGTGACTTATCTCAACTGCTGCAATAGAATTTGCCTTAGCCCTGCAGACTATTTGTGGAGAATCAGACCGGATTCCACACTCCATTATCTAGTGGTCCCTCATGGAACAAGCAACAACAAAAACAATAAAATTACATTTATAGACCACCTTTCACGGCAGGAGGATGGCCCAGGATGCACACACAATTGAAAAGGTATCTTCCCAAATTATGTTTCCCATGGTCGATTGGCCTGCCAGCATTCATTGGCTTAACTCGAACATAAAGGAGGGCACAACTGAAGTACTGGAGGGCTAGTTATCAGTGCCTGTTGGAACGATGGATAAATCATCATATTAGAGAAGAGGGAAGAAAATAGCAGAAGCAGGAGAATGGAGTTCTTTGTGTAATAAAGTATACTGTTCAGCACTTCAGTGTTAAATGACCTGCATTTATCCTGTATTTGAATTAGTGGAAATAGTGTCATTTCTTGTTATTTGTGCATTAGATTAGAAATATTACCATACAGGGAAAATAGATTTTTTAAAATTCTATTAGCAGCCTGCAGCATTTTGTATTTTTAATAAGTGATCTCTAGTTTGAAGTAGTAATGCAGTGCTTTTTCATTTAAATTCTCAGTATGACAAGTTTAGCTCTACTGATTTTCCACAAAAAATGCCTTAGTGTTTTGCATTTACAATTACATTTTCAGTCTCTTGCAGTATTTTGTACTTTATTTCAGAAGACTTTCCATTTGGCAGAATAAAAATGTCAGTGATTCCCAGTAGGCAACTTTATGTGTTTCTTTAGAAGTTGAAGTTAGAGAGTTGTACCCCCTCCCAAAGACCCAGTGAGAAAAAGCATTGTCCGTTTCAGTGTGAATCCAACCCAAATGTAGTTGACGGGTTTAATTTTGTTGAGTCTCTGCAGTGAGTATGCATTCTGCAATTCATTGCCAGGTGCTTGGCTAACAATCAATTTCAAGTTGGAAAAAAAACTGAACCAGAAGCTGGGAAGCAAAAATAGCCTCTTGCTAAATTTAATAGAAGATGGTGGCAACATTTATTGTGAGAAACCTGAGAGGAAACCTACTCTCCCACAGTCAGTCTGTTTGGTCCGATGCCAGCAATTAAGGATAGTTTCTACTCAATAAAATGTTCGGTAATTATTCTGGTGATAATTATGAAACACTATTCAGGGTGGAGAAATGTGATTAACATGATAAAGATAAAGATCATGAAGTAATTACATCTAGACTAGGCTTAATGGGCTGAGTGGACAATTCTTGTTTTAATATTCTGTGTTCCTGAGTTTGTCAAAGGCTGTCAGGTGAGGACAGGATTGGGTATGACTGCAGTGGATTTACCTGCCAATTCTCAGTTTGGGCTCAAATCCAGAGCAGTTTCTTGGAACCAAAGAACCACTGCAACCATAGAATTTTACAGAGCAAAAGGCAATGTTTTCTGAAGAGGAGGAGAAGGAAAGAGAGACAATTGGTAACAAAGTAAATGTTATTTTTTGAAGTTAAGATTACTCAGCGAATGTTATAATATAGAATCAAAGAAATAATAGCAAACTCTGCAATTATACTTGTTTTCTTTTGAAACAAATTGTAAAAATAGTCTATGTTGATTAAAGATGATTGCATCCATCAAGTCTTTTGATATATTGCATTCCTGTACCTCAGTGGTTACAGCATTCACCTCACAAGTGAGAGGACTGGGTTCAATTCCCAGGCAGGGCACAACAGACAAATTAGGCAAATTTACTTGTTTCATAAGCCTCTGTTTACCTAGCAGTGAGTAGGAACCCTGTTGTTAGTCGATTGGTGGATCGCTTATAATTTCTTCAAAAAAATTCACAACTCTCTGTGGGACACTGCAGTGCACAATTGGCTGCTGCGTTTCACCCACAAAATATACAGTCAATTAACATTACAGCACATTCTGTGAAATGCTTTGAGACATCTTGAAGATGTAATAAGGCTTTATTCCAAATGCAAGGATTCTTATAATTATTATTTGATGAAAAAAAGTTGACAAAAAAGTTGCCAGCAATGCCATACTGGTACTAAGAGTAGGTCTGGTGTTCCAGTGCTAAAATGACGAGAGAAAAACACCTCCACATTAATTAAGAGTATAGACTATAATGGAACCATTTAGCTCTGTTATGTTGCGATTTTACAACTTGATGTATGAAGGTGAATTGACAAGCAGCTTCCATAATGGTTCCTGTCAGTTTAACACACAGTGTTAGAAAAGAAAAGACTAAAGAAATGCAGAGAACAGAAGACCGGGCAGTTCCTTTATTTGAACTGTTTGCTCTTTGATGACGTTATAGCTGCAGGCTATCATTTTACATTTTATGTCAGCTACCTTTGTCAGGCAGTCATTATTGATGCTGAACTCTGTTTTAATTCCCACTTCTCTGCTAATCAATTACAGCGTTTATCCATTAATCAGGCTTTCTGGTAGGCTTTCAAAAAGCCTAATAATAGCTCTTCAGTCACTACAGTGCAAACACATTGCAGGATTTGATACAAGTAAATTATAAGTCTCTATTTATGTTATGTCTATGTATAGCTTTCTTTTTTTTACCACTTTGCACAGATTATTGTAGTACTGTAATTTCCCGTAAAAGTTGTAGTGGTTATTTAGCTGGTGATAGTACAGTTGATGGATAGTACACTTTTTCTGTTTGTATGAGAAGCCTATCTGGAGATTTGCTCATAATGTTAAATAATTTTGATGCGTTGGGTATGTCATTGATCGTTGGTTATGTCGTGCACACACGTCTATCTACTAAATTTGAGATTTGTTTGCCGTATTCTAATTTAGGAATATTAATTTATCAAATCGATTCATATTGTTACAATTCAGAAGCTTCAAGTAGGACTTACAAGTATAAAGCTTTTTTTTAATCATCGATGCACTTTGGATTAGACTCCCAACCAAACCAGTTGATGCTGCATTGATTAATACCCTTTAAAAGGATTTGTCAAGTATCTGCCTGGGAATGGTATTGGAGGATTTGGAGATTTCTATGTCGGCAGATGCAGACATAGAAATAATCCAGAGGAGGCAATATTGTTTTGCTGCTGAAGGAGGAAGGTGGCAGGAGAGAATATTGTTTTGGGAGGAGGGAAGAGGTCAGATTGTAGTGAAGTGCTGATATCTGTATTAATTGACTGAAAACAGTAAATTTGTCAGGTGTTTGTGTCTGTCTCTCTCTCTCTCTAACACCCTCTGTGCTTCTGAGTCTCTTTTTAATCCTCTACTTACCTGAATCAGATTTCTCCATCACATGTTGCTTGAAAAAATCACTTTACCTGGGAACTATGTATATGCATATCAAAGATCGACATCATGTCCACACCTGAGCCTAGGTGTGAGCTGGCAGAAAAATTGGTGTGTTATTAAGCAGAATTCTACTGTAATAAAAATCAGGAGAGGAGTGAATATTCCTGAATATTTAATTGATTATTTTATACATCATAGAGTTGCTGTATGGGCAACTAATGCCCTTGGCATATCCTCCTGGCATGAAGGGCACTATACAAATGTAATTTTGTTGTTGTCGCTTATCTTAGGAGATAAGGATAGATGTGGTGAATTTCATGAAAGGTGGGGAAGGAATAGACTCCATGGGCTGAACAGTAATTTCTTAAACAATGCTTTCTCTCGTCCTCATATTTCATTTATCAATTTAAAGCTCTGCATTTCATTTTTATTCATATTTGCTATTCAGAAAAGTTATACCTACAGTTTACTCTCAAATGTATCCTGTAGTTGAAAACATTGTTCCAGGAGCATAGGTAATAATAATCATTGCATTTGATATAGTGGCCGATCATGTTGTTGAGATGTTTCAAAGCACTCCACAGAATATACTCTAAAGTAAACAGTGTATTTTGTGGGCGAAACCCAATAGCCAATTGTGCACTTCAATATCCCAAAACAGTTGTGGATTGAGTACCTACATTTATTTTGAAGGGATTATTAACCCCATAAAGTGAACCACCAATGAACTATCAACTGAGTTCCTATTAGACATGTGGTGAAAGGAAACCTGCTGAGGTTTCGCCCCTTCTGGGAATTGAACCCAGGTCCTCTCGTTTGTCAGGCGAGTGCTCCAACCAACATGTTGCAGACTCAAAATATATATAGAATTATCATTCGACAAAGTAAGATGGAGGTACTGGTAGAATATTGACTGGTTTGGAACATGTTGCAAGACTGTAATAGATCCAAACACTTTGTGGTTATCTGAAAAGGGCATGCAATATGTTGTTATTGGGACGTCCTCCCAACGTGAAAGGCACTCTATAAATATAATTTTGTTGTTGTTGTTATTCCTGTGCACTTTGTCATGAGTGGTAAAAGTCCATTCTTCATGCAGGGAGTTCAAAATTTTATTTTTGAGCAATGGCCAGGACATTCTATGCTTGAAAGAATATTGCACACTTTTTAACAAGTGATCTGCCCAACTTCTCAGGTGAGAGATACATGATGTGGTAAAATAAAATAATTGCACACTTTTACCAAGGAGACAAACTTTTTAAATATTGTTGCATTTTGAAACATTTTGCTTTGGGAGGAGATTGCAAAGCATTTGTAAGTTTTGCACTGTGACTGTATTTTGTAGCCAAAATTAACAACTTTAATTGGACAATTAGCACAGTGGCAAATTTTATTTTTAAAACTAACCAGAATGAGAATCGCACTTTCATCTGCACAGTATGAATATTGTTTTCCCAATTATGATTCCTGAAAATTTCAAATAAGCCACAAAATTATAGGCCTCAAAGGTGCAATGTACCTGTCACCTGCTAAAATAATGTATTTATTTTAAATAGGTTACACAATTTAAGAGCAATAATTTGAGTAATTGTTCCCACTAAGAACAGCATTTTTGATTGATATGTCAAATTAAAGAAGGTAAATTCTGCATTCCAAAAAAGCTGACATTTGTTCTGTTGAAAAAAACCACTTACTGTTAATGACCTATTAGTGTACGAACTAATACTATAGATACATGGGGTTAAGTTCAGAATTTAGATAACATTGGTAAATCACTTACAACAACAACAACAACAAAATTACTTTTGTATAACACCTTTCATGTCAGGAGGATGTCCCAAAAAAGTCATCTCAGATGGAAACTAGGATTGAGTTGTCTGGCTGCCCTGTCACTTGCAGATTGGTACATTTCTTGTTGCAAACAAAAGAGAAAACATGGAGCAAATAGAAAAATCTGGATAGATTGGGGGAGATTGGCCAGATACATCGCATGTTATTGAATGTGGATAAATGCAAAGGGAAGGGGAATCTATGCAGTGGAAAAAAATAAAATGGAAATCAGCTACAGGACACTGCCGAAAGATCTAAGGTGTATAGATGATGCAGCAGCAGTAAAAAAAAACACAAGACGTTAGGGTATATAGCTAGAGAGGTACAGCTTGAGGCCCAAATTGTGATTGTCAAGCAGTACAGATCATTCTTCAACCCCAACTGGAATTCTATTTATAATTCTGATCACCGACTACAGAGAGGACATCTGGCATTGGAAAAGGTAGAGTAGACAGCAACCAAACAGTGTACTGTACCTTGAATTAGGTACTTTAGCTATGAGGAGTGGTTTATGGAAACTGAGAATCTACCTTAGAGATTACAGGGCATGGGAGAGATCTTATTGATGCTTATAATATTCTAAGAGGCATATTTGGTTAAGTGCTTTGAGCCACTTTAGGGTGATAAACTGCTATATTAAATGCAAGTATTATTTATTCCAGACATGATGACTTTTTCGAGTGCATGATTAACCCAAAGTCCCATCTGCTTTGTACTTCAGGTGGATGGTAAAGATTGTATGCTGCTTTTTGAAAAAAAATTAGGGAATTTCTCCCAGCTGTCCTGCCTAATATCCTTTGCACATTAAATTAACCCCTAAACATTATGATTTAATTGGCTAGTCATCTCATTGATGTTCATTAAAGCACAGTGGGTCTTTAAAGCACTCCACAACACTACACTGTATATCGATATATCGCTAAAACCCAATATAATTTTCATATCGATACGCCGATATAGGCATTTCAAAAATATTGATATATCGAAAAGTCGATATATCGAGGGGAAAAATAGGAATGCGCGCACACTGAACTACAAGACCCAGAACGCTCATCTCTATACACAATGCACAGACCGAGGTGCAAAGCCGCCATATTGTATTCATAGTCCTAGAATACAATATACAGGTATGCAAGGGGTGAGGGGGAGAGAGACGGCTGGGGTGGGAGGGGGAGAGAGGGGGGTGGGGGGGGGGGAGAGAGATGGCGGGGGCGGGGTGGGAGAGAGGGACGCCGGTGAGGGGGAGAGGAGAGAGGGACGGCAGCGGGGGGGGGGGGGGGGGGTTGTTGGGGGAGAGACGGGGTGGATGTGATAATATACAGATAGATAGAGATGGGGGGGATGTGAGAGAGGAGAGAGACACAGAAGCACAGACAGAAAAACACAGAGATGGAGAGAGTGAGTGTGAGAGACACTGAGAGAGAAAGATATTTACCTCCTGAGGAGATAGGCCCCGAATGCGCGCGCACCCCGAATGCGCAGTACGAAAAACCCGAAAACATCGATATTTCAGTATGTCTCGATATGAGCCCATTGATATATCTAAATCGGAAAATTTCCATATCGACGGACCCTACTACACTGCATAAAGGATGCCATATACAGTACATGCAAATACCGTAATTGTTGCTTTGCTATAAACTGCTGGGTTTGAATAAATAAGTGTACAACTCATTTCAGATTATCCTTATTTGGGGAAGCACTTCACTACATGTTTAAGATGAAGTTGCAAAATAAATATATTGTATAAAGTATTTGGCCTAGTTAGAAATTATGGCAAGGAGGCACAGAAGAAAGTTGAACACTTAATTATTTTACACCAAGGAAGATAGTGGACAATATTTGCCAGATTAAGACACAGTTAGATATAATGTTGGTTGAAGAAGCAATTCAATGGTGTAAGAAAAAAGTATCCTTCTTCAACCCTTGGGATTGTTCAAGTGGACCTAAGTAACGTTTTCCTTTAATATATGTTCCAATGAAACTATCTTTGACACTTTGTTGAGAAGTGGACAATTAAATTATGTATGATTCCATATGTTATGCTATTAAATGTTATACAGTGAAAGCCCGTTTATCAAGCACCCGGTCAACCGTAACTTCTGTATAACTGGCTTCGGAAAATAAAAGCCCGCATTCGATTAACCGGAATTTATCCGGAAAAATGCATTTTTTTAAAAATTGTGTTTTTGGCCGAATATCCGGCACGTGCTTTAACCGGCATTTGCCAGGTCCCGAGGGTGCCAGCTAAATGGGCTTTTACTGTATGTTGATATTACAGTCACTATCTCACTATCACAAACAATGGTTATTATGTTTCTCTTGCCAGGAAAGCAATGAACTATCACTTCTTGAGGCCAGATTGTTTTGTACTAGGAGCCTATACAGATCTTTCTTTGAGAATAAGTATGAGAACAGTAATACATTTTACTGAGTACAAACAACTGCATACATGAAAATTTACCTTCGGATTGTTGCCATGTACACTTTAGATTCGCCTGCTAAATAAATGGTGCCGAATCCTAACCCGAGAAGCCTTGGGGTGTTTCAGACCGGTAGATATTTAAATCAATTCATAAGAAGCTGACAGTGTAAACAGGGAAATATATGGCACTAAACATGGCCTTACACAAAATCAACTGAAAATGCCACAGTAGCTGTACTTGATCTGTTTATGTAGGGCATAATCAGCACTTGTACTTGATTGACTACATTCAAATGAAACACTGTTGCTTTTGTTTAAAGTTAACTACATCTGCTAATCTACTAATGGGGTCAGTTGCAGCATTGGCAAAGAATATTGCTTATAAAGCAGTAACCGCAGTCTAAACTGTTCCTATAAACCAGCAGTTTCCCACTTTAAATTAATGTTCTCATTAGTGCACATTAACTGGTATGTATCGTAATTCTACACGGTTTCATTTTTATTTGTACAAGAGCTAAGTTCCAGGTGACTTAACTATTTTCAGAGATCCCAAGGGAAGACATTGCAAAAATAATTGGAAGATACAAGCGCATCAGTCCCAATTGTTGACTTTTATCAGTAACTCGGGGCTGTGTTGGACACCAACTTCAGCCTAGAAACTGCCCCTACAATCCTGTTTCCATGCCGCCCATAGCTCAGAGATAGCTCTGGTCAAAGTTTCTAATGACGTTGTAAACATCTGTGATCGGGACTGTCTCTCCTTTCTTGTCCTCTTTGACCTCTCTGCAGCCTTTACACTGTCGACCACTCCCGCCTACACTGCCTCTCCTCCCAGCTCAATCTTAATGGACCTATCCTCGCCTGGCTTGCCTCTTACTCTCTCACAGTCTCCACTTTGTCGCTACCAATGGCTTCTCCTCTGGCTACCGCGCTATCACCTGTGGAGTCCCCCAGGGCCCCTTACTTTTCAATATAGTTCCCCCCTGTTCTTGTCCCTACTTGACTGTTCAGTGCCTTGGGACGTCCTCTCGATGTGAAAGGCGCTATATAAATGTATGTTTTGATTGATTGATTGAATATATACATGCTTCCCCTAGGTGACATCATCCACAGAAACGGGGTCAACTTCCACATGTATACGGATGACACCCAACTAGGGTCGGTTGATATGGAAATTTTCCGATTTAGATATATCGATGGGCTCATATCGAGATATACCGATATATCAATATTTTCAGAGTTTTCGTACTGCGCATGCACGCGCGTCGCGAGGTGCGCATGCATTTGGGGTGCGCGCGCATTCGGAGGTGCGCGCGCATTCAGGGCCTATCTCCTCAGGAGGTAAATATCTCTCTCTCTCTCGCTCTCTCTGTGTCTCTCACACTCACTCTCCATCTCTGTGTTTTTCTGTCTGTGTCTCTCTCCTCTCTCACACCCCCTCCCCATCTCTATCTATCTGTATATTATCACATCCCGCCCATCTCCCCCCCCTCCCGCGTCTCTCCCCCACCCCCGTCTCTCACCCCCCCGTCTCTCCCCCACCCGCTATCTCTCTGCCCCCCACCATCTCTGCCCCCCACCATCTCTCCCCCCCGCCGTCTCTCTCTCCCCCCGACCGCCATCTCTCTCCCCCCGACCGCCATCTCTCTCCCCCCTCCTCCCCCGCCGTCTCTCTCCCCCCCTTCCCCCGCTGTCTCTCTCCCCCCCCTCCCCGTCTCTCCCCCCCTCCCCCCCGTCTCTGCCCCCCCCCCCCACCCCTTGCAAACCTGTATATTGTATTCGAGGACCATGAGTACAATATGGCGGCTTGCACCTCGGTCTGTGCATTGTGTATAGAGATGAGCATTCTGGGTCTTGTAGTTCAGTGTGCGCGCATTCCGATTTTTTTCGATAAATCGACTTTTCGATATATAAAAAATGTCTATATCAGCGTATCAATATGAAAATTATATCGGATATAACCGATATATCGATATATCGCCGGAACCTACACCCAACTCTATCTTTCTGTCTCTACCCTCGATTCCAAGACCCCTGCTGACAGACTGTCTGTCAGATATCAAGTCCTGGATGAGAGTGCCCGACTCTCTTGGCTCTCCATCACCTGGGGGATTCAATTCAAGATCCTGGTCCTTACCTTCAAAGCCCTCCAAGGCCTCGCCCCACCCTACCTTTGCGACCTCCTAACCCCCTACCAACCTGTTCGCTCCCTCCATTCAGCAGGCTCCAGCCTGCTCCATGTCCCCCGACCAACCCACCCCACCATCGGGGGGTGAGCCTTCAGCTACTCTTCCCCTAACTTTTGGAATTCCATCCCACAGTCCCTCCACCCTGCCCCTCCGTAGACTCCCCCTCAAGTGATGACTCAAGACCCTCCTCTTCGAAGATCCCATTGGTCACCACAAACCCCCTCCTTTTCCTCCACCCTCCCCGACCCCAGCTCGGGTCTGAAACATTGACTGTCCAGCGCATGGGACATCCTCCAGAACGTGAAAGGTGCTTTAGAAGTGTAATTTTGTTGATGTTTTTGTTCTCATGGAATAATGGTTTCACCGTTGGAGGTAAGGAGTTTAAGCAACACTTAAGCTTAAGCTTACTCTTTGCAAACCAATCAAGGTGGATTCCAGGCACTGGATATATGAAGACATGTTTACAAACTTGGTAATACTTAGTTTCCTCATCAACTATCTGGGGAACATTCTGCCTTCAGCATGGAGGGTGGAACTTTACAGCTTATGACATGCCAGTCACCTTGATGTTACCAAGGTCCACTGCCATGAATCATGTTTGCTGAACACCAGCTGCTTAATCCAGATCCTCATGTGAAGGGTCTTGGAATTTGTCCCAATTGTTGATTCTTATTGGTATCGCTGGGCCGTGTTGGATTCTGTGAAGCCAACTCCATCTCCAGGGTGATTAGCGACAGGTCAATGTAGACTGGAGCCCTGCCTCTCTGTAACCACGTCCCCTGTTTGCCACAAATCTTCCTCATTGCTTGATCCCAGACTTTCCAAATGGGCTGGAGGAAGCCCCACCTTTGCAGCCTGAGGAGCTCAGGTTCATAAAGGAGGACTATTTCTACACAGAGCTAGTATGTCGCAAGCTTGACCTACATTGGGACCTTGCTGTCCTTGAAGAGAGATGAGAATGACCAACGTGCCCTTCACACCTTCTCAGTGCTCAGTATAGGCTGAGGTTAGTGTCCAATACCATCCCAAAACCCTAATGAACTATTTCCTCTGGTGGGGGAATCCAAAACAAGCGGGTGTACTCTTAAAATTAGAACCGGGCCATTTCAGAGTAAAATCAGGAAGCATTTTTTCACTCAATAGGTGGTAGAAATCTAGAATTCTCTCCCCCAAAGGTTGTGCATGCCGGATCCATTTACATCTTCAAGAGTGAGGTTGATAGATTTTTGGTAGGTCGGGGTACTAAGGGATATGAAGAGAAAGCAGGAAATTGGAATTGAACAACAACAAAATTACATTTGTATAGTGCCTTTCACGTCGGGAGGATGCCTCAAGGCGCTGGAAAGGATTCAAAGAATTAGTTGAGGTACAGATCAGGCATGGCCAAATTAAATGGCGGAACAGGCTCAAAGAGCTGAATAGCCTAGCCTACCCCTGTTCCTAATAAGAATCAACAATTGGGACTGATGCTGTTTGTGTCTTCTAATCAGTACCCTCAAGGTCTTCCCTTGGACCATGCAGAATTATGATTCCCCAGTTGGGGGACACCCATCACCATGTCCTACCGGTTGGCTCAGTATTCAACAACAATAACTTGCTTTTATATGCCGTCCCCCAGCCAGAGGGAGGGTGACTTGACTGTAAGCGCAGTCAAAGAGAAAGATCTTCAGGCGCGACCTGAAGATGGGAAAGGAGGAGGCAAAATGAAAGGGTGAGGAAGGAGTTCCAAAGTTTAATTCAGGATGCCATGTGCAGCACAGAAGGATCCCCATATCAGGCCACCATGGCACAATATCATCTGCAAACAGAAGCGCCACAATTCTGTCAGTGCCTCAAATTGGTGTTGTAGGACATGTTTATAGTGTGCAGTCTGCTCCAGATATCTAGTCCTTTTGGGTCTCTATTGTACCACTTTAACGAAAATGAAAAGAAACCCTACTATTTGAAATCCGGCAGAACATCCCAACAGTTTGTAGCAACAGTTCGTAGAGAATAAGGCAATGTTTCGCACTGATCTGAATTCAATTTATATTTCATAATTTTAATCAGTTGAGTTACACTTACACTTACTCAAAATGTTTGGTATATTTCAAATCAAAGTGGAGTTTGTCATATTTATAATCTGAATGATGTAATTGATGATTTTGATCCTATAATAAAGATGAATTAGATACCCAGAATACAGTGGAATTTTCGAAGCTTTGAAGTAGCAACATGGGTTATTGTCATGATTGTAGCTTGTGTGGTTCCTATTTCCCATAGATCTCTTAATACATTAGAGTCAACCAATACACTGTAATGTGGTCCCTTATGAATTTCACAAGTCACTCTAAAATGAATCCTGAGTGTTGCTGAGAAATGCAACAAGACTTAAAAGTGATTAGAAGTGTTTGAACTGACATGTGCCTACATATATTGATGTTATATTGTAAAAAGAAATGGCATGACTTTTTCTAAGCAGAAAAGTAGTGACAAGTCTTGTTTTCTATTAAGTTAGACCACAGAGAAGAAAACAAACATTTCTTCTGTAGATTTTTACAATTCTTCTACGTGTCACTTCGCTGTTCATGCTATTGTTTGAATTTCTTTCTGTCTTCCTTTCCACAGCAACGAGTTGTGTCATTCCCTCATGATCAGCACTTTTGTTGCCTTTGTTTTTTTCTGTACCTCAGAAGTCTATTTTTCTTTTATGTCTCTCCCATTCATGCATGAGAGAACAGTTGTGCTCTGTTGTGGGGATGTTCCGCTGGATTTCAAACAGTGGGGTGTCTTTTTATTCTCTTCAAAGTGGTACAATAGAGACCAAAAGGACTGAATGTCTGTTGCAGAATGCACACTACAATATGCCAGGTTATTCTGTATCTGAAAGTCAATAAAAATGCTACGTTAACAGCCCCTGACTACTTTACCATCTATAGTGGCTGCTTGTGTTTGGTCATATATCTTGTTTCGGATCTTTTTTAAAATGTAATTATTTTCATTGTTTGTTTCAGTGACTTGTGTTTGTTTGGATTATAGAATGGCCATCAGGAAGATCAGTTGCATTTTACACACTAATAAACCATTTAGTGTCAGACAAAAATGCTTGCTAATGAGGTCATAAAGAAGAAATTGGCACAAGTGGTATTTAGATAGCTCTTCATGAGGTCACCTGCTTATCACCTTTAATGAAGACTGAGGCATTCACCAAGCCCTGTATTAAAGGGGACACTTTGATCAATTCCTTATTCATTTTCTTGTGGTGAGGATAATTTCTCTAAATTTGTGGTTTGGGTTTCTTTTGGCTAAAAGGGCCTCGATGGTTCATGCAGAATAAAAGCTTTCGTTGGACTGGAGAATTTCAGCAGCTTGCATCATGAAAATGATAATATTCCAAATCTTAGTTATAAGTCTTAAACTGCCTTTGTAAATCACTACTGTAGATATGTAAATATCTTTATATTTGGTCTTTGGTGATGGTCTTCTTTATTGGATTTGATGTGGTTACCTTATGGTAAACATCGACTTTAAATGTGCTCTACAGTATGGATATTCACTTCTGCTTTACACTTGTTCTCATTTACAATGCTTGCAACCAAGATCACAAAATATATAGTATATACAAAATACATGTGAAGCACTTTGAGACATCTCAATGACGTGATAAGGTACTATACCAAATGCAAGAATTATTATTATTATAACACACAATGTGTGTGTTGGCAGAGTGTTTCAGAGTACAGTACTGTACATTACTTCACGTTACACATCCAATCCAACCTGAACATGAGGGATCTGAGAGATTGAAGTTATTTTCATAAACAACAACAACAAAAGTACTTGTATAGCGCCTTTCATGTCAGGAGGATGTCCCAAGGCGATTAAAATAAGCATGTAGGTATTTTTAAGCCATGATTTCAACATGTAACGTACAACAACAATATCTGACAGTGAGTGTGGTGCTATATTATTTAGAAATCATTGGATTTATTGCAAAAATGATTACATTTATTGTTCCAAACTAAATTTTCATTAAAAATCCTATAAATGGAATGGAAACTAAAGGGCAGAGCAACAGTTGCATTTCAGTCTGGTTTGGACTGAAATTTGCTTTGGATTTGGACCTTGACCATTTGGACCTTGAACTGCTTTCCATGCCACAACATCTCGCTGCCACAAGGAGTAGTTGAGGCAAATAGCAGACATGTATTTAAGGGGAAGCTGGATAGGTGCATGAGGGATAGGTCCTTGAGACATGAACATGTTTTGCACCACCATGGACTAACTGGAGTAATGTAATGCTAATGCAAATATTGCGCGGACGGGTTTCCCCCACATAACTTGACTTCTGATTGCTAGAAGCACAGAAAGCTCTGTTGCCAAAAGGCTGATTCATCGAATGATTGTTGTCCAAGACACCAGGAGAAACTCCATTCTCTTAAAGTTTTGAGCCTATCTGCCATTTTAGAAATGTGATAATTACATACAAATACAGTAAAACCTTGATAATCCGGCATTCCAAAATCCAGCAACTCCCTAAAACCGGCAAGATTTCAAAATACAATGGTATTAGAATTTTTCCGATGTCCAGCAATTCTCCCGAAGTTCGCAACACTTGCTTCTAGTTCACGACATCACTGTCATCCGGCGTTGTGGCTGGAGCTCGGGCAGTTTTTCCTTTCAGTGCTGTGTCTGGTGGTGCTTCCGCAGCCATTTTGTTACGCCCTTTCCCCCTCCCTTCCCTCCACCCTCCCCGATCTCAACCCCAGCTCGGTCTGAAACACTGACTGTCCAGTGCCTTGGGACGTCCTCCTGATGTGAAAGACACTATACAAGTGTAATTTTGTTGTTGTTTTAATGGAATCAACCATGTCCAATATCTTGGAGGTGACAAAACAACAAAGTGCAAAAAATGGCCATTTTCCAGGTTGGCAAGTATCACTGATGCTTCTGAGAAATACTACAAATTAGATCTCAGCTGGAGTGAAAATAATTTAACATCTATATTTTCATATCAATATTGTATCAATATACAGTAACATGAAAAGAATGATTGAGGAAATTTGTTTGTTCCTTATTTCTGTCTCACAATAAGCAATCGATTTCAGCCACTATTCCCAACCTCTCTGGAATTGATTCCCCAAATCCCTTCACCTTGCACCTCATCTGCCTGCCTTCAAAATCTTCCTGAAAATGTTTCTCTTTGGTTTGATTAACACCCTCAAACTTCCCATCTCTCCTCTTTACCAGAAATCAGTAGCATCTATGTAATCCGCTTCAAGAAGTTCATCCTATTATTAACAAAATTTCCCACATTGAAATCAGGAAAAATTAATCTGGAGAGGAAGCATTAAATGAACGGGATATGGGATATTATTACTGCAATTTATCAACTTTAAAATATTTTTTCTGGGAGGAAAACAGGGGAAAAAAATAATTTGCCTTTCCTCAGCTTCTGTCATTAGTCTAGTCATTAACTAGCATATTAGGTACTACAACTGCAAAACTAAAGACACTAAAGACACTTAGCAAATGAATTGGCCAATCATTTCTTCCTCGTTCTAAGAATTTTTGAACCAGTGAATAAATGCTCATTTACAATACCTTATGCTTTGTTTTATAGTTTATAGAATTATACGGCACAAAAGAAGGCCATTCGACCCATCTAGTCTGTGCTGGCTCTTTGAACAGAGCAACTCAATCCCACTGCCCATAACCTAACAGACCTGCTCTTCCTAAATAAAGATCTAGTTCCCTTTTAAAAGCTGTTATGGAATCTGCTTCCACCACCTTTTCAGGCAATGTATTCCAGATTTGAACAACCCGCTGAGTGAAAAAATTTCTCCTCAGCTCCCCTCTGCTTCGTTTTGAAACTATTTTAAATCTGTGACCACGAGTCATTGATTCGCCCACCAGTGGAAACAGTCTTTCCCTATTCACCCTGTCGAAACCTCTCATAATGTTATAAACCTCTATTAGGTCTTCTCTCAATCTTCTTTGTTCTAGAGAGAATAAGCCTAGCCTATCTAGCCTTTCCTCATAGCTGAAGTCCCTCATTCCTGGTACCATCCAAGTAAATCTCCTCTACACCCTTCCAATGCCTTAGTATCCTTCCTAAAGTGTGGTGACCAGAATTGTACACAGTATTCCAGCTGAGGTCTAACCAAAGTCTTATAGAGGTTAATCAGAACTTCCTGACTTCTATACCCCTATTTATAAAGCCTAGTATCCCATATGCCTTCTTAACGGCTTTGTCTACCTGTCCTGCCACTTTCAAAGAGTCACTAACACAAATCCCCAGGTCTCTCTGTTCCTTCACACCCTTTAAAATTGTACTATCTAGCCTATATTGCCTCCCCTCATTTCTTCTCCCAAAGTGTGTCACCTCACACTTCTCTGTATTAAACTTCATCTGCCATGTGTCTGCCTACCTTACCATTTTATCTTATCCTACATCATTATTATCTGTCCTTTGATTTTCTGAAGTCAGGTATTGTATGAACCATCACATGCCTTCTCCACGTATCTTTGAGTAGTTGAAGTTTTATCAAAACAATTTTTGCATCGATTTTGAAAACTCGAGATGTATTGTATGGTATGTATTGTCATGGAGTCCTGTAGCTCAGTGGTTAGAGCACTCGCCTTATAAATATGAGACCTGACCTGGCAGGTCGGGGCGAAACCTTGGGCAAGTTTCCTTAACAACAACAACAACTTGGATTTATATAGCACCCTTCACGTCGAACGGCATAAATTTCCTTACTCCACACACATAATAATATCCCTAAAAAAAAATGCATTAATAAAAATAGTCATTTCAATCCACAACTGTTTGGGGGTCGCTGCTGTGCGCAATTGGCTGCCGCGTTTCGCCTACATATATACAACAATAACAACAGCAAAATTACATTTATAGAGCGCCTTTCATATCGGGAGGACATCCCAAGTCACTGAACAGTCAGGTCGGGATCTGACAAACGAGAGATGGGAGGGGCAGGAGAGAGTTAGAAGGGGAAGGAGAGAGTTGGGTGGGCAGCAGAAGGTATGGTTGAGGAGGAGGGTATTGAGACCGGCTTTGAAGAAGGTGAGGGAGGGAGCGAGGCAAAGTGACTATGAAATGGACTTCCAAAGTGTGGGGGAAGAGAGGTTGAAAGCCCGTCCACTGATTATACAGCGGATTGGGCAGGGGACATGAGCAGGCTGGAGCCCGATGAACGGAAGAGCGGGGAGGTTCATAGTGGGACAGCAGGTCGGAAAGGTGGGGGAGTGTGTGGGTGGGCAAGGCCGTGAACGGCCTTCCTTGAAGGTGAAGACGAGGATCTTGAAATTGATCCTCTGGGGGATGGGAAACCAATGGAGCCAGTAAAGTCAATTTACTTTACAGTATATTCTGTGAAGCGCTTTGAGACGTCTAGAATACATGAAGCCCTAGATGAAATTCAAGCATTACTTGTATTGTAATGTGCCACATAAAATCAATATAAAGGCTACCAGAGACCCCTGATTTTTAATGATTCGAAAAATATGAAACCTAATACAAGTAAGGATGTATACAATTAGTTTATGCAGGGTTCTGCAATACTGAGCATTAGTTTAATGCCTGATTGTAACTAACCTTGGTAAGAAAATGTGAATCCATAGTGCTAAATACTCCTTTTTGTTGTGTACGGCTTCAAATTGGCATGGTTTAAACTTGCGCATGAAGATACAGGATATTAAAAATATATTAAAAAATGGAAAATTTGGAGCTTTACTAGAATAATACCAAATTGTAGAAACAAAAGACAAACAAAAAACAAAAGTAGGTTTGCATCTAGTGTGGTGCCATATCGTGTTTAAATCAGTATTGCAGAGCCCTGCATTTTACTGAATATTTAGTTTGGATTCCGGGATATTCAGTGCGGTGTTTCAATCAGCCCTGTTAATACATGGTAATGCGTTAACTGAACTGTGGCAGTGCAGAAAAAAAAGCACTGAGTTGTAGCGATCTATAATCTCACCACATAAGCAAAGATGTTGCTTATTACAATACTATTTCAAGGATTTAAACCCTTGGCTGAGCTCCTCTTCTAGTTAAAGCCACTTCTTTCTGCTTTTATATATGCTTTATCTTTAGAGTTGATAGAGAGTATATGTACACCCATGTATCATTCATTCTTTCCTAATGTGTTTATTCCCAATCAGTATAGCAGCTGTAGATTTTTATCATTGAAGTGTTTGGTTGAACCTCTCATTATTCTGTTTTACGATCTACACTATCCAAATCCTTGCACATTCCTCCCCTTTCTCAAAGAGAGATGGTTACTGACCCCTTTATATATAACAGCACTCTACTGTATAAGGGCTCCCTGCTGAGCTACTGTATGTACTTCTATGTGAGAAGTGCCTAAAGCCACAACTACCTGAATTGCTTTTAATTACACCGCATAGCTGTGCATCATCTGAGTTCAAATTCTGTATGATTGATGCTTCAAGGCAATTGTTGGTGTAGATGATGGGATTAAGTGCTTCCTGAAGTGACTCTACATTTTTCAGAAAGAGATTCTCTTTTATGGATAACTTTTTTTTAAAAGTCATATAAAGCTGTGCTTTGAGCCCAGAGGTACAGTGTCAAAACACATACATGGGAACTATTGATGACTGCAATTCAGACATATATGTTCTGTGCAACTTTGTTCATTCATTGGTGTTAACTGTTTGAGAAACGAGGCTACAGAACAAATAATTGGAGCTGAGGCTATAACCATGATCATTAGCATCTGTGATAAAATGTGTGTTTTGCAGCTGGAGTAATAAACCTGTTTAGACAACTGCACTGATTAGGCAAATGTTGAGTGTACAGAATTAAGTATCAGCGACTGTGAACAGTAAATGTTTATGCAAACCCTGCTGATGTTTTCAACAAACAACTCAGGCTTCCAGTTTTAATTAGAAAGCAGTTCTATGTATGTAGATTTTTGTCCTCGTGAAACTCTTGTTATTTTTTGGATGCTTAATCTGTTCCTCTTTGCTCAATTGTGCCTGTTCCTGAATAGATTTATTCAGCTGGTATCTGCTAAGCTTCACAGAAGCTGACTAAGTGCAGAACAATTGCATCTGATCTGGCTTTGATAGACCATTGGGAACTGCTGGCCCACACTGCAAACCTTCTTGAATGGATAACTCAAGTGAAAACAAGCTTTACAAGGGAGAGTTCATGTTTGAAGAAAAAAGACTTTCACACCCCCTTTCTTTGCTTGCTGTTGAAACCTGATTTGGCCAAGACCTTGTAGAACCAGTTTGTAGTTGCACATGTCATGTAGAGTCTGAGCATACTGCTTAAAAATACTACTGTACAACCAACAATCTATACAGAATACAGTAGCTACACACAGGTAACTGCCCTGACACAAAATCTGCCAGGAAATTGAATCGATTCCTAGTTCTAAAACAAAAGTTCTATTGGTACCTGTGATGATTATCATGTCTTCTGATCATTAATTGTTTACTTGTGTGTGTTGTAATCTATTACAGAACTTAAAGTTATAGCAACAGTGAATACAATACAAAGTTACATTTGTAAAGTGCTGTTCATGTCTGGAAGACATCCCAAGGCGCTGAACAGTCAGGGATTAGGACCCAAGTGGGGGTTTAGGGTTGGGATCGGGGTGGGTGGAGGGTAGAGAAGGTAGGGTGGCTGAAGGTATGGATGAAGAGGAGGGTCTTGGGGTGTGCCTTGAAGGAAGCAAGGGAGGGAGCGAGGCGAAGGGAAGGTGTTCCAGAAGGTGGGAGAAGAGAGGCTGAAGGTCCGACAACCGATGGTGGGGTGGGCTGGGCAGAGGACATGGAGCACGCCAGAGACTACTAAGTAGAGTGAGCGGACAGGTTGATACCTTCAAAGACCTTATTTGTGGGGGAATGTTTTGCCAATTTGTTTGATGCCTGAAAGTAAAAAGTTCTTACTTGTTGAACCAGGTTTCTGACTCATTGTTTGAAATGAGGTCTGGTGTTCTCTCATCAATTTCCTTCTTTTAACCTAATACACTGAGGAAAAGGGTAGCCAATGGGAAAGTCTTAGCACCAGAGGTTGCCTAGTTTTTGCGTCCATTGCTGAAAATAAGGGAAATTATTTGTCCTGGAAATGTTGAAGCATTCAATACATAACTGTAGTAAAACTAGCAGTAATAGTATAACACTAAATTTGGAATTACTTTTTAGGAAAAAATATAAAATAGCAATTACTTGACAGTTTATTACTACTGTACTTGTATTCATATACAGGTATCCCGCCCCAACCGCGGCCTCACCAACCACAAAATGGATGCATCCACTGTTTGCTAAATGCAATACCCCTCACAAACCCCGTCTTGCGTGTCCGCGATTTAAATCCGAAGGTTTAAATTTTCAAGTTTAGCATAGAGTATAGCACTAGGCCCCAGTTGTTATTTTGCAATCAACCAGCGAGATGTCGCTTCTCTTTTAGGATTAAGGTAAATCTCAGTTGATTTCTCTCCCCCACCCTCTGTGTCACCCACCCCCCACCACCTTCCGTGTCACCCATGCCCCCCACCACCCTCCGTGTCACCCATGCCCCCCAACCTCTGTGTCACCCACCCCCCCACCGTCCATATCACCCACCATCCCCCACCTTCCGTGTCACCCAACCCTCCATATCACCCACCCCCCAACCCTCCGTGTCACCCACTCCCTCCCACTATTCGTGTCACCCACCCTCCATGTCACTCAATCTCCCACCACCCTCCTTGTCACTCACCATGATTTCTCTCTCTCTGTGTGTAGACCAGTCAGTCAGACAGCCTCGTGGATTGCTGCAGATGCGCCCAAACTTACTCCCCCTATCCCCATGTATGTTATAACTGTATGTGTTATTTTTGTGTTTAGTATCCCCATGTTTCCCATAAGGCCCTGCATTTTCCAACCGCGATTTTACCAACCACAGAGGTTTAGAGGAACATATCCCCCGTGGTTGGGGAGGGATACCTGTACAGTATATACTTCTATTGTCACAATACCAGCTCATTAATACAATTAAGGATTCTTCGGTTGAAAGTCCATGACCCTCTGAAAATCACAACAATTTTACCAGCAGTATAAATACAGCATTGAGCATTAGATAAACATATCAAAAATCTGCCACGGTTTAACTCTCTATCTGAGAGCTCAAATGGCTGCTATCTTTACAATAATTTTTTCTTCTTTTATCTCAGTACTGTGATAGAAGTTAACCAATTTGCCAGAAACTATCAATAAAACCTCAGGTATAGGTGTAAATAGGCCTGAACATCGTGATATGTGCTGCTGAGGCAAACTATGGACCATGCCTAAACTAGTATTAATCTGCAATAACAAGAATCTTACTGGTATGTTGAGATTGAATGCACAAGATGGGCTTTTTAACTCATTCTGCTTAAGATACTGTTGGAAATTAAAACCCTTTTTCTCCAGAGTGGTGTTTACAAGATCGGAAGAAACAAAGAATGAACTTAGTCTATTTGATCTCATGCTTCCAGAATGATCAGCCTACTATGTTTTTATTCCAACGTAAAGCTCTTAACTGAGTCCAGTGTCCTGGCTTCAGTCAGCTTCTTGAAAACCATTTCAAGTCGATAACTATCTTGTATGTAAAGAAATATCTTCCTGATGTTAGCCCTAAATTACTCTTCACAACCTGTTGTGCCTTCTTGTGCCGCTGCCTTGATCATTTGAACATGTGGAGCTTTGCAGCCAATCTTGATTCATGCTTCGCATTCACAAACACATTACTTTTCTATTCAAAATTACTGGAGAATGATAAGGAACAGGAATCCTGCATTGGTTGTTTTCTCTGCTTAGTCCAGCATAACAAGGGCTAATTGTAGAATTCAAACTGCTGCTTCAGCTGAGTTTAGCTAACTCATTACAAACTGTGAATCAAATCTATGATCTTCTAGACAGTGTGGTTTAGGGCTGTCCTGGGCAGTACCTACACATATTTTATTGGGGAAACCTCTACAGCAGTGTTCTCCATGACCTGAAATTAAAAGGTGCTCCAGCTGTGTTCGACATCACCAGCATGACGTCAGAGCACTTTGTCGCCACGTCACATGTACGCACGGATGTACGCACGCACGCAACAAACTCTCACTCCACACTCGATCATGTCATGATCAGCAAATACTAAAAACAAGACCTGTGAGTGTGACTAGTGTGAGGCAAGGAGGTAAGTACATTGGGGATACACACTCCACAACTTCCTCCCACCTCCCTACACACATAGTTCCCCCCAACCCCACCCCCCCACACACACACACGGCACAGACTCTCACTCTCCCTCTCTCTCCGTGTCTCTCATCTTCCCGGTGCGCCGGCCACTCTCTTATCTTCACTCCACTGAAATAATCCTTCTGACAAATATTTTCCAAACGTTTAGAAAAATTATAACGTGTCTGGAAATTTAAAATGTGTCGGCCCTAAATTTAAACGTGTCGGCCCAACACGTCAAAAGTGGTCGTGAAGAACACTGCTCTACAGTATTACTTCTAAAAAATATTTATTCTTCTTACTCACATCTTCAGTATGTTTTTGACCTCTGCGGTGCTAGTTCATATGTACAGAGAGCTCATCACCACCTTACAGAAAATAAACACTGTCACTGCCTCTGAAATCCTCAATCCAATTTGACACTTATTTTTCTTGGGTTCCTGGCAACGTTTGATCATTCCTATAGAGGATGAAGTGATTGGTGCTAGTTGTGAAAAGCTTAATTATTGTCAATAGCTTCCAAACATGGAGATCACAGCAGCTCCAGGGAACTCGACTTGCTGCTGTGGAGCTGCATTCTAAGATGCCATGTTGGATCTTAGAATTTCTAGTTATTTGGTACATGACCCCACACACACCCCACAGTCTACAGACACTAGCTGCACTAATGAGCATGAACAACAGGTCAGTGGTGTTACAAAGACAATGGGGTATTTGTGAGAGATGGTGGGGTTGGGGAGAAAGAAAGTTTTTTAAATAGAAATTAGGAAGCCGAAGAGTGAGTGCGAAATGAAAAATAGAACAATCATTGAGAATGATTGAAAGTGAATTCAGGTGCTCGACTCCAGAAATATAAGATAAACTAGCTGCAATCATTGGCAATGATATTAAAATTGAAGACTGATCAAAAGTAAAGCTTGCATATCAAATAAAGATGGAGGAAAAAAAGAGAATCAGTCATGCAAGCACACACAAGTCCAGTTTAAGAAAAGGAATAATGACAGAAATTGGACCAAAATAAGGATAGCATTTTTGGAAAAGTTAAAAAAAATTCGCAGACATCAAATAAGTGGAAACTAAAATAAGATGAAAGTGAATTTTGCCCAGCGGAATAAGGAGTAAAAATGAGTCACAGAAAATAAAAAAAATTGTGGGGGAAGGGGTAATTTGGGAGGCAGTTACTTTGGGGCCCTAATTTCATTGTTTAGATATAATGAACAGTTTCCTGCACCTCGCTACCTGTCCCTGGCACCTCCAACTTCCTCACTCCTCACTCCGACTGGCATCCACCTCCTACTCATCCCTCGCAGCCTCCATTCCACCATTGGAGGTTGCACATTCAGTCACTGCGCCCCAAAACTCTGAAACACTCTCTCAATCCCTCCACCTTGCCCCTTCTCGCCTGAAAGCCTGTAAGGACGTTTAGTAATTTTTTTTGATTCAATTTGTGTTCTGAGCAGAATTAATTCGCAGTGGTAATAAAGATAAACAATAATCCTTGGATTTGATATAGCCCGATCGAAACATTTTACAGTGATTAGACGGGATTTAATGAAATGTGTTATGTATTTGAAACAAATACACAAATATATTGTATTATTTACTTTAACAAACTAGATTTTCTACCAGAGTGATAGTGCTATTTATTGTACATAGTTTTGTTTCAATAAGTTCATTTATTATAGTTCAGTGCTGCAAAGTGCAAGATCATGCAATACTTCCCAAGTAGGATTATTTGGTCCATTGTTTACCTAATACTCTTCTTTACTCATTGATAGCTCATTTTGATATGGCCCTTCCCAACTGCCCTAAGGGAAGAAGCATACAGAGGAAAATTAATTGTTTTTAATATCAATTCTAAAGGACAACCACAAATTAAATGAATCATTCAATTCTATGTCTGTGCCTGACACGGTCAAGTCTTTTAGAGACTTTTAAAAATATATATATAATAAAACCTACCAAGATGCAATTAAATGTGTAATATTTCTGTGGTTGTCTTTTGAATTACCTTACACTCAGTTAATATAACTCAGTTAATTTACTACGATGGTTACATTTCTGGTAATGTATTAGTTGCACATTTTCCCACAAAAAAATCACTTGTATATGTATAATGCTTTGTTTAAAGTGCATACTTCCTCTGTGAATCTTCACAGACATTCATTTTTTTTCAGAAACCTTGTGAAGACATTCAGAGGTTATGGGCCTGTGCAATGTTACTGTGCCTATCATGGACAAAGCACCCGCAAGTATGTTCCTCGCAGGGCAGTCCTTTATGTACCGGGAAATGATGAACGGAAAATGCGCAAGATTACCAGCCTCCATGTAGACTGTGCAGTCCTTGACTGTGAAGATGGAGTTGCGTTAATTAAAAAGGTACTGTACAGTGCATACATACAATTAACCAAACACATGATGACACATGATAATAACGGAATTTCATAGATTGTTGAATTGACTCTTATTTCCATATTACTATAACAATAATAATCCTTACATTACATTACTAGTGTTTTTCACGTCTGCTAGATGTCTCAAAGCGCTTCACAGAATATATTATAAAGTGAATTGACTTTGTGGGTGAAAAGCAGTAGTATAATTTTTTTAAAGCTTGCGTTTTTATATAGCCTACAAATACACAGTCACTATGCTTCACAGTAAGATCTTATGAAAAGCTTTGAGATGTCTCAATGATTTGATTAGGCACTTCATCAAAATATGAAATGAAAGATTTATTATAATGTTGCATTTCACATTGGGTGGACTTCTTAAAGTGCTTCACAGGAGTTACTGTAAACCAAATTAACTGCATATTTTGTAGGCAAATTAGCTATTAAGAATAATAATAATAATATTAATAATACTTGCACTTGATATAGCGCTTTTCATGTCTTCTAGACATCTCAAATCACTTCACAAAATACAACAAGAACAACAATAAAATTACTTTTATAGAGCGCCTTTCATGTTGGGAGGACGAGAATATACTATAAAGTGTATGTATGTGGGCGAACGGTGACAGGCAATTACACACAGCAGTGTCCCACAAACATTCGTGCCTGAAATGACCAATTTATTCTTGTTTTTTTGAGGGGTTATTATTAGGCGTGTGGAGTAAGGAAACTTACCCAAGGTTTTGCCCTGCCTGGAATCGAACCCAGGTCTCTCATTTGTAATGAAGAAAAAGAGGGATTATTTCAATTGTATCCTAATATCCAAAAGTTGTTTTCTTGCTGTGACCAATTCATTCTTTTGTCTGTGAAGATTCAAAGAGAAAGTGTTAATTTATTTGCAACTATTTCTAATTTATTATGTTTACATCTGCTAAATTCTTATTTTAATTCCGTAGAATTTAGAATTGCAATTTTAATTCCCGTTCCTTATCTACAATATAAAACAGCATCATTTATTGTCTGAAATTAACATTTTAAGATTTTTATGTGAACACAATTAGGTTACACATTGATTGTTAAAAAAGCTGTTTTTAGTTATTTTGATTATTTTGATTTAGTTATTCTTCAGCTATGCTTACTAAAAGAGAATCAACAAGAACAACAACAAAATTACATTTATAGAGCGCCTTTCACGTCGGGAGGACATCCAAAAGCCCTGAACAGTCAGGTCGTGACCCGAGCATGGGGGGAAGGGTCGGGGTAGGAGGAAGGGGAAGAAGAGTAGGAGAGGTGGAAGAGTTAGGAGGGGAGCGGAAGGCACGGTCAAAGAGAAAGATCTTGAGACCGGCCTTGAAGGAGGAAAGACAGGAAGTGAAGCGAAGGGATTGCAGGATGGAGTTCCACAGTGTGGGAGCAGAGAGGCTGAAAGCCCGGCCGTTGATGGTGGGGCGGTTAGGGCGGTGGATGCAGAGCAAGCCAGAGCCTGCTAAGCAGAGGGGACAGGTGGGCTGATAGGGAGACAACAGGTCAGAGAGATAGGCGGGGGCAAGGCCATGAATGGCCAGGAAGGTGAGGATGAGGATCTTGAATTCGATCCTCTGGGGGATGGGGAGCCAGTGGAGATGGGCGAGGGTGGGAGTGATGTGGTCATGGAGCCTGGTGTAGGAGAGTACACGAGCTGCAGAGTTCTGAATGATCTGCAGTCTGTGAAGGGAGGAGCTGGGAAGGTCGACGAAGAGAGAGTTCCCGTAGTCGAGCCTGGAGGTGATAAAGGCGTGGATGAGAGTTTCGGCGGCATAGGGGGTGAGGTAGTGGTAGAGTCTGGCAATATTGTGGAGGTGGTGAAAGGCTGTACCGGTTGTGGAGCGGATATAAGGGAGGAAGGACAGTTCGGGATCAAACAAGACGCCCAGATTCGTGACTGGTTTCGAGAGGTGGAGAGAGCAGCCTTGGATGCTGATGTTGTCAGCGCCTGAGGGTGCAGAGGCGCTGACGCGAGCCAATCAGGAGGGCCTCCATTTTGTTGACATTGAGCTGGAGGAAATTGGCCCTCGTCCAGGACTCAATGTCGACCGACATGCAGTCAGAACACGAGTAGTCCTGGAGTCGAGGGTGGACGCGGAAAGGTAGAGTTGGGTGTCATCCGCATACATGTGGAAGTTTAACCCATGTTTGCGGATGATGTCGCTCAGGGGGAGCGTATATAGGGTACTCATGGAGTACTCTCAGGTTCCTTCAGCTTGCCTTTTACATATAGTTAACAGAGAGGAATATAACATATCTGCTTCTAAATTTAAGCTAAAATCCATCATGATAGATGTTGCATTAAACTTATTTTACAGGATCAGCTGTTCGAGGAAAGCCCTTGAAACTCACACAATGATTCATCTGTTAAGAATACTGTCTGTACTGAAACAGAGCTATGCAAACATATATACAAACTTACTTTCTAAGCCAGTCAGCCCTTGTGAAGTGCTTTGAGATGTCCTCCTGACATGAAACGTACAATATAAATGTAAAACTGGTTGTGTTATGTACATTTACATAAATTGGGAAAGGGATTAGCTTTGGCTTTGCTACCCTCCAAGCCAAATATATCTTTTTTTTTCAGTTACAATCCTTATGTTTCAGAATCTTGTATTTGTATAATAATAATCCTTGCATTCTGATACAGCACTTTTCACATCTTCTAGACATCTCAAAGCACTTCATAGAATGTACTGTAAAGTGAATTGACTGTATATTTGTGAGTGAAAACTGTTAATAACTATCATCGAATGCAGCATGCATAGAGATATTTTCACCTGCTTTTTTATATACATAATGTATGTATAGGGTTTTCACAAAATCCACTACCTCAGTTGTGAATTATTGTGCCAATTTGATGTTTGAATATACTGAATTCACTTATTTGGGCTAAAAAGGAACTAAGCCTTTTAGATTATGCATGAAGGAGCATGGCTAGTAATTCCTCCAAAGTTTCTTAAAAGACACTGTGCACAATTGGCTGCTGCATTTCACCCACAGATATACAGCATATTCTGTGAAGTGCTTTGAGACATCTAGAAGACCTGAAAAGCGCTATA
The DNA here is from genome assembly GCA_035084275.1 of Hydrolagus colliei. Lineage (NCBI taxonomy): Eukaryota > Metazoa > Chordata > Chondrichthyes > Chimaeriformes > Chimaeridae > Hydrolagus > Hydrolagus colliei. The sequence continues at coordinate 43,269,477 of CM068745.1, read as the reverse complement.
TCAATTGCAAGGATTATTATTATCTTTTGAACAGTGGAGCTGGGGAGACCAGCGAGGAGTGCATTTGAGTAATCCAGACAAGAGGTGACATGCATGAGGGTTTGGGCTGCAGTTGGGTTAAGGTATATCGTAGGCGGGCTATGTGGCGGAGGTGAAAGAAGTTGGTCCTGTTCAGGAAGGAAAGGCAGCTGGTGGTCGAACTGGATGACTAGATTACGCACTGGTTTGGTGAGTGTGAGGGAAAGCCCAGGGAGGTTGAGGAGTTCAGATATGCAGGAGTGAAAACGTTGACGGAAGCCAAGGAGTTATGGCTTCCACCTTGTCTACATTCAACTGCAGGAAGTATGCACTAATCCAGGCCCTGATGTTCGCCAGACAAGCTGATAGAACATCGGAGAATCTGGCCTTGGTACTAGAGAAGGCAAAGTAGATTTGTGTGTCGTCTGCATACAGGTGGACATTTGCGGATGACATTGCAGGTGTCTGGGCGAGGTCGAGAAGAGGTTCATTAAATAGGACTCGAACCATGTGAGTGTGGTCCCACTAAGATGGATGAGGGATGAGAGGCGGTGGAGGAGGATGGTGCAGTTATTGTGTCGAACGCAACAGAGCGATCCAGGAAGACGAGAAAGCAGAGGGAGCCCTGGTCACAGACGGAAAGTTTGTTTGTGACTTAGACAACTGCTGTCTCTGGGCTATCGACGTGAAAGGCACTTTATAAATGTAATTTTGTTGTTGTTGTTGTGGGTAGGGTGGAAACCAGACTCCAGGGGCTCAAGGAGGGAGAGGTGTGACCAAAGTTGACCTGCAACAATGCGTTCCAGCACTTTAGCAAAGAAGGGTAGGTTGGAGATGGGACAGTAGTGTGAGAGATTGGAGGGATCAAGAGTGTGTTTTTTGAGGAGTAGTGTGATAAGAGTAGTGTGATTTCAGGGGGAGTGGAATAGAGCCTGAGGTGAGAGAGTGGTTGATTTATTGTCTGTTGGCCAGCTGTGGGGAGAGGAGTGGGACTTGAGTAACCAGCAGCTGGGTGGGAGGGGGTTGAGGCAGCAGGTGATGAACTTCATTCGGGTGATTGCGGTTGAGAGGGAGGAGGGAGAAATGAGACAAAGGCGTGCATGGAGCAGGGAGTGTCAGGAGCCATGGCGGAGGGAAAATGAAATCTATCTTTCAAAATCTATGTCTCAATGTTATGCATTGTTTCCAGTCCAACAGATATGATCTATTTAATTAAATCAAAAGACATAATTCTAACCATAAACAGATTACTAATGTTGTCACATTTGGAACACTGCAATTTTAGGCACTTACTTTCAAAGATGTTACTCCAGCGGATGTTGCTCCAGAATTCCAGATTATGAGGAGAGTCTTGCAAACCTGAACCCATTATCATTGGAGACATTGAATGGGGACACAATTCAGGTCTTTAAAATGCTTAGCTGTAAGCGGCTTTAGAAGAGAGTTTCAGATGACAGGAGAATGGTGGTTGAATGATTGTGGCATTTTACAGGATTTTGCCATTAAAATCATGTATTGTCATTGTCTCTATATGTAATACTGAACAGAATTTAAGTCTTCTGTTGTTCACACATATCCACAACCAGCAGGGCTCATCATAATGTATTTAGTTGAAACTTTATTTCTAGGGTATGGCATCAATTACTGCATAAAGTGACTGTAGAATATGTCCTGTGAAGCTTGATCTGGTGATCACACAGGGCTTCAATATCTCAAATGTCACCATCACCGACAAGGCCATCTCCGACCACCATTTCATCCCCCTCAACTCATCTATTCCTCTCCCCATTGCCTCCAAACCTACCTCCATCTTCTATCGCCCATGGAAGAAGACCTCCCCACAATGTCTCTTCGCTGCTTTGGAGTCCTCGGAACTCCTCCCCCACTAGCCCACTTCCCGCACCACCTCATCCTCTGCACTTACTCTCCTCCACAAGACCCTTTCTACGACACTCGACACCCTTCCCACCACGCCTCCTGAACTGCCTCTTATTCTCGAACCTCTCTCTGGTTCACCAGCTACCTCCGCTTGCTCAAGGGTCAGGTGCGGGCTGCCGAATGCACTTGGTTGAAATCCAGCCTAACACTCCACCACGTATCTGCCCGGACAGCAACCAAACTTACTGCTCCGCTCCAGCCTCTGCGAAATCATCCTTCTACTCCAGGATAATCCTGGAGTAGGATGCTTCTTCCTAACCCCCTACCAACTATAGCCGAATGGTAGAAAGCCTATACCTTGATGCAGCCCCCTGAATATTTGCACAAGCTAGGTAAATCTGTGTTTAATTAGTCATGTGTTTCAGTTTTTTACTTTATCCTCCACGACCACATAACCCCCACCCTCGCCCGTCTCCACTGGCTCCCCATCCTCCAGAGGATCGAGTTCAAGATCCTCGTCCTCACCTTCAAGGCCTTACACGGCCTTGCCCCGCCCTATTTAACCGATTTACTTTCCCCCTATAAGCCCACCTGGACCCTCCATTCAGCAGATCTTGGCCTGCTCCAAGCCCCCCGCCCGAACCGCGCCACCATCGGAGGCCGGGCTTTCAGCTTCTCCGCTCCCACCCTGTGGAATTTCATCCCCCAATCCCTCCGCCTTGTTTCTTCCCTTTCCTCTTTCAAGGCTGGTTTGAAGACTTTCCTCTTCGACCGTGCCTTTTGTTCCCCACCAAAATTTTCAACCTCCCCTACGTGTTTCACCCCTTCCCGAACACTCCCCTCCCAGCTCGGGTCACACGCCTCCTGTGCAGCGCCTTGGGACGTCCTCCCGACATGAAAGGCGCTTTATAAGTTTAAGTTGTTGTTGTTGTTTATCCAATATTTCTTGATTTATGGCATTAATCAAGAAGTATTCAATCAAGAGAGTTTATTAGGTTGGCCTCCACTTCTGTGGATGATCCACAATTCCACAACCTGTATCTTCTCTGTATCTTCTAAGCACGTCTGGCATGGAGGGCGCTATATAAATCAAAGTTATTGTTGTTCTCCCGCACCAAGTGCCACAGTACCATCACCTCCATTCTTGCCGAGCTCTCTATATAACCCAGCAAACTGATTTCAGGATCCCCATTCCAACTCTCAAATCCACCACACCCTTGCTCCCACCTGACCTTTGTGACCTTGACTGATATTGCCCTCCTCTCCCAGGGATACTATAGCCAATTATAGCATCGCAACCACTGTGCTGTCATAGATTAGCTAACTCAGAACAAACCAAGATTCAAACTGCTATCTTACATGTATATGGCTTTTTTCATTGGAAGCATTACAAAGTCGTTAGAATAGTGGTTCTACAGTGGTAGAATTAAAATTCAGGATTTTCCCAATGATGTAATAGATAAAGTACTCCCATTGCAGCAATGAACCATCAAATGAGAGGCTGGAATCTGTGCTGATTTTAGCTGGGCAGCAATTAAGAATGCTACAGTTAGATTAACAAAGTGGGAAATCAATCAGGTTTCCCACATTGGATAGCAAGCTGGATTCCTGCTAAGCAAATGTATATATGTGGACATGAGGTGAGACTAACATTGAGCTGTGATATTCGCAGAGTCAAATAGCCAGGTGACATGTACATGAATAATAGTCCATTTGGCCAAGATATTAGAAGGCGATGCTCTTATTTGAATGATTCCCTAACAAACAGTTTTTCAGGAAAAGAGGATGGGTGAAAATTGAGAAATAATGGCAAGAAAATAAATTATTTTCAAGGAGTTAAAATGTATTGTAGTTACTTTTGTTGTTAAATTTGAGCAGAAATTAAATTCAATTCTTCAGTGGATGTTCGTAGAGCAATTTTCAGTTTTTACTGAGATCCAGTCACTCACCAGCTCCCCTTAATTCAAGCTATGATTTTTTTCATTTTGAGGGATGCATGCAGGTTTACAAATTTTGATTTGTGATTTGCTTTGCGAAAGAAAGTGATATCCTCTCATACATTATGGGTTAAACTCCCCTGATACCACATGAGTAAAATAACTACAGAATTTTACATCAAAAAGCATAAAAGGAAAAAAAGATATGCATGGTGCTTGAATCATAACTAACCTGGTTCTTAAGATGCCAGACTTGTGTATAATGTATTATTTCTGCCCCAGCTTCTGCCTTTTTAATGTATATACAGTGGAATCAATTCAAGATTATCTCTGATGAAATAAAATTCAGCATAAGTAGAAATAAAAAAAAAGTTCACATGAGGGTCCCAGGATTTATTCTCGATCTGTGCTGGGTTGTCTGATCTCAGCTGGGGTGGCGATGGGCCTGCTACAATTGGCTCGACATGCCTCGGATAGCAAAAGGGAAAATCAGCCAAAGTTTCTGCTCTAATTGCAATTCAGTAATCCCAGTTGGAAGGTGACTGGATGTTGGGTGAGAGAGGGATTGGGATCAGTATGATAACACCCATGTTGAATAAGGTTCTGACATTGACTGTCTAGTGTCGCATATGAAGAATCGCCTCTTGGGTGCAGTACCAGGTGGACATCAGAGATTCTCTGACACTATTTGAAAAGAGAAGGGAGTTTCTTACAATGTCCTGGCCAACAATCCTCCAGATAAATTGTGCTATCTTGCTGTGTGCAAAATGGCTGTGGTGTTTGCCAACAAAAACAGTCACTGCGCTTGACAGTAATTACTCTAAAGTGCTTTGCAAAATTTTAATATGATGAAGCTTTATAAAAATTCCCTCTAGCCTTCTTTTAAATGTTGCTATAGTCTTAAGCATTATTTATTCTAATCACTTGCTACGTTTAAAACAAATCTTCCCTTTTATTGTAACCAAGATGATCCTAACCGTATGCCTTCTTGTTATCGATTCGCCAACCAATAGCAATAATTTTTCACTATTTTTCACTATTTATCTATGAAATTCTGTTTTTTTTCAAAAGAAGTATTCAAGTGCCAAGTTGTCATTCTTTATTTTGAGTTTAGGCAATGAGCATCAGCTATTTCACCAAGGATCACAATCAAGCTCAATCCTCCTTCCCTTACATCTGCACACGCAATTCCAGCAGGGGTTCAATAATAATCAGAAATGGGAACCCTGGTCATTTTTCTCTTTTCCTTGAGTTACCGAGGCCAATTGTTGTGACCCCATCACAGTTAGGTTCTACATAACACAGTGTAGAGTTATTGGAGCACTTGAAATGCTGACTTTAATTTTATTTGATTTTCACTTTTTTTGTCAATTTAAATTTTCTTTGCTCATTCTCTCCTGCAGTGTGTTAGACTATAACTATAGTACAGTTCCACCATTGCCAGCAGAACTATGATACTTTATCCAACTGGCCATTCTTAACATGCCATCCAAGGCGATGAGTATTGAAAGGCGTAGAGGACAACAAAACTGAATCCAGTTATCACACAATATTACACATCTTAAATGCATGTTTTTAACAGAATTCCTGGAAAGCAGTTAGCACAGGAACCCTGGGCAATGTTTTTCCTTCCAGGTCCACAGCCTGTAAGATCAATTGAAGCACCATAACTGCTCAACTGGTTGAGATAGCCAATTCAGCACAAATGAAGGAATTGAATCCTTAGTGAGACTTTGATCAGTGTCATTACTCATTAAATCTTCAATAGAGCCTTTAAGAGCATTTTTAAAAAGAATTACGTTGTAGGTGAGATTGGAGGGCTCATGAATTTCATAGAATCATGGAATTATTCTGTGTGGCCTACACACAGAAGGAGGCCATTTGACCCATTGTGTCCAAAAGTGCCGACTCTTTGAAAAGAACTCTACCCCCATAGCCCTGCAAACTTGTCCTCCCCAAATAATTGTCTACTTCTTAAAAGCTGTTATCAAATTGTCTTTCCTCATCCTTTCAGCAATGCATTCCAGATCTGAACAACTTGCTCCGTAAAAAAAATTCTCCTCACCTATGTTTTAACAACTATTTTACATCTGTGTCCCTTGGCTCATCAACCCACCCGCCAGTGTAAATTGGTTTCTCTGTTGTGTTCTGTTTATAACAACAACAGCTTGCATTTTGCAGTGCCCCTCATGCATGGTGACATCTAAAGCGCTGTCTGACCAGGCATATTAATATCTCACCTTAATCTCAAACTAATGGAAAAAAAGATCAAGTGCAAATCTCAGGAAAATAGCAGGACTATGTCAGCGGTCAAAGTAAAGGTTAAAGCATCATTAACTTAGATAAATACATTAAACAAATTCACAAAAGCAACAGATGACAGAAGTTTAGCAATGAGGCATTGTGTATTTACAATGCCGTCAAACAATTTGTAAGCTTCACTGTACACTATCATTTAGTTTCCTTAAATCCTTTCAAAGTTGCTTATTTTCATTTTTCTACTTTCCGCCGAGTGCGTAGATGAAACAAAGTTGTGAATTCTGACGGGTTTGTTGCCAATCAGTGCTAAACTGTATTTGCTTTAGGATTAATCAAATTAAGTGAGTTTTGATTTTTGTATTTTCTTTAAACCCTGAAGGTGATGGAGTCTGGTTTCCCAAGGTGTCCTACTTTGTGATCTGGCTGACAGATAACAATACCCATCACATATGTAGATGGGAGATGGAAGTGTTCAGCAACACTGGCACAATAACCCACAAGCATTGCATTGTAATTTGTGCATCTGGACCATTATGCTACAGACTCATGCAGTGAGGTACTATCTCATTAATGCACTTCCATTTGAAAAATAGAAACATGTGATTGTTTTACATTCACTCAAACAAAAGGCTTAGTGATTTTGTTCAGTGATTGTGTTATTGCCAGTTCTTTTTGGATTTTTTTTTTGCTCTGTACTTTCAAAAATGAGCCCTAGGGTCCTGTCCCTCGATGTTCAGTCCTCCTTGAAGTTTGCTTTCTGCATGTCTTATCCTTTCTGACAGCAGAATAGATGCTGGACTAATCCCTGGAAGTTTGGAACTAATGAACTAACTGCTGAGCTGCTGCCACGGAGCTTGGTCCCAAACTATACTGTACTTCACACTCGATTTATTCTCCAGATGGCGAAACTGTGCAGTCCTGCCGCGAGGGACCACCTCTTCCACTGGAGTGTGAAAGTGGACGGATGTTGTTTTCTTCGCAGTTTGGATAATTTTGAGCTCAGAACATGCTAGGATGATTAGTCAGTGGGTTTAATGGCTGATGATTTTTTTTTGGTAACTGCACATAAGTTTTCATCTTTAATTTTGCTGTCTTGGGTGTATTTGTGTTGGGCCATTTAGCCCTCTTTCTGTATCAGCTCAGCCTTATTCTGCTCCAGGTGGTAGTGCTGCATGATAGCAGAAATCATAATGTGTCTTGGCTTTTCATCAGTTCCCAGCTGTATGTGATACTGAGCACAATAACATGTTTATTAGCAACTAGTCCTCCTGTGCCGTTAGATGGTTATGAGACAGAGTCAAACATTGGATTTCACAGTGATGGTCTATATTGGTAATGTCTGGTACTAAAATAAGAGGTGAAGATGGAAAACATTACTGATGTTCTGCAATCCAGGCTATTGTATCTTCTAGACTCCACAGTGCAAGTACTGCATTGAGGGAATTTGAAATATTTATCAGTATTATGGGCAGAGAATTGCTGTTTACTTTCAGGGGAGTTATTGCGAGGGTTTAAATGACTGGAGTAAATTCAGAAAGTCTCACTTTCAGAAAAGTTGTGTATTTTTATATACAAAGATCCTATGGTTAAATAGTGTAAAAATAATCAATGATAAGCATTGCAATATGGGTTTATAGTATAAAAATAATCAATGTGACCTCCTAACCTCCTACCAACCTTTCACTCAGCAGGCTCCGGTCTGCTCCACATCCCCCAACCCACCCGCTCCACCATCAGCAGGCGAGCCTTCAGTCACTCTGGAATTCCATACCATAATCCCTAATCCCGTCCCTAACGTCTTTCAAAACCCACCTCAAGACCTCCCTTTTCGACCGTGCCATCAGTCACTTCCATTCCCTCCACCCTTCCTGATTCTGACCCCAGCTCAGGTTTGAACTGACCGTCCAGCTCCTTGGGACATTCTCCCGACATGAAAGGTGTGCTACAAATGTAATTTTGCTTTTGTTACGATACAAAACTAATTGGCCCCCAAAAAATTTAATTACTTTTAAAATAAGCATAAATACCCCTATGCTGTTGAAGTAAAAAATATACAAAACTTATTGTATATTTACAATATACAATATACAAGGCTTCCCGCCAATTAGGTTGGCGGGAAGCCTTGTTTCTGACTATGTGGCACAGGTTTGGGCATAGGGGACCAGATTGGATCACTGTAGGAATGAAATCATCTGTGGCTAGCAACGATGGATATGTCCATGTACTGTACCTGGAAATAAAGATAATTTCTAATAAGGATGACCATTTGAGATCACCAACCAACTTGGAACATTTTCAGCTGCTGTTTAAAACAAACATATTGATAATTCAGTCTAACTCTGTTATTGTCAGGCCGCCAGTAGAAACCATCGAATGTGGTGGGAATTTCAGATCTATTTTGATTCGTTCATATCTGTCTTGTGCACAAATGAAATAGACATAAGAAATACATTTGAAGAAAATCTGTTGAATATGATATTCAGTGGCATGATATCATTGAGCTCTTTTGGGACTCATTTTTTCTTACTAACTGCTTGCCTAATTTTCTCTATAAATAGTCTATTCTTGGCAGCTCACACATAGCTTGAGTTTAGCTAGCTAGCCTTTCAGAGGTGATAGTCGCTATGTAAGGTACTGTTTTTATCCTCTTTCCACTTATCAACTAGATTTCCATGTGCATGCCCGTGTTTCAGATTACAGTATTCTGGAATAAGTACCCTGAACTGACTAACAAGGGCGTTTACATTTTAAGTTAAATCTTTAACATGGAGATCCTGAAATAATGTATCTACCTAACAGCATCTTTTTAAGTTTGTCTCCCTCAGCATGATTTATGTTGTAAATGGAAGTGCAGTTTGGTTGGTTATGCGGGCAGATGGAAGTGTACTATTTCATCTGCAGTAAACATGACATGCAGCTGTCTATCTGGCTGCACTGTTCTTTTTCCATCTCTGCAGAGTAGCATCTGCCTTGGTGTAGATACATATATACTTTTGTTTAACTTGCAGCATTTTGTGCATTATAGTAATGATCACCAGACGGTTGCAGCCTCACTCTCCCACTGACTGGCATGTGTTAGCCCCTCATGAAAGTGTGATGATACTCGTCTGAAGGCTATTTGATTCAGGTTTCATTAACCTTGGGGTTCATTATTCTTTCACTTGAACTGCAGAGAGACATCACTTCATTCTGTCTCTGCTTTACTCTAATTATCACCAGCCCAGACCCTGTAAATCAGAAACACTGCAGAGCTGTCTTAAGCTGGTTTAAGTGCCCGTTTCTGATCTGACCTGACAACTGTAAGCTACTGTTTCCTCACACCGTTTAACTCAGACCACATTTTTGAATCTTATTGCCATTTTTACTTACGCATTGTTTTGCATCCGTCTGTTTCAGATCTGTTGTTGTGTACGTGCTCCTGACAGACATTGACAAAATATTAGATTTTTTTGTTTCACTAATGAATAGCACTTTTACAGGGAGCAAAATGGAATATAACAAGAGCAATATTGCTAGTTTTTTTTAATATGATTTAACTGGGACAATAATCAGAGCCTGGCAAATATCCAGCAGGGGAAACACATTCAATCATAGAAACAGATGCCACTATATTTACTGGCGCAGGCCTATAACATTTCATTATTATTTGTTATATTGGAATTCTCATTGTCTTATGTATATATCTATACTGAAACTATAAAAAAGCATTATTGATTACATTTAACAGTGTTCTTACTTGCATATTAAACGTTGAATACTCAATGTTATTTTTGCTATTTGCCAGCAATTTATCATTCCCCAGATTACTGTCACCATTGAAACTTGTTGTTTGCTTAAAGGAAGATGCAAGGCTGACCATTCCAAAAATGCTGGAAGAGCTTAACGTAGGTCGCACAGAAAAATGTGTCCGAATCAACTCTGTATCGAGTGGTCTTGCTGATTTAGACATGGAAGTAATTTTACAATCGAAGGTCCTTCCTCCAACCCTGATGCTCCCTAAAGTTGAAAATACTGAAGAAATAAAATGGGTGAGTAGGCCTCGATTTGGCACAGCATTTGCTTTGATCACACACCAGATCACTTTGACTAAACAGAGGGTCAGGTCAGAGGGGTTTGAACCACCCACACTCCAGCACTTTGAGCTTCAGCTGAAGTGGACTGAAGTGGTGAAAATATATGAATTCAGAGTAGTATTAATAGAGTAAGAAAGAGGGGCTAAATGAAAAGAGGAAAAGAAATATGGGGGGTGGTGCTTGGGGCAACCAGAGAAATGAGCAGGAAGCTTTTAACTGTTTGTAATTACTACAGATATTATTTCCTGAATAGTTCTGTATTTCTTCCTTTTTAATTGCAGGCAGGTGTGTTTTTGTTTCATGACTTTTTTTTAAACCTATAAAGTCTTGAAATAAAAACAGGAGACACATCAAATTACTTAAGTCAACTTTGAAATAGCCCTCATTATCTTAACTTGCTTTCAATAAATGGACCGATTATAAATATAGGAACAGTTAAGCTTAAATAGGATTGAAGCTTTATGAAGCACAAAGCTTTAAGAAGCATCTTTAATTATGGTTTTATGACTAACAGGTAAGTATTTCATTTTGAAGTGTGTACTACAGTTGGTTAGCAATTAAAATGTGAGGAAATTTGTGTTGGAGTTCGTTCTACTGTTTATTTTATTTTTGCAGTGACAAGAGAGCCTTACAAAAATCACTCTTTTCAAATTGCAAATGAATGCATGTGAAAGAGAATCACCGTTACTACTATAAAATACTGTCTCTTTCCCCACCACCCACCCTACCCCCTCCACACACACACACACACCTCTCCCTTTCCTTCTGTTTTTGAGGTCACTAAACAACTTTCCAGATAACTTTGTTTGCCGGTACCTCATTCAATTTCCGAATTCCCAGAGGGATTTCTGGTTTGTAAAGTCCTGAACACGCCCATTTTCATTCTCACACATTGTACGCATAATCAGAATCCCTTTACTGTTTATTTTGCCCATTTTTATATATATTAAGAATAAACCTGGAGGCTGATTTGTAACTAAAAGATGGGCTTACTTGTTGCCTTTTGTTTGAGAATCTCTTGCTTTCTTTTGTCCTGGCTATGGGTACTTGTTTGACTGGCATGGCTTATTGGACTATAACAAGCGTAACTCTCCCTCCTTTGTTGTGAGACAATTCTCCCGCAAATCCTGAACAGTGTGCATTCTTGCCAACATACTATTGGGTGTGCTTTGGAATTGAAAGAATTGCTGAGGCCTCCTACTTCTCCTCCCCAATTTCTCTTTCTTTTAGCCAATGCAATGAACACTGGACTGGGCCGGAAACTTTTAATCGGCTCTTTGAAAAAAAATAATTGAAACCTGTTTACCAGACACTTTCATGTTAATATTCATTGCAGATAATTTATGGTTCAAATGTGCCTTTCCTTTAACCTGCTTCTTTCAGGCAGACAAGAAAAGCATATTGTACAATGCAATCTTACATAAGAGTTTGCTTAATAAAAAGGAAACATTTGCGAACTCCGCAATTAATTACACCTAGAAGTTAATTAACAGGAGCATTTGGCATTTACGCAGTTGAAGGGAAATTCAGGTGTTATAATATAGTTTGGCTATTCATAAAAGGAATTTCTGTTACTGCATTTTTCTATTAGCCAGAATATTATGCTAAGCCTTTAGTATTAGTTTTTATGTTGCCATAGCAGCCCTACTCCTGCAGGGTTGTGACCTGTGATGATTACAGTACAAAGCTTATAGGGTCCCGAAACCCCCTTTGAAGATGAAAAGGCTTTGATGGTTTATATTTATGCAAATCTCTTAGATATGATTTACCCAACTGAGATTGAATAGGGAGATGATTAAAATTCTCCTTTTCATTTGAAATCCTTCAGTAAATGAATATTTTTAATTTTTTAAGATAGTGTAAATATATATATCTGTGTGCATTTTTTGTTTTTCTGCACTAAAATAGTTCTGGTTTACCTGAGATAAGTATATCAGTTATATAATTATGATGTTCGGAACTTAAATATAGTACCTTTTATACTCTAATCCTCCCTCTGAAAGAAAATAGCAGTGCGTTAGAGCTTTTGTATGTTTCCAGATGATAGATTTTGGAATTTGGGCTACCCCACTGACAGCCCAGTACTGGCTGTGAACTGGTCTCATGGAAACAATTTTTCAAGTCTTTGGTGTTCAAAGAAAGAAACTTGCTTTCTTTATGACATCTTAGTCAAACGAGAAGTATTAGAAAAATCATATTGCAAAAAGACACATAAAAGCTGAAAAGAAAGGATATCAGGCAGATAGGCCACACCACGATTCTTCATTTGGGATTACACCTCAGACATAATAAAATGGCAAAAACCATAATAATACCTGAATTTCTGTGTTCTGGATTATTGCAATATGTGCATTAGTAATTCAGTACAATTTCATTCAGATCCTGTGAATAAATTGTCTAAGCGGCTTTGTTTAGTGCTGTGGTCTCAAATTAGGTTGCAGGTGAAATAAAACACTCATATAGGTGTTCATTTCTGTGTATATTCCAGGAATCAAGTGCATTTATTAATTTAACTGCAGATATTTTGAAATTAAAATATAATAAACTTTGAAAACAATATCCTGAGCCAATGTCCCATACTACTGTATTAATAAATTGAACATGAAGTACAAACAACTCAAAGTTTTAAACAAGATTTGATCAAAATGTCTGATTATTCTCTTTGCTGTAGAACAAGGTTTAGAGTGTACAACAAAATTTATAATTCATGTTCCTAATATGTTAATAATAAAGTAGATAAGCTTTTTTTAAACTCAAAACAAATACAATGAAACACTGCCTTCTAAAGAGTCATTGTGAATTATGTTCTTTTTGTGAAAATTAAAATGTTGCATACTATCAAGTCGGGTTTCTAATTTTTTTTTAATTGAGAAAACATGTCACATTAAGTTTGCAGATAAATTTGCAAGTTACGTCAAGGATCAGACATTACAGGAGCCCATGAATTTAATCACTTTTGTGGAGACAGCAATGGGATTGTTGAATTTCAAGGTAAGTAAAATTTATTCAAAGTGATTTGTTTTCATTCTGCATTGGACCTTTAGCCCAAATCACACATCTACTTTTGAACAGGTGGAGTTTCTATTTGTTGTTCATTCAAAATGTAAATTCTATTAATTTTGTTATTCATATTTTAAAGCCCAAAACCTTACATTGTTTAAAGCTAATTGTATGTATCATTAAACATCTAGAGTGCATTTTTTCTCAAGCTAGAACAAAGATTCAGAAAAATATTTGGTTTCTTGTTTATTATGGCAAAAATAGATTGATATATCACTGCTATTTATTCATAATACAGTATGCCATAAGTAATGTAATATTTAAAGCTGTATAATTGTTTGCACTTTTATACATGTAACGTTTTCTTCAGTCTGAACAGCAAAAATAAATATTTAACTTGATTTAAAATATAACATTGCACTGAAAGAAAACATTGTACATATACAATTAAATCAACTAGCCCCATTTTGAGATTTATTCTATCAACACTCACTGTTACATCTAATTTATAAATATTTTCACTTACCAAAATAAACCTTTAAATATACGTTAAAAACCATTAGAATTAAGAGTTGGTAAAACCAAAAACAAGATATGAGATATTGATGTTCAGTAAATAATATGAATATGCGATAGAATAAACAAGCCAACAAATCTTGAAATAATTGTATCCACTAATTTTAGAATCATTACTAAGAATGAGAAAAGACAATCTGGTGCTAAGTATACATCCCAAATATTTTGTTTTGTTGCTGCTCAGTTAGTAGAAAAGATTGCCCACATGTTTCCTTGTGCTGAAATATGCTGAACAGAACACAAACAAAATAAATGCATATTAACTGAGTTTCCTAACTGTTCTTATTTGTTGATGATTTGTTCTCTCGTTAGACCTTTTACAAGATGAAGCTGATATTTTTGTGTTTGCATCATTTTAATACCATTTCCTCTCATTATTTTTCTGCAAAATATTTCAAGGGTAGAATTTTCGTGTTTGCTTACTAAATTAACAAAGAAATGTATCTTTTAGTTCAATTTTACAGTTTTTATATCCTATTACTCTCAAAGTTCATAATGTGACCAAAACTATTTAATAAGGTTTACTGCTGAAAAGAAAACTCTTCATGTTGTTCATGTCAAATGTTACTTTCTCGAAGGCTGTATGTGAGGAAGCATTGCGTCTCGGAACACAAGCTGGCTTCCAACTCGATGGAGTGGTGTTTGGTTCAGATGATTTTTGTGCCAGCATAGGTAATAAATGGGCTTCTCAGATATTCCTTATGCAATAAAATTTTTATATAATTTTTTTTGAATTTCACATTTAAAGCAATGTCTGAAAATGACTTTGTTTTTAATTTATGTCTTTATAAAATAATAAATAATTTAGCTGACTAGACTTCTTTCAGTACTTGTAAAATTCAATATTTACACCCACTAAAATAAATATGTTTTTCTTCTCTTACAATGATTGTATTTTCCTTTTTTTCTCAAAAGCAGAAAAGAGTCTTGGAAAATTTCAATTGTTCCGAGTCTTGGTCACAAACTGAATTGTATTTCACTTTTATTTAAAAATGACTGATCTATTTGACTAATACTAATAAGTAAGATAAAAACAAAGTTAAGGATTAGTGACCATTCACAGATTTTCAGCTTGCATTTATCAGACAGAAAAGTAAAATGTATATAGTGATCAATATGCATATACTGTATTTTTATTATTTTTCCAATTCATTTAAAAATGTTAAATGTTCTTCTACTGCATTATGTTTTTAAAAGCATCAACTTCATATTTTTCTATAAAATCTTTTAGAGCCGACTAGTAAAGCTTTGTGGAAACAGACCCATTGTTTTTTTTGTGTGTTCAAATTTACCAGGTGCCACAAGAACTAAAGATGCCCAGGAGTTGCTTTACGCAAGACAGAAAGTTCTTGTTACAGCTAAGGCTTTTGGTCTCCAAGCAATAGACCTTGTGCATATCGACTACAAGGATGAAGAGGGGCTTTACAGGCAGTCGAGAGAGGGCGCCTTGATGGGTTTCACTGGTATGATTCCAGCTGATAATGCTCTTATTTAAAATTCGGTGATGGGGGTGTTATCTTTTTAGGAATAGTGTACTGTGACAAAAAAGAGGAATATTAGTTTCTCAAGCCGCAACAACAATTTAGTGTTCAATATTTACAATACACCCAGGTAGCGAGCAATGTTGTTAATACTTCATCATCTACGAAAAATATGTACATATTGATACATATCCTTTTTGGTATGTCTTATCTTTTTATGTTATTCACTAACAACATTTCTGACACATACTTTTCTAAAATTCTTAAATTATTACAATTGTATCATCAAATAAATTATTCAAAAACTACTAAACATAAATTAATGATGTTTCAATATCAATGAACAATTTATTACACCCAAGGTAATTATTATTTATGCAATATTGCAGAGAATGATTTACAGCTGCAAATTACAGAGAATAACTAAAAAAATTAAAAACAATATGTGAAATGGTTTCTTAAAATCCTGTTATTGTTCTATGACATTAATGATTACAGATATATTTCTAAACAATCCAAAGTAAGTATAGCACTTCAGACAAAATCTGAACCAAGTGGAAAGGTGATGCTCATGAAGAACATAATTGTCTTACTTGTGCAGACAACCATTTACATCATAAATACACTGTACACTGTTGAAATGTGCTTTCAAGTTAATATATTTTTCAAGTTTGCCTCCTTTATGGAAGAGAGACAATATTTTGCTAAAAATCTTCCAAATTTTATAAAGCAAGCTCCCTTTAACATATGATGCGCTGTCTAGTGTAATGTTTTGTATAAAATATGAATAATTTTCTGAAATTGCACTTATTTTTAACATGTTTCTAATGTTACGCGGGTGTAAGTTGAGACCAATGCACTGTGTGTCTCACAAAACATGGCACAAAACTTTGTTTCACACTGAAAAGATTGTAAATATGTGGTGACCATATGTGTATTAGCATTTTGTTCTAGGTAAAATAGAAAAGGGATGTTAACATCATTTTCATAGCATGAATCTGACAAACGCTGATCACAAACCGGACATATCAAATGGTGTTTTACATTGACATATTTTCATGGCTATAAATAATCATGCTTTAGCAATCTTTTCCAATCTTCATGGTCTTAGCTCACGATTAACACGCATATGTTTTGTCAATCAAGAATATCATTCCACTAAACATCTAATAAAAACATTTTAGAGATAAGATAGCATGTCGATGAAGCCAATTTATTGTTTCTGAGATTATTTCCAAATTGTTCATTGAAAGCAGAAACCTATTTGAAATGTATTATTTTAAGAACCATTTATTGTGTGATTGCTGGTTGTCTCCACCTAAAATTTGCTAAAATTATTCCTTTATTCTAAATTTGATGTCTGAATTTAAATTTATAGCCACAAATACAGTACATTATCAGAAGTGCAGCGATTAAACAATTTTAAAGTATTTTACTGTATCAGAATTGCACTTTCACAGGAGATGATTGTTGCAATCATTCCAAAAGTATATAAAATAACATATTTTAAGGTTCTTTGCATGTCCACAATTCCATTCACAATGTTCAATATTGGCAATTCGTACAATATAAATATTCTTGCAGTGGGCTGGAAAGTATTCAGAATTTGTCAAGGCTATTCATGTCCTTGAAGAGTTGAAGAGAGCGCTTCCTGTTTACTAACAATAGCCTGCTTTAGATTAGTTGCATTGTTCATTCATGGCTCACGTCAAGTGTGCAGAGAGTAGCAAATTAGAAAATAAGTCTTTGAAATGTTCTAAAGCTTTATAGTGAGTAGCAGATCATTAACATCTAATTAAATGGGTTCATGTTGGCACAAATTAACCAGTTTGTATGCTGCTTTTTGCAGATGGTCATCAAAGAACCTTCTCTGTGTTAGTCAGTGCAGCCATTTGTATGAACTCGCAGGACTCAATTAAAGCAATAAGAATTTTAAAATTTTAATATAATACTTGATCCATATAAAATATTCAAGAGGATTTCATTTTTTTTTAAAAAGTAGAGAATTATCATTAGGAACAACATTCAAACAGTGATATTTTAATCCACAAACAACAATCAATATAATTTCATAATACAGTACTATGTACACTGTACTATGTACACTGTCATTGACAAAATCAAAATACAGCACTTAATGGATTACTTGTCATTTTACACCTGTATATATTAGCATGACAAAAATCTCTTATTTCTTTTAATTCCGACCATCAAACACATCACATCACTTGTCCCTCCTTCTGACTCCAGCCACTGTCTTGCAATAAAATATTCAGACACAAAATAGACAGTGAATTCAATTTACGGTGTATTCTGTGAGGCGCTTTAAGCCATCTCGAAGACACGACAAGGCACCATATCAAATGCAAGGAATATTATTATTATGTTCCTTCTTTGGCTGAGTGGGTAAGACAGTAGAGGGATATAGTTTCCATCAATGCAGTTCCTTGATCAGCAGATAGGAAGCACTCCACTGCAGGTTAGAAGTGCTATTGCCTTTAATTTTCTTTCATACCAATTCCTTTTCTCTCCCAGAGATTATGTCTTATAATGATAGTGCCTTATACAACTAGTGAAAATCACCACCATGTTGGCAGTCGAGTTTGAATGTCTCTTAATTCTGAGATTCCTTGTCTTTTTTGGATGCTTAATTTAGTATTATCGGAAGCTTGCACAACAGGAGTTTTTCTGATATTGTACATTTGGCATCCAATGTTCTCACTTTGCTTTCTAAATGTGCAATTAATCATGGAGCATGCACGCCTATAGTTTTAGAATTGTAATAGTGTTACTGAGTCCTGAGCAATGGCCAACATCTTGCCTTAAAATCATGCAAATGCTTTTTTTCATTCACTGTATTCTTTCTGATATTGACCAAGTTTCATATTTTATGGGAATATTCTAGGCTTTGAATTTGAATTGCTTTTATATGCCACTCAGAAATATTTAGAAAATTCACTGGTATAATGTCGGTTTTGCAGCACATGCAAAACACCCTTTTGCTATAATATTCATGTTTTATTTGTTTTGCTTTTAAATGGAGAGGAGGCTGTATACTTTGTGTGCCACGTTAGAGGATGTGGTATAATAGAAAGTACAGTGAGAGTCTAATATACAATTTTTAATTGATTTTTTAAACATTTATCTAGTGCATTTTCAACTGTATGACAAATGCAGTAATGTATATACACCAAGCAAGTAAATCAAATGTAGATGATCAAATTCACATCAGTAATTGTTAATGTTTGCCTTGCATATAATAATGAACAATACAATTAACCATAACATTTCTACCATTCATTTACCTTTTCCAGTGACAAAATGAAGGCATAAAACATTTTATCCAACCAAATACTAACCTTTCAAGTCATCTGAAATTATTAGTGAAAATGTTACATAAACAGATACATTCATTAAGTCCATGAATGCTCATGTTTTAAATAATATATTTAGACTGTACTGCATGATATTAATACAAGGCCTTGTTATAAGGAAAATTAATGCCATCTGTCGAGTAACCTATTTATTCTATATTCTTATTGTCTTATTGCTAGTAGCAAAGGTCCTTTTTGTATGTTTTATTAATAAAAAGAACATTTAATTTTTTTACCCCCCTAAGTGTATAGTTTAAAGAACAGCTGGCCTTACAGACGATGACTAACATGACAGAAAAGAGCAGCTGGGTGATTTTTGATCTATGTAGAATATTAGCTGGTACTTCACATGTTGTGAATTTGTTGTTTACTTAGAAACATTGTTCATTTGTGAGTGCATAAATAAAATGTTTTCATTTTTTCCCCCCTTTGTTTTAGGTAAACAAGTGATTCACCCCAGTCAAATTACAATTGTACAGAATGCATTTTTCCCTAGTCCTGAGAGGATCAAATGGGCTGAGGAACTGATCAGATCATTCAACAAACATCAGGACCTGGGGAAGGTGAATTTGAATATCATCTTGGCACATTCTACATGTTGAATACAATTCCACACACTTAATTATTGAAAAAGCTTAACTCATGGAAAAAAAAGCTTTTTTTCATTGCAACTGACTGCTAACGATTTTTAAACCTGACTCACTATTACCTATAGGAATAAATTCTTAAATGGGATTAAAATGTTTTGGCGTCCATTAGCGTGGCAAATAGAAGTAAATTGGTGATTTGGTTCTGGTTTCCTAATTTATTGCATCATTGAATCACATTGTGCTTCCTGCACTGTGGGTTATTGTTGTATATATATTTCAGTGGTGATGCACAGTCTGCTCCCGCTTTGTGCCAGTGATGCTCAGATTAAGGATCGCCCGAAGGAAGAATTTGTGGTAATCGCGGTGTTGTCAGTTAATTATCTTAGAAGAACCTTATGTTCACATCCTATCAGCTCTTCCATAGGAAGTATTTAACACCATATAATCTCATCATCCATCCAGACAGTCATCCTCATCATTTCAAAATCTGGCCATTCCTCCCTCTATATAAATAAAACGTGTCAGCATTGCAAAATAAATCATGCAATTCTGGATTTTGTAGTTGCAAAGATAGATGTGGATAAATCTTGAAAAGTTACAAAATTAACATTTGATTTATGATTCTGAGATTCTTTAAAACCAGACTATCTTGTCTAAGGAAATAAAAATATTCTGGACCTAACTTTTCGGGATGAAACATTGGATGAAATATTACAAATGTTCTTTAATGCTATTTGAGGCATTGTTTTTATTTACAAGAGTTACACTAGGAATTGGATAGGATTCGTTGTGTTAATTTATGGGTTTGCAAACTGTCAAATTCCAAGTTTATGTTACTAACCTATGTCAAACTAATAAAAAACAAATCAGCATCTTATCTTCACTATAACTGCTTGGATTATTAATCACTGTCAATATTTTGTTTATGAGTCACTCTATTTTTCTACATGGCATGAGCTGCCCTCAAGATATTTTATTTTCTGAAAGTGTTGGTTCAAATTTTAATTGTCGGTCTGAAAATGTTTCATCTTTCCATGCACTTCCTGCAAGGAAGTCACAAGTATTACAAAATTCCAATAAGCAAGAAGTCTTTTTTTGTGTGTCTGTCAGGGTGCCTTTACGTTTCGAGGAAGTATGATCGACATGCCATCTCTCAAGCAGGCGCAAAACATTATTGGGCTGGCCAGATCCATCGAAGAAATGTGAGCTTGAAAGGAGAAAGCTTCAATTATAGATCACTGCGAGATGTGTGGTCAGCAGAAAATGGAGACGGAGACCAGCTGCTCGTGAAGATTTTATGGCGGTCACTGCATCGCTATATACTTTAATAATGTGATTCTTCGAGGCCCGTGCCACTGTAATTTGTGCAGTTTTTTGGGATGCTACAGTAATATGAGATAGTCTAGACCACACTCCCCTACCGAGTACCAACAGTTGTGCATATCTAGCCCTCCAGTAACTCCATACTTTATAGTTCAGGACACTGATAGATGCAGAGCTGTGGTAATTTTTCCAATGTAACGATTAGAAGCACAGTACAGCAGAACTTCTTTGGATGGACCCCTGTCAGGTTTTGCATCACATTAAAACACTGCTGCAGGTCAGATATGCTATCTGGTTAATAGGCTGCATAAAGCTGTATTACAGAGGTTAGCTCAGCTTGTAGAAGGGTAAATAAAACACAACAATCCACTATTGTTCCACATTCTGCAGAAATCCTGTGCCAAGGGTTGAGAACTATGAAGGAATCAATTTGCAGTTGCCAAACAACTCAAATCGAACTTCCAATCCTGACCGATATAGCGTTTGTGATTCAGAAAGCAAATGATTAATATGAATTAAATAGAAAAATATTTGAAACTGCCCCAAGGCCTATGCAGTAGCATTTTTGATTATTCCCCCACTCCCACACACACACCGATATACAGAGAGCAATCAATAGATATTTAATATTCATTCCCAAAATTATTTAAAGTGAATAATAATTGTTTTTTTGAAGTATTAATAGACATATGCTTTTTCCAATGATCTGTGACATGTAAAAAAGATACATTTCTATACTTATTATGCTGGCTCAATGTCATACTGTATTACTGTTTAAAAATTTGATCAAAATACATAATTCTTCAGGGAAAGATTTTTTTGTTTTCAGATTGTGTTCAACACTAGGCAGCTGCAGCTTGTTTCAGGCCTACTCCTACTGTGCCCATGTTTTATTCCCCATATTGTATTGTTTTGTGTCAAATGGTCTATCATTGCATCTTTCTGAAGTAAATCAAGCAGTGTTGCTTTCAGTATTTAAACAATGGCATGTTCCTTAGATGTTCAGCGACTCCGAGTGCCAACTGAAATTTGAACGTCACTTGCATCCTCATACAATTAACAAAGTTTAGGGATGTTTTTTACATTACTAGACACCGAGCATTTATTGAAGCAAACTGTAAGGGCAGCCGAAAATCTTTTCTACGAATCAAAACTGCAATATGGGTCTAGAATTACACTTGTGACTCTAATGCTCTGGAAGTCATGTAGTGTTCAAAGTGCAAATAGAACTGCTGAATGTTCCATCTTCGTCACTTGGCATTGTAAACAATGTAGAACAGGTGTTACTCCATTGAACTAAGCAAAGTAAGGTGGGACGGCATCAATGTTACATTGAAAGAAGAGAAAAGTGTATGCCTTGCCTCCCATGAACAAATGAGCTGTCTAGCATTCTATAAAATGCTCCTCCATCTTAACACTGTTAGAGGCTGCAATTTTATAAAAATCCATTCATTCTTCAATAAATATTGGTCAGGATATCTCGTTTGTGTTCAAGAATTCCTGAAGCAAGCCAGTCTACTACGATTCTCAATTTGCTATCTTTATCTTCTCTTTGTGATGACAGAACGATTTTCATTTCATGAGCACAGTTCACTTCTGGTCTCTAACTAGAACTAGAAAACAACAATGTTGGAACAATGTACATGAATGTAACTGTGCCCAATAGCCCAATAGACAATAGCCCAATGAATTGATAAAGGTGCCACTAGATTGGGTTTGATCTCCCAATCTTGCATTGAATTAGCTGGTCTAAACATTGTAGCATATGGGGTGCTGCAAATAGTCTTAGAACCCCTGAGCTAGGAGAGAGAATAATCAGTGAAGGGCTTCCACTTGTGGGTACAATTCAGTTGCCTTTTTGTGAAAATGTGAATTTCAGTGTATGGGTTCTTGTGAAAACAGAATTGATTCTGACAATGTCAAATAGCCATGGTTTTGACCATATATGGTCAAATAGCCTTCTGATCCTCCCGACGTGAAAGGCCCTATACAAGTGTAATTTTGTTGTTGTTGTTGATCAGACTCATTGATGAGGTATGATTATGCAGATTTCATTCATGAAATTGGATCTCAGCAAAGAGGGGAGAATACAAATTTGTGTAACCAGGTAAAGGGATAAAGATGTTTTTAGTGGTTTTTGTAACACTCTTATTTGCTCTTATTTGCTCATATTCAAATAAAAAGAAATTGGCTCATTCTTACCTGATAGATTTCAAACTATGACTTGAAGTACACCAGAATACATCAGAAATTGACTAATTTAATCACAACCACACACAACTACCTTTATATCTATTTTTGAACCCCAAATTATACACAATGTTATTTATTGCTTTACCCTAACCTTTTGACTTAGTGTTACATGTAATTGTTTTACAGGACTCTTAACACTGCACCCCATAAGTATTCGCTTGTCAAATGCATTAATGGTGATCATGAATTAGTAAATGTAGGACAGAGTGAGTGATTATTTCAAAATTGAAATCGGATCTACTATATTTTGCCATTTGTATAAAGAGTGCAAGATCATATTCAATTGGAAGAATGTTGCCTTTAAGAATTAAATATTACACGCAACAATAAAAGTTAAAATAAAATATTTATTTAGAAGTTTGACGAATTAATCTATGAATGTGTCAATAATAAAATAGTACTTAAGTCTCCAAGTGCAGCCTACTGCCGCCCCTCTCCCCTCCCCCCCCAAAAAAAAACCTTTAGGACCTAATAAAATTTACATTGTTTTTTTGCATAATATTTTCATTCATCTCAACAGGGCTCATGGGGGCAAAGATTGTTTTATTCTGTTAATTTGTGCCTGGGGGTTCCCCAGCCAATGTCTTCATTGTTTTAGGGTCTTTTATTACAGTCTTTGACAGCATCATCTTCTCAACGAGAGAGAATTTTCCCAATTAAATAAATTGTTTTGTTTAAATTAAAACAGACTACAATAATTTATTGATCTTTGGGGACAAAGGGAAATGCATCAAATGTGCCTAACATTCATTAGCTTTAATAAAGCATGGTGAGGGAGTGGCTACAGGGAGTGTTTGATAAAGCCTTCGAAAGTACCGCTCTTTACGAGGTTTCGCTTCAACACAAGCCTATAATGTTACATTTGTTTTCCTTTATCTTCAAAAATGTAAATGTGTTGGAAAGGAAAGTGTGGCCAGGCAGCTGATTGTTTCAATAACCAGACTGCACAGCACAATAACAGGTGAGGTTCATAAACCTCTCCAACGTCCTGCTCATGTTTATGATGTCATCTAAAACTCTTGATTATATTACAGCCTTTTAAGTTACCACCCCATGACAAGTTCCGGATATTGGCTGCGATATTGGTGGGTGGGGGGTGGGGTGGGGGGAGGGGTGGAGTGGGGGCAATAGCTAGGTACTTCCTTATAGGAAAAAAAAGGAAAATTTGTTAAGTAAATCACACCATCACCTCATACAATACACCATGTATTCCTCCTGCTAACTAATGCCAGAAATTGCAATGGCAAAGTTTTGGAATGTGTCATCTTACCATCTCAAATGTGGAGCAGGGAGGCTCATAATAATAATCCTTGCATGTGATACGGCGCTTTTCATGTTTTCTAGACGTCTCAAAGCACTTCACATACTGTAAAGTGAATTGACTGTATATGTGGGTGAAACGCAGCAGCCAATTGCACATAGCAGTTGCACACAACAGTTGTGGATTGAAATGACCAAATTATTATTGTTTTCTTGGGGTGGGGGGTGAGGGATTATTATTAGGCGTATGGAGTAAGGAAATTTGCCCAAGGTTTCACCTGCCTAGGATTGTGTCCAGGTCTCTCGTTTGTAAAGCGAGTGCTCTAACCACTGAGCTGCAGGATTCCACAAAGTTAGCATCTGAGTGGACTTTCAGTGACTGTGAATTTGAAATTCAATACAGTATTTACATATCCTTCTGTAAATCTAGCAATGAATCCTTGCTGAAGTATGATTTCACCTGTGTCAATTGCCTTGTGGTAACTTGCCAAATGGCCATTATTTGTATTTAAGCCTTTATAATGAATGTTGCCAACAACTGGACCATATGAAGTTGGTCTGCAGCTGAGCCTGATAATAATAATAATAATAATAATCCTCGCATTTGATATCACACCTTTAGATGCTTCAAAATGCTTCACTGAATATACTGTAAAGTGAATTGACACTATTTTTGGGGGGTGAAACACGGCAGCAGTGAGCACAGAGCAGTGTCCCACAAACAATCATGAATTGAGTGACCAATTTATTGTTTTTGGAAAGCATTATTATTACCTCTGGAAAACCGATCCACCATTCGACTAACAACCTTGTTCTTACTAGGTAAACAGAGGCATGTGGAGTAAGGAAATTTGCCCAACATTTTGCCCCGCTGGGAATCGAACCCAGGCCTCATGCTTGCGAGGCGAGTGCTCTAACCACTGAGCTACAAGACTCCACAGAACTGATCTGGTCTTCAACCACATGAAGACTTGTGGCTTCAGTATCCCTGAGCTACAGAGGGGAGAAAATATCAGCTAGGGTTCACCTGTCTGATTTTTGGGAAGTGCGTTTGTGGGCATCAGGTGAGGATAGGATCAGGCTCAGCTGTGATGCCCTTCACAGATGAATGGGCAGCCAACATTGAAGTGCCAGAGGACTGTCAGGGCATGTGGAACCACATACCAGCAAGAGTCAGCACCTTGAGAGGAAGGGAGAAAATTGGAAGAGAAAAGAAATGCTTGTGTGTTAGAAACAGGAATTGAAATAACAAAAAACGAGTTCATAGAGGAACAAACAGATGTTAAGGCAGAAGGAAACATTTTGTTACATGAATGCAATTTTCAAAAATTCACTATTTCCCTGTGTGGTGTATATTTTGTAGGTGGTGGTATTGGTCTGCAGAAAAGTGCGATATGTGGGGAATCTATTAATTGTTTCATGCTGGGTGTGTAATATAAAACTAGTTCTGTGAGAGTATCAGCACCCTGTCCTGAGATCTTAAACCATAAAATAATGCGAAACACTATTATAAATAGCATTATAGCCAATTGCAAAATATAATCATTTCATATAAACCATGTGCATATCATGGTTGAGAATAAATTGTATGCGTACAGTGCTGAGTTGGTTTCACGCACCATCAGTTCAGTCACAAGTGATCATTTGAGCCCCAGAATAAAGGTGGGTTTCTCTTCCTTTCCTCCACCCCACCCCCACCCACTGAATTGAATTACTCCGCAACCGTTGGCACTACTATATTCTATACACTTTTTTTAACGTTGTAGTTCTATATACTGACCCATAAAGTAGGGTGACTGCACATTTCCATAGACAGTCATTGGATGAGGTATTTTGTCCCATGGCCAAATTTGCCCTGACTTCAGTTCAGCATCAAACTGAGCAAGAACAATAAAATTCTAAAACAGGTACAGTCATCAGAGAAGCACAGGCTTCAGAGAATCAGAGAATCAGAGAATCCAACAAGCTGCTCCAATACTGCCAGCTTCAGGTATTGTGGTGAATTCAATTTTCTTTATTTATGTGTCCAAGATTTGGTTTACAAAATAAAAACTACCATAAAGCGCCAGCATTAATAGAAAAACAAAACGATTTCTGGTTACCATGATCATCTCATGTCAGAGGTATAAAATTATAGGAAAATATTCTATATATTTTGTCAAAACAACATGCAAATTCCTGGGTTAATGAGGTCTGATTTGTGGTAATAGGAATCCAAATCACACAAATATGGACTAATTCCGTTCACTAAACAGAAGTCAGGAATTGTTTTCTTGTGCAAACTGCTTCCTGAGCAAAACTGCTCTCAGTTGATCGAGATTCTGATGAGATTTCTGATCAATGTATCGCATTAAATAATAATAATAATCCTTGCAATTGATTTAGCATGTTATCATGTCTTCTATAGATCTCAAATTGCTTCACAGAATATACTGTAAAGTGAATCGACTGC